>CM077096.1:126005401-126648705 GCA_039513925.1 Platanthera zijinensis
CCTTCAGGCCCTGTCGTCCTGGCCTGGCTTTCCTGCTGCATAACCTGCTGCTGCTCTGTCTGCGGGGTTTCCTCCTAAAAAGGAAGACGTAGCAACCGTTAGTCATAAAGACTAAGTAGCTATCACATCCACTCCCCCGATAACTCCTCGGCACCGGGCAGAGAAAGGAACAAGGGTATAATATATATACATAAAGCAGTAGTACAAATAGGTGGTATAGAGTGAGCAATATCAAGTATATCAACAGTATAAAGATCGAGTAAACAATCTACTCTAGTAGTTCTATCATCTACAGTAGTATATGAAAAGTGTAAAACTACAACAGAAAGTAACTCAACTTATAAGAATGCCCATACAAACTCATAAGTTAAGGATCGGCTTAATAGTAAGTAACTCATCATATAAGAGTTCCCATATAAACTTATATGATGAGAATCTTGTGTATGAAATGTATGTAATGGTATGAATGCAATGCAATGAGTCACCCATTATTATAAACATACAATTGCTATGTCGACACTGACTTGTAGTTCCCACTATTCGAGCAGGTAGCTAACCTCTCAGGCGTCATCCGTCGTGGCCAGATGGTGATAGTAGAGCGGGCATCTCCACTACTAGGCGGGCATCCATACTACCTGTCCTAGGCCTATGTACGCCTGAACGCTAAGAACACAATAACAGAGCTCATATGCGTACTACGACTCAGAAGGGGTCTGAAAGGAGGGGTTTGATCTGACTTACTCTAGAGGTGGGGGGGGGGGGGTGAATAGAGTATTTAAAAATTCTTGGCAGTTTTTAGATTTATATATCAGAGTGAAAATAAGCGATATAAAATATAATAATAGAAGGGAAAACAAGCTAAGCTATTCTAACTATCACAGCCATAACAAGAACAAAAACAAAAAAGGAGCAACCAGACAACACAAGAAGATTTTATAGTGGTTCCCCTAAACTTGGGTACATCCACTCTTCTACCACCCTGGTAGGAATCCACTAGTAGGTTTTGATCAGGTGACTGCCACCACAATATCTATTTGCAGGGAGATATTGCAACCCTTTAGGTTTTTGATTAGGTGCCCAAAAAACCAAACCATGTTTTTTGATTAGGAGACTTGACAACCAAAAGCTAACTTTTTAAGGGAGTTAAAACCCTTTTGCAATAGGTGAGCGGAGGTGATGGTGTCTTCTCTTTCTTTAATCAACAGAGAAGACTAGTGGATCTTTGATGTTAATAAAGCTCCCCCTATGTGTTGATGATTCAGGAAGACAGAAGCTTTGCTTCAGGGTGTAGGTCTTCAGCCTTATCTGAAAGCAGTCCTGAAACTTTTCTGACTGAATAAATATTTGTTGTCCTGAATGTTCCTGGAAGTGAAGCTTGAAGAAGACTCTTGATTGTGATGATTGTTTTTCTTCTGTCTTCAGACTTGACAAGGTGAAACACAGAGAATTTTCTACACTGTGAGAGAGAGAGAGAGAGAGAGAGAGAGTTCTGAAAGATTAATATATCTCAATGCTGTGTATTTTTTCTGTAGGTTCTGGTGGTTCTTTCTGTGTGTTGTCTGAAAGACAAAAATCTATTTTTTTATATTCACAGTCAATAATTTTTCCTTTGAAATTTGAATTACTGCCTTAATTGCTGGCTCTTCTGGAGAATAAAAACGGCTGGAATATATCATAAATGAGTTTCCCTAACTGTCCCTTAATAAAATAAGCAAGTATATATCCTGATGAATATTTTAATTAATGCTACCAATAACGGCTATATTCAGAGAAATATAAGCATTAATTACTCAAGAATAATACTGCTATTAATATAGAAATAAAGGAACAGAAGGAAGAAAACTTCTCATTCTGGAACTGGATAGATATCTTCGATCACTGAACCGAATTCGTCGACCTGAGATCCAAGATCGTCGACCTAAGAATTCCAGTTCGTCGACCTGAGCTCTGCGAACTGCGTACTGAGAATGACTTGCCAAAACTGCACTTTGAGTTCGTCGAGCAGAGAGTCTGTCTAAAGAAAACCGATTGTCGACCTGAGCTTGAATGTCATCGAGCTCAGCTCAGAGAAATAACTCTGAGTTCGTCGATCTGAGATCGATGATCGTTAAGATGAGTTCAAAGAACTTCCAACTGATCAAACTATTCTCTAAAAACTTCTAAGTCTGAGTCTTCTGAGGTCCTCTGCTGGCTGGTCCAAGAAGGTTGAACTTAATGACTTAGCCTACACTCTAGGACTATTAGACTTGACCCTGGCTATACAAGGTGGGTCAGATTCAGCCTAAATTAGTGAACCTAGCCCAAATCCAACTAGGAATCCAACAATCTCCCCCTATTTGGGTGAGTTCACTAAGTACAATGCATAAGAAAAAAATACAAACATACAACATGAAAGAAAATATCTGACAGAAAGAAAACCAATTCAACAGATAAAAAGAATATCCATAGAGAATAAAAATAGTTTTAGAGCCTATCTGGAGGAGGAGCAGAAGAAGATTTAGTGAACACTATTGTTCTGAGAGGATTTTCTGCTTCTTGCTTAAACATCTTCAGGTCTTGAGCTCCCAGAAGAGGTATAGTAGAAGCTCTAGGCACAATAACTTCTGGGTGAACCTACATATAAGCATTTGGATCAAATAATTCTTTGTCTACCTCAAACTTTTCAAGCTCTTTCTGTCTGAAAGAAGACATAGTGGTAAACTGTGATGGATCAGTTCCTTCTGTCTTTGCCTTGTTTATCTGAGACAAGCCTATCAGTTTATGGAATCTAGCCATCCTAAAATTTGGATCAAGCTCTGGTTCATATCTTGGATCAGCTAAAACATCCTGAGTAGTCCTTTGAGGCTTTCTGAAAATAATAGACTATTGTTGATAATTTGTTGTAGGAAAATTCTTTATAGATTTTTTAGCATAATAGGAATTTGGTGGTCTGCATTCACTAGATTTTCCAGCAGGAATGGAAGATTGTCTTTGAGCTGGTCTAGAAGATTGTCTTGAGTAAGAAGGAGCTGGTTTAGAAGATTGTCTTGAATACTGATAATGAGCTTGCTTGGGAGGTTGAGAAGCACTGGAAGTAGACCTTGCAAGATTGCCTGACTCTCCTGTAGGAGGAGGAGGAGGAGGAGGTGGATCTTTCCTGAATTTATTCATTGAAGAAGATCCAGACCTCTTCTTCTTCTTCTGTGCTTTAGCCTGGTTCCTATATAGTCTCATCCAATGAGGAGTTGTTGGAGTAAGAGGAATGTTGTGCATAATATAATATGGAACATCATTATCTGGATTGATCTTGGGAACAGCCTTTCCTGGAGCTTTCCTCTTCTTTGATTTGGATCTATTGGAAGTATCAGAATCAGAATCATCTTCTGAATCCTCATCATCATCAGATGATCTAGGAGGATTATCATATAAATCATCTATTTCTTCTAATGTTTTCTTTGAAATCTGTTTATCTGCTTGAGGAGGAGCTGGAGGTAGAACAACTACAGGAGGAACAACAATCTCTATAATCAACTGAGAATCTTCTAAGTCTTTATCAGTCAGAAGAGAATCATTCAGCTCAGGAGCATTTTGCATCTATGCAATCTCATGTGCAACATCTAGTGCAATCAGATCATCTAAACTGGGGATAGGGCTATTATCCATTACATAGGTTGGGCCTATAGATTCCACAACCATGTTAGTAGCAAAACTTGCCTGAATGGCATGAAGAGTTTCTATACTAACTGGAGCTGTATAGCAAATAATATCTGTGCAATACTTAGGAGAAACAAATAAAAGAATGTTTCTATATAGAAGGTCAAAGGAATCTAGAACTGAATTCAGTTCAACTACTGGAGAAATGGAACAGTCTTCAGAAAGAATAACCAATGATTCAACTGCATCTACATCTGGTATATCAGTATCAACAATCTCTACTACTGCTGTTGTGTTGTTGCTGCTGTTTCTGCTGCTACTGGAGCTGCTTCTTCATTGAGCATCTCCCCCTGCCTGGTTTCAGTAAGTACTAGAACCAGGCCCCTAACTGAAGAAGGAGGGACAGAGGAGGCAAAAAGTTGGGCATCTAGAGAGGAAATGGAAGCAGCAAGAGGTGAAATAGCCTCTGCTATGAGTTGTTTTAGAAGAGGTGTGATGGATTGCAAAATAGATGAAATGGAGGGTGAATTTATGTTGATGAATTCAGGAGGGGTTTGAGTGGATACAGATGGATTGAGGGAGGATGATGATGGAAGTGAGAGTGAAGTGTCTAACATTGGTTCATCTGTTGATGAAGGGGAATGAAAGGGTGATGATAGCAGATTGAATGTTGGTATGGATGATAGGTTATGAAGGGGGATGTCAGTAAGTTATGAAGGAGGAGGAGACAGAGGAGGAGTAATATGCTCTGGTGTTTTAGCATATACTAGAGATTGAATATGTGAATGTTGATGTTGAGGGGATTGATGTGGTGAAGGTTGATGTACTAGAGAATGAATAGGTGAATGAACTGGTGAGTGAACTGGTGAATGAATATGGATTGGGGAAGCAGGAGGTGTTGGTTGATGTTCTTGAGATGTAGAAGAAAGATAGAGGGTTGTTGAGGGTGTTTGAATAAGAGGAGGTGGAGGGGAAATAAAAACATCCTCAATAGGGTGGGGAGTGGTTGGTGCAGCCCTTGTACCCTTAGAAGGTATGGAAGAGGAAGCCTTGGATGGCTTAGGGATATTCCTCTCCCACCTGCTAAATAAGGCGCAGGTAAGCCTCTTGGAGGCATTAATGAATATGGTCGGGGAGACCAGTGATTCAGCAGCCTTGTCCTGAAAGAAGATTTCCAGAATTCTTCCAAAAGACACCTCTTTCTTGGTGTTTTTCTTCTTAATCAACTCAAACATGATTTTGGCCCAGTTCACGGCTTTCTTGTTCACCACTGCGCACATCACTAGAAACTATTGTCTAGTAATGTAATCATGAGCAGTGTGTTTGCTCAGCAGCACTTTTCCTACAACATTTGCAAGAAACTTATAGTCTGCAAATAAATGTTTCTTTAACAGTTTGTTAGGGTTGTCCCTAGAATAACTCATTCGAATCAACATCTCATCAAATTCAGCAGTGTCAATTTCTAATTTCTCTTCTCCATTAAGTAAACCAAAAATTTCAGTTAGAACATCAGGGGTAAGTGAAACGGTGTTACCCGATATTGTTCCGATCAACGTATTAGCATGTGGAGTCGATAGAGTGAAGACCCATTCTCTGATTTCTGTCACCGCAATCTTCATCTTGGTAGTCATCAGATTCTTCAGCTGTAAATCTTCAAATAATTTTAGGATGTCAAGGAAGATCTGGTCCGAGTGTTGGAATGACTTGAAATCTATGTCAAAACCCATGTCGAATTTCATAACTGCAAGAGCTCTTGATGGAATCGCCATGATCACCTGCAACAAAGAAATAGAGTGATCAAGTGTAAGAGAACTGAAAGTGCGAGATGGAGCTCGAAGAAAACCTAAATATAAGGTTTTTCGGAATATGAACCGACAAACTCCGTCTTGTGAAAAAGAAAAAATCTTCGATCTGAGGTCGACGAAGTATTTTATTGACAAAAGAGTTTGTCGATCTCAGTCTGAAGATGGGAAAACTCTTCGTCATTCTCAGGTCGACGAAAATTTTCTGAAGTCAGATCGTCGATCTCCGGTCGACGAAAATGGCTTACATAGAGAGTTCGTCGATCTTAGGTCGACGAATTATCTCAAGAACTTTTCTCAGTTCGTCGATCTCAGGTCGATGAACTGTGGAAAATTCTTCGACCAAAGATAGAAAGTTAAATTAAAGCTTCTCCATTGATCATACCAAGCTGATTTAGGAAGAATAGATGGTTTCTTTCATCAAGGATTTGGTGAAGATGTCTGCTCTTTGCAAATCAGTATAGATATAGATAAGATTAATTTTATTTTTGTCCACACACTCTCTAATGAAATGATGCCTTATCTCTATATGCTTAGTTCTACTTTGATGAACTGGATTCTGAGCAATAGAAATTGTACTAGTATTATCATAGAGAAAGGTTGAATTATTTAAGTTGTATCTATAATCTAGAAGTTGGTTTTGAATCAATAACATCTGTGAATAGCAACTTCCAGCTGCTATGCACTCAACTTCTGCTGTTGATATAGACACAAATGTTTGCTTTTTGCAAAACCAGGAGACAAGTCTAGCACCAAGGAATTGGCATGTTCCTGATGTGCTCTTCCTGTCCACTCTACATTGAGCAAAGTCAGCATCTCAGTATCCAGTCAACTCAAATTCTGACTCAGTTGGATACCAGAGTCCTAGATTTGGGCAACTCTTTATATATCTTAAAATTCTTTTAAGGAAAATAAGATGAGATTCTTTAGGGTTCACTTGGAACTTAGCACAAAGGCATGTAGCAAACATTATGTCTGGTCTACTTGCTGTGAGATACAATAGGGACCCAACAATGCCCCTATATAATTTCTGATCAACATGCTTTCCATGTTCATCAAAGTCAACCACAGCATTGGTAGCCATGAGTGTTTTCTTTGCTGAGGCATATGACATCCCAAACCTTTTGATTAACTCCTTATCATACTTGGATTGGGATATGAAGATGCCATCAGGAAATTGCTTCACTTGGAGGCCAAGGAAGTATGAAACTTTACCCATGCTACTCATCTCAAACTTTGAACTCATAAAGTTAGAAAACCTTATACATAGTTTGAGATCAGTGGAGCGAAAAATAATATCATCTACACAAATTTGTACTAACAAGATTTTATCTTTATGATGCTTAATAAAAAGAGTCCTATCTATAATGCCTCTAGAAAATTTATGCTCTAACAAGAAGCTAGCTAAGGTCTCATACAAAGCTCTTGGAGTTTGCTTTAAACCATAGAGAGCTTTATGCAATCTGAAGACAAAGGAGGGATGAGTTGGAGAGATAAAACCTGGTGGTTGCTCCATATATATTCATCTTTGAGTTCTCCATTCAGAAATGCACTCTTGACATCCATTTGATAGACTTTGAACTTTTTATAGGCAACATATGCAAGGAAGATTCTTATAGCCTAAAGCCTTGCAACAGGGGGAAATGTCTGATCATAGTCAATGCCTTCCTCTTGCCTATAGCCTTGAGCTACTAGCCTTTCCTTGTTCCTTATGATAGTGCCCTGGGCATCAAGTTTATTTTTGAATACCCACTTAGTTCTAATGATTGGGTAGTTTTTGGGTCTTGGAACTAAGTCTCAAAATCTACATCTCTCAAATTAGTTGAGCTCCTCTTGTATTACCATAATCCAGAGTGGATCTTGCTCTGCATCATTTATAGATTAGGGCTCAATTTGAGATATTAAGCAGGCATGCATCAAGTCTTGGTTGAGTTGATGCCTTATCTGCACACCTTCTGATATGTCTCCTATTACTTGAGATATAAGATGATCTCTCAGTATGATAAGATCAGTTGGTGGAGTTGGTTCAGCAATAGCCTGGGGAGTTAATTCCTCTTGTGGAATTATGTGGGCTGTTGTTGGTTTAACAACCGTTTCACTGAAATCATCTTTACTGTCTTCAGAGTTTTGTGAAGAGGTATGGGCATTAGCCTCATTTGTGAGGTTCATTTCTTTCAACTTCTCACACAAATATGGTACCTGCAAAGATTCACTGGTAGAAGAGTTCTTTTCCTTGTAAAACATGTTAGTCTCATCAAAGGAAATGTGTACAGACTCTTCTATTTTCATTGTAGATTGATTATAAACCATATATGCCTTACTAACTTGGGAATATCCTAGAAAAATTCTCATTGCAGCCTTGGCTTCAAACTTTCTAATGTATTTCTTGTCATTATTATGAATATAACACATACAACCAAAATTTTTAAAGAAATATACTTTAGGTTTCTTCTCTTTAAGTAATTCATAGGGAGTCTTGCCCTTAAGCTTATGTATCAAACTCCTGTTTAGGACATAGTTTGCTATGCTTACAGCCTCTGCCCAAAAGGATAGTGGCAAGTAAGCATCTGCAAGCAATGTACCTGTAGCTTCAATTAGTGTTCTGTTTTTTCCTTTCAGCTATCCCATTTTGTTGAGGAGTTCTAGGAGCAGAGAAATAATGTATGATACCTTCCTTCTTACAGAATCTTTGCATGGGAAGAGACTCAAACTCAGTACCATGATCACTTCTGATCAATGCAACTGGAATAAAGTACTCAATCCTTATGCTCTTAAGAAAATCTATAAGAAACTTAAAGTTATCTGACTTGTTCCTTAAGAAGAACACCTAAGTAAATCTTGAGAAGTCATCTACAATCACTAAGGTATAAGATTTCCCTCCCAGGCTTTGTGCATCAATGAGTCCAAAAAGATCCATGTGGAGCAAATATAAAATCCTAGGTGAATCAGTTTTATTAATGGCTTTGAAACTATTTTTAGTTTGCTTGCCTAATTTACAAGCCCTACAGAGGCCTTCCTTCTTGTAGGGACCAGAAGACAATCCTCTAACAAGGTTGTCTTTAGATAACCTAGCAATGTTTTTCAGATTAACATGACCTAATCTTGTATGCTAAAGTTCATTATTATTATTAATTTGGTTGAATAGACATATTTCAGACCTAGCAGATTTAAAATTTACTATGTAAATATTTCCTACTCTAGATCCAGTTAAGACAATCTTGTTATCAACAAAAGCAATAATGCAAGAGGACTTGTCAAAAGATACATGAAACCCTTCATTACAGAGTTGACTAATGGAAATCAGGTTGTGCTTTAATCAACTTACATAAGCTACTTTTTTGAATGTGACCACTCCAATCTTTACATCTCCATAACCTTTAGTCTGGCCACAATTGGAGTCACCAAAAATAACTTTAGGACCTAGCTTGGACTTGTAGTTGGAGAGATTTTCCTTGCTGCCAGTCATATGTTTTGAACAACCACTATCTAGATACCACTGTTCCTCTGTGGTGGGATAGTCTTTCACCTGCACAAAAATAGATTAGATATTCTTGACCCAGATTACCTTGGATCCTTGTTGATTTACATAACTAAAGTTGGTAATATATGAATATTCAGGTTGAATTTTGTAACCTAAAGGATGGTATTTTCTTGGTGGAATTATCCATTGGTTAAAAGGATTAATGTTCTGTCTATGTTGATTAAAAATCTTATTGGAATTAAAATTTCTATTATTATAAACCGAGGTCGATGAATTCTGGTACGTTCGTTGATCTGAGGTCAACGAACGGGGATGAGTTCATCAAACTCCACTCAGAGAATGAAGGTATTCATTTTCTGGGCCCCAATTTTGTCGATCTCTGGTCGACGAACCATACTGATTTCGTCGATCGTAGTTCAGAGAATTGTTATAGTATAAGTTTGTGTTCAGAGTTCGTCGACTTGAGCTCGACGTACTGGACACATTTTGTCGATCTGAGTTCGACGAAATCTGCTGAACTTTGTTATGGTTAAGATTTTTCTTAATCTTTTCTTATTCTTTTGTTTTAATACTATTTGTTTAACATGATTATCTTCTATTTTCTCTTTACCCTTTTCAGAAACAAATTTTATGAGGGTGGATAAAATGTTTTTCTGAATAAGTGGGGGTTGGCTTGATGAAGCACCTAAGCCCAGCTTGCCATTAAGTCTGACATTCACTGTGCTTGTGATGTTCATTAACTTGATGCTTCTCCTATTCAGGGATTCTTCAAGTTGCCTAGCCTCAAATAATTCAGTCTTTAATTTAATGATTTGTTCATTAGCTAAGGTGATTTCATCCTTTAATTTGTTGTTTTCTGACAACAGGTTTTCTTGTTCATTTAATTTCTCTCTAAGTTGTTTAATTACTTTTTTAGAGTTAATTAAATCAAGACATAAAGATTTAAATTCTATTTTAAATTCTTCTGAATCAAAATCAAAAGAAGACAATACCTGATCCTTTTTAGATAGAGATTCTTCAGTGTCTGATTGGTCAGCTTCAGAACTGGTGGTTGATGCATCAATAGCCATCAAGCATATTTCCTTGGCCTTTACTTCCTCTTCATCTTCACTGGAGCTGGAAAATGAAGATTCTTCTTCAGTGTTACTCCAGGTTTCAGCAATAAAACCTTTCTCCTTTCTTTTGTGCTTGTTGGAGGATGGCTTGTTGTAATGCTGTTTCCTGGTTTCCTTTTCTCTTCTCTTATCTTTCTTTTGAGTCTCTGGACACTCTGAAATGAAGTGTCCAGGCTTCCTACAGCCAAAACAAACTACTTCTTTAGTTGGTGTTTTGTCATACCTGGGTTTGTCATCTTGTCTTGATGACTTTCTTCTGAAGTCCCTCTTTCCCATTGTGTAAAATCTCTTGGCTAAGAGACTTAGGAATTCTTCATTGATAGTTGGGGTTTCTGAATCTTCAGTATCTTTGAATGCTATATTTTGCTCCTTTCTCCCAGATGAAGGAGTCTTCTGTTCTATAGCTTCTCTTAACTTAATAAGTTGCTCATAAGATTTGAGTTTTCCCAATAGAGATTCAGTGGAAATCTCATTAAGGCTTCTGGCTTCCTTGATAGGCCAAATTCTAGAATCCCATGAGCTAGGGAAGCACATGAGGATTTTGTCATTCACTTCTGTAAGAGTGATGTCCTTATCCAATGTATTCAGCTAATTGATTATTGAGCTTAATCTGTTGTACATATCACCAACAGTCTCTGACTCATCCTTCTTGAAGTTCTCATACTAAGAGATGAGATTGGATCTCCTATCCTTTCTCTCATCAGCAGAACCAGCTACCATCTAGTTAAGAAAATCCCAAATAGCCTTAGCTTATGTGCATTAATCCACATTCTGGAAGATGTCATCAGACATAGTCTGAACCAGAATGTTCATGGCCTTTATATCAACAATCTTGGCCTTTTTCTGAGCATCTGTCCACTCAGGTGGTGGGACAACATGTGTGCTTGATGTTGAGGTGGATGCAGTCACTGGAGCTATAGGTCTTGTCAAAATGGAATTAAAAATGTCCTCATCAATAGAGTTCATATAATGTTTGATTCTTGCCTTCCAGATGTCAAACTTATTTAAGTTGCACACTAGAGGTCTGGTGCTTGCATAATCCTTGTTTTGTGCCATGCTATATGAAATAGGCTAGAGAAATTTAGATCTAAGAAGGATCTGTTGGTTCAAGTGTTACCTTGTTCAACCAAGAGAACATCCCTCTGATACCAATTGAAAGGAGGGGTTAGATCTGACTTACTCTAGAGGGGGTGGGGGGGGGGGGTGGGGTGCGTGGGGTGGGTGAATAGAGTATCTAAAAATTCTTGGCAGTTTTTAGATTTATATATCAGAGTGAAAATAAGTGATACCAAATATAATAATAGAAGGGAAAATAAGCTAAGCAATTCTAACTATCACAGCCACAACAAGAACAAAAACAAAAAATGAGCAACCAGACAACACAAGAAGATTTTATAGTGGTTCTCTTAAACTTGGGTACATCCAATCTTCTACCACTCTGGTAGGAATCCACTAGCATGTTTTGATAAGGTTACTGCCACCACAATATCTATTTGTAGGGAGATATTGCAACCCTTTAGGCTTTTGATCAGGTGCCCAAAAAACCAAACCAAGTCTTTTGATCAGGAGACTTGACAACCAAAAGCTAACTTTTGAAAGGAGTTAAAACCCTTTTACAAGAGGTTATAGGAGGTGATGATGTCTTCTTTTTCTCTAATCAATAGATAAGACTAGTGGATCTTTGATGTTATCAAAGCTCCTCCTGAGATATTGATGATTTAGGAAGACTGGAGCTTTGCTTCAGGGTATAGGTCTTCAACCTTATCTAAAAGCAGTCCTGGAACTTTTCTGATTGAATAGATCTTTGTTGTCCTGAATGTTCCTGGAAGTGAAGCTTAAAGAAGGCTCTTGATTGTGATGATTATTCTTATTTTGTCTTCAGACTTGACTAGGTGAAACACAAAGAATTTTCCGTACTGTGTGAGAGAGAGAGTTCTGAAAGATTAGTCTATCTCAGTGCTGTATGTTTTTTCTGTAAGTTCTGGTGGTTCTTTTTGTGTGTTGTCTGAAAGACAAATCTTTTTTTATATTCACAGTCAATAATTTTTCCTTTGAAATTTGAATTACTGCTTAATAGCTGGCTCATCTGGAGAATACAAATGGCTGGAATATATCATAAATGAGTTTCCCCAACTATTCCTTAATAAAATAAGCAAGTAAATATCCTGATGAATATCATAATTAATGCTGCCAATAACGACTATATTTAGAGGAATATAAGCATTAATTACTCAGGAATAATACTACTATTAATACAGAAATAAAGGAACAAAGGAAGAAAACTTCTTATTCTAGAGCTGGACAGATATCGTCGATCACTGAACTTAATTCATCGACCTGAGATCCAAGATTGTCGACCTAAGAATTCCAGTTCTTCGACCTGAGCTCTGCGAACTGCGTACTGAGAATGGCTTGCCAAAACTGCACTCTGAGTTCGTCGAGCTGAGAACCTATCTAAAGAAAACTAATCATCGACCTGAGCTCAAATATCCTCTAGCTCAGCTTAGAGAAATAATGATGGCGAGGATGCCTGCCATTTGCTCGTGCTGATATGGATCTCTCTTTTGATCATCGCCGCGACATGTTCGTGGACATTGATGGTCGTTGCCGCATCTGTCGTCGCCGCCGACGGCATTACGTCACATCATTATGACTATAATGTTATTTAATTTTTGGAATAATATTATAATCCTAATACTTTGACGTAGGGTAGGTCCCCTGTCCCGCTTAGTCACCTTAGTTTGAGTTTTCCGTTGGTCATTTATGGCGCACATTAGGAGTTTCTCTCAGTCACCTTCATTCGTTGAGCATAACGTTATGTTAGCACAATATTTGACACCACCACCATGCACCTCTAGGCATGTTAGAGTTCCTGCTCTGACCTATGATGGGATAGGTGAACCACGAGTGTTTTTATGTTGGGTGAAGGATATGGAATGTTATTTTGAGCGATATATTATTGTGGACCCCCACAAGATTCCCGTTGCGAGACTACAATTATTTGGTCGAGCCCAGACCTTCTGACTCAATGAGGAGAGACGTTTTGGGGCATCTCTCGACGACTCACTTGTAGGTTGGCAGATTATGAAGAATTATTTAATGAATGAGTATTGCCCTCCATACTGCCGTTCTCAGTTTTCTGATTATCTGAGGGATTCTCCGCCTAAGATTTTGCCTATATCGAACCAGTACATCCCCTCGTACTCCCATACTCGGACGTCTCACGATTTTATTTCTCCCCGCCAGGGAACTAGACCCATTTCTGATCATAGGAGTGACTACAAGCCTCACGCTAGATCCTTGCTCCGCCAAAACCTGACTATTTCGAGCACACGTACACCTACCTTTAGGGAGAAGAGAAGGTTAGGTCCTCTTTCCTGCCTCCTGTCATTGTCACTACTAGGGATGCTATAAATCTGCGGGTTAAGTGTTGGGTATTGTATCCACAATGTACCTGATTTGAAGAAGCCCCTGAACAAGCTAAGTTGAATTGACAATGTATTTGATGATTTTCTATCAAGTTGTGCTTGCAGCTATTCCATGCTAAGTACACACCATTGTCAGGGTGCAGTGGGTCAATATACATGGGTCTGCGCAACGTAATCCCTCGTTGAGCAGATCAGTGTGTTGACTCACGTGTGCTCTCTGTATTGGAGTGTACTTATTTTCAAGTACATGGTCGAGATAGATCAAGAGCAGAAAAGGAGCAAAGATGGGTCAAAGACCAAGTTCATAGGAAGGAAGAGAAAAATCGGTTAAGTCAAATTCGACGGGAATCCCTATGTGATTCTCGCCGATTCGACCGGAATCATTAGTGATTCTCGCCGAATCGTCGAGAATCAGTCAGTGATTCCCGCCGACTTAATCCGGCTGTCTGTCTTCCTACAGGAATTCGGCTAAGGAAGAATCGACGGGAAACATAAAGTGATTCTCACCGACTTCGACAGGAATCATTGTGATTCCCGCCGAATCGACGAGAATCAGGTTGCAGTCCCGCCGATTCCAACTGGCTGACAAGGTTCCCTACTTGAATTCGGCTAAGGCAGAATCGACGGGAATCGTGAGTGATTCACGCCGACTTCGACGGGAATCACCAATGATTCTCGCCGATTTTGCCTTAGGCAAATTTCCTCGCTGAACCGAACCAAGACGGGTTATGCTGTTTCGGCCAGGGCTAGGTTTTCTCCTTGTGGGTCCCACAAAGGACTTTAGGGTTTGCCTCAGGGTATATATACCTGCTTATTTCGAACATCTACAGTAACAATTCATGAGATATCAGAAAGCAAACGCCGTGCCCTAGCCGATCGCGTAACTCCGCCGATCGCTGTCGCCGCGTGCAAGCTAGTCACCGCCGTTGATCTTAGAGCCTCTTTGATCTTCCGACGACATGACCGAGGCTAGCAGAGCGTATCACGCATCTCTCTTGAGATCTATTGTCTCTCGAATCGTTAAACGAGGTTAGTTTTTCATTCCGAATCGATCGAGACGACTGATCCAACTGAGATCGTTCGTAGACCTTGCTTGCTTCGTCAAGAAGTTTGGATCTACAAAGCATCGCCGCCGCATTCACTTGCCACCGCTGATCTTGACAAGATCCTCTCCAAGAGAGTAATCCGGTCGTGGACTCTTCGTCTCTTTCAAGAAAGCATCAACGAACGAAGAGCGACATCGAATTCTCCACAAGTTTGTTTGTATTTCTTGTACATTCAATTTTTGTTTTGTTGTAAAGGAATTTTGATTCCTAGTTGTAAGGGTTGGGTGCAACCCGTGGTGGAGGAGTAGTGACTCCTTTGATTGGAAGGGTTCCTTCCGTAGTATGAGGATTGGATTTAAATCCGGTTGGTGAAGTGACCGAGTCGTCCCTTGGTGGGAGATAGGTCGAAGAGTGTTGGGTACATTGGAAAATGTGTACCTGATTTGAAGAAGCCCAACTTAGCTCAATGATATACATCAAGGTGTATTTGATATTGTTTTGAGTTGACATGTGCAGGTGAAGAAGTATTAAAGAATGCAGAAAAATATTCTAAGTCCACGTGTCGACACCTGAAGAAATTGTGTCGACACTTCAGAATATTTGTGTCGACACTTCAGAATATCAGTGTCGACACAGAGAAAGATAGTCGATCACATATATGTCGACACTGGGAAGCAGTGTCGACACATAAAGAAGATCGTCGACCTCAGCACAGGGAAGCAGTGTCGACACAGTGAAAGATAGTCGACACCCAGAGAAAGTTAGTCGACCAGTGAAAGATAGTCGACTAGTGGAAGATAGTCGACTAGTGAAAGATAGTCGACCAGAGAAAGATAGTCGACTCACAGAAGAAGATAGTCGACCTCAACTGTGTCGACACTGGGAGGATGTGTCGACACCTTGAGATTGAGTCGACACATATTGGCAGAAGTCGACTGTGCTTGTGTCGACACCAGAAGACTGAGTCGACACATTTTGGCAGAATTGAAGATTGCTGTGTCGACACCTGAAGGCTGAGTCGACACATACTGAGTTCTGAATCTACAATAACTGTGTCGACACACAGGACTTTTATTGACACATTGCAGAGCCAAACCAAGTTATTTTCTGAAGTAGCTGTGTCGACTTAAAGGCAACTTAGTCGACATCATCAAAGACTGTGTCGACGCCAAAGTCACTTGTGTCGACACAGATAGACAGATTGGTCTCGACACTTTCTGACAGTCTGTCTCGACATTTTGCTGTCCAAGGCTAAGGTACAGGAACTGTTTGAAGATTTGACAGCTGTGGGTTGCCACCGTTTAACTGAAGCTGTCAGACCTGTCAGAAAACAGTTAGGAACCGGATCAGCCGGTTACCATGAAGAAAGTCTATAAATAGACATATTCAGAAGGAAACATAAAAAAAATAGACATAATAGAAGAAGATCTAAGAAGAAAAAAAAGGATTACGATCCTATTGAAGTTTCAATTCAAGAAAGTGCTAAGCTCTAAAGAAGATCTTCATCAGAAGATCTAAGAAGAAGAAGTCTGAAGTATCAGAAAAGGTGTTGGATAGAGAGGGATCCAGTCATCTTGAAGAAGAAGAAGGAAGCCATCAGTGGTTTCTCAAGAAGCTGTTTGGAAATCAACTCAGCTAAGTTTAGATTCAAGAAGCTTTGAAGAAAGCTCAGATTCAGTTGATTTTATCAGCTGATCAAGAAGTGTCTTGTCCTCTTCTCTCTCAACAAAGGCAAGACATTAAAATATCTTTTCTAAATTTCTGTAGGATCTGTTTACACAGATCTGAGTTGTAAGCCTATGTTATAAAGGCTGAGTGTAGGAGAGGTGATCTCTGAGTGGTAGGGCTATTTGCCTGAGTGAAGGAGAAGGTTCTTCTCTGAGTGGTAGGCCTAGAGGCAAGGCTGAGGTAGGGCTGTTGAGCCTGAGTTGTAGGAACCTATCCAGGTTCTGAGCTGTAGGATCTGTGGATCTGAGAATAGTGGAAGTTTGGCCGAATCTAGCATACTGCTAGATAGGTGAAGGGGGAAAGTGGATGTACCCAAACCTTAGGGAACCACTATAAAACATTGTGCAATCTGTGATGTTTCAATTTCTGTGATTGCTGTGCTGAATGTTTTATTTCTGCTATTGAATTCTGCCTAGTAGTATAAACAAGCAATTAGAACCTATTCACCCCCCCTCTAGGTGTTTAGGTTGTCTTGGAAATAAAACTATCAAGTGGTATCAGAGGGAGGTTCCTCAAAAAGGACTTAACAGTCTGAGGTAGATCTTAAAGGCAGAATCAAGATTCAAAAAGATGGGTTCTGGTGAGAATCATAAGGAGCTAGGGTCTATGAAATTACCCATATGCAAGAAAGAAATTTTTGGAATTTGGAAAGAAAGAGTCAGATTGTTTATGGAGGCATCTGACCCAAGGATTTACATCACAGTACAGGAAGGCCCCTTCATTCCAATGAAGGTATCAGTTCTTGATGCAAATATCCAAACTCCAAAGAGTTATTCAGAAATGACCAAGGATGAAATCATCTTGGCAACCATGGATAAAAGACCTCAGAACATTATTGTTAGTGCCATAGATGATTCAACATTTCAGAATCTGATTCATTGCAAGACCTCCAAAGAGATGTGGGACACATTGATTGTCTACATGAAGGGATCTGAAGAAGTAAGGCAGGACAGGAAATCTATGCTCAATCAGGAGTATGAAAGTTTTAGACAAGGAAAATCTGATAGCATAACTGAGTGCTACAAGAAATTCTATAGAATTGTGAATGAGCTTATGTCCTATGGAAGAGTCTTCAGTACTTATGAACTGAATGACAAATTCTTGAGATCCTTAACAAAGGATTGGGACACAAAGATCTATGCCATAAGGGAAGTGTCTAAATTGGCAGAGATCTCTCCTCCCACCTTGTTTGGAAAGTTGCTATCCTATGAAATGCAACTTATGGTGAGGAAGGAGGAGGAAAAGAATTCAAGAGGAGAGCATAGAGAAAAGACTGTGGCATTCAATGCAGAAGCCACTAGAAAGAATAGGAGGAAATCACCATCTCCTCCTAAGGAAGTTGCAGAAGATAGTTCTGAAAATTCAGATAAGGGTTCAGAAAGCTGTGATTCAGATGCAGACTTTGCTGCATTCACAAGGCAATTCCAGAGGTTCTTGAAAAAGAAGCAATGGAAGTCTAGGCCTTCCACATCACAGCAAGTTGATGACTATTATCAGAAGAAAAGGTCATCAAGGAAAGAGAAGAGCAGATCAAAGCCCAGCAAAGCCACTACTTCAAAGATTGTCTGCTATTGTTGCAATAGGACTGGACATGTAGTGGCTGACTGTCCTGATAAGAGAAAGGAGTCTTCAGACAAGAAGAAGACTCATCAGAAAGGCAAAAAGGAGAAATCCTTTGTTGCAAAGAAAGATAAGAGTCTAACAGACCAGTCAACTTCAGAGTCAGAATCTAAAGCTGAAGCATATATTGGACTATATGCTGCATCTGAAGAAGAGGAGTTTCTGCAGTTGCTAGACTCCATCAATGAATAAAAGGATCATCAGTGTATGGGGCTGATGGCAGGACCAGAAGAGGACATATGCCAGAATCAATCTGGTCCTAATAAGGTACAATGTCCTTCTATTACATCTGTTTGTAGTATAAGTGAAGAATCAGCTACATCTACATCAAGTGATGTAGATGCATCTGAATCTAAAGGAGATGTCTATCAATTGATAGACAAGTATGGGGACTTATTGCAGGCCCTTAAGAAAAGCAAGAACTTGGTTAAATCTCAGGCTCAGGAAATTGCTGAACTAAGGTTTGCTACAACTGAGTTAGAGAAAGTTATTGATCAAAAATTAAATGAAATTGCCAAGCTGAAGAATATAACTATTATTCAGATGGGCACAATTAATTATACTAATGATCAAGTGAAGAGTCTGGAGGCCAGACTTAGAATTGAAAGGGATTTAGTGGCTAGTTACTCTAAGCCAAAATCTGTATTACCCTTGATAGATGAATTTGTCACTCAAAAGGGTAAGGCTGGATTAGGATTTAAAGGTAACTCCAGGGCTGGCAGATTCAAGAGGAAAGGCAAAGCTCCTGTTCAGTCACTAAACCTTTCAGTCCCCATAAAGTTTAGTAAGGTGGAAGTTCCTTCTAATAAATATGATCATGAAGATATTCAAGGTCATATTAAGACTAATATTCTGAAGAACAAGGGTGTAAATGCAAGCAGGCCTACCTATGGACATAAACCCAATGGTTTTAAGAAATCAGTAGGTGAAGTTGCTGCAGCACCAGCAATGAACAGAAATTCTTCTGACAAGGATGTATCTAGATCTAGATACAATAAGTTTGAATGTTGGTGCTGTGGCAAGAGAGGCCATTTTGAACTAGACTGCTGGTATAGCACAAGTGTTAGAAAGAACAATAGTCTACCTATTAGAAGAAATAATGGTAGCTTTGTTTATGCTAACTTGAACCAAGGACCTAAGACTTGCTTGGGTTCTAAGGGAAAGTAAATCTGTGTTGCAGGTGAATCCAAGTAACCATGCCCCTATATGGTACTTGGATAATGGTTGTTCCAGGCACATGACTGGAACAAAGGGGCTGCTGAAGGAGTATTCATCTGTCAAAGATGGACCTAAAGTGATCTTTGGTGGATCTGAAAAAGGAGTCATCAAAGGGTTTGGTAACATTTCTTCTAACCTAATTACTATCACCCAAGTGGCTTATGTAAAAGGTTTGAAACATAATCTAATAAGAATAAGCCAGCTGAGTGATTTAGGATATGACATTTCATTTGTTAAGGATGGATGTCATATCAAAAGGTCAAGTGATCAAGAGATCATTTTGACTGGGTATAGGAAGAGAAATGTATATTGTCTTAATTTTTTATGTGAGAATAAAGCTTCTCCCATCTGTCTTGTAGCTGATGACAATGCTTCTCATTGTGTCAAGTGGCACAAGAGATTGGCTCATCTTAACTACAAGACAATTGGACAACTCTTTATCAAAGAGTTAGTGAGGAATGGTCCTCAAGTTAAGTGTGTGAAGGAAGGGATATGCTCAGCTTGTCAAAAGGGCAAGCAGACAAAATCCTCCTTTCAAAGCCTTGAAAACAAGGATTCTGTGAGGTGCTTATACCTCTTGCATATGGATCTTTTTGGTCCTATGCCAGTTCATAGTCTAGGTAGGAAGGTCTACACTTTTGTGGTTGTAGATGACTATTCTAGATTTACATGGGTGTTCATTCTGAGACAGAAATCTGAAACCCCAAGTGTATTACTTAATTTTGTAAAGCAAATTCAGAATGAACTGAATAATACAGTGGTCAAAATCAGAAGTGACCATGGTACTGAGTTTCAATCTGAAAGCATAACAAAATTGTGTAAAGACTTTGGGATTTTCCAAGAGTTCTCCTCACCTAGAACACCTCAGCAAAATGGAATTGCTGAAAGAAAGAATAGAACATTAATTGAAGCAGGTAGAACTCTGTTGAGTGACACCTCTCTCCCAGAATATTTTTGGGCTGAGGCTATTAACACAGCTTGTCATGTAATCAATAGGGCTACTATCACCAAAAGCCACAAAATGACTCCCTATGAG
Source organism: Platanthera zijinensis (assembly GCA_039513925.1). Classification (NCBI taxonomy): domain Eukaryota; kingdom Viridiplantae; phylum Streptophyta; class Magnoliopsida; order Asparagales; family Orchidaceae; genus Platanthera; species Platanthera zijinensis. Next base: position 126,025,509 of record CM077096.1, read on the forward strand.
ATTGTGAAAGGCAGAAAACCAAATCTATCTTACTTTAGGATCTTTGGTTGCAAGTGTTATATACTTAACAATGGCAAGTCATATTTGACTAAGTCTGCTGCCAAATCCCAGGATGGGATATTTGTTGGGTACAACACAAATAGTAAGGCCTATAGAGTCTTCAACTTGACTACTCAAGTTGTTGAAGAATCTGTGCATGTTGTGTTTGATGAAACAAGATTAATCAACTGTGAGTTGTCTTGTAGATCAAATGACTCAATAGGTATAAGCAAAAGTATGGACAAGCTCTCCATTACTGAAGTATCAAAGGAAGATGGAGCATTGGAAAATGAAGGCTTCTGTCCAGGGGGAGAACAAGACACTATAGAAGCTGATGAAAACCAAGAGATTCAGCTAAATGAAGGAGCTGGAGATGTTCAACCAGAAGGGAATCTTCCTCCAGCTACAAGACATTTAAGAGATCATCCAGCTGATCAGATAATAGGTGATCCAAGACAGGGGGTGCAAACTAGAAGCAGAAATCAAAACACAGTTCTACATTCAAGTTTCCTGTCACAAATGGAGCCTAAGAAGTTTGAAGAAGCTATCCAAGACCAGCACTGGATTGATGCTATGCAAGAGGAGCTGAATCAATTCAGAAGGTGCAATGTCTGGGAGCTTATTCCTAAACCAAGAGGCCACAACATAATTGGCACAAAATGGATCTATAGGAACAAGCTAGATGAAAGTGGAATAATAGTGAAGAATAAAGCAAGATTGGTTGCAAAAGGATACAAGCAGGAAGAAGGGATTGACTTTGATCAAACCTTTGCTCCAGTAGCAAGGCTGGAGGCAATCAGAATGTTCCTTGCCTATGCAACCTATCAAGACTTCAAGGTATACCAGATGGATGTGAAGTCAGCATTTCTGAATGGTGATCTTAAAGAAGAAGTATATGTAGAGCAGCCATCAGGTTTTGTAGATCCTCTCAAACCTGATTATATTTATAAGCTTAGAAAAGCTTTGTATGGGTTAAAGCAAGCCCCAAGGGCTTGGTATGAAACCCTGTCTACTTTCTTTATTGAGAATAAATTCTCAAGAGGAAAAATTGACAAAACTCTATTCCTTAGGGAATTCAAAGGCAAGATCATCTTAGTTCAGATCTATGTTGATGACATAATCTTTGGATCTACTGAAAACAACCTTTGTAAAAAGTTTGCCAAACTTATGCAAGGGAAGTTTGAGATGAGCAGTATGGGGGAACTGAAGTTCTTCTTGGGACTCCAAGTAAGACAGACTGATGATGGCTTGTCCATATCCCAGTCAAAGTTTACTAAAGAATTAATCAAGAAGTATGGTATGGAGTCATCCTCCATCATGAGAACTCCTATGGGGACAAGTATGCCTATATGCAAAGATGATGCAGGTAAACCTGTTGATGAGACTTTGTATAGAGGAATAGTTGGTTCTCTACTATATCTCACTGCTAATAGACCAGATATTATGTATGCTACATGTGTCTGTGCTAGGTACCAAGCCTGCCCTAAAGAGTCTCATTATACTGCAGTCAAAAGGATTCTGAGATATCTTAAGGGCACACCTAATCTAGGACTTTGGTACCCTAGGAATAGAGATTTTCTACTAACAGGCTATTCAGATGCAGATTTTGCAGGATGTAGAGAGGATAGGAAGAGTACTACAGGTACTTGTCAATTCCTGGGAGGAAGACTAATATCATGGAGTAGTAAGAAGCAGACCAGTGTGGCAATTTCCACAGCTGAGTCTGAGTATGTTGCTGCTGGAAGCTGCTGTGCACAGCTATTATGGATGCAGCATCAACTTAAGGATTATGGTATTCAAGTAAGTAGAACACCTCTTTTGTGTGATTCTAAGAGTGCAATTTCTATTGCTAATAATCCTGTTTCTCATAGTAGAACTAAGCATATAGAAATTAAATACCATTTTCTTAGAGAACATGTAGAAAAAGAAGACATCTCATTGGAATTTGTCAAAACAGATTATCAAATAGCAGATGTGTTTACTAAGCCCCTAGATGAGACCAAATTCAATAAATTTAAAATTGAATTAGGTATGTTAACCATTGATTAGTGTAATCACAAAATCATCAACAATGAAGTTGAAGTGGTAACAAAACATTCAAGTGATATAAAGACACATTGAAGTAGTATCAAGTACTTTGTAGTACTTATAAGTTGTGTTGAACAAATAGAAATTGGCTAAGTAAGATGGTGTCGACACATTCAGTAATAATGTGTCGACTCAGGATAGTAATGTCGACAAGTCAGAGATATTGTGTCGACACAGAAAATATGTGTCGACACTTAAGAATCTTATTGTCGACTTATCCAGGAATGTAGTGTCGACTTCACCAGGATAGTGGTGTCGACACTTACAGATTTTGTGTCGACACTTATACTAAGAGTCGACACAGAATTTCTGATGCTCTACTATATATCTCAGGTGTCGACATATCCACACATTGGTGTCGACACATTATAGACGGACTTGAAGTCGAGACAATAGAAGCTTGTGTCGACACATTCCATCTGTGTCGACACTTATAGTCTGTTTTTTGGCGACTTTTGATCTTCTTTAAACAGAAGGTATAAATAGGTCAAAAACTCATTCTGTCGACACGCTTACAAGGTTTTCGAGACTGAAACCCTATGTCAACATTCTCCTTTCTCTCTCTCTCTTTCTCTCATCTTTCAAGCTTTCTCGACTGATCTATGGCGCCAAAGATTGAAGATAACGTAAATGAAGGATATGAGTTGGTGCGCCAGGCCTTTGCTGATGCCCCACCAGATGTTCACGGGGTTATCTCTCTCCTCTCCAACTCGGGATTAGAATTTCTGGTCTCCGAACCATCTAAGATATGGAAGAAGGAGGTGCATGAGTTCTTTACTTCTGCATCTGTAGATTCTGAAAGTCACAAGATAAAATCCACAGTTCATGGGTCAACAGTGGAAATTACTCCAAGTAAGTTAAGAACAATTCTACAATTACCTATAATTGAGAATGAAGAGGACGTCCCTGCTTCTAAATCAAGGGAGGCTCTTCAATGGTGTGGATTGGATTCCACCATGAAAATTGGAGCTGCTTTCAACAGGAAAGGAATGAATCAACAGGGCAAGTTCCTGTCTGAGGTGGTTGGCAAAGTAATTCTGTGCAAGCCAGGTGGACATGATAGGATTTCCTCCTATATGTTCAGCCTCATGACCAGGATTGTGTTTACAATTCCAACAGATTGGTCAACTGTAATCTTTGAAAAGATTAAGGAAGGAATCAAGAAGCCAAATCTAGCTAGAATAATGAGTATATATCTAACTAAGGAGATTCCTGACGTTATGCAACATCTACCTGGAACAAAAATTAATCACATGAGAATGATGGACATGAGATTGTTTTCCAGATGGGATAGGGTCCTGACCAAAGAGATGCCTGAAGTGGAAAGGCAGGATTCACCTGAGAAATCCCCAGGTCATGCTACCAGTACTGAGCACCCACAAGAAGAGCAAGTAAGACAAGAGGTTGAAGATCAGCCTGCTTCTACACAAGTTCAGGATGCCACTGTACCTGCAATTCAAGGAGAACAAGTAAGAATACCAGCTCAGCAAGTTTATTCACCTACACACGCTGTATCTACTCATGACCAGGTCCAGGGGAAGCAAGTGTCCTCACCTGCCCAGGACATCACCAATACTGAACAAGTATAGGGGGAGAAGCTGTCTGAGCAAGTGCAAGAGGAAGCTCAAATTGATTTATCTCAAGATTTGAATACTGCAGATGTTCCAACCCAGAAGGAATATACTCTTGATGAGTTATTTCCAAATGATGAAATAGTTACTGATAGAATGGAAGTGGAGCAAGCAATTGAGGGGGAACCTGTGCATGTTGAGGCTGAACAACATGGCACTGAAGCAGATGTTCCTCCTCCTCCCAAAGAGAGAGTTCAAATTGATAGTACTTCTGATTCTGAGAATGAAGAAGCCAGCATGGCTAAGAAGAGAAAACTTATGGTCTTCAAGAGAAGGAGCAAGAGCTATAAGCAGGCTCTACAGCCTACAACACATCACACTCCTTCTGAATTTGATTATAACAAGTTTATGGTCGATTCACAAGTGAAATTGGATGAACACAGAGTGGCTATTGAAAAATATGTTGATGAGAACAACAAGTCCCTGCAATTTGACTTGGCTCAGGATATAAAGTCTATTCGATTTGAAGTCAATATGCATAAGAAGGAGATGACAGATTGCTTCCATAAGGGAGGTAATGCTGTGGTATATTTGGCAAAACAACAGAAGTCCATCATTCCTAAAGTGGATGATATTGCTTTAAAGCAAAGCTATGTTTTGGAAAATCAGCTAAGGATGAATGACAATTTAACTGAATCTCATCATGAGATCATTAATGAATTGAAAAAGACTATTCCAGATCTGCCTGCAGCTAGAGCAAAGGAAATGGAAGATTTTGATAAGAAATTCCAAGCTGCTATTGATTCTGTTAAAACTGCTATCACTACCTCTCAAAAGGACATATCTGACAAGCTTCTAAAGTTAAAACCATTTTTTAAAGAGGGTGTGAATTATCTGGATGGACAAATCAGATTTCAGAAGGAGGATCTAAGAGATCATATTACTAGAGAAGCCATAAAGGGGGAGAGGTTGTTAGTTCATGCAGGCTCAGAGCACACCAAGTGGGTGACCAATAGTATTCGAGCCACATTGGGATATCCACCTTTGTGTGATGATGCTATGGTGGCTGAGTCAGGAATACAAACATCTCTACTTGAAGGCAATCAACCTGAGGTTGCCCAAGTCATTTACCCTCCTCCAGATTTTGATATGATTGATCAGCAAGTTCAAGAAATGTATAGTCCTCCAAAGGAGGTTCACAGGGTTGTTATTGGGAAAGTAGATAAGCCTGAGGCTACTTTGAAAGAACAGCAAGATGCTCTACTATCTAAGAAAAGATTTAGAGAGCAGGCTGAACTTAAGCCAGACTTTGAGCAGTGGAGTCCTACTTCCAGAAATATTATACTCACTGCATGGAAGGCTGTCAAAGACCAACAACATGAAAGAGGCAAGTGGTTCAATGAGATGGAATGGCAGAAGTATGAAGCCAGGCAAGATGCAATAGTACAGTTTAGAAGAAAAGCCAAGCTGGGTAGGCTGCCACCAGATGCTCAGGAGCCGAGCAAGTACTTTCCAAAGCCCTTTCATTATTTTGAAAGGCAAAGGCTCAAGGAAGAAGCTCTGAAGAAAGCTGAGCTAAAAGGCAAGAAACCAGCTGAAGATTCTGAAGCTCCTGTGAAGGCTCAAATTCAATCTGGCAAAGGGATTGTCATAAAAGAGCCTGATCAGTCTTAATTTTTAGTTCTTTCAAAGTGTTTTGTTATGTTTTGGATCATTAAATGTAAAACTCTGTAATCAATCATTACCAAGTTATAAACAAAATGTTGTTTGATATCATATAATGTTCATTCTGTGATGGATTGTTTATATTTTGTTTATATTAAGTATTCCTGTTATGTCATATATCATCATATTATACTTTTTATAAATGGTGTATATCATTGGCTATAAGGGTTATGACTTCTCCAAATAGGGGGAGATTGTTGGGTACATTGGAAAATGTGTACCTGATTTAAAGAAGCCCAACTTAGCTCAATGATATACATCAAGGTGTATTTGATGTTGTTTTGAGTTGACATGTGCAGGTGAAGAAGTATTAAAGAATGCAGAAAAATATTCTAAGTCCACGTGTCGACACCTGAAGAAATTGTGTCGACACTTCAGAATATTTGTGTCGACACTTCAGAATATCAGTGTCGACACAGAGAAAGATAGTCGATCACATATATGTCGACACTGGGAAGCAGTGTCGACACATAAAGAAGATCGTCGACCTCAGTACAGGGAAGCAGAGTCGACACAGTGAAAGATAGTCGACACCCAGAGAAAGTTAGTCGACCAGTGAAAGATAGTCGACTAGTGGAAGATAGTCGACTTGTGAAAGATAGTCGACCAGAGAAAGATAGTCGACTCACAGAAGAAGATAGTCGACCTCAACTGTGTCGACACTAGGAGGATGTGTCGACACCTTGAGATTGAGTCGACACATATTGGCAGAAGTCGACTGTGCTTGTGTCGACACCAGAAGACTGAGTCGACACATTTTGGCAGAATTGAAGATTGCTGTGTCGACACCTGAAGGCTGAGTCGACACATACTGAGTTCTGAATCTACAACAACTGTGTCGACACACAAGACTTTTGTCGACACATTGCAGAGCCAAGACCAAGTTATTTTCTGAAGTAGCTGTGTCGACTTAAAGGCAACTTAGTCGACATCATCAAAGACTATGTCGACACCAAAGTCACTTGTGTCGACACAGATAGACAGATTGGTCTCGACACTTTCTGACAGACTGTCTCGACATTTTGCTGTCCAAGGCTAAGGTACAGGAACTGTTTGAAGATTTGACAGCTGTGGGTTGCCACCGTTTAACTGAAGCTGTCAGACCTGTCAGAAAACAGTTAGGAACCAGATCAGCCGGTTACCATGAAGAAAGTCTATAAATAGACATATTCAGAAGGAAACATAAAAAAATAGACATAATAGAAGAAGATCTAAGAAGAAAAAAAAAGGATTACGATCCTATTGAAGTTTCAATTCAAGAAAGTGCTAAGCTCTAAAGAAGATCTTCATCAGAAGATCTAAGAAGAAGAAGTCTGAAGTATCAGAAAAGGTGTTGGATAGAGAGGGATCCAGTCATCTTGAAGAAGAAGAAGGAAGCCATCAGTGGTTTCTCAAGAAGCTGTTTGGAAATCAACTCAGCTAAGTTCAGATTCAAGAAGCTTTGAAGAAAGCTCAGATTCAGTTGATTTCATCAGCTGATCAAGAAGTGTCTTGTCCTCTTCTCTCTCAACAAAGGCAAGACATTAAAATATCTTTTCTAAATTTCTGTAGGATCTGTTTACACAGATCTGAGTTGTAAGCCTGTGTTATAAAGGCTGAGTGTAGGAGAGGTGATCTCTGAGTGGTAGGGCTATTTGCCTGAGTGTAGGAGAAGGTTCTTCTCTGAGTGGTAGGCCTTGAGGCAAGGCTGAGGTAGGGCTGTTGAGCCTGAGTTGTAGGAACCTATCCAGGTTCTGAGCTGTAGGATCTGTGGATCTGAGAATAGTGGAAGTTTGGCCGAATCTAGCATACTGCTAGATAGGTGAAGGGGGAAAGTGGATGTACCCAAACCTTGGGGAACCACTATAAAACATTGTGCAATCTGTGATGTTTCAATTTCTGTGATTGCTGTGCTGAATGTTTTATTTCTGCTATTGAATTCTGCCTAGAAGTATAAACAAGCAATTAGAACCTATTCACCCCCCCTCTAGGTGTTTAGGTTGTCTTGGAAGTAAAACTATCAAAGAGGGAGAGTGGACGTACCCAAATCGGGGAACCACTATAATTGCTTGTGTGTTTTTCTGTGCTGTGTTTGCTTATTTGTGCAGGTTATATAAATTCCACAAAAGACTGCACGACACCTATTCCCCCCATAGGTGGACTTAGTCTACACTAGATACTTTCAAGTGGTATCAGAGCCAGGTTACTCAGCAATAAGGTTAACACCTTGAGTAAGATCCCGTGTCTAGTGTCAAGAAGAAAGAAGATCTCTGAAATGGAAGGACTCAAGTATTCAGGGAAGATCCCAGTGTGCACCAAGCTGAACTTTCCTATCTGGAAGGAAAGGATCAGGTACTACATGGAATAAGTCCACCCCCGACTCTTCATGATAGTGGATGAGGGACCTTATATCCCCACTAAGGCCTCCACCATTGATCCAATGAAGAAAGTGCCCAAGAAACTTTCCGAAATGGATAAGGATGAGATGGTGCTTGTCGGACTTGACAAGAAAGCTTAGAACATTCTGGTAAGCACCGTCGATGATTCCATGATGCAGATTTTCTGCAACTACAGGACTGCCAAGGACATATGGCACTGCCTGATCATCCTGATGGAAGGCACAGATGAAGTAAGGTATGATCGAAGATCCCTTCTGAACCAGAAGTATGAGGCCTTCAGGCAAGGTCCCAAGGAAGAAATCAGAGTGACATTCGAGAACTTCCTGAAGATTGTCAATGCCCTGAAGGGTTGTGGCAGAGTGTTCACCGATGGTGAACTAAATGACAAATTCCTTAGATCCCTTACTAAGGAATGGGACACCAAGATCTGCGCCATCAGAGAATTTGGCAAGCTGGCAGAAACTGATCCCCAGATTTTGTTTGGGAAACTTTTGTCCTATGAGCTTCAGCTGAACACCAGAAAAGCTGAAGAGGAAGCCGATAAAGCTGCTGCCAGAGAAAAGGCTGTGGCCCTGAAAGCCAATCACTCAAGGAAAGGCAAGGGTGCAGCCTCGTCCCGCTCTCGGAAAAAGGATGAGGAAGAAGACTCTGAGCCATGCTCTTCCGGCTCAGAGCTATCTGAAGAAGACTTCTCCCTCATCACTCGGGAGTTCAAGAAGTTCCTCAAGTTGAGGAATAAAAGAAAGAGAGACGGCTCCTCCTCCAGACATCAGAAGAAGAATTATTCTTCTGACAGGTATGAATCCAAACAGAACAAACATCGCTCGGATGACATTATTTGCTTTGGATGCAATAAGCAAGGCCATGTCGTTGCTGACTGCCACCAAATCAAAAGAGATAAGTGGAAGGGAGAGAAGCACATGTCCTCTAGAGATAAGAAGGAGAGGAGCTATATTGCTAAAAAGCCAAAGACACTGAGTGAATCTGATTTGTCAGACTCCAGTGATGATGAGGAAGCCTACTTCGGGCTAGTGGGTCGCTCTGACTCAGAAGGAGACTTCCCCCATTTACTGGGAAGGTAAAAGATCGTACCCCCTCTCTGACTCTGACTCTGAGTCTCCTGATGATGATCTCGAAGACAGCCCATCTGCCCGTGAAGCTGAGCTCCTCGAAAAGTATGAGCTTCTGCTCAATACCGTTGAGGAATACCGCAAGAGGTTGAGGGCTCAGAAAAAGGAAGTCAAATTCCTTAAGGATGAGGGTGTGTCTCTAAGAGAAGAGATCACTAGCTTGATCTCTCTCCGACAGGAACACCTGGGCCTGACTTCTGAGCACTCAGAGTCTCTAAGGCTCCTTGACCAAAAACAGGAAGAAATCAACAAGTTGGAAGAACAGCTTGCGGCAGAGAGGAAGATTGTCAAAAGCTTCTCCATGCCCAAGACCGTTCTTCCTCTGGTTGATGAATTCTTTGCTCAGGCTAAGGGGGCTGGCTTAGGGCATGTGGGTGTGCCTGGTAAATCATCCATAAGAAACAGAAAACAGAGGAAAAATAAGACCGCTAAGAAGGCCTCTGCTGAAGAAAAGGGAAAGGCCCCACTCAATCCTATTACATTCAGAAAGCCTGGCTTTCCTTGCAATGAGCAGGACTTTGAGTCAACCTATGGACACTTCTTCCGGCCCTTGGTTGAAAAGCCTAAGAGCCGGTATAATGGCTAGACCTTCCCCCGAAACTACGGTGAGAGTGTCTTCAAGACACCTTATGAGGAAATCCAAGTGGAGAATTATGGCCACTTCTCTAGCGGACATAATAGGAAGCAGGCACCAAAAGCCAAGCCTGTTATACTGAAGGAACAGGAAGTGAAGAAATCATGTGACTGCTGTCATCATGATGCCTCCACCTCCAGATCCAAGGCCCTGACTGGACCCACCATTCCCAGGGTAAAGCTGGTGCCTAGGAAGCGGTACAACAAGTTTGACTGTTGGTGCTGTTGCAAAGTTGGTCACTTTGCCGTGGATTGCTGGTTTTATCCAAGATTCAACGAGACTCCTCATGTTAGCAATACGAGGCCGACCACTCGTAGGGTTAACCACCCGAGGGGGAGTGTGCTAACAAGGTATCTAGGACCCAAGTTCGATTGGGTTCCTAAGGGAAACTGATTCTATTTTGCAGGTATATCCAAAGGCCACCAAAACACCAATCTGGTACTTGGACAGTGGATGTTCCCGACATATGACTGGGACAAGAAGCCTGTTGCGTGATTACTCCCCAGTCGAAAATGGATCCAAAGTCATCTTTGGAGGATCCTATCGAGGAGTCACCAGAGGTTATGGTATGATTTCCAACGGTGTATTCTCTATCACTGACGTGGCCTATGTTGAAGGGTTAAACAATAACCTGATCAGTGTAAGCCAATTGTGTGATAAAGGATACAACGTTAAGTTCTGCAAGGATAAGTGCTTGATAATATCGTGTTCCTCTTCAGAGATGGAATTAACTAGCATTAGGAGCAAAAATATCTTTTGTTTAGATTTTCTTAGCTTAGATTCTTCTACCCCCGTGTGCCTAGTAGCAAAAGGCAGTGCATCTCTTTGTGAACAATGGCACAAGAGATTAGAACATATTAATTTCAAGACAATTAATATGTTGTTTTCTAAGAACTTAGTAAGGGATGCCCCTACTATTAAGTGCATCAAAGATAGCCCTTGTCCTGCATGCCAGAAGGGCAAACAGACTCAGGCTACCTTTAAGGGCATTGCAGACAAAGACTCCTCCAGATGTCTCTATCTTCTGCATATTGACTTGTTCGGTCCAGTGCAAGTTCATAACTTAGGAGGCAAATCGTATACGCTAGTGATTGTTGATGATCACTCTCGGTTTACGTGGGTGTTCTTTTTGAAACGAAAGTCAGATACGTTTGACATCTTCACTAATTTTGTCAAGCAGATCCAGAATGAACTTAACTGCTCCGTGGTCAAAATAAGAAGTGACCATGGAATAGAATTCGAGTCTGGTGCTATGACAGAATTCTGTGAAGAACATGGTATCTTTCATGAGTTTTCCTCCCCGCGTACTCCTCAGCAAAACGGAGTTGCGGAGAGGAGAAATAGAATGCTCATTGAAGCATGTACGACAATGTTGAATGACGCCTCTCTTCCAGAATACTTCTAGGTAGAGGCTGTCAACACAGCTTGTCATGTGCAGAACCGAGCATTGATCAACAAGAATCATCGTAAGACTCCTTATGAGCTATTGAAAGGCAGGAAACCGACCATGTCCTATTTAAGGATTTTTGGCTGCAGACGCTATGTACTCAATAATGGGAAGTACCCACGTACTAAATTTGGAGAAAAATGCTTCGAAGGCATCTTCATGGGCTAGAGTAGCCATAGTCGGGCATATAGGGTCTTCAATAAGAAAACCCTAGTGGTAGAGGAGTCCATTAATGTTGTTTTTGATGAAGGAAGCTTGCTTCATAGCAATTCTTCCAGTGACATTCTTTAAGATGCAGGTGCAAGGCTTGAACAGCTAAGTCTCGATGAGACTGCAAAAGGTGCAACTCCCAAGTACGTCAAGGTTTCCACCTCAACGCCAACTGGAGAAGTTGACGATCAGGATGGAGAAATTCTCCCAGAAGAAGGAGAAGCCCGAGAAGCTGTCAGAGCTCCCGATGCCAGACTCCTAGAGCTCCGACACGTGAGGGATCATCCCAGAGATCAGATCATAGGAGATCCTCGTGACGGTGTCAAAACTCGGAGAGGTACAAATAACGAGATTTTTCACCTTAGTTTTCTGTCACAGGTTGAGCCAAAGAAGTTCAACGAAGCGAACAAAGATGCATCATGGATATTGGCCATGCAAGATGAACTGCATCAATTCGAACGATGCAACGTCTGGATGCTTGTTCCCAGACCAAAGAACCAGAATGTGATCGGCACCAAGTGGATCTTTAGAAACAAACTGGATGAACACGGTGTCATCATCAATAATAAGGCCAGACTGGTTGCACAAGGCTACAGACAGTAGGAGGGGATTGACTTCGACCAAACCATTACACCAGTTGCAAGGCTGGATGCGATTAGATTGTTACTGGCATATGCCTCTCACAAAGGATTCACTGTCTATCAGATGGACGTGAAATCTGCATTCCTAAATGTAAATTTGAAAGAGAAAGTATATGTCGCGCAACCCCCAGATGCTGACTTTACAGGAAGTAGGGATGATAGGAAAAGCACTTCCGGGACGTGCCAATTCCTCGGAAGGAGGCTTATTTCATGGAATAGTAAAAAGTAGAATTGTGTCGCAACCTCTACAGCTGAATCTGAGTACATCTCAGCAGGCAACTGTTGCGCACAACTTCTATGGATCAGAAATCAGCTCAAAGATTATGACTTGCAGTTCAGAGAAGTTCCGATGTATTGCGACTCCTCGAGCGCAATAGCAATTGCGAACAATCCTGTGTCGCACAACAGAACAAAGCATATTGAAGTGCGCTATCACTTCATTCGGGAGCATGTGGAAAACAAAGATATATCTCTCTGCTATGTCCCCACGGATAAGCAGGTTGCAGATATCTTCACGAAGCCCCTAGACAAGGCAAAGTTCAGTCTCTTCAAAACTGAACTCGACATGCTTAACTATGAAGAGTGAAGATTGTAAGGCTCAAGGCTCTTGGATCAAGGGGGAGCATCAGCAAGGAACTCAAGCTCGAGCACGAATGCAAGATCTGAGGGGGAGCATGTGGCTCCAAGTGAAGTCCCAGATTTGCAGAAGCCGAAAAGGGGGAGATTACCCTCTCGGCTAAGGCTAAGGTAGATGCCAATGTTAAGTATGCTCTCAGGAAAATGGTAATGAATTTCACTCTCAACTGATTTCTTAGTTTATGATTTTCATTCCCATATGTTCTATTCACCTTAGCTTGTAGGGTTTAGGCTTCTTCAAATAGGGGGAGTTTGTTGGGTATTGTATCTACAATATACCTGATTTGAAGAAGCCCCTGAACAAGATAAGTTGAATTGACAATGTATTTGATGATTTTCTATCAAGTTGTGCTTGCAGCTATTCCATGCTAAGTACACACCAATGTCAGGGTGCAGTGGGTCAATATACACGGGTCTGCGCAACGTAATCCCTCGTTGAGCAGATAAATGTGTTGACTCACGTGTGCTCTCTCTATTGGAGTGTACTTATTTTCAAGTACAGGGTCAAGATAGATCAAGAGCAAAAGAGGAGCAAAGATGGGTCAAAGACCAAGTTCATAGGAAGGAAGAGAAAAATCAGTTAAGTCAAATTCGACGGGAATCCCTAAGTGATTCTCGCCGATTCGACGGGAATCATTAGTGATTCTCGCCGAATCCTCGAGAATCAGTCAGTGATTCCCGCCGACTTAATCCAGATGACTGCCTTCCTACAGGAATTCTGCTAAGGAAGAATCGACGGAAAACATAAAGTGATTCTCACCGACTTCGACGGGAATCGTTGTGATTCCCGCCGAATCGACGAGAATCAGGTTGCAGTCCCGCCGATTCCCACCTGCTAAAAAGGTTCCCTACTGGAATTCGGCTAAGGCAAAATCGACGGGAATCGTGAGTGATTCCCGCCGACTTCGACGGGAATCACAAACGATTATCGCCGATTTTGCCTTAGGCAAATTTCGTCTCTCGCTGAACCGAACCAAGACGGGTTACGCTGTTTCGGCCGGGGCTAGGTTTTCTACTTGTGGGTCCCACAAAGGACTTTAGGGTTGGCCTCAGGGTATATATACCTGCTTATTTCGAACATCTACAGTAACCATTCACGTGATATCAGAAAGCCGACGTCGTGCCCTAGCCGATCGCGTAACTCCGCCGATCGCTGTCGCCGCGTGTAAGCTAGTCGCCGCCGTTGATCTTAGAGCCTATTTGATCTTCCGATGACAGGACCGAGGCTAGAAGAGCGTCTCACGCATCTCTCTTGAGATCTCTTGTCTCTCGAATCGTTGAACGAGGTTAGTTCTTCATTCCGAATCGATCGAGACGACTGATCCAACTGAGATCATTTGTAGACCTTGCTTGCTTCATCAAGAAGTTTGGATATACAAAGCATCGCCGCCGCATTCACTTGCCTCCGCCGATCTTGACAAGATCCTCTCCAAGAGAGTACTCCGATCGTGGACTCTTCTTCTCTTTCAATAAAGCATCAACGAACGAAGAGAGACATTGGATTCTCCACAAGTTTGTTCGTATTTCTTGTACATTCAATTTTTGTTTTGTTATAAAGGAATTTTGATTCCTAGCTGTAAGGGTTGGGTGCAACCCGTGGTGGAGTAGCAGTGACTCCTTTGATTGGAAGGGTTCCTTCCGTAGTGTGAGGATTGGATTTCAATCCAGTTGGTGAAGTGACCGAGTCGTCCCTTGGTGGGAGATAGGTCGAAGGGGGAGAGTGGACGTACCCAAATCGGGGAACCACTATAATTGCTTGTGTGTTTTTCTGTGCTATGTTTGCTTATTTGTGCAGGTTATTTAAATTCCGCAAAAGACTGCACGACACCTATTCCCCCCCCATAGGTGGACTTAGTCGACACTAGATACTTTCATTAAGCATAGACAGACAATTAAGATTTACAAGGAGAACGTTACATGTTACACTTATGGAGTGATTGGCCACTATGCCATGGAGTGCCCCACAAAGCCTAGGGCTTTGGCTCTATTAGCTTCGATGTCTGAGCTCGCCACTTAGGGCGATGCCAATTTCTCTAACGACCTTAGTGACGATGAGGAGCTTGGATATCCTAGTGACCTGGATGAGGATGTCTCCTCTGAGGTATCACCCCCTGGGATTAACCCACTTCTCCTCGACCATATTTTAGGTCCGTATCATATGATAGTTGAGGAACCGTCCGATGGCCTTGAGTTAGCAGATGTACCTGCAGAGTTGGAAGATTTACCTTGCGAGGGAGTTGTATTTTTGGATGAATTTAGTTGTGTAAACTCGGATGATTTCTCTATGATGTTCACACCGATGCGTGACGTTCACCATGAGTTAGATTCTCTCTCGGGTTCAATTTCACTGACCCTCACTCTTGTTCCTTTGGCTCTATTAGCGGACTTATTAGGACACGAATTGGTTTTTCCTGGTCCGATCCACTTAGTTAGGTCGTCGTTAATAGCACCTCCGTTGGACAAGACTTGTGGGCTATGTATTAGTGAGTGTCCGTCCGCGGACATGTCTTCGTTTGCGACTGCGTATGATTTCACGGCGGCTGTGCCTTTTGATTTGGTGTCCTTACGACATTGTTACCCATCAAATCAAATTGCACATATTTTTCATCCATCCTGGTATGATCTGCACGTACACATGTCGTTGCCTTATGCCAGTGTCTATGGGTTGCGTCACTTTCACGTCTGTTCACCTCCGAGAGCTTCTGACTACAGAGTTGTTGATTTGAATTTAGTCTGGTTAGCCCCCGAGTGGATACCTTCGGGTTCCGTAATAAAATTATTACGTTGGAGCGCCGATCCTTTCATGATTTTCAAGAATTTTGGGTTTAATGCAATTTTTTTTGGATTTTTATGATGCAATCGGTTTTTCACCGTGTTTCAATTTTTCGGATTTAATTTTGCATATCTGGTTTCCACTTGAGTGGTTTTCTCCGACGTTTCTATCTTCCACTTCAGATTCTCTTGGGTTAAGAGGTGGGATTCTTTCCGTGTTGCTCTTCCATTTGGGTTTCCTGGTTCTCGCATTGGATGGTAAGATCTGCACTGCTTTTCTTTATGCTGACACATCTATGAGGTTTTTTGCTATTCTTCCTTATGATAGGTTCCTTTCTATTGCAGATGCCCGCACTGCTTGTCCTGCCCCGTGGATGTCCGCTTTTGCAATGCTACCTGTGGATGCTGCTGTCTCCTGCTATTCTCTTCCTGGCCACTCATCGGGGATGAGTGATTTTGAGCGGGGGAGGATTGATGGCGAGGGCGCCCTGCCATTTGCTCATGCCGATATGGATCTCTCTTTTGATCGCCACCGCTACATGTTCGTGGACATTGATGGTCATTGCCGAAACTGTCGTCGCCGCCGCCGGCATTACGTCACATCATTATGACTATAATGTAATTTCATTTTTGGAATAATATTATAATCCAAATACTTTTATTAATATTTTATAAGTCATAAGATTTATAAATTTATAGGTTATAAATTTTCTAAATCTTAGTATTATGTTGTTTTTATTTTGTTAAGCATTAGTGGAGTGGCTAGGATTAATTTTGATGTTGATGAAGGGTGGATGGAGTGGTGTATGAATTATATATATATATATATATATATATATATATATATATATATATATATATATATATGTATGAGGCGATGGAGAGATATGATGAAATGAAAGAAAAAAAACCCTAAACCTTACTCACGGTTTGCACCCAACCCCCCTTCTCTCGGCCTGGCCGTAACCCGCCCCGACCTCCAGGAAATTCGCGGATTTGCTGGCTGCTGCCACCCTCCTCTAGGTGGTGTTCTTGCTGCTCCGGTGACCTCCTACCTCCTTAAGTGTGACTCCGAAGAAAGCGGCTCGGTTCTCCTCACCCAGTGTGACTCCGGTGAACCCGTGGAAGTGTGACTCTTCCATAGTTATCTTTCTCCTCCTCCTCCTCCGCCTCTTTAATTTCAGATTTTGGGTAATGCTTTCCTCTCCCTAAAACTTGTGTAATATTCTTATTGGATTGTGAGATTGGTGGAAATTTTGATATCATGTTTAATCCTAAAATTTGATTCTAGTTTTGCATTTACAAAATCTGAATCTTATATTGCCTTTTCATCCGATTTTCGCGAAGATTTTTGCAAGGGTAAGTCCCCTTAGACGTTTGTGCAAACCAGGGTTTGTTTAGCCTTTGGTTTTGAACGAATCAAGAGGATTTGGTATATCCTCGTTTAATTTTGTTTTGAGGCCTGCATTTGGACTATTTTTTCCGAATCAAATTCTTAGTCTGGATCACTCTCCATGTGGATGGGAATGTTGTGATGTGATATTAGATGTATGGCTAGGTTATGGAAAATGTATATGTGAAATTTCATGCAGGTTTGGATCAGAATTTTACACCTGTGAGATCGTGACATTACAGACGAAACTCTACCGAAATTTTGAGTTATGCACGCACACAACGTGTTCGCTTAAATTCCCCATAGGAATCCCTTTGTCTTTTCGTGCCTTAATCCCATTTTTGGGAGTTGCCTGCATCAAATAACTCTGAGTTCGTCGATCTGAGATCGACGATCGTCGAGCTGAGTTCGAAGAACTTTGAACTAATTAAACTGTTCTCTGAAAATTTCTAAGTCTGAGTCTTCTGAGGTCCTCTGCTGGCTGGTCCAAGAAGGTTGAACTTAATGACTTAGCCTACACACTAGGACTACTAGACTTGACCATGGCTATACAAGGTGGGTCAGATTCAGCCTAAATTAGTGAACCTAGCCCAAATACAACTAGGGATCCAATAGGGTATCAGGTAGTTGTGCACCAAGAACACAACCCAAGCTGTCCTATTTCGTGGCACGGAGAGGGCCTCAGGAATGAGCACCGAGGACATAGCCAAATCGCCCACTTGGCATGGAGAGGGCCTCGGGAATGAGAACCGAGGACACAACCAAACCATCAAAAGTCTATCTGCCAACTCCCGTCGGTGTGACGACTTGCGAGCCCGTAGACCTGCCATAATATCCTTAACCCAGGTACGACACCGCGTGTTGACTCACACCGCATGTAATTTCACATCATCGTCGCACGGAAGGAGCCTCGAAAATGAACACCGAGTACAAAGCCCAACCGTCCACTTACGTCTCTTCTCAACATTACCAAACCGGTGCGCTCAACCCCACACCTACACCCTTTCACAACCTGTGCCCCCAAATTACTTAAGGGTTCATTATCAGTGTAAGGGTACTTCACACATCCATCATCTAAAGACCACAACCATTTGTTCATAGCAGTCATTAACAATTATATTCAACATGTTCAAGCCAGACTCATCATTATTCAACACATCACCATTATCAAGTACGTCCTCAATATTTCACATACTTAAATCATTCCGACCATCTAAACTCGTCAATCCATCCGTTCTCTAACTTTCGCCAAATCACTTGATCAAGTGCACTTTACTACTCCATTTGTTCATTGAGGATCTATCCAACAAAATTTCTTAACATAATTTTATCACGATTACTTATAATCTGAAGTCAAAGAGACATCAACATTACTGTACCACAATATCTCCACAATCCCAAAGCCGATATAAAACAGACACGACAATTACATGTGCAGGAATGATTACTATACAACAACTTCAAACAGAGATTCCCGAGGCTATAGGAATCCGATGAAGACGTTTAACCATTCGTTGGAAAGGTATTGCCAAGGGATACGACTTTCTTGTTTAGTTAAAAGCCTAGATCTGGCCGTATCATGTCTGAAACTGGTCTCGAAGGCTGTTTCGTGCAGAAAACAGATTTCTGCACGCATCTTAAAGCAAGATGAACGACATCAGTTCATCATCTTCATCAAGCCATATGTTCAAGTCATGTCCAGAAATTCCTCCACCCTTATTCACCCTCATGAGACCATTTCCTCTTCATGAACCAAGTCCACCATCTACTCAAGGAGAGGGGAAAGGTTGAAGACATCAATATCCTTAGGGCACAAGCCCTATAATGGTCTTTTCCTAGGAAATCTTCATCTCGCAAGTCAAGACTCTCTTGAGTCGACATCTCTCCTAGAAATAACTACATATCTAGCACCAAGGGAGAGGGGAGGAAGCTCACCTCATTTCCGGCATCTCCACCATTTCTAACCATGGATCTTGTCATCCTTCTTGGCGGCATCTTCTTCTCCTTTGTCGGTGTTAGATCTTCACGGGAAAGATCAGCTCCAACAACTTCTTCCTCTCCAGTAGTTTTCTATAGCAATGTCTTGGAAGGAAGAGTAGAAACGGCTAGGGTTTTTCTCCCCTTTTTATGTGGAAGTGGGTAACTGCAAAGCCACGTGTCGACCTCTCATTGGACCGCCAATCAGTTAGTAAATGAGTCCCTTCAAAACAACGCGGCCAGAAAATTCGTCAAAACATGAAATTGAATGACACGGGTAGGGACACGCCCGTATCACTAACCGTGTTCTGCTTGGGAGGAACGCGGTCGACGATTCATCGAGCTCCGCTCGACGAATGTCGAACTACTGCTTGGATGCACACGGGCAGGGACACGCCCGTGTCACTACCCGTGTCCTTCTCAGGAGGAACACAATCGTCGATTTTTCGAGCTTCGCTCGAAGAATACGCACACACGCACACGGGTAGGGACACGCCCTTGTCACTACCCATGTACTACTCGAGAAACACGGTCAACGCTTTTAGTCGATCTCTGCTCGATGAACACACACACACACACACACACGGGTAGGGACACGCCCATGTCTCTACCCGTGTCCTGCTCGGGAAACTTAGCAAGGAATCCGCATCGTTGCCAGAGAGCCACACGGGCATGCACACGACCGTGTCAAACAAACACGGGTAGGGACACGCCCATGTCACTACCCGTGTCCTTCTCTGGAAATTTCACAAATTATATGCAAAGGCACCAGAGTACCACACGTGTATGGACACGCCCGTGTCCTACTCTAGACCAATTTATCCTTCCTTACACAAGTGTATGCCTAGCTGCCAGCACTCCCTGGGCCCAAGTCAGCTCTCCTGACTCAAAAATGGGCACGTGTGGCCTAACGCTAATTGGGACGTTACAAATCCTATAAACAAAATAAAAGATTTCGCCCCTGAAATCAGGCTAAGGCTATGGGGAGAGAAAAGCATGAAATAAAATAAAGTATGCTTTTAAAATTTACCTGGGGGAAACAACTCCGGGTAGCGCTTTTGCATCAAGTCCACCGGCACCCATATATACTCCTCCTTCCCATGGTTAGACCACAACACCTTTACCAAAGGAACACTCTTGCGGCGCAAGATCCTTGTCTCGTTGTCTACTATCCGCACCGACTCTAGTCATACAGATCTATCGGTTGCTACTGCTCAATCAATGGTGGGAATATGTTGATCAGGTCGCAACAACGCCTTCTAGAGAGACGACACGTGGAATAGGTCATGAAGGTTCTCCAGCTCTGGTGGTAACTCCAACCGGTTGGCCAAAGGGCCAATCTTTTCCAATATAGTGTAAGGTCCAACGTACCTTGGGCTGAGCTTCTTCACACCATGTACCCATGACACTCCATGCATCGGCCGGATTTTCAGGAACACTTTGTCACCCACCTGAAATTCCACCATCCGGTGCTTTGCATTATAATATTTTGCCTGCAAACTTTAAGATTCAAGCATGCGGTCCCGTATTAGTCTAACAACCGCATCGGTATCATCGATGTACTCAATTCCTAAAACTTTTGGGTCTTCATCTTGTACCCATAACAAGGGGGTTCTACACCTTATTCCGTAAGGGGCTTCATCGGGTGCCATCCCGATACTGGCCTGGTGACTGTTGTTATATGAAAATTCCACCAAGGGTAAGAGCCTTTCCCTCGGCTCTCCTCTATACAACACACACAGTTGCAATAGGTCCTCCAATGTTCTGATGGTCCTCTCAGACTGCCCATCCATCTTAGGATGAAATACTGTGCTAAAGGTAAGGCGTGAGCCCAAGTACGCCTGTACCGCCTTCCATTATTTAGAGGTAAACCAACCATCCTGGTCAAAAATAATTGTCTTTGGCACGCCATGGTACCGTAAAAACTGCTCCACAAAGGGGCGTACTAAAACATCCACATGAGCTTCTTTCTTCATTGGGATAAACCTGGTTACCTTTGTCAGGCGGTCAACGATTACCCACACTGAATCATTCCCTGAGCGTGAGTAAGGCAATCCGTGGACGAAGTCCATGGAGACATCCTCGAACTTCCACTCAGGGATGGTCAATGACTGTAATAATCCACTAGGGCTCTTGCATTCCGCCTTCACCCTTTGGCAAGCCTCGCAGTGCGTAACAAAATATCTGACGTCCCTCTTCATTCTCGGCAAACACATGGTCTTCCGCAAGTCAGCGTACATCTTGGCAATCCCAGGATGCACAGAATACTGAGTGCAATGTGCCTCTCTCAGGATATCTTCCCGAATTTTACCGCCTTTGGGAATGTAAAGTCGGCCATGATGATGAACGAGGCCGTCTTTTAGGGAATACTCATCTGTAGTCCCATCTTCAGTTGACTTTATTGCCGGGGCCAGAGCAGCATCCTTTCCTTGCTCCGCCCGGATTCGGTCTCGAATATCACATACTATGCTCATCGCGGTTAAGTACTCTGTATACCCTTCCGATTGGTATTAATATACAAGGGTAATCTCCATCTCTTCGAGCATCCGAGCTAACTCCATACTCATCAATTGGGACTCAGGGCTTGGTTCTGGTACCTTCCTGCTCAAGGCATCAGCTACGAAATTTGCTTTTCCGGGGTGGTAGTTCAAAGTAAATTCATAATGACATAAAAACTCTAACCACCGCCGCTATCTCAAATTCAATTCCTTCTGAGTATGAACGTACTTTAAGTTCTTGTGATTCGAAAAATTTTCGCAGTGGACGCCATACAGATAGTGTCTCCAAACCTTCAAGGCGAATACCACTTCTCCCAATTCCAAATCATGTACTGGGAAGTTAATTTAATGCTTATTCAGCTGTCTTGAAGCATATGCAATCACATGCCCGTGCTGCATCAATACCGCTCCCATCCCTTGATACGATGCGTCAGTATAAAATTGAAATCCTTCCTTCCCGGATGGAAGGGCAGGGATGGGTGCAGATGTAAGTATTTCCTTCAGTTCCTGGAATGAAGCTTCACACTAGGGTGTCCACTCATATGGCACACCTTTCTTTGTCAGAGTAGTAAGAGGGAGGGCAATCTTTGAGAACCCTTTTACAAACTTGCGATAGTACCCGGCAAGTCCAAGGAATCTACGCACATCGGCCGCTGACTTCAAGGGCGTCCACTCCCTCATGACACGCACTTTGGACGGATCCACAACTAGTCCAGCCCCACTGATCACATGGCCAAAGAAGGCAACTTCTTGGAGCCAGAACTCGCACTTGCTGAACTTGGTAAACACGGCGTGCTTTTTTAGCTTCCTCAGTACCAAAGTCAGATGTTCGACATGCTCTTCCTCTATTTTTGAGTAGTCCAAAATGTCATCGATGAAAACGATGAAAAATATATCAAGATAAGGCTCGAACACTTTGTTCATCAAACTCATGAAAGATGAAGGGGTATTTGTGAGCCCAAACGACATCACGGTGAACTCGTACAAACCGTAGCTTGAGCTAAAATCCATTTTCTGAATGTCCTCCTCTTGTATTCTCAATTGATAATACCCTGAGCGCAAATCCAACTTGGAAAACCAATGCGCTCCTACCAATTGGTCGAACAACTCGTCAATCCGGGGTAGCGGATAGGTGTTCCGTACAGTTAGTCGGTTGAGTTCCCAATATTCTATGCATAATCGTAAGGTTCCATCCTTCTTCTTAACGAATAGAATAGGGGCTCTCCAAGGTGATGAGCTGGGGAGAACAAACCCCGATTCTACCAGTTCTTGCAACTGAACTCTAAAATCTGCGAGTTCTTTCGGGGCCATTCGATAAGGGGTCCTGGAGACGAGCTTGGCACTCGGTACTTGCTTAATTTGAAAATCCACCTCTCTATACGGGGGTAATCCTTGCAATTTCTCAGGAAATACCTCGGGAAAGTACCACACTACCCGCACATCCTTCATATCTATTTTCATCTCTTTCAGTTTAAAACATATTATGTAAACTTCATCCCCCCTCATGTGAGCTTTCAAGGTCTGAATCGAAGATAATAACAAATGAGGTGCAAAATTTATACCTTGGAAAATGACATCAGTATCTCCATGTCTCAAGTAAATTTGCTTCTCCGCGCAGTCAATTCTTACGTAGGGCCAATCCAGCCATGCCATGCCCAGAATGAGATCGAACTCTGGCATTCTCAAAACTATGGAAGGGGTAGCAAAGGTCTTTCCCCCAATAAGTATCTCCAATTCGCACTTTGCGGTTGCGGTCATCTCAGAGCCGTCTAGGGGGCATACTCTTCGAGCAATACCAGTACGAGGCACCGGTATCGAATAACGTATAGGCCGGTTTCCCGCCGACCACCACGGTGCCTATGCACCAATAGCAATACTCAAAGTTAGATATCTAGTACATCTTAAGAAACTTAAGGTTAACAATGAAGATATGATAACTAACTATAACATACTTGCAATCACCTCCTGAGGGTTCCGCTCCTGCGTCATGTCCAGAACGAACACCTGGTTCCGAGCAGGTCTGGGGTTTCCTCCCCGCGGTCCTCGTCCTCGACCACGCATATGTCCCTGCC
Organism: Platanthera zijinensis; assembly: GCA_039513925.1. Lineage (NCBI taxonomy): Eukaryota > Viridiplantae > Streptophyta > Magnoliopsida > Asparagales > Orchidaceae > Platanthera > Platanthera zijinensis. The sequence goes on from CM077096.1 coordinate 126,048,720, forward strand.
CTCGCGAAGCTGCTGGAGGGAGTGCAGGAGGAGCATTCCCAAACAGCTGCGGGAAAAAGCGTCGGATGTGGCCCGGTTGGTTGCATTGGAAGCACACTCGCTCATTCCTCCCCTCGGGTTGCTGAAACTGTTGAAGCTGTGGAGGTGGAGGCAATGTTTGCAGCTGTAAAACTGGGTGCTCCACTCTAAAATTTCGGTGGAAACGCCTGCCACCTCTCTGATGTCCTCTTCCTCCTCCGTAGTCGTGTCTCCTTCTATTGCTAGGGCCAACTTCCATCATGCCCTCATCAGGTCTCTTACCACTTCCCAAGTGGTCTGCTTCTAGCTTCTTAGCATGTCAATTATTTCCACCAAGCTGGAGTCCGCTATAAACAAAAGGGCCCGCATCAGGGGGTCTCGCAAGACTTTGTAGAACCTTTTTTCATATCCTTTGTCGTCCAACTCATAGGAGTCAGCAAATCTAGCTAGATGCTTAAACTCCCGCTGGTACTCCGTCACTGACTTGGATCCCTGCTTCAGCTGCAGGAACCTTTCTTCAAGTTCATCTCCGGCTATCGAAGGGATAAAGTGCTCTAAGAAATCTCCGGAAAACTCGCTCAATCTAATATCTGTGTAGACTCTTCCTTATAAGGTGGAACCTGTGAGAGACTTCCACCACCTTTTTGCATGTAGCTCTAGAAGTGTCACCACCAGGGTCACATCCATATTGTTCGGACATCTAATTCTGGCCAACACTTCTTGCACGGTGTCGAGCCATTCTTCCATACGTACTGCCGGCTCTGTCCCAAGGAAGGCAGGAGGGGAGAGAGCTCGGAAAGTGCTTACCCAATTTGAACCTGGAGCTTGTTGTTGTATGGGGGCATGTTGGGATCTGAAGGCATCCATGATAGCTGTGAGCGTCTGCCCTAGCTCTGATTGTTGAAATTGTGTGGGTACGGACGGGGCGGGGGTCCCCCCCTCTGACTCAGTGTGCACTGGGATCTATATGTAGAGTACAAACCTAAGGTCAGGTTGGCTAATCTTAAGGTCAAAGTTGGACATACTTAGTGTGAATTATATATGGGCACACCACTGCTTCCTCTAAGTCAGTTTGTCCCCAAACTGACCAATCGAACGGGGGTGGCACCATTGTTGAATGACTTCTTTAGTTCAAGATCGTAGCAAGCTGATACCATTTGTAAGACCCCCCTCTTGGAACACAAAATACGATACGAGGGGAGTCTTACGCTCAGAACAGCCGCCTTGCTGTAGCGTTAGCGCACGAGCTAACCTGTACCACAAGACACCCATCCTGCCGGCTATAATCCATATCAAACATTGCCAACCCAACCAATCATATAATATAAAGCCAAATCCACACATAAGTAATGGTCCAAAAGTACAACCTATAAAGAAGCTACAACAAGCTTCTATAGTATCAGAGTACGAGTAAAACTTGACAAAAGGGGCTAGTTCATGAGTCTCTCAAACTCACATCGGTCACTGACGGTAGCGAAGGCACCGTCCCTTTAGGCCCTATCGTCCTGGCCTGACTGTCCTGCTACATAACCTACTGCTGCTCTGTCTACGGGGTTTCCTCCTAAAATGGAAGACATAGCAAGTCATAAAGACTAAGTGGCTATCACATACACTCCCCCTATAACCCCTCCATCCATCACATGAAATATAACAGAGGGTCCAGCCGGGGGCCCCCGCCATATTTCACATACAAACGGCGGAATCACGTATGAATAACAAATTTACTTTCTACTCGCATCTTAACTCAGAGCATTCTAGCGGAAGTTTATAACTTGCAAGAACTCATCCAATGAATGTCCACTAAATATATAAATAACATATTTATATATAACACCAGGAATGTATACAAGTAGACAAGCGCTCATGGCCTTAAGGCCTTACATGTTTCTCTTTACAAGAGGTGGTTTCATACATCGGCACCCAGGCCGACCATACATGAAATCCAATTCTTCGCACGACCTTCAAGGGACTACAAGCAGCAGCAGCCAGGGCTTTAGCCAGCTCAATCTAATTTAGCACTCAGCACCGGACATCCACCCACAGGGTGATAAACAAAGCAACGGTCAGCATTCAACTGACAAATTAAAACGACCCTACCCCTTACCCGGGGCAGTGGTTCCTTCCCTGCATGCATTGCAATCACAACATATATATCACAATAAGTGCACTCACTCACAACATTATCACAAATGCCGACCATCATGCCGGACGCTCCGTGCACTCAGGGCATGCTTATGGTGTACCGAATCATTCCTTGGTCCCACCACCAATTAGAGGTTATTAGCTTATTGGTCGGGCACTAGTCTACTACAACATGCATGTTGGAGACATCCTCGCCCATCCCACTCAGAGGTGTTGTTGGGTACATTGGAAAATGTGTACCTGATTTGAAGAAGTCTCACTTAGCTCAATGATATACATCAAGGTGTATTTGATGTTATTTTGAGTTTATATGTGCAGGTTAAGGATATGATAAAATGAAGGAAAAAGTTTCTAAGTCCATGTGTCAACACTTAAGAAATCCTGTGTCGACACTTGGAAAAGCTGTGTCGACACCTGAAGCAACTATGTCGACACACAGAAATATTAGTCGACATCAACTATGTCGACACCGGGAGGCAGTGTCGACACACAGAAGTATTTGTCAACAGCAACTGTGTCGACACCTGGAGGCAGTGTCGACACACAAATTCTGAGACTATATCAACTGTGTCGACACTCAGCAGAGTTTAAACAATGTTGATTGCTGTGAAGTGAAGAAGTGTATATGTCGACACAAAGAAGCTGTGTCGACACATTCTACAGATGCAGTGTCAAGAAGCTGTGTCGACACCAGAGGAGCTGTGTCGACATCACCAAAGCTTATGTCGACACTTAATCTACTTGTGTCGACACATAATGACAATCAGTCTCGACGCTTTGCTGACAAAGAAAAAGGTTCAAGAACTGACTAGAGACTTGACAGCTGTGTATTCCAACAAGTTTGCTGAAGCTATCAGACTCGTCAGAAGTTGGTTAGAAACTGGATCAGCCGATTACCATTGATGAAGTCTATATATAGATGCATTCTGTCAAATCAACCAGGAATAATGTGAAGAACAATAACAACCACACGAATAACTATTGAAGTATTGATCATTGATCAATGAAGTGCACGCCACATAGAAGAAGATTTTCGTGAGAAGATCTAAGGAGAAATCAAGTAAGAATTCTGAAGAAACTTCAGAAGTTCTGGAGAGAGAGAGAGAGAGAGATCTCCAACTATTGAAGTAAAGTAGGAGACATTTACCAGTCTCTTAAGAAGCAGATCTTGAACTAATCTGCTAAGAAGGATTCAGATCTATTTCTGAATTCAAAGAAGGAAGCTGCTAGACAGTCAACTTCAAAGAAGATCAACCCTACTGAGTTCAAATTCAAGAAGCTTTGAAGAAAGCTAAGAACAGGTTGATTTCAGCCATCAGTCGTATCAAGAAGCAAATCAAGAAACCTCTTATCCCTTCTCTCTCAACATGGGTAAGAGTCCATCTAAACACTTATCAAATTTTATAGGATCTTTTCATAGATCTGAGTTGTAAGCCTATATTATAAAGGCTGAGTGTAGGAGATATAGATCTCTGAGTGGTAGGGCTTTTGAGCCTATGTGTAGGAGAAATTTTTCTCTGAGTTGTAGGCCTTGTGGTAAGGCTGAGGTAGGGCTGTTAGCCTGAGCTATAGGAGTGTAGTTACACTCTGAGTTGTATGAACCTTTCAGGGTTCTGAGCTATAAGATCTGTTGATCTGAGAATAAGGAAGAAGTTAGGCCGAATCTAGCACACTGCTAGATAGGTGAAGGGGGAAAGTGGATGTACCCAGACCTTGGGGAACCACTATAAACCTGTGTGCAATCTGTGATGTGTGTGTGACTGTGATTTCTGTGCTGTGATTGCTGTAGAATAGTTAGATTTTATTTTAAGATCTGAAAAAATATTCTGCCTTAAGTAAAAAAGAAAAGAACCTATTCACCCCCTCTAGGTGTTTGGGTTATCTTGAAATTAATTCTATCAAGTGGTATCAGAGGGAGATTGCTCAAAGGACTTAATAGTCTGAGTAAGATCCATAAGGCAGATTCAAGATCAAGAAAATGGGTTCAGGAGAAAATCATAAGGAACTAGGTTCTATGAAATTACCCATATGAAGGAAAGAGATTTTTGGAATATGGAAAGAAAGGGTCAGGCTTTTCATGGAGGCTTCTGATCCAAGGATCTACATTACTGTAATGGAAGGTCCTTATGTTCCAATGAAGTTGTCAGTTCTAGATGCAAATCAAAGAACTCCCAAAGATTTTTCAGAGATGACTAAGGAAGAGATCATCCTGGCAACTATGGATAAAAGAGCTTAGAATATCATTGTAAGTGCCATAGATGATTCAACCTTTCAAAATTTGATTCACTGCAAGACCTCCAAGGAAATGTGGGGCACTTTGATAGTCTACATGGAGGATTCTGAAGAAGTTAGACAAGATAGAAAATCTATGCTGAACCAGGAATATGAGAGTTTCAGACAAGGAAAGTCAGATGGTATTACTGAGTGTTATAAGAAGTTCTATAGAATAGTAAATGAGCTGATGTCCTATGGAAGGATCTTCAGTACATATGAACTGAATGATAAATTTCTAAGATCCTTGACAAAGGATTGGGACACTAAGATCTGTGCCATTAGGGAAGTGGCCAAACTTGCAGATATATCTCCTCCAACTTTGTTTGGAAAATTGCTGTCATATGAGATGCAGCTGATGGTTAGGAAAGAGGAAGAGAAAAGTGCAAAAGGGGAGCATAGAGAAAAGTTTGTTGCCTTCACGGTGGAGACCACTAGGAAGAATAGGAGGATGTCTCCATCACCTCCTGAGATAGTTGTTGAAATTATTTCAGATAATTCAGACAACCAAAGTTCTGACAATTGTGACTCAGATAAAGACTTTGCTGCCTTCACAAGACAGTTTCAGAGATTCCTGAAGAAGAAGAAATGGAAGTCTAGACCATCCACATCTCAGCCTGTGGATGACTATTATCAAAAGAGGAAGTCATCTAGGAAGAACAGGAGCAGGTCTAAGCCTAACAAATCTACAACATCAAAGATAGTTTGCTACTGCTGTAATAGGTCTGAACATGTTGTGGCTGAGTGTCCAGACAAAAGAAAGGAGTCTGCTGATAAAAGGAAGACTCAACAAAAGAGCAAGAAGGAGAAATCCTTTATTGCTAAGAAGGAGAAGAGCTTGACAGACCAATAATCTTCAGAGTCTGAATCTAAAGCTGAGGCATACATTGGTCTATATGCAGCAGATAAAGAAGATGAGTTTATGCAAGTGCTGAACTCTATCTATGAACAAGAAGACCATCAGTGCATGAGACTGATGGCTGGGTTAGAAGAAGACAAGTGCCAGGATCAGCCTGGTCCTAGTAAGGTACAATGTATTTCTAGAAATTCAGATTGTAGTACTGGTACAGAGTCAGCTACATCTGCATCAAGTGATGTGGATGGGTCTGAGTCTGAAGGTGATATTCATCAGCTGATAGATGAATATGGGGACTTGTTGCAGGCACTAAAGAAAAGCAAAAACCTGGCCAAAACTCATGCTAAGGAAATTGCAGATCTTAAGATGGCTGCATCTGATTTAGAGAAAGAGTTGGATCAAAAAATGAATGAGGTTGCCAAACTGAAAAACTATAATTGTTATTCAGATGGGTACAATCACATACAAAAATGATCTAATTAAAAGTCTTGAAGCCAGACTTCAAAAGGAGAAAGATTTGATGGCTAGTTATTCCAAGCTAAAATCAGTTTTACCCTTAATAGATGAGTTTGTGGCTCAAAAGGGTAAGGCTGGAATAGGCTTTAAAGGTGACACCAGGGCTGTCCAATTCAAGAGAAAGGGCAAAGCCTCAGTCCAGCCACTGAATTTGAAAGTCCCTGTTGCTTTTAGAAAGGTACAAGTGCCTTCTAACAAGTATGACCTTGAGAATACTCATGATCATAGTAAGACTGAAGTTCTGAATGACAAGAGTGTTTATGTCAATAAGGCAGCCCATGTCCATAAACCCCATATTCTTAATAAAACAGTGTGTGTAGCTGCAGCAGTACCAGCACAAAACAAAAGATTTGCTGTCAACCAGACTACCAAGAATGTATCTAAAAAAAGATACAACAGGTATGAATGCTGGTGCTGTGGCAAGATAGGTCATTATGCCATAGATTACTGGCACAACACTAGTGTCAGGAAGAACAACAATCTACCTGTTAGAAGAGCTGCAGGTAGATTTATTAAGTATGAAGCTAACTTGAACCAAGGACCAAAGACTTACTTGGGTTCTAAGGAGAGGTAATTCTTTATTGCAGGTGAGTCCAAGTTACCATGCCCCTATATGGTACTTGGACAGTGGATGTTCCAGGCACATGACTGGAATAAAGGGGTTGCTGAAGGAGTACTTACCTATCTTAAATGGGTCTAAAGTAATCTTTGGTGGTTCTGAAAAGGGAATCATCAAAGGGTTTGGTAACATTTCTAATAACAAGATTACTATCACTCAAGTGGCCTATGTGAAGGGTTTGAAACACAACCTTATAAGCATAAGTCAGCTGAGTGATTTAGGATATGACATTTCATTTATTAAGAATGGATGTCATATCAAAAGTTCAAGTGATCAAAAGATCATTTTGACAGGATATAGAAAAAAAATGTGTACTGTCTTAATTTTGAGTGTGAGAACAATGTTTCTCCTATTTGTCTTGTAGCTGATGAGAGAGTCTCTCATTGTGTCAAATGGAACAAGAGGCTGGCCCATCTTAACTACAAAACAATTGTCTAACTCTTTAGCAAAGAGTTAGTTAGGAATGGTCCAAAAGTTAAGTGTATAAAGGATGGGATATGCTCAGCTTGTCAAAAAGGCAAGCAGACAAAATCCTCCTTTCATAGCCTTGAAAACAAGGATTCAGTGAGGTGTCTATACCTCTTACATATGAATCTATTTGGTCCTATGCCAGTTCATAGTCTAGGTAGGAAGGTCTACACTTTTGTGATGGTAGATGACTATTCTAGATATTCCTGGGTGTTCTTTCTGAGACAAAAATCAGAAACCCCAAGTATTTTATATAGTTTTGTCAAGCAAATTCAGAATGAACATGACAGTACAGTGGTCAAAATAAGAAGTGACCATGACACTGAATTTCAATCTGAGAGTATGACAAGACTGTGTGAAGAATTTGGGATTTTTCAAGAATTCTCCTCACCTAGAACACCACAGCAAAATGGTATTGCCTAAAGGAAGAATAGAACACTGATTGAGGTTGGAAGATCTCTATTGAGTGACACTTCTCTCCCAGAATATTTCTGGGCAGAGGCAGTAAATACTGCATGTCATGTGATCAATAGGGCATTTATCACCAAAAGCCACAAAAAGACTCCCTATGAGATCATGAAGGGTACAAAACCAAACTTATCCTATTTTAGGATCTTTGATTGCAAGTGCTATGTCCTTAACAATGGCAAGTCTTATCTACTAAGTTTTTTGCCAAATCCCAAGATGGGATATTTGTTGGGTACAACAACAATAGTAAGGCTTATAGAGTCTACAACTTGATTACTCAAGTTGTAGAAGAGTCTGTACATGTTGTCTTTGATGAAACAATACTGATTAACAGTGAGTTGCCTTGTAGCTCATGCAGTTCTATAGGTATAAATTAGAAAATGGACAAGCTTACCATTACAGAAGAATCAACTGAAGAGCAGGAAGTAGAAAATGGTGGCTACTGTCCAGGGGAAGTACAGGACTCTTTAGATGCAGATGAACACCAAGAGGTGCAGCATATTGAAGAGACTGGAGGTGTTCAACCTGAAGATAGTCTACCTCCAGCTGTTAGACACTTAAAGGATCATCCAGAAAATCAGATAATTGGTGATATAAGACATGGAGTGCAAACCAGAAGCAGGAACTTGAACACAGTGCTTTGCTCAAGCTTCCTATCTCAACTAGAGCTAAAGAGATTTGAAGAAGCTATTCTGGACCCACATTGGATTTATACCATACAAGAGGAGCTGAATCAGTTCAGAAGGTACAAGGCCTGGGAGTTAGTTCCTAAACCAAAAGACCACAACATCATTGGAACAAAGTGGATCTTTAGGAACAAACTGGATGAGAATGGGATCATTGTGAAGAACAAAGCAAGACTTGTTGCAAAAGAATACAAGCAGAAAGAGGGTATTGACTTTGATCAAACCTTTGCCCCAGTAGCAAGACTGGAAGCAATTACGATGTTCCTTGCATATGCAGCATATCAAGGCTTCAAGGTATTTCAAATGGATGTAAAATCAGCATTCCTAAATGGAAATCTAAAAGAAGAAGTCTATGTAGAGCAACCCTCAGGTTTTGTTGATTCTCTCAAACCTGATTATGTTTATAGACTTAGGAAAGCTTTATATGAGTTAAAGCAAGCCCCAAGGGCTTGGCATGGAACCCTGTCTACTTTCCTTATTGAGAACAAATTCTCAAGGGGGAAAATAGACAAAACTCTATTCCTAAGGGAATCCAAAGGAAAGATAATCTTAGTCCAGATTTATGTAGATGACATAATATTTGGGTCTATAGAAAACAAACTTTGCAAGAAGTTTGCTAAACTTATGAAAGGGAAGTTTGAGATGAGCAGCATGGGGGAACTTAAGTTCTTCTTGGGACTTCAAGTAAGACAGATTGATGTTGGCTTGTCCATATCCCAGTCTAAGTTCACCAAGGAGTTAATTAAAAAGTATGGTATGGAATCATCCTCCACCATGAAAACTCCTATGGGAACAAGTATGCCTATATGCAAAGATGATGCAGGTAAACCTGTAGATGAGTCTTTGTATAAAGGAATAATTAGCTCTCTTCTATACCTAACTGCTAGTAGACCATACATTATGTATGCAACATGTGTCTGTGCTAGGTACCAATCATGCCTTAAAGAATCTCATTACACTACAGTAAAAAGGATTTTGAGATATCTAAAGGGCACACCTAATCTAGGACTTTGGTACCCTAGGAATGGAGATTTTCTACTGATAGGCTATTCAGATGCAGACTTTGCAGGTTGCAAAGAAGATAGAAAAAGCACAATAGGCACCTGTCAATTTCTAGGAGGAAGACTTGTATCTTGGAGCAGTAAGAAGCAGACTAGTGTGACAATTTCCACAACCGAGTCTGAATATGTGGCAGCAGGAAGTTGCTGTGCACAGGTGTTGTTGATTCATCACCAGCTAGAAAACTATGGTATTCAGGTAAGTAAATACCTTTGTTTTGTGATTCTACTAGTGCTATTTCTATTGCTAATAATCCTGTTTTACATAGTAGGATTAAACATATAGAAATAAGATACCATTTTCTTAGAGAACATGTAGAGAAAGAGGACATCTCACTAAAATTTGTCAAAACAGATTATCAAATTTCAGATGTGTTTACTAAGCCTCTAAATGACACTAAATTCAATAAATTTAAAATTGAATTAGGAATGTTGAACATAGATTAGTCTAACAAATTTGGCTAAGTAAATCTGTGTCGACACATTCAGAGAAGTGATGTCGACACTTCAGTAAATCTATGTCGACACATCTAGAGAAGTGGTGTCGACATTTCAGTTAGTGGTGTCGACACAACCAGAGTAGTGGTGTCGACATATCCAGAAATTGTGTCGACACTTGCAATAAGAGTCGACACAGAATTTTTGATGAACTACTAAGTATGTCTAGTGTCGACATATCATTAATTGGTGTCGACACATAGTAGTCAACGCCGTTGTCGAGACAATAGAAGTATGTATCGACTTATTTCAACAGTGTCAACAATTTTAGACAGTTTTTGCCCGCCTTTTGACCTTCTTTGTTTAAAAGGGTATAAATAGGTCAAGATTATATTCTGTCGACACGCTCTCCATATTTTCGAGACTAAACCCTTTTGTCGACAAACTCTCTTCTCTTAATCCAAGTTTTCTCACCATCTCAATGGCGCCAAAGGTTGAAGATAACATTAACGAAGGATATAAGTTGGTTTGCCATGCCTTTGATGATGCTGACTCAGAGATTAAAGGAGTAATTACCCTAATCACTGACAATGGTTTGGAGTTTTTGGTTTCCTTACCCACCAAGATATGGAAGAAAGAGATACTTGAGTTTTATGGCGCGGCTATAGTAGATTCATCTGGCCTGAAGATTAAATCGACAGTTCGTGGAGCAAGAGTCAAACTAACCTTGAAAAGTTTGAGAAAAATTCTTCATCTTCCAAGAATTCAGGATGAAGAAGTAGTACCGGTATCAAAAACAAGGGAGGCACTACAATGGTGTGGATTGGATCCCACCATGAAGATTGGATCAGCTATAAACAGGAAAGGGATGAATCAGCAAGGTAAATTCCTTTCTGAAGTGGTTGGAAAGGTGATTCTGTATAAGCCAGGGGGACATGATAGGATTTCAGCCTATATGTTCAGCCTCATGACAAGGATAATCGTCACGCTCAACACAGATTGGTCTATAGTACTGTTTGAGAAGATTAAGAAAGGAATAAAGAAGCCAAATTTGGCTAGACTGATGAGCTTATACTTGGCTGGAGCAATTCCAGAAGTAATGAACCAGATTTCTTGTTCTAAAATTAATCATATGAGGAAAATGGACATCAGGATTATCTAAAGATGGGATAGGGTCCTAACAAAGGACATACCAGATATTGAACGACAAGAAGCTGCTGAGAAATCTCCTGTACAGGACCTTATTGAGAATGCACAAGTGCAGGAGGAAACAGTTAGTGCACAAGTGCAGGGGGAGCTAGATAGTGTACAAGTACAGGACCTGACTGAGAATGCACAAGTGCAGGGGGAGACAGTTACTGCACAGGTGCATGGGGAAGAGCCAATCCACTTGGCATAGGAAATAGATTCACAAACAATCCTTGAGACATCTCATGCTAATATTCCAGCCCAAGATGCTATCATGGAGGATACATCTGGAGCTGCTAATGCTCCTGAGAAAGTAGTATCACCAGTTCACACTCAACAGGAGTTCACTCTGGAAGAATTGTTTCCTGACATTGAGGGGGAGAAGAATAGGACTGAAAAGGAGCTGCCTCCTAGTCCTAAGGAAAGAGTAGACATTCCCAGTTCATTTGATTTAGAAGATGAAGAGATCAGAAATGCCAAGAAAAGAAAACTGATGGTCTTTAAGAGAAGGAGCCAGAGCTATAAGAAGGCATTGCAAACTACTACTTCACAACCTGCCCCAAAGGCTGATTACAGCTCATTAATGGTGGCTTTGCAAGTTAAATTGGATGAGCAGAGATTGGCTCTAGAGAAGTATGTGGATGAAAGCCATAAATCACTTCAATTTGATTTGGCTCGGGATATTAAATCCATAAGGTTTGAAGTAAATCTTCATAAGAAAGAGATGACAGATTGCTTCCACAAAGGGGGCAATGCTGTAGTTTTTCTGGCTGAGCAGCAAGCAGCAGTAAAAGCCCAATTGGATGACATTGCTGTTAAACAAGGCTATGTCCTTGAAAATCAGATTAGAATGAATGATAATCTGACTGAATCTTACAATGAGATTGTCACTGAAATAAAGAATATAGTTACTGCAATGACTGAAGAAAGAGCTAAAGAGAAAGAAGAGTTTGATAAGAAGTTACAGGATGCCTTAGATTCATTTAAGACAGCCATTACTACTTCTCAGAAAACAATTTCTGATCAGCTTCTTAAGATAAAATCATTTTATAAAGATGGTATATATTTTCTTGATGGTCAAGTAAGATTTCAAAAGGATGATTTAAGGGACCACATTGAAAGAGATGTCATAAAGGGGGAGAGGGTGTTAGTCAAAGCAGGCTCAGAACATGCCAAATGGATATCCAATAACATCAGAGCCACTCTGGGATATCCACCCTTTTGTGATGATGATAATGTTGCTGAATCTGGTGTGCAACCTGCTTATGTTGAAGGAGATCAACCTGAAGTTGCTCAGATTATCTACCCTCCAGCAGATTTTGATATGATTCAACAACAGGTTCAGTCTATGTACAGTCCTCCACAGGAAGTTGATAATGTTATAATAGAAAAAGGTTAAATGCCAGAAGCTGCCTTGAAAGCTCAATAGGAAGCTCAACTTTCAAAGAAAAGATTCAGAGAACAGACTGAGTTAAAGCCTGATTTTGAGCAATGGAGCCCCACTTCCAGGAATATCATTCTGACTGCCTGGAAAGCTGTGAAAGATCAAGTTCATGAAAGGGGCAAGTGGTATAATGAACAGGAATGGCAGAAATATGAGGCAAGGCAAGAATCCATTATGCAACATAGAAGAAAGGCTAAAATTGGGAAGCTACCTCCTAATGCTTAGGAGCCTAGCAAATATTTCCCTAAGCCTTTTCATTATTTTGAAAGGCAAAGGATTAAGGTTGAAGCTCAGAAGAAGGCAGAGTTGAAAGGAAAGAAGCCTATTGATGATGCAGAACCTCCTGTGCAAGCTCATATTAGGCTAGGAAAAGGCATAGTCATCAAGGAGCCTGATCAGCCTTAGTTTAGATTTACTAGATTTTTCAAGAATAATGTAATCTTTAGTGTTGAAAGGAATCTATGTAATCAGTTCTTAAGAAACTTTTTGTTAATATAAACAAAATAATGTTTCATGTTCATTCAAGTTGCATTCTTATTCTGTGATGTGATTTTGTTATATGTTTTATTTATAAGTTAGCCTGTCATTTATTATTTATATACATCATCATGTTTGTTTATTATAAGTGGTATATATCATTGACTAAAGGGTTAGACTTCTCCAAATAGGGGGAGATTGTTGGGTACATTGGAAAATGTGTACCTGATTTGATGAAGTCTCACTTAGCTCAATGATATACATCAAGGTGTATTTGATGTTATTTTGAGTTTATATGTGCAGGTTAAGGATATGATAAAATGAAGGAAAAAGTTTCTAAGTCCATGTGTCGACACTTAAGAAAGCCTGTGCCGACACTTAGAAAAGCTGTGTCGACACCTGAAGCAACTGTGTCGACACACAGAAATATTAGTCAACATCAACTGTGTCGACACCGGGAGGCAGTGTCGACACACATAAGTATTTGTCGACATCAACTGTGTCGACACCTGGAGGCAGTGTTGACACACAAATTCTGAGACTATATCAACTGTGTCGACACATAGGACTTGTGTCGACACTCAGTAGAGTTTCAACAATATTGATTGCTGTGAAGTGAAGAAGTGTATATGTCGACACAAAGAAGCTGTGTCGACACATTCTACAGATGCAGTGTCAAGAAGCTGTGTCGACACCAGAGGAGCTGTGTCGACATCACCAAAGCTTGTGTCGACACTTATTCTACTTGTGTCGACACATAATGACAATCAGTCTCGATGATTTGCTGACAAAGACAAAGGTTCAAGAACTGACTTGAGACTTGACAGCTGTGTATTCCAACAAGTTTGCTGAAGCTGTCAGACTTGTCAGAAGTTGGTTAGAAACCGGATCAACCGGTTACCATTGATGAAGTCTATATATAGATGGATTCTATCAAATCAACCAGGAATAACGTGAAGAACAATAACAACCACACGAACAACTATTGAAGTGTTGCTGTATAGACCTGGGCGGACAGGCGGCTAAGACTGGCGGTTTGGTAGCCGGGCGGTCAGCCCGGCTAATCTCTGTGTTGCTGTATAGACCTTGGCGGACAGGCGGCTAAGACTGGCGGTTTGGTAGCCGGGCGGTCTGCCGGCTAATCTCTGGGATCTCGGTGGTCGGCTGCGTGTTCTCTGATGGTGACCGGGCGGTTAGTGCCTACTAACCGCACGGTTAGGCGGTCTCCTGGGCGGATTGGCGGTTAGCTTTGTAGATGATGTTTTTGTGTATTTAGTCCCACATTGGGTATTTGTATTCTCTCCCATCTCCTCCATTCTATATAAGGGAGGCTATACCTTTGTAATACTCAGTTTTTTGGATAATAAAAATTGCATTACTCCACTTTCCGGTTTCTATATTTCTATTCGCACATGGTATCAGAGGACTCGATCTAGTCCTCCTAATTGTGTTTTCTTCTGTCCGTGCGACCTCTTCCTACTCGCCGCGGCCTGTCTTTCAGCTCATGCGAGCTCTCTTCTCCCGTGGATTCTTCTATCCTCCTCTTCTGTTCGCGCGGTCTGTCTGCTAGCCGCTCGACTTCTCTCCCTCTGTTTGGTTCTGCGGCTTGGTCGTGGCTTCTCTGGCCGCTGGTGTCTGCCATCGTGACCGCTGCAGATCTTTTTCTTCCTATCTGCGCGATTTCTCTCTGTTCGCGCGAGTTCTGCCTTGTTTAGGCAGCCTCTCTGCCCTTCTTGCCGCTAGTGTGCTGACACCGTGACTGTTGCAACTTCTTCTCTCTGCCCGCCGCGGTTTGCTTTTGTGTTCGCGCGGTCTTCTCGCTCTCTCTATCCGCGCGGCTTCTTCTTCTTCTTCCCGCCCGGTTTCCCTTATTAACCGTGCGGCTTCTCTTCTTGTGCTTCGCAGCTTGGTCGTGGCATTGCTTGCCGCTGGTCTAATTGTGACCGCTGCGAACTCTTCCTTCCTTTGCTCGCCCGGTCTCTCCTCTTAACCGCGCGACCTCTCTTCCAGGATGACCAATTCTGATGGCTCCACCTCATCTACTGTCGTTGTCCCACCGCCTCCTCCTCCTCCTCCTGCTTCCGGGAATCTTGGCACCGTCTCTAAGCTTCTGGGGCCCAATTATCCCGACTGGAGTGTCTCATTCACTTTTCTTCTCCGCTCTCAGCGCAAGCGTCATCATCTTACCGATGACCCTCTGCCTGCGGACTCTGCCCAGTTTACTGACTGGGATGCGAATGATGCGCTGGTTCGTACTTGGCTGGCGAACAGCCTGTCCGATGAATGTCTTCCTATCATCCGTCACGATGAGACGGTAAAACAAGCTTGGAATCACTTGGCCGCTCTCTACTCCAAGGGGGGACAAACATCTCGCATCTATACTCTCTATGCGGATCTCTTTGCTCGCCAGTCCATGTCCCCTCCTGCAGCTTACCAACAATTCCAAGCCCTTGGAGCTGAGATTCTACAAAATCGTCCTCTCTCGGCAGATGTGGCCACTCAGCTGAAGCACTTCCAGGAACTCCTAGTAGTCTGTTACCTTCTGCGGCTTCCGGACTCATACGATATGATCCGACAGCAAATTCTTGGAGAGGCTGAGTCTCCTACCCTGAATGTTACTGCTGCCCGCATTGCCGCTATTACCTCTCTGCTCCAACGCCCCTTGCTTGCCGCTCCTCCGGCTCCGGATGCCTATGCCCACCATGCTCATCGTGGTGGATTTAGTGGTCGTGGTAACCACTCTGGCGGGCGTGGCCCTTCTCGCTACCTCTGTACTCATTGTGGCCGTCCAGGACACTTGGTTGACCGCTGCTGGACAAAGCATCCGCATCTTCGTCCCGCTGGTGATACTCCTACTTCTTCCAAGCCATCTGCCTCCGTGGCCACGACTTCAGGTAGTGCCCACGTGGTTACCCAAGGTAAATGGCTAATCGACTCTGGCGCCACTAATCATATGACGGGCAATCCTCAATGCTTTTCTCTCCTAGAAACACATGATCGGTTGCCCCCTGTTCTCGTTGCGGATGGTTATCCCTCTCCGGTGCATGGAACGGGCATGGTTCAAGTTACTCCGTCCCTTCGCCTGGCGGATACTCTTTATGTGCCCAAGTTTCCGTGCAATTTATTGTTGGTTACTTCTCTTTGCAAGCAACTTCAGTGTTCGGTAACATTTACTCCTTCTTCTTGTTCGTTTCAGGACCCGGACTCCAAGCGGACGATTGCTACTGGGACTGAGAGGGGCGGTCTCTACTTCCTTGATGATGTATCTGCTCTTACCGTTTTCTCTCCCGCTTCTACAGATCTTCTTCAGTGGCACCTTCGCCTACGGCATCCTCCCTCGCGTCTCATCCACCAACTGTTTCCTCACCTACCTCAGCAGGACTCTCCTATCAACTGTGATGCCTGTCAACTGGGCAAGCATCACCGTTCCCCCTTTCCTCCTAAGAAAGGTCGTGGCTCTTCCAAGCCGTTCGACCTTATTCACTCTGATGTTTGGGGACCTTCCCCTACCCTCACCATCGGGCGTGGAAGTTCCTATTTTGTAACCTTTATTGATGATTATTCTCGCTGTACGTGGGTGTATCAATTAAAGGATCGCTCCGAACTTTTTTCTGTATGGACGTCATTTTATTATATGATTAGAAATCAATTTGATGCTTCTGTCAAAATTTTTCGCTCTGATAATGCAAAAGAGTATCTGAGTAGTGATTTCGCTTCTTTCTGTACGCAACATGACATCATTCATCAAACTAGCTGCGTCTATACCTCCCAGCAAAATGGGGTTGCGGAACGTAAAAACCGTCACCTCCTCGATGTCGCTCGCACTCTCATGACGCAGATGCAGGTTCCTCGTAGCTATTGGGGCTACGCGGTCCTCATCTCCTGCTACCTCATCAATCGCATTCCCTCTATCGTCCTCAAAGGCAAAACCCCTTTTTCCATCCTCTATCCCTCCAAGGACCCCTTTCCCTTACCACTCCGCATTTTTGGGTGCACTGCCTTTGTTCATAGCCCTGCCGCAACTCGCGACAAATTGTCCCCTCGTGCTACGAAGTGTATCTTTTTGGGTTACTCCACAACTCAAAAAGGTTACTGCTGCTTTGACCCTGTTCATCGCAAGCAGTTCGTCTCGGCGGATGTGACATTCTTTGAGAATGCCGCCTACTTCTCTTCTGATCTCCCACAGGTCGATGGATCGAACCTCCCTCTTTCTCCTACCGACTCGACCTCTCCACCCATTCTCTCCACCACATCCACTCCTCTTGAGCTTCCTCCATCACCACCTCCACCAGCCGCTCCTTCTCTTGATCATGATCCTTCTCCCTCGTCCCCTCGGCCGTCTCTCTCTTCTCCCGGGCCAGCTATCTCCGCCACGGATGCACCGGTGACTGAGGAACTCGCGGACCTAGAGCTGCCCATTACCCTTCGCAAAGGGGTTCGGACATGCACCCAGCACTCACTGGTAGCTGTTATTTCTTATGATCGGCTAACACCTTCTCGCAGGGACTTCGCCCTAGCCATCTCCGCGAGTACCACACCTCGCACCTACCAGGAAGCCCTTGATATTCCTCACTGGAAGGCTGCCATGGATGACGAGATTGCTACTCTCTCTGACCGGGGCACTTGGACCCTTGTGCCTCCTCCTTTTGGCACGGATGTGGTTGGTTATCGCTGGGTGTTTGTCGTCAAGTTCCATCATGATGGCAGTGTGGACCGGTACAAAGCCTGTCTTGTTGCAAAAGGGTTTACTCAGACCTATGGTGTTGATTACTTTGACACGTTCTCGCCAGTTGCTCGCCTCAGCACCATTCGGGTCCTTTTATCGGTGGCGGTCAACAAGGATTGGCCTATTTCGCAGTTGGACGTCAAGAATGCCTTCCTCTATGGTGATCTTCACGAGGACGTCTACATGGAGCAACCTCCTGGGTATGTTGCTCAGGGGGAGACTCAAGTATGCCGGTTGAAGAAAGGCCATCTATGGCCTAAAGCAAAGTCCCAGGGCATGGTTCGATAAGTTCAGTAGCATCGTTGGGGCTATCGGTTTCACCAGGAGTTCGGCTGATCACTCCTTGTTCATTCGCAAGACATCTTCGAGTCTGGTTGTGCTAGCTGTTTACGTGGACGATATTCTTCTTACTGGCGACGATCAAGCTGGTGTAGCCTTGACGAAGGTCCATCTCCGCCAACACCTAGTCACGAAGGATATGGGCTCTCCAAAATACTTCTTGGGAATTGAAATCTCTCGGAAACCGGGTTCCTTGGTTCTCTCCCAACCGAAGTATGCTCTTGATTTGTTGAAAGAGGCAGGATTGACGGGTGCTAAACCTGCCCGGTGTCCCATGGCTCCTAGAGAAGACAAGACATGGACAGACGAATCACCACCTATATTGGATACTACGAGGTATCGACGTCTTGTTGGCAAACTCATCTACCTTACGGTGACCAGACCAGACATCTCCTATGCAGTGGGAAAGGTCAGCCAGTTTATGCAGTCGCCTAGGGAATGTCATCTTCAATCCGCTCTAAGGATATTGGAGTATGTGAAGTCCGCACCTGGGAAAGGTCTTCTCTTTCAGAAAAACGGTCACCTAAGAGTCGAAGCGTACTCCGACGCTAGCTATGCGGACGACAAAGGGGATCGCAAGTCGACTTCCGGATTTTGCACGTTTGTTGGAGGAAACTTGGTTAGCTGGAAGAGCAAGAAGCAGTCAGTCGTCTCCAGGTCTAGTGCGGAAGCAGAATATCGTAGCATGGCATCAACCACGTGTGAGTTAAAATGGTTGCGGGCTCTCATGCTGGATCTAGGAGAGGTCTACAACTATCCACTTCCCATGTTCTGCGACAACAAAGCTGCGATCTACATTTCTAAAAATCCGGTCTTCCATGAGCGAACAAAGTACATAGAGGTTGATTGTCACTTCATTCGAGAAGAAGTGTTGAAGAACCAGATTTGCACTCCGTTTGTTACCTCGGAGAAAGAGCTGGCAGATATATTCACAAAACCTGTGTCCGCCTCTTTCTTCCACATTTGTAGCAAGCTAGGCATGATTGACATCTATGCTCCAGCTTGAGGGGGAGTGTTGCTGTATAGACCTGGGCGGACAGGCGGCTAAGACTGGCGGTTTGGTAGCCGGGCGGTCAGCCCGGTTAATCTCTGTGTTGCTGTATAGACCTTGGCGGACAGGCGGCTAAGACTGGCGGTTTGGTAGCCGGGCGGTCTGCCGGCTAATCTCTGAGATCTCGGTGGTCGGCTGCGTGTTCTCTGATGGTGACCGGGCGGTTAGTGCCTACTAACCGCACGGTTAGGCGGTCTCTTGGGCGGATTGGCGGTTAGCTTTGTAGATGATGTTTTTGTGTATTTAGTCCCACATTGGGTATTTGTATTCTCTCCCATCTCCTCCATTCTATATAAGGGAGGCTATACCTTTGTAATACTCAGTTTTTTGGATAATAAAAATTGCATTACTCCACTTTCCGGTTTCTATATTTCTACTCGCACATGAAGTATTGATCATTGATGAAGGAAGTGTACGTCACACAGAAGAAGATTTTCGTGAGAAGATCTAAGGAGAAATCAAGCAAGAATTCTGAAGAAAATCCAGAAGTTCTGGAGAGAGAGAGAGAGAGATCTCCAACTGTTGAAGTAAAGCACGAGACATTTACCAGTCTCTTAAGAAGCAGCTATTGAACTAATCTGCTAAGAAGGATTCAGATCTATTTCTGAATTCAAAGAAGGAAGCTGCCAGCCAGTCAACTTCAAAGGAGATCAACCTTACTGAGTTCAGATTCAAGAAGCTTTGAAGAAAGCTAAGAACAGGTTGATTTCAGCCATCAGTCGTATCAAGAAGCTAATAAAGAAACCTCTTATCCCTTCTCTCTCAACAAGGGTAAGAGTCCATCTAAACACTTATCAAATTTTGTAGGATCTTTTCACAGATCTGAGTTGTAAGCTTATATTATAAAGGCTGAGTGTAGGAGATATAGATCTCTGAGTGGTAGGGCTTTTGAGCCTGTGTGTAGGAGAAAATTTTCTCTGAGTTGTAGGCCTTGTGGCAAGGCTGAGGTAGGGCTGTTAGCCTGAGCTGTAGGAGTGTGGTTACACTCTGAGTTGTAGGAACCTTTCAGGGTTCTGAGCTGTAAGATCTGTGGATCTAAGTAGAAGGAAGAAGTTAGGCCGAATCTAGCACACTGCTAGATAGGTGAAGGGGGAAAGTGGATGTACCCAGACCTTGGGGAACCACTATAAACCTGTGTGCAATCTGTGATATGTGTGTGACTGTGATTTTTGTGCTGTGATTGCTGTAGAATAGTTAGATTTTATTTTAAGATCTGAAAAAATATTCCGCCTTAAGTAAAAAAGAAAAGAACCTATTCACCCCCCTCTAGGTGTTTGGGTTATCTTGAAATTAATTCTATCAGGTGTTCACCTCATGGCAACCAGTGAGCACTCTAGATCAACCTACACCCGTAGTGTAACAAGACAAGAAGGCCCCCCATTTGCATTGCCACCAATCGATCGCTCACAACACAGGTATATAGTACCTTTAGATCGACCTACCACCATAGTGTAACACACCGGGAAGGCCCGCAACCCCCCATTTGTAGTGCTACCAATCGATCTCTCAAAACACAGGCACACAGTAACGCTTTACGGTTCAGCATGCTGCTCACGCAGAGCGTGCAATTCCAATGCCACAAAGGATCCACAACCACAAAGAATGTCTCTCAGGGCTACAGCGCATACAGCTCATGAAGAGCATACAACACAAGGAGCTCACACACATGCTCACAAACTCCTTAACCTACTTGTTACATACACGAAGTCTTCTTCGGTTCGCAATATAAACATCACCAATCCAGACTAACCGTCCGGATGGGCTTCATACATCATGCCTATTCCATACTACTCATTTCCGGATCTAGATGCAGACTCAATCGGGGATATCTACTATCAACCCGCTAGAATCGCTTATGCTTTCCACCTCTTGGTGGAGGATTCCATGCACATGCATAAAGGAGGACTTCACTTGTCCAAGAAGGAGATCGTTACCCTTGGAGATCACTTTGGAGCCATGGAAATCCAGCCGGATGGTAATCACCATAACGGCCTTGCCTCCACAAATCTGAATTCGGCTCTCGATTCGGATCGCTGAAGCTCCTCCGACAGCTGGATCTCTTCTCCTTCTTCCTTCCTTGCTCTCCCCTCTCTCTATCTCTTTTAGAAAGAGAATGACCAAAAAGATGAGTGTTTATCTTCAACTCTCGACATTATAACAGCAGGGAATAGCCTTGGACTAATGGATCCCAGATGAAGGAAATGAACGGCCACGATCCGCCCTGAAATAACTTTTCCTGGGCTGACACGGCTTGTGACACGCCCGTATCATAGACCGTGTACCTTAAGCGGCAAAGGAATCGACTCAAACCAAACCAGGACACAGGCATAGACACGCCCGTGCCAAGCTCTTGACAAGCCCATGTAAATCAGTATATGCCCCTGCTAAGGGGCGTGTCCCTCAATCGACATAGGACCAACAAATCCCGAAAGGGACACGGGTTCCCAACACGCCCGTGTCAACTTTGACACGCCCGTGTTACCCAGAACATGCCTGGGATCCAGTCCGTGTTCCTCACCCAACATAGCCCGACTACCAACCCGAGCAGGACACGGCCTTGGACACGCCCGTATCCCTGGCCATGTCGCCTCTCGAAGATCGTCGACTGTATTTCGTTGAGAACTCGTGACAACACGTTGAAGGACACGGCTTGGGACACGCCCGTGTCCCATGTTGTGTGCCTCGCTCGAGACACACTCGAAGCCCACTCGAGTCCTACTCGAGACCTACTCGAGTATACAGAGCAGGACACGGCTTGGGACACTCCCGTGTCCTTGGCCGTATTGCCCAGTCTACATGCCAAGTATTTTTGGGGTATTACAACCCTCCCCCCTTACAGAAATTTCGTCCCGAAATTTAGCACAACTGTAGATACCAACACAACCACTCCTTTATTGCACCTTTAACAAAAATGATCCGGGTTTAGAGCTCAGAGGCCGCAGCTTGTCTCGCCCCACGACATCGCACAAACAAAGTTTTTACAAACAGACATACAAAGGGTATTTTATTACATCACGACATCAGTAAAGTACACTCTTTACTTTATTTCTGCTCGTCCGTGTCCCTCATAATCTGCTTTACGACGTCCTGTAATTCTAGATTATACACGCGAGGCTGCTGTGCTTCACGATTTGCTTGTGGCTCCTGCAATTTGAGAGTGTACATTCTAGGTTGCGCCCGGGATGCAGATGACTCTACTACTGCCTTGCCCTTTTCCTCATAGGACGCACCGGTCTTTTTCTCACCCTTTGAAGGGCTACTCCAATAATTACATGCGATATGTCCTTGCTTCCCACAATTAAAACACGTACGTGTCTCCACACGTCCTTGCCCATACGTTGCTCCCGAAGCAACATCCGAAGAAGTTTGTTTAGCAGGCCTGAACCTCTTCTTATCTCATTTCCTCAATTCCGATTGTTCCGACTGCGGAACTTTGAACTCCGGCTTTTCCACCGCCAAGTTCTTCTTATCCTGCACTCGTTTCAAATCCTTCTCCAGCGCACAGGCTGTATCTACTAACGCTTGGAAGCCTTGGTTCACCGAACTTGGGAGCGCCAATCTCAGCTCATCACGAAGTCCCTCATAGAACCTATTCGTCTTCCGATCTTCTTCTGCAAAAGTAGACCCCACATAGCACCCCAGCCTGGTAAACTCATGCAGGAAATTATCAATAGTACTCTCACCCTACACCAGACGTTGGAACTCATTCTCCATTGCAATTCGCCGCGATACTGGCAAATACTTTGCCCAAAATATTCTCGAGAATTCCTCCATCGATATCTCTCCTAGGACTCTGCCTGCCAATTGTTACAATTCTACTTCATCCCACCAAAGCCTCGCCTCTCCTTCCAACACGAAAGTGGATAAAGTAACTTTCTACCCCTCATCAGTCCTGATCGCTGTCAGGATCCTCTTCACTCTTGCGAGCTAATCCTCGGCTTGCGTTGGGGAACCCGCCCCATCGAACGTAGGTGGATGAAACTCCATAAACCGTTTCAATTGCTCATCAGCCGCTTGCTCATCAATCAGAGCCTCAACACACTCTTGCCTCGCACAAACCCGTACTGGCTCCACTAAGCCTGCCCAATAGGCTGTGCATGAAACATGGAAAATAGCGCCTCCGCAACTAAGCGTGCGATTTCTGCAGAAGGAGGAGGTGTGGGCACCTCAGCTGGTGCTGCACTCTCATCCGAACACTGGGGTTTAGACTACCCAGCCCCACTCCTTGTCACCTATAATTGTACAAAACACCATTAACGTCCATTCCAAAACGACAACCATGCCTAGTATACACGCGCACACTCCGCAAACACCTGTATTGCATTCCTAGTGGACATTATTGAGTTCAATTATTTTATTCCATCCGTCACATGGAATATAACAGAGGGTCCGACCGGGGCCCTACACCATATTTCACAGACAAATGGCGGAATCACGTATGAATATTAAATTTACTTTCTACTCGCATCTTAACTCAGAGCATTCTAGCAAAAGTTTATAACTTGCAAGAACTCATCCAATGAATGTCCACTAAATATATAAATAACATATTTATATATAACACCAGGAATGTATACAAGTACAAAAGCGCTCATGGCCTTAAGGCCTTACATGTTTCTCTTTACAAGAGGTGCTTTCATTCATCAGCACGCAGGCCGACCACACATGAAATCCAATTCTTCGCATGGCCTTCAAGGGCCTACAAGCAGCAACAACCAGAGCTTTAGCCCGCTCAATCCAATTTAGCCAGCATCACCTGCATATGGACATCCACCCTAAGGTTGATAAATAAAGCAACGACCAACATTCAGCTGACTAATTATAACGACCCTACCCCTTACCCGGGGCAGTGGTTCCTTCCCTGCATGCATTGCAATCACAACATATATATCACAACAAGTGCACTCACGCAGAACATCATCACAAATGCCGGCCTTTGTGCCAGACGCTCCGTGCACTCAGGGAATGCTTACGGTGTACGAAATCATTCCTTGGTCCCACCACTGATTAGAGGTTATTAGCTTGTTGGTCGGGCACTAGTCTACAACAACACGCATGCTGGAGACATCCTCGCCCATCCTACTCAGAGGTGTTCACCTCACGAAAACCAGTGAGCACTCTAGATCGACCTACACCCGTAGTGTAACAAGCCGGGAAGGCCCACCATTTGCATTGCCACCAATCAACCGCTCACAATGCAGGTACATAGTACCTCTAGATCAACCTACCACCGTAGTGTAACACGCCGGGAAGGCCCACAACCCCCCATTTGCAGTGCTACCAATCTATCTCTAAAAACACATGCACACAGTGCCGCTTTCCGGTTCAGCATGCTGCTCACGCAGAGCATACAATTCCAATGCCACAAAGGCTCCACAACAACAAAGAATGGCTCTAAGGGCCACATCGTATACAGCTCATGCAGAGCATACAACACAAGGAGCTCACACACATCCTCACAAACTCCGTGACCTACTCGTTACATACACAGAGTCTTCTCCGGTTCGCAATATAAATATCACCAATCCAGACTAACCGTCCGGATGGGCTTCACACAACATGCCTATTCTGTACTACTCATTTCCGGATCTAAATGCAGACTCAACCGGGGATATCAACTATCAACCCATTGGAATCACTTACACTTTCTACCCCTTGGTGGAGGATTCCATGAACATGAATAAAGGAGGACTTCACTTGTACAATGAGGAGATCGTTGCCCTTGACGATCGCTTTGGAGCCATGGAAATCCAGCCAGATGGTAATCACCGTAACGACCTTACCTCCACAAATCCTAATTCGGCTCTAAATTCGGATCGCTGAAGCTCCTCCGGCAGCTGAATCTCTTCTCCTTCTTCCTTCCTTGCTCTCCCCTCCTTCTATCTCTTTTAGAAAGAGAATGGACAAAAAGATGAGAGTTTATCTTCAACTCTCGGCCTTATAACAGTAGGCAATAGCCTTGGACCAATGGATCCCAGATGAAGGAAATTAATGGCCATGATCCTCCCTAAAATAACTTTTCCTGGGCTGACACGGCTTGTGACACGCCCGTGTCATAGGACGTGTACCTTAAGAGGTAAAGGAACCGACTCAAACCAGACCAGGATACGGGCTTAAACATGCCCGTGTCAAGCTCCTGACACGCCTGTGTAAATCAGTACACGCCCGTGCTGAGGGGCGTGTCTCTCAATCGACACAGGACTAACAAATCCCAAAAGGGACACGGGTTCCCAACACGCCCGTGTCAACTTTGACACGCCCGTGTCACCCAAAACAAGACTTGGATCCAGACAGTGTTCCTCACCCAACACAACCCGACTATAAACCCGATCAGGACACGGCCTTGGACATGCCCGTATCCCTGACCATGTCGCCTCTCGAAGATCATCGACTGCATTTCGTCGAGAACTCACGACAACACAGTGAAGGACACGGCTTGGGACAAGCCCGTGTCCCATGCCATGTGCCTCACTCGAGACATACTCGAGGCCAACTCGAGTCCCACTCGAGACATACTCGAGTATACGAAGTAGGACACGGCTTGGGACATGCCCGTGTCCCTGGCCGTGTTGCCCAGTCTACATGCCAAGTATTTTTAGGGTATTACACCCCTGACAACTCCTCGGCACTGGGCGGAGAAAGGAACAAGGGTCCAATATATATACATAAAGCAGTAGTTCAAACAGGTGGTATAGAGTGAGCAATATCAAGTATATCAGCAGTATAAAGATCGTGTAAACAATCTACTCTAGCAGTTCTATTATCTACAACAGTATATGAAAAGTGTAAAACTACGATAAAAAGTAACTCAACTTATAAGAATGTTCATACAAACTTATAAGTTAAGGATCAGCTTAACAATAAATAACTCATCATATATGAGTGCCCATACAAACTTATACGATGAGGATCTTGTGTATGAAATGTATGTAATGGTATGAATGTGATGCAATGAGTCACCCATGATTGTAAACATGCAACTGCTATATCGACACAGACTTGTAGTTCCCACTATTCGAGCAGGTAGTTAACCTCTCAAGCGTCATCCATCATTACCAGATGGTGACAGTAGAGAGGGCATCTCCACTACTAGGCGAGCATCCACACTACCTTGCCTAGGCCTCCGTACGCCTCAACGCTAAGAACACAACATCAGAGCTCACATGCGTACTACAGCTCAGAAGGGGTCTCTGGTAGTTGTGCACCAAGAACAAAGACCAAGCTAGCCTATATCGTGGCACAGAGAGGGAATCGAGAATGAGCACTGATGTAACGCCCCCGGTTTTTTTGTGATTATTTAATCTTGGATTGGCATTACGTTGGTATATATTTGGCCTTTTCCATTGTTAGAGCATGGTCTTAGCTCTTTAGGCCCTTGAGTGGCTTGTTTTGTAGCCTGTTTGCAAGATTCCCTAGCAAGCCGGTGTCTGTTTTGGTGACTCGGTGGGCCTCTTCGGGAATGCTTGTGTTTTGGCTTCAGGCAATGTTAGCTCGGGTTTTGTTTGTCGGACGACGATTTCGATGTCACCATTAGATTCGTAGCATGAGTATTTCGCTACGGTGTGAATTTCAATTAATTCCGAGATAGTTGGAATTTTCGCGCCATTTGGATGTGTTATTTGATTAGTATATTATATTCATCTTTTGTTGTATATCTTAAGATATAAGATCCTTAAGATCAATATTATAGGGGCAGCAATTGGATAATGTATAACTTGTCATAGCTAAAATTATATGTACAGATTTATTAGCTAGTGGCGGTATAGTAGGATGGCGGTTTGAGCTGTAGCCGCTTAAGACTCATATTATAATAGTATTAGTTTATTAGCTGGGTGGCTGGATATAATAAAATATAGCATATCTTAGTCTTATCTTCTTCATCTTCCCCAAAAGAGAGGGCAAAAAGCTTCCAACAGAAGGTTTCGGGCGGCGAAAATTCTGGAGCTTTGGCCGGCGATTTCTGGAGGTGTAGAGCTCGGTTTCCTCGGGAATAGGCAGATTTGGGTTGCTCTCTCTTAGGTATTCCATCCTAGGTATGTTTTCCGTGCTCTAGGGCTGTTTTAGACGCTTGAGGCTGTTGGATTTCTCAGGTTTTCCCCCTGTTTTAGCTTCAGGTTGCTGTTTGTGGCCGGTTTGTGGCCTAGCTGTGCTGGATTGGAAGAGCAGCTGCTATCCGAAAGGTTGAGGCAAGTGGTGCTCTTTACCCTTGCCAAGCTCTTATTTTTCATGATTATATTTTCCTTGTTATTCATGTACAGTAGTGTAGTTTGCTCTTCTAGAAGCTAGGGCTGTTCCAGCCTTTGAACCAAGCCAAATTGCTATAGATATTGCCCAGATTTTTAGTTTTTCTCTCTCTTTGTTGCTGATTTTTGTGTCCAGGTAGTGGCTGGAGGTAGCAGGTTAGTTCCTAAGTTTAGTCTAGTTCGGGTGATAGCTATAGCCGGGTAGAAGGGGTAGAAAGAAATTTTTTTAGCCAAGTATTAACTCTCGGGTTAGCAGGCGTTGAGTGGTCTGTAGGCTTAGTCCAAAAGCGTTGAGTGTGGTGGACACACTCAACGCCTAGCTAGTTTGATTTTAAGACTAATTATAAAAGCGTTGAGTGTGGTGGACATACTCAACGCCTGTCTGCTTGCTCTGGAAGCTAAGTCTAAAAGCGTTGAGTGAGTGGAGCTCACTCAACGCCGCCGTACTTTGGCGTTGAGTGAGCTGCACTCACTCAACGCCATCTTGATAGAGAATCAGTCTAAGTATTTTGGCATTGAGTGAGTGGAGATCACTCAACGCCGTCTGCCTTTGGCGTTGAGTGAGTGGAGTTCACTCAATGCCACTGCCCAAAGAAAGGGCGTTGAGTGAGTGGAGCTCACTCAACGCCATTTCCTAGAGGAAGGGCGTTGAGTGAGTGGAGCTCACTCAACGTCGTCTGCCTTTGGCGTTGAGTGAGGTGCACTCACTCAACTCCATTACCTAGAAATTTTTGCTAAGTCTTTTGGCGTTGAGTGAGTGGAGCTCACTCAACGCCGTCTACTTTTTTAGCGTTGAGTGAGGTGCACTCACTCAACGCCATTGTCCAGAGATAATTTTTTGCGTCTAAGTATTTTGGCATTGAGTGAGTGGAGCTCACTAAACGCCGTCTGTTCTTTGGCGTTAAGTGAGGTGCACTAACTCAACGCCATTGTCCAGTCAGTTGGCGTTTAGTAAGCTGACCTCACTCAATGCCATCTCGCCAAAGATTTTTCTAAGTATTTTGGCATTGAGTTAGCTGAACTCACTCAACGCCATCTAGCTAGAAGACTTTTCTCTAATTATTTTGGCATTGAGTGAGATGGACTCACTCAACGCCATCGTCCAGTTATTATTTTGCGGCTAAGTCTTTTAACGTTGAGTGGACTCGCCGCCTTTTACCTTAAGCTGGTGTTTTCTCCCGAGTTTGGTTAGGGTGGGTTTATGTCGATTTTGTTGATGTTTTTCGGCCGGTTTTGAAGGCCGAATCGTGAATTATAGCAAGTGATTTGCTTGTTGAATCTGTAAGGGTTGGTTTGGGTGTAGAGCCATGGTCCCACCATTTTTGCCCTGGTTTGGGCTGGTTTTGTTGGTGTGTTGGCACCATTTTGGCCCTAGTTTGGGCTGGTTTTGTTGGTGTGTTGGACCTTTAGGCTGCCATCGTTGTACCCTTGAGTATTTATGGGTCTGGGTGTTTGGATGAGGACGGTTTTTGGTCACCAACCCAGATCCATGACTCTTCCACTACTAATGATTCACAAGTTAGGACTGTTAGTTCCTTTGGCATATGCTTGCCTTATGCTTCTGTAGTTTTTAGCAGGGTAAGTTGTTTATTTCTCGCACTTGGTGCATTGGGTTGTTGTCTTGGGTAGTCTTTTGCCCTTACTGTATTATTCAGTTCCTTTTTGCTCTTTTAATAGCACTCGTTGTAGGGTTGGTAAGCCCTTCTTTCCTTACTTATGAATCTAATGCTCCAGTTTTCTTTTGATTATATGCTTGCTGAGGCGTTCTTTCTTTGAATGCCTTAGGTTCAGGTTATAGCCAGTTAAGCGACTAGTGTCTAGTGGAGCTTACTTATGGCCTCCGGGGTTGCTGATAGTGTTGTACCTTGACCTTGTGAGGTAGTTTTCTTCTTTTTGTATAGATATACATACTCACTAGTGGGTTTGGGTCAGGTTGTTGACACCCACTGGTGGCTTACTTTTGATGTTATATATGAACTAATAACTGCTATGTTGCCTGTTTTGGAGAGGTTGTTTACTTGCTTCTGGGAATGATTTATGCTAGGTTGCATGTTAGGTATTTTGAAACCTAAGAGTAGTACTATATGTACCTCATGCATCTCATATTTATAAAACTAAAGCACTACTTTCCAAAGAACGTAAAAGTTACTTTATTATACTATGATAAATCTAGATTCCTGCATTTCATGAGTTGTCCTTTGGGGAATTTTATACTCATGTAGGATGTCAAATCAAGCTAACCAAAGTATTTTACTCTGTGTATACATCTATTTCTAATTGTGGACTAGCTGATCCACTATGCCGAGGGATACGACCATCAAACTTTATTGGTTTTCTTTCATATTAAAATATGATTTTCTCCAAAGGTGTAGAGTTTGGGGTTTTGCTTGAGCGTGTGCAGTTATCCCCAGCATGACGTGGCATCATGGCACATATTTTCTCTTTCTCTGATATGATTTAATTGTTGAGAAAATGCGGGTCGTGACAACCGAGTACACAGCAAAACCACCCACTTGGCACGGAGAGGGCCTCAGGAATGAGCACCGAGGACACAGCCAAACCGTCCAAAGTCTATCTGCGAACTCCCGTCGGTGTGACGACTGGCGAGCCCGTAGACCTGCCACACTATCCTTAACCTAGGATTATGACACCGCGTGTCGACTCACACCGCATGTAATTTCACATCATCGTGGCACAGAAGGAGCCTCGAAAATGAGCACCGAGGACCAAGCCTAACCGTCCACTTACGTCTCTTCTCAACATTACCAAACCGGTGCGCTCAACCCCGCACCTACACCCTTTCACAACCCGTGCCCCCAAAGTACTTAAGGGTTCATTATGAGTGTAAGGGTACTTCACACATCCATCATCTAAAGACCACAACCATTTGTTCATAGCAGTCATTAATAATTATATTCAACATGATCAAGCCAAACTCATCATTATTGAACACATCACCGTTATCAAGTACGTCTCAATATTTCACATACTTAAATCATTCCGACCATCCAAACTCGTCAATCCATCGTTCACTAACTTTCGCCAAATCACTTGATCAAGTGCACTTTACTACTCCATTTGTTCATTGAGGATCTATCCAACAAAATTCCTTAACATAATTTTATCACGATTACTTATAATCTGAAGTCAAAGAGACATCAACGTTACTGTACCACAATCTCTCCACAATCCCAAAGCCAATACAAAACAGACACGAGAATTACATGTGCAGGAATAATTACTGTACAACAACTTCAAACAAGGATTCCCGAAGCTACATGAATCCAGTGAAGTTTAACCATTCGTTGGAAAAGTATTTCCAAGGGCTACGACTTTTGTGTTTAGTAGAAAGCCCAGATTTGGCTGTATCATGTCTGAAACCGGCCTCGAAGGCTGCTGCATGCAAAAAATAGATTTCTGCACGCATCTTAAAGCAAGATGAAAGACATCAGTTCATCTTCTTCATCAAGCCATATGTTCAAGCCATATCCAGAAATTCCTACACCCTTATTTACCCTCATGAGACCATTTCCTCTTCACGAACCAAGTCCACCATCTACTCAAGGAGAGGGGAAAGGTTGAAGACATCAATATCCTTAGGGCGCAAGCCCTAGAATGGTCTTTTCTTAGGAAATCTTCATCTAGCAAGTCAAGACACTCTTGAGTCGACATCTCTCATAGAAATAACTACAGATCTAGCACCAAGGGAGAGGGGAGGAAGCTCACCTCATTTCCGGCGTCTCCACCATTTCCAGCCATGGATCTTGACATCCTTCTTGGTGGCATCTTCTTCTCCTTGGTCGGTGTTAGTTCTTCACGGGAAAGATCGGCTCCAGCACCTTCTTCCTCTCCAGCAGTTTTCTACAACAATGTTTTGGAAGGAAGAGTAGAAATGTCTAGGGTTTTTCTCCCTTTTTTATGTGGAAGTGGGTAACTGTATAGCAATGTGTAGACCTCTCATTGGACCGCCAATCAGTTAGTAAATAAGTCCCTTCAAAACAACGCGGCCAGAAAATTCTTCAAAACACAAAATTGAATGACACGGGTATGGACACGCCCGTGTCACTACCCGTGTCTTGCTCGGGAGGAATGTGGTCGACGATTTGTCAAGCTTTGCTCGACGAACGTCGAACTGCTGCTTGGATGCACACGGGTAGTGATACGCCCATGTCACTACCCGTGTCCTTCTCGGGAGAAACACAGTCATCGATTCATCGAGCTCCGCTCTAAGAATACGCATACACGCACACGGGTAGGGACATGCCCGTGTCCTGCTCGGGAAATACGGTCGACGCTTTTAGTCGATCTTTGCTCGATGAACACACACACACATGGGTAGGGACACGCCCGTGTCTCTACCCGTGTCCTGCTCGAGAAACAAAGCAAGGAATCCGTATCATTGCCAGAGATCCACACGGGCATGGGAACGCCCATGTCAAACAAACACGGGTAGGGACACTCCCGTTTCACTACCAGTATCACCACCCGTGTCCTTCTCTGGAAATTTCACAAATCAGACGCAAAGACACCAGAGTACCACACGGGTATGGACACGCCCGTATGACCACCTGTGTCCTACTCTGGACCAATTTCTCCTTCCTTACACAAGTGTATGCCTAGCTACCTGCACTCTCTTGGCCCAAGTTAGCTCTCTTGACTCAAAAACGCGCACGAGAGGCCTAGCGCGAATTGGGACGTTACAGTTAGTACCTTAGAATCTGAGGAGGAAGAAGCCTCTCAAAGTCTCAGTTAAAGAAAAGAAAATTATTTGAACTTTAAAAGAGAAGTAGAAGTTATAAAAAGATTATTCAGTCTGGACCAACATCTGCTCCTGCTGTGGATTTAAGTTCACTTATAGTTCCTCTCAGAGTCTCAGTTAAAGAAAAGAAAATTATCTGAACTTAAAAAGAGAAGTAGAAGTCATAAAAAGATTATTCAGTCTGGACCAACATCTGCTCCTGTTGTGGATTTAAGTTCACTTATATTTCAACTATAAATAATGCTTAACCAACAAAGAACTCAACTTGAGAAGTATGTAGATGAAAGCAATAAAGAATTGCAGTTTCAGCTGGCTCAAAACATAAAATCTATTAGATTTGAAGTAAACTTGCTAAAGAAAGATATGATAGATTTCTTTGAAAGAGGAGAAAATGATGTAGTATATATTGCTAAACAGCAAGTGGAGTCAAAGAAAATTGAAGATGAAATAGCTGTTAAACAAGGCTATGTCCTTGAAAATCAGAATAGAATGAATGAGAACATGGTAATAATGCATGATGCTACATTGTTAAAAATAGCTGAGCAAACTCGTGCTCTTGAGACCAAGATAAACTCAACCTACAAAGATACCAAAACTTAGCTATCTACTCACTCAGCCTAATTGCTTAAGGAAGTGAAAACTTCTCACAAAGAATTGGATGAACATCTGCTCAAGGTCAAGAATTTTGTATCCTCAAGAATCAACTATTTAGATGGTCAAGTCAGATTTCACAAGAATGACTTAAGAGATCATGTTGAAAGAGAAGTCATAAAAGGGGATAGAGTAAAGATAAAGGCAAGCTCCGAGCATGCTACTTGGATTTCAAATAGCATCCGAGAAACTCTAGGCCATCCTCCCATATGGTATGATGGAGACCAAATTGCTGAGTCTGGTTGCCAACCAGCTCCTTTTGAGGCTATTCAAACTCCAGTCCGGTCCATGTACAGTCCTCCACCACAAATTCAGAATATAGTATGTGAAGAGGTGGAGATGACTGCTTCTGTAATGTTAAAGGAAAAAGAAGCTCAACTATCAAAGAAAAGATTAAGGGAATAGGCTGAAGCAAAGCCTGATTTTGAGCAATGCAGTCCAACTTCTAGATCCATTATTCTCATTGCATGGAAAGTAGTCAATACCAATACAGTTGAAAGGAAAAAATGGTATTCAGAGCAAGAGTGGGTAAAACACACAAAGCAGCAGGAGATCCTCTATAAATTCAGAAAAGATCTGAAGGCGGGGAAGATCCTGTAACACCCCTATCCGTCACATAGCATATATCATAGGTCCAGCCGGGGCCCGACGCCATATACCACGGACAGATCGACGAGTTACTAGATGAAACCATCCTTCCAATCATAACGTCCTACACAGAGCACCTAGCGGAAGTAATTTATTTAGTTGCAAAAGTAAGATCCTAGCTACAAGTATGAATGTCCACTAACAAAACACAGTAGGAATGAAATACAAAGTACTTAAAGTACTGGCCTTATGGCCTTACAATAGTTCACTAAATTTAAAACAGTGTCTTACAAACTTCGGCTCGCAGGCCGGCCACACATGAATTATACAAGTAAACAAACAAGGCCTTCGAGGGCCGACTCAGCAACATGGGGTTTGGCCCGCTATTTGCCGCTTGGCTCCGCAGTACCTGCAAGCACAATTCACCATAACAGTGGAAAACAAGAATAATGGTCAGCTAAAGCCGACCAAATTATGATGATTCCGCCCCCAAACTCGGGGCGGCAAAGCTCCTTCCCTGCACTTATTAGCGTAACAAGCAATATAGTGAATAAACATAACATCACAGGTGCAGGCTCACATGGCCACACACCCCGTGCTCTCAAGGCCCTAACTCTGTGAACCCGGTCAAAACCGCGGTCTCACCACCATCCCTTGGATGGAAAATCTCGTGAGCATTTAGTCTTTCCTACCTAAGCCTAAGGCTCGCACGACTATGCCAATGGCCAGTCCCTTTTTCAGGTATTTGTCACCAAACCACATAGCCGGGGTCCGGTTCCACAAGCCCATTTCTCACACCGCACTGTCAATCTTAAGCCATATGCGCGGGCCAAGCTTCGCCGGATCCCAAATTCGATCATACAAGCACATAACCAAGTTATGTTCAAGGTTGGCTCCCAGGCCACCAAGATGGCAGAAATGCGTTTCTGCCTAGTTTTTCGGGTACGCCTTGGGGTTAATCCCCAAGGATCCCTACTGTAATCTACCACATAGAAACCCGAAAACCACCAAAGGCACGGAGTCTTCTCTGGCTAATCATGCATAGTAAAACATCATCAATCAAAACCAACATGTCCGGGTAGGCTTCACACAACATGCCTATGTCCGTTTCTCGATTTCGGACTCTAAATGAAAACAAGGGGGAATTTACATATCTACCCCAAGGAACACCGCAACCTCGCCGTACACTCGCGGGAGCGGGTTTTCCTGATGCAAAGAAGAAGAGCTTCACATGCTCAAGTAGATAATCGTTACCCTAGCATTCCTCTTCGGCACCATGGAAATCTACACGGATGAAAAGCACCGCGATGATATCGCCTCCGTAGATCTGGGCACAGTTTGCGATTTGGCGCTCCAAATCTCCTTCGGCGACCGGATCTCTCTTCCTTCTTCCTCCTTGCTCTCCCCTCTCTCTAGAAGTTAGAAAGAGATAGCCCAATGGAAAGTGAGAGTTTAAACACCCAATCTCGGCCTTAACCCTAGGATGGAAAGGCCTGAGCCGTTAGATCCCAAAATAAGGAAATGAACGGCCATGATTTCCCCTGAAAATAAACTTCCTTTCCGAACACGGCTTGCGATACGCCCGTGTCCAAGGACGTGTAACTCATTCGCCGCCAAAACCTTCGCGTCCCGAAAAGAACACGGGCACTCGACACGCCCGTGTCAGGATTGACACGCCCATGTCATCCAGTACACGCCCGTATAGGTAGGCGTGTTCCTCCATAGATATAGGTCCAACACCAACCCGAGGAGAACATGGGTATTCGACACGCCTGTGTAAAATTTGACATGCCCATGTCGAATTTGACACGCCCTTGTTGGACCCGAACACCTGGGCTCAGGCCGTGTCTCTCCCCCAACATACCTTGGCTAACAATTCGAGTAGGACACGGCCAGGGACACGCCCGTGTCTCAGGCCGTGTTCGCTGTTCAATGCTTGTCGACTGCAATTTAATCGACCGCATGACCATCGCTAAACCCGAGCACGACACGCCCCTGGGACACGCCCGTGTCCTAGGCCGTGTCACCTCTACCAAATCGCAGACTTGGCTCAAAATGCCACCCGTCCCTCTTTTGAGTTTCGGGGCGTTACAACTCTCTCCCTCTTAAATGAATTTCGTCCACGAAATTACCAAAAGGAAAAGATACACAAAACCAAAAGCGATACCTAAGTGGAATAACTCTGGGTACTTCTTCAGCATGGTCTGCTCTCGCTCCCAAGAGAGCTCCTCCCGACCGCAATTGTCCCAACGGACCTTGACCATCCTGATCTCCTTGTTACGAAGTCGCTTGACTTCAGAGTCCTTAATATGAATGGGTTTTACCCTTGTCATCAAACCTTCGTCCACCGGTACTTGATCAATCGCGATCACCTGTGAAGGCTCTTGCACAGCCTTCCGCAACGCTGATATGTGGAATACATCGTGTAGACCACTCAACTCCACCGATAGCTTTAGACGATATGCCGCATCACCGATCCGCTCCAGAATCTCAAATGGTCCGAGGTATCTCGGGCTCAGCTTCTTCAAGCATTGTACCCGTGAAACACCCTTGAACAGCTTTATCTTCAAATACACCCAATCACCAACCGCGAACTCCACGTTCCGATGCTTGGCATTGTAGTATTTAGCTTGCCTATCCTGAGCGATCAGTAAACGCTCTCGAATGGTTCGTACCAAAGAAGTGGCGCTTTCCACCTCTTGCTTTTTGTACAACCTTGCCTCACCTATTTCTAACCACGACAACGGCGTGCGACATTTTCTACCATATAGGGCCTCGAAGGGCGCCATTTGTATGCTTGCTTGGTAGTTGTTGTTGTACGCAAAATCCACCAAATACAGATGGTATTCCCACTGCTTTCCGAAGTCCAGGATGCACATGCACAGCATGTTCTCCATCGTCCTGTTGATCATCTCGGTTTGCCCATCCGTCTGCGGATGAAAGGCTGTGCTGAACTTCAACTTAGTTCCCAGCATTTGATGCACCAACCTCCAGTCATTGGACGTAAAACGTCCATCTCTATTGCTCACGATGATGCGGGGCACACCGTGCAGTCTAACAATGTTATCTACATAAAGCTTTGCCAGTTTCTCCATCGAATCATCCTTTCTATGCGGAATGAAGTGCAACACTTCAGCCAATCTACGATCACCCAGATGGCGTCGTTTCCCTTCTGCGTCCTTGGCAAACCATGCACAAAGTCCATCAAAATGTCGTCGAACTTCCATTCCGGAATAGGCAAAGACTTCAAGAAACCCCCTGGCTTTTGGCACTCTGCCTTAACTAAGGCGCAAGTCTGGCACTTAGCCACATATAGTGCCACATCCTTCTTGAGTCCTGGACACCAGAACAACTTATTCAGATCTCGGTACATCTTCGTGCTCCCTGGGTGAATTGATTACTTGGTATGATGAGCCTCGTACATCAACTCCACCCATAAATTACCCATATTTGGGATGCACAAACGGCTGTCTTTCCTTAGCAGTCCATCTTCAACTATAAATTGGGAATTTTACCTATCCGAAGCTGCATCTATGATTTCCTTCATGCTGCTATCCAAATCCATAGCCTGCCGAATCTGATCAGCCAGATCATACAGAACTTCCGTCCAGTTCAATAACGCTTCGATGCTAGTCTGCTTGTCATCACAAGATATATCTAATGCCTCCAACTCCCGAATCAACCGCTCATCATGAATCGACAACCAGTTGTCTTGTGCGGGAGCCCTGCGACTCAACGCATCCGCAACTGCATTGCCTTTCCCGGGCACATAATGAATTTTGAATGCATAGACCCCCAGAAACTCCATCCATCTCCGCTGGCTCATGTTCAGATCCTTCTGGTCCAATAGGTATTTCAGGCTCTTGTGGTCGGTATAAATATCGACCTTTATGTCATACAAATAATGCCTCCACAACTTTAACGCAAAAATCACGGCCGCCAACTCCAAGTCGTGGACTGGATAATTCCTCTCGTGCACTTTTAGCTGACGCGAGCTATACGCAATAATACTTCCATGTTGAAGCAGCACACAACCCAAACCATTGCCCGAAGCATCGCTGTAGATCTCAAAGCCTTCGGTCCCACTCGGCGAACTTAGCACTGGCGCCGTGGTCAACCGATCCTTCAACTCTTCAAAAGCTTGTGCGCACTCGTGCGCCCAAACAAACTTCTGATCTTTCCTGGTCAACGTCGTGAGAGGTAATGCTATCCGCGAGAAGTTATCTACGAAGCTCCTGTAATAGCCGGCAAGCCCAAGAAAACTCCATACTTCCGCTACCGTAGACAACACAGGCCACTCCCATATCGCAACTATCTTTGCCAGATCCACCGCAATCCATTCACCACTGACTATGTGACCAAGGAATGCTACTGAGGACAACCAGAACTCGCATTTGGAGAACTTTGCATATAGTTCGTTCCTCCTCAGCTTCTCCAAAACCAAATGCAGATGCTTGAAGTGATCTTCTTCGCACTGCGAGTACACCAATATGTCATCAATAAATACGATCACAAAACGGTCTAAGTACTCCCTGAACGTCCTATTTATCAGATCCATGAACACTGATGGCGCATTAGTCAGCCCGAACGGCATGACCGTAAACTCGAAATGCCCATATCTTGTGCTGAACGCTATCTTTGGGATATCACTCGCCCTTATCCTCAGTTGATAGTAACCGGACTTCAAATCCAATTTTGAGTACACCGATGACCCGACTAACTGATCAAAAAGATCATCAATCCTTGGGATCAGGTACTTGTTCTTTTCTGTTATCTTGCTCATCTCTCTATAGTCGATACAGAGCCACAAACTTCCGTCCTTCTTCTTAACGAAAAGGACCGGTGCGCTCCAAGGCGACAAACTTGGACGTACATAGCCCTGCTCCAACAACTCCTCTAGTTGAACCTTTAGCTCCGCCATCTCCTTAGGCGCCAACCTATAAGGAGAGCGTGACACAGATTTGGCACCCGACACCAACTCAATTGTGAAATCGATCTCCCGCTGAGGTGGGGGCTCCGGGAAGATTGTTCGGGAACACGTCAGGATACTCGCATACTACTAGGATACTACCCAAAGTGGGCTTAGGCTTTACAGCCTCCACTAACGTGAAGAATAGATCTACACCAGCACAGACTGCCTTGACCACCCGAAGAGCAGACATTAAAGTCTTGCTCGACCCCTTTAGTCTCGCAAACGTTGTCTACTGCCCGACACCCAGCTTGACTTCTTTACGGTTGCAATCTATGTATGCTTTCTGCTCCGAAAGCCAGTCCATACCGAAAATGACGTCGAACTCTACTAGCGGCAGTAACAACGCTAGTAAGTTGAACTCCTGACTTCCAATACCGATCTTTACGGCACATACTCTGTCCACACGCATAGAACACCCATTCGGCAGCAACACGTCCAATTTGTCCTTCACCATTGAAGAAGGACTCTTATGCGCGATATGAAACCTTCGGACAAAAAGGAGTGCGAAGCTCCCGTATCAAATAGTGCCCTTGTTGGACTATCACAAATCAAAACAAAGCCTATACAAATAGTAATAAGCTAACAAGCACTAGGTAACAATATTTAGAGATAACTTGCTAAAAATTTAAACAGTACCTGTCACCACATCTTCCTGTTTGATGGCCTCCTGCTGGCCCAAATATTAGACTCTTGGTTGAGTCGGAGCATAATGGGATGTGGTTGACTCCACCGCCTTGCCCTTTTCCTCATAAGTTGCTCCCTGCTTCCTCTCGGACTTTGAACGTCCGCTCCAACAGTCACGGGCAAAGTGCCCCGTCTTACCACAAGTAAAACAAGCGTCCGGGGTTCGGTTGGTAGTTTCTCCCGAGGCACCCGAAGAAGGGGCTGGACCCGATTTCCTATCCTTCTTATTCCACCTGCGGAAACCGGATTTTGAAGACGACACCTTGAATTCTGACTTCCTAACACCGGAGTCTTTCTTTGCCTGCACATTCTTCATGTATTTTTCCAAAGTTCGGGCCGTGTTGACCAAGGTCAGGAAACCCTGCGTCATCGGCCCCGAGAGTAGTAGTCTCAAATCATCCCTTAGAACTTCATAGAATCAGTTTGTCTTTCGCTCCTCATCAACGAAGGTAGTGCTTGCATACCGACCTAAGCGAGTAAACTCGTGGAGATACTCATCCACACTACTCTCACCTAGTACCAGCTTCTGGAACTCATTTTCCATAGTAATCCTCTGAGTTGAGGGGAGGTATCGAGCCAAGAACACTCTCGAAAATTCCTCTATCGAGACGTCAGTAAGTTGCCTACCCCTCAGATGGTGTAGCTCCAAGCCTTTCCACCATAATCTTGCATCACCATCCAATAAGAACGTGGCAATTGTGGTCTTCTACCACTCTTCCGTCTCTGAAGCTATCAACACTCTCTTAACTCTGGAGAGCCAATCCTCTGCTTGGGTTGGGGTTCCCGTCCCTGAGAACACTGGAGGATTTAAGCCCATAACATGCTTGAGCCGTTTCTTCGTTGCTCTCCTAGGAAACACTCGCTCCACTAAAAATTGCTCCACTCTCCTTGGCTCTACCGCTTGGAGCGGTACCTGCTCCACAACAGGGGTAGGCTGCCGCACCTCTCTCACAGGCTGCACATTAATCATTGCGAACACTGCTTCAGCTACCAATCACATGGTTTCAGCCGAAGGAGGTGTTGCCGGCGCATCATTTGGTGCGCTACTCGCCTAAGAAACTAGACGTTCTGACGGACCTGCACCACTCTTGGTCACTTATAGTCATACAAAACACCGATAAGCGACCAAACAACATTGCAAAAAGTAATTATAGGAACACGCAGGTTCCTCAAACATGTGTATTTTCATTCCTAAGTGGACATTCATGGATTCTTTTCATGTTATAACGATGACGCACACACATGAGGTCACCACACCTTAAAGTGAATTCGTCCACGAATTCATTTAAGTTTGACCAAAACCGGTAGTCTGATACCAAATTGTAACACCCCTATCCGTCACATAGAATATAGCAGTAGGTCCGGCCGGGGCCCGACGCCATATACCACGGACAGACCGGTGAGTTACTAGGTGAAACCATCCTTCCAATCATAATGTCCTACACAGAGCACCTAGCGGAAGCAATTTATTAAGTTGCAAAAGTCAGAACCCAGCCACAAGCATGAATGTCCACTAATAAAACCCAGTAGGAATGAAATACAAAGTACTTAAAGTACTGGCCTTATGGCCTTACAATAGTTCACTAAATTTAAAACAATGTCTTACAAACTTCGGCTCGCAGGCAGGCCACACATGAATTAAATAAGTAAACAAACAAGGCCTTCGAGGGTCGACTCAGCAACTTGGGCTTTGGCCCGCTATTTGCCGCTCGGCTCCGCAGCACCTGCAAGCACAATTCACTGCAACAGTGGCAAATAAGAATAACGGTCAGCTAAAGCCGACCAAATTATAACGATTCTGCCCCCAAACTC
The DNA here is from genome assembly GCA_039513925.1 of Platanthera zijinensis. Lineage (NCBI taxonomy): Eukaryota > Viridiplantae > Streptophyta > Magnoliopsida > Asparagales > Orchidaceae > Platanthera > Platanthera zijinensis. The sequence goes on from CM077096.1 coordinate 126,089,194, forward strand.
GGGGCGACAAAGATCCTTCCCTGCACTTGTTAGCGTAACAAGCAATATAGTGAATAAACATAACATCACAGGTGCAGGCTCACATGACCATACACCCCGTGCTCTTAGGGCACTAACTCGGTGAACCCGATCAAAACCGCGGTCTCACCACCATCCCTTGGATGGCAAATCTTGTGAGCATTTAGTCTTTCCGACCTAAGCCTAAGTCTCGCACGACTATGCCAATGACCAGTCCCTTTTTCAGGTATCTGTCACCAAACCACATAGCCCAGGTCCGGTTCCACAAGCCCGTTTCTCACACCACACTGTCAATCTTAAGCCATATGCGCGGGCCAAGATTCGCCGGATCCCAAATTCGATCATACAAGCACATAACCCAGCTATGTTCAAGGTTGGCTCCCAGGCCACCAAGATGGCAGAAATGCGTTTTCGCCCAATTTTCCGGATGCGCCTTGGGGTTAATCCCCAAGGATCGCTGCTGTAACCTACCATGTAGAAACCCAAAAATAACCAAAGGCACGGAGTCTTCTCCTGCTAATCATGCATAGTAAAACATCACCGATCCAGACCAACTTGTCAGAGTAGGCTTCACACAACATGCCTATATCCATTTCTCGATTTCGGACTCTAAATGCAAACAAGGGGGACTTTACATATCTACCCTAAGGAACACCGCAAACTCGCCGCACACTCGTGGAAGCGGGTTTTCCCTATACAAAGAAGAAGAGCTTCACATGCTCAAGTAGAGAATCGTTACCCTAGCATTCCTCTTTGGTGCCATGGAAATCTACACGGATGAAAAGCACCGCGATGATCTTGCCTCTGTAGATCTGGGCTCGGTTTGCGATTTGGCACTCCGAATCTCCTCCAGCGATCGGATCTCTCTTCCTTCTTCCTCCTTGCTCTCCCCTCTCTCTAGAATTTTGAAAGAGATAACCCAATGGAAAGTGAGAGTTTAAACACCCAATCCCAGCCTTAACCCTAGGATGGAAAGGCCTGAGTCGTTAGATCCCAAAATAAAGAAATGAATGGCCACAATTTGCCCTGAAAATAAACTTCCTGGGCCGAACACGGCTTGCGACACGCCCGTGTCCAAGGCCGTGTAACTCATTCGCCGCCGAAACCGTCGCATCCCGAAAAGAACACAGGCACTCGACACGCCCGTGTCAGGCTTGACACGCCCGTGTCATTCAGTACACGCCCGTATAGCTGGGCGTGTTCCTCCATAGACACAACTCTATCACCAACCCGAGGAGAACATGGGTATTCAACACGCCCTTGTTGGACCCGAACACGCCTGGGCTTAAGTCGTGTCTCTCTCCCAACACAACTCGACTAACAATCCGAGTAGGACACGGGCCTGGGACACGCCCGTGTCTCAGGCCGTGTTCGTTGTTTGACGCTCGTCGACTGCAATTTCATCGATCGCACGACCATCGCCGAACCCAAGCACGACATGCCCCTAGGACACATCTGTGTCCCAGGCCGTGTCACCTTTACCAAATCCCAGACTTGGCTTAAAACGCAACCCATCCCTCTTTTGAGTTTCGGGGCGTTACAGATCCCAGGTGACTCTATTGAACCCAACAAATATTTTTCCAAGCCCTATCACTATTCTGAGAGGTAGAGGCTCAAGTAAGAAGAAATTTCTAAAGCTAAGGATGCTAAGGGAAAGGAGAAAATGACTGCTGACAAGGTGCCTGAAGTAAAAGCTAAAATACAGTCAGGAAAAGACATTGTCATCAAGGAGCTAGAGGATTCTTAGTTTACTTTTTCTTTTCTAAAAATCTATGTAATTTGGCTTTAAGAACATTGTAACAAAACTAAACGATGTAATATTTAAATAAATTTGAATGAAAAAGTTAATTGCACCTGGAGATATTTGTGTTGTTATTATTGTGTTCCTTTATATTTTGTTCAGCATTTTTCTTATACATCATAATTAATATATTTTGGTATTGTGGTGTATATCATTGAATTGGGGTTATGACTTCTCCAAATAAGGGGAGATTGTTGGGTACATTGGACACAATATACTTGATTTGAAGAAGACGTTTCAACTCAATGATATACACAAATATGTATTTGCTGTATATTACAGTTCATGCTTGCAGGTTGCCTATGTCATATTGATTTGACAGGTAGTCCAAGTTACATTGACAGGTGGACTCTAAGTAGCTAACTAAAAAAAAGTGAAGAAAATTGTCTAAGTACAAAAGCATCGAGTGAAGTCAGCAAAGTGCTGAGTGAAGTCAGCACAGTCAGCATCTAGCAACTTGCAGTGTAGAAAATTGGCTAAGTACAAAAGTGTTGACACATTTAAACTATATCGACACTTTTGCAAAAGTTGTGTCGAGACAAGTCTGTTATCCTGACACTTTGAAGACTAAGTAAGCAGTGTCGAGACAAGTCAGCTAACTCGACACTTTGAAGGCTAAGTCACTAGTGTCGAGACAAGTCAGCTAACTCGACACTTTGAAGGCTAAGTCAATAGTGTCGAGACAATTCAGCTAACTCAACACTTTGAAGGTTAAGTCAGCTGTGTCGAGACAAGTCAACTGTTTCGACACAAAGAAGACTGAAAATTATACTAAGTAAAATAGTGTCGAGATAAATCAACTGTCTCGACACAATAAAGGATTAAAGTAAGTATAAAGTGTCGACACCGGCAGAATGGAGTCTCGCGACAATTCAACGTCTCAACACAATGAAGAAATAAAGCAAGCATAAAAGTGTCGACACCAAGCAGACAGTTGTGTCGAGACAATTCAACTGTCTCGACACCGTGCATATTTACAGATGTCGACATATATGACAGTTGTGTCGAGACAAGTCAACTGTCTCGAAACTTTCAAGTTCAGCCTGAAAAGTCTTCTAAGTAAAATTATGTCGAGACTGCTAAGATGTCTCGACACCTTCTAAGAACAAGTGTCGAGACACTTTGGACATCTCGACACTTATGTTTCTGAAGATGTGCAGAGTCAACACATAAGTGTTAAGACAAGTCAGAACTATCACATCAGTTACAGTAACATGGTAGCTTAACAGAAACAGTTTAAAGGAGAATTTGAAGTATAATGTCATATGTTGATGACATTAATCAGAAACCAGCAATCCACAAAGGCTATCAATAAGGGTGTTTTCTACATAGAAAGTGACAATCAGACAAATCATTCCATTCTCTCATTCTAATTTTTCTATGTTAGAGGAGGGCGACAATCCCGAGAAGGAGAAGGAAGATGAAAGTCTTCAAGAAGATCTTTAGATCCTTTCATCAAGTGAACAAAAGATTCAAGTGGATCTGTTCTAAAAATTCTTCAAGGAAATCAAGCCGATCATCAAGAAGATTATAGATCCAGAGAAGAATCTCTTCAGCCAGATTTTTCATCAAGATTTTTTTCTTTGCAGCTGAATTGAAGAATCTTAATTCATTCCAATAAGTCAGATTACAGATTTGTTTTCTTAATATTTTTTTACCTCTTAATTTGGTTAGATCTCCCTGAGATCTTAGTGGGTAGGAGAGTTTATCTCTAAGTTTTAAGCCTAATTTATAAAGGCTGAGGTAGGGTTCTTGAGGGTCCTGAGGTAGGTGATTTGAGTGGGATCACTGAGGTGTATGCCTGTGTTATAAAGGCCGAGGTAGGGTTATTGAGGGGCCTAAAGTAGGAGATTGGGTGAATCTCTGAGGTAGGACCTGTTGGTTTGAGTATAGGTTTCTTATCTAAAACTAAGTCTGTAAGATCTTTGGATATGAGTTGAAGAGGAGGATGAAAGTGAGAGAAAGATCTACCTTGACTCTAGAGGGGGGGGGGGGGGGGGGTGAATAGAGTATTTTAAAATAATGTTTACAATTACAAAAATGTAAGGCAGTGGAAGATTTAATTTAATTATATTTGTAAGGTGCTTGTAGAAAAATAAAGTTAAAGCAAGAAATAAGAATCACACAGCACACAGCAATAACAAATGAACAGCAACCAGGAGACACAAGGATCTATAGTGGTTCCCCAAAAGCTTGGGTACATCCACTCTTCTACCACCCTTGGTAGGAATCCATTGCAGGATGAGTTGATCAGGTTTCTTGGGCACCAATGAGCTTTTGATAAGGTGCTAAAAAACCAGATCTAGATTTTCTGATAAGGTATCTTGCCACCACTGAGTTTTGATAAGGCTCTTAGAACCAAATTCAGAACTTTTGAAGGGAGTTTTGATAACCCTTTTATAGCAGGAAAAGAAAAAGAAAGAGATGAAGATGTCTTCTCTGTCTCAAATCACTGAGAGAAGACTAGTGGATTGTTGATGTTGTCAAAGCTCCCCCTGAGATGTAGAATGGTTCAGGAGTGAGAGCTTTGCTAGGGTGATAGGCCTTCAAAAGCTTCAGATCTCCAGCAGAAGATGATTCCAGCAGATGCTGAAATATTTGGTGTCTGGAGTCCTTGATGTTGAAGCCTTTGAACACTTGAAGATTCAGTAGATTTGTAAATCACAGAAGTTGAATTCTTGATCAGAGAAATTGTGTTGTTCAATCTTCTGTAATGTAATCTAATTCTTCTGTATCTCTTTGTATTGTCTGTATTGATCACTATATCTTGTGTATCTGTGTTATCCGAATGAAAACTGAAGGAGTGTATCAGATATTCTCTTAGACGTCCGTTTAATCAGTCATAAATGACTTCCATAATAGACAACTGTATGATCTGGGGAAAGTCTTAAGCAATATTCCATTTAGTCTTTCCTTGAAACTTGCATCAGATTGATTGAAACGGCTAGAAAATCCTTTGCAATCAATGCAGGAATTTATTCTGATTATAATCCATAACTATCCTTGAATTTGAATTCTGAAGGCGTCGATCTCTCACAGAAATCGTCGATCTGAGCTCTACGATCATTGAACTGAGCTCAGAGATTGGATTAACACAGCAGACAAAAAACGTCGAACTGAGCTCTACGATCGTTGAACTAAGCTCAACGACTGGGAAAGTAGCTGAAAGAAGATCGTCGATCTGAGCTCGAAGATCGTCGAGCGGAGTTCGACGACTAAGCAGAGTTGAGCTCAGAGAGCGTCGAACGGAGTTCGACGTTTCGTCGAACTGAGTTCGACGAAAAATTGTCTTTGTCTCAGCTCTAAGTCTTGATCTTTGAATGGTCCTGAGGGCAGCTTCAAACCTAAGTTCTAAGCCTTAGACTCATTCTAATTTGACCTTTTCAACTATACATCTAGGTCAAACCAATTTTCCTAAAAACATAGTGATCCTTGCCCAAATTAGTAATAGGGTGTTCCAACAATCTCCCCCTATTTGGGTTAGGATTAATATTTACAGGACTCAGTAAGAAATACAAAAGCATATACAGAAAAGAAAAATTTAAAACAACAGAGCAGAACATATGACATAGCAGCATTCAGATAGAATATCAACAAATGTTTAAAGATGAATGTACTGTCTGCTTACAGAATTCATTTCCTTTCACTTCCTTTCTTAAATAAAATTTCCCTGTTGGGATTGAGAGCCTCTTTCTTTGACCTTCTGCCATCATCTGCACCTAAGGAGGTTTGAGATCTTGGCCCGGGAACTACAGCCTCAGGATGTAGTTTCATGTAATCCTCTGGGTCAAAGAACTTCCTTGAAGCATATTTCTCCAGCTCTGCCTTTCTTTGCTCTGAAAAAGTAGAGATGTTGGAAGTATCTTTACCTTGTTCTCTGGCCTTTTTCAATTGATCTAGAGTAGCGAGTTCTTTCATCCTGGCAGTCCAAGATAGAGGATTGTTTTTTGGATCCTCAAAAGGAATTGAAGGTTCATATCTATTTATGGTTTCTGAAGCAGTAGATGTCCTTGTAACAACAGTATCTCTGAGTTTGTAAGGGAAAGGACCTTGAGTTGAGTCCATATGTCTTTGTCCATCCCTTTGCTATTTGGAATAAGTTCTATATTCTCTCTGACTTCCTCTGTGTTGACCTCTTCTAGACTGATAACTTTTCTGATACTGTCCTCTGGGATGATATCTCTGGGAAGATTGGGAGGAGCTTTGCTTTGAAGCAGAGGTTTGAAAGGCTGAGCCTCCACCTGATCCTGAGTCTGGAGGAGGAGGAGGAGGAGGAGGCTGATCCTAGGAGGACCCTTTCTCAAACTTATCCAGTTTCCTTTTATTTCTCATAGCCTTTAACTGATTCTTATAAAATTGCATCCAGGGCTCTGTAATCTGACAGTCATACAGAATATAATATGGTATGTCATTTGCATCTTTGGCCATGGTAAGAGGAACTCTCATCATAGCTTTGCTTCTAGCTTTCCTCTTTTTGGCAATGGTGCCAGCAGAGTCATCAGATTCAGTACTGAACTTGTCACTATCAGAACTCTGTGGTCTGTCATACAGATCATCTATTCTCTTGATGTATTCCTCTTGGATTTTTGATTTCTTAGGAGCAATAAGAGCAGGAAGTGTTGGGACAGCAGCAGGAACTTCAGCAGGAGCAGATGAAACAGCAGGAGTCTCAGAGACTTTTTCTTCAAAAAACTAGCCAATTCTTCAGCAGCAGCAGTATCAGCATCAACAGACAGCATTTCAATGTCAGTAGATTCAATAGATATAACAGCAGCAGCAGCAGTACTAACAGAAGCAGCAACATCCTTAGCCTTAAGAGAATTGACATATGATATAATCAGGCTGGGATCACATTCTTAAATAGGCACAATGGCCTTAGTGAGGTCTTTAACTCCCTGAGTTGGTAAATATCTTCTGTGAAGAATATCAAAAGCACACAATAGTGACCTGAGGTCCACTGTAAACACTAGTAATAGAGCAGCAGCAGGCACTACTTCAGCTTCATGAGGCATCTCCCCCTGCCTTGATTCAGTCAGGACTGGATCATGGCACTCCATTGAAGGAATTGCCTGAGGAGAGGAGATAGCAGACAGCCTGTCAGATATCTCATGTATAGATTTGAGGAGTGGAGCCAAGGAGGTCTCCAGTAGGGCTACTAGTTTGGGGGCCAGTATCCCATAAAGCCTATCTGCCAGAGCTGAAAGATCCACTTCCTCAAGGGATACTTGAGTAGAGGTGGAGGAAGAGGTGGCTGGAACTGATGGTGGATGGACTGCAGCTGATGTTGTGGTGGATGGTAGAATGGATGGTTGAGAGATAGGGATGGTGGAGATGGATGGTATAGGAGTGGAGATGGATGGAGTGAAGGATGGTTGGGAGAGTATATCTTGAAGTAGTTGTTGGTAGGAGGAGGTAGAAGCAAGCTCAGGAAGAGAGGAAGGGGAATCATCCATGAAGGAGTCTTCCATGATGTTGAATGATGGAATGGTGATAGGTGGATAATAGTGGAGTGGGTGGAATGTTTCTGAAGTGGCTGGAGGAGAAAGAGGTGATGAGATGGTAATGGGGGAAGAGATAGTTATGGTTGAGGTGATTGTTGTGGTTAATGTGGAGATGGAGGTAGAAATAAATGGAGGAAAAGGAGGAGAGGAGGCAGGCAGTTCTTCTTGAGCCGGAGAGGAAGTGACTGCAGGAGTCCTTGTGCCTGAAGCTATGGCAGTCCTGACAGGTTTTATAATCTGCCTGTCCCATTTCCCAAATAGGCCACAGGTTAATCTCTTAGATGCATTGATGTGCATCCCATTGGAAACAAGTAATTCAGGGCACCTGGAATGCAGGAAAACCCCTAGAATCCTCCCAAAATTGACAAAACTTTTGTTAATTTTCTTCTTGATCAAATCAAAGAAGATAGTTCCCCAATTCAGATGTTTCTTGTCAACTATTGCTCCCATTAAACAGAACTGATACCTCGAGATGGTATCATGTGCTGAGTGCTTGGCCAGCAGCACTTTGCCCACAACATCAGCCAAAAATCTATATTCAACAGATAGATTCTTTTTCAACAGCTTATTAGGGTTTACAGCAGAGTGACCCATTCTATCTAACATGGAATCAAATTCTTCACCAGACATATTAGGAGAAAAATCTCCAGAACTTAAGTTGAATACCTCAGTCAGAAGAATAGGGGACAATGGTACCTGAGTCCCGTTGATCGTCCCGACTATAGTATTCTCATCCTCATTGTTTGCAGTAAAAACCCATTCCTTTATTTCGTCAGCCGCAATCTTCATTCTTATTGACATAATATTCTCTAGCTGTTGTTCCTTGAAGAGTTCCAGAATATCTTTAAAAATTTGATCGCTGCCGGTGAATGAATCCTTATCAATATCAAACCCGGTATCAAACTTCATCTTCGCGAGAGCCGCAATGTTCAAAGCGATTGAGTACCTACAAGAAAGTACCAAACACAACCAAGTGTAGTAGAGTTTGGAGGGAAAAAAAGAAATTGCAGAGAGTATGAATGCGCAATCGAAGAACGACGACGAAAAATGATTTTTATATTAGGGTTCGACGGCGGAAAGGAAGGATCGTTGAACTTTGTTCGACGATCTGGGCTTCTAATGGAATCTGAAGAGTCTTCAATAACGTCGATCTCCGTTCGACGATACTAGAGAGCGTCGAACTCCGTTCGACGATCGTTGACCAGAGGAAGATAGCCTAGCGCTGCCTGGAAAACACTGAACTCCGGTCGACGCTTATTGGAAAGCGTCGATCTCCGTTCGACGATTTTTGGAAAAACGTCGAGCGCAGTTCAGAGACAAAACATAACCTACAGACAATAGAAAATATAAGTTTTTAGCCTAGTCTTGGTCTGTATTTAGATTTTCAAAATCTTGGAATTTATTTTAGACAGCCTCCATCTAGCATTCCTAACTGATTGAGGAAGAAGGTATGTTTCTTCTCATCCAAAGGTTTGGTGAAAATATCTCCCCTTTGCAAATCAGTTGGGATATATTGTAGTTCAATTTTATTTTTTTAAACATTATCTCTTAGAAAGTGATGCCTAATCTCTATATGTTTTGTCCTACTATGGAGGACTGGATTTTGTGCTATGGAGATAGCACTAATGTTATCACAAAAGATTTTTGACCCTTCTAAGTTGTAGCCATAGTCTAGAAGCTGGTTTTGAATCCACAGAATTTGTGAGCAACAACTTCCTGCTGCCATGTATTCAGCTTCAGCAGTTGAAGTAGACACAGATGTCTGTTTCTTACAGAACAAGGAGACAAGTCTGTCACCAAGGAACTGGCAGGTTCCACTGGTGCTTTTCCTGTCTACTCTACATCCAGCATAATCAGCATCTGAAAATCCAGTTAATTCAAATCCCGAGTCTTTTGGATACCAGAGTCCTAGATTTGGACAACTTTTTACATACCTAAGAATCCTCTTTACTAAATTTAAGTGTGACTCTCTAGGGCTTACTTGGAACCTAGCATATATGCATGTAACAAACATTATATCAGGTCTACTAGCTGTAAGGTACAATAGAGAGCAAATCATTGCTCTATATGTTGTCTGATCAACATGTTTTCCATGTTCATCAGCATATAATACAGCATTAGTAGGCATAGGTGTTTTCATTCAAGATGCTTCAGACATACAAAATTTCTTAACCAGTTCCTTTGCATACTTGGTTTGAGAAATGAATATGCCTTCAGCATGTTGTTTGACTTGCAATCCTAGAGAGAAGGAAAGCTCACCCATGCTACTCATTTCAAATTTAGAATGAGGTTGGAAAACTTCTTGCACAAATTTGAATTAGTAAAACCAAAGATAATATCATCTACATATATTTGTACTAGTAGGGTATGGGACTTATGGGTTCTAATAAAAAGAGTTTGGTCTACTCTACCCCTAATAAAATCATTTTCCAGAAGAAAGCATGTTAGGGTCTCATACCATGCTCTAGGAGCTTGCTTGAGACCATATAATGCTTTATGCAATTTGAAAACATGATCAGGATAAGTTGAAGAGATAAAACCTGGAGGTTGTCTAACATAGACTTCCTCTTTGATGTCTCCATTGAGAAAAGCACTCTTCACATCCATTTGGTAGACCTTGAATCCCTTGTGAGCAACATAAGCAAGGAATATTCTTATGGCCTCTAACCTTTCCACTGGTGCAAAAGTCTGGTCATAGTCAATTCCTTCTTCTTGAGAGTAGCCTTGAGCAACTAGACTTGCCTTGTTCCTTACAATAACTCCTTGATCATCCAACTTGTTTCTGAACACCCACTTTGTTCCAACAATTGAGTGATCCTTAGGCATTGGCACTAGTTCCCAAACTTGATTCCTCTCAAATTGATGTAGTTCCTCTTGCATAGCAATGATCCAGTGTGGATCTTGTTCTGCATCTTGAATGGATTGAGGCTCAACTTGAGATAGAAAGCAAGTGTGCATCAGGTTCTGGTTGACTTGATTTCTGGTTTGCACACCAGCTGAGATGTCTCCAATTACTTGGGAGATTTGATGATCTCTTGTTGTTACTAGATCAACAGTGGGAGTTGATTGTTCACCAACCATTGTTGTTGTTTCCTCTTGTGGAACAACAACTGGCTCTTTTAGATGTTGCACATCCTCTTCATCATCACTACTCTCATCCTTTTGCTGGATAGGTGGAAAAGCTGTATCCTTTTCTTTAACCTGTAATCTGTCAATACTTTCTGAAAGAGAGTGTACCTGCAATGGTTCTATGGTAGAAGCAGACTTCTCCTTATAAAACATGTTAGTCTCATCAAAAGAAACATGAACAGATTCTTCTATTTTAAGAGTAGATTTATTAAATACCCTATAAGCCTTGCTGATCATGGAGTATCCCAGAAACACCCCATCATCAGCTTTAGCTTGGAATTTTGCTAAATATTTCTTGTCATTATTGTGTATATAACAAATGCAACCAAAGATTCTGAAATAGTCTACTTTAGGTTTCTTTCCTTTGAGCAATTCATAGGGAGTCTTGCCCTTCAGTTTATGTATTAGACTTCTATTCAACACATAGTTTGAGGTGTTCACTGCCTCAACCCAAAAAGATAGAGGTAGGTGAGCATCTGTCAACAATGTAGTAGCAAATTCAATTAGGGTTCTATTTTTCCTTTCAGCTACCCCATTTTGTTGAGGAGTTCTAGGAGCTGAGAATGTATGCCTGATCCCTTCACTCTGATAGAAATCTTGCATAAGAAGAGAATCAAACTCTGTCCCATGATCACTTCTGATCAGGGCAATGTGAGTATTGAACTCAATCTGTATACATTTTAGAAACTCTGTCAGACACTTAAAGTTATCAGACTTCTTCCTCAGAAAGAATACCCAAGTGAATCTGGATAAGTCATCTACAATCACCAAAGTATAAGATTTCCTTCCTAAGCTTTATACTGTAATGGGTCCAAAAAGATACATGTGTAACAGATACAAAATCCTAGGTGAATCACTCTTATTAAGTGACTTAAAACTATTTTTAGTTTGCTTACCTAATTGACAGGCCCTGTAGAGTCCTTCCTTCTTGTAGGGGCCAGAAGGTAGTCCTATAATAAGGTTGTCCTTGGACAGCCTAGCAATGGTTCAAAGGTTTAGGTGTCCTAGTCTCTTATGCCATAGATCATTTGGTTTGCATAATGATTTAAATAAGCAAATGTCTGTATGGGTTGAAAGAAAATCTACAAGATAGATGTTACCTTTCCTTTTACCTGTTAACACAATTATGTTATCCTCTGACTTGATCTTGCACAGGGATTTGTTGAAAATCACCTTATATCCTTCATCACATAGTTGACTGATGCTGATCAAGTTGTGCTTCAGTCCTTCCACATATTCCACCTTCTTGAAAGTGACTGAACCTATCTGAACAACACCATATCCTTTGGTTTGACCAAAATTTGAATCACCAAAAATTACTTTGGGTCCAAGTTTGGTTATGAAGGATGATAGGTTCTCCTTGTTCCCTGTCATGTGCTTTGAGCACCCACTATCTAGATACCATTGTTGGGCCATCTCTGGATAGGTCTTCACCTGCACATAAACAACTTATATGTTTTTGACCCAGTTTACCTTGGGTCTAGGTTGATAGCCTTTAAATTCAGAAATGAAAGACATCCCTGGCTGACTCTTATATCCTTCCGGATGATATCTCCTAGGAGGTACTATCCATTCAGTATAAGGGTTGAAGCTTTGGGATGAGGGACTTCTAGGATTGACTTGAGATTTACCTTTGAAAGAAGGTTCAAAGCTCTGAGCTCCGTTCGACGATCGTCAACCTGAGTTCGACGATCTTGAGTCAGATCGTCGAGCTCCGTTCGAAGATCGACGATACCAGAGTTCAGAGTTCAGAAGTCGTCGATCTGAGTTCGACGATCCAGCCTTGGATTGTCGAGCTCTGTTCGACGATCATCGAGCTCTGTTCGACGTTTTCTGTTGAACTTGATTTTCCTTAGGTAAATCTGGATTCTTCCTAGCTACCTATACAACACCCTTTCCTTTATCAGAAATAAATTTAATTGGGGTTGTTAATACTATAGGTTGGCTGGATGAAGCACCCAAGCCCAGTGTACTGTTGAATCTTGAGTTCACTGTTCTTGTAATGTCCATCAGTCTGATGCTTCTCCCATTAAGGGATTCTTCAAACTGCTTGGCCTTGGATAGTTCACTTTTCAGTGCAGCTATCTCCTCCCTATAGCACTCTAACTCCTCAGAGAGTTTGAGGTTATTTGATTTTAGGACACTGTAGTCAGATAATTGATTTATGAGAGAGATTATCTCTTTCTCAGACCTTAGCAAATCTAAACACAGTGTCTTAAATTCAATTTTAAAGTCCTTAGAAGTAAAATTAAAAGAGTTTATTACCTCATCCTCTTCAGATCAAGTTTCAGCTTCAGAATCAGACTCTTATTTTGCATCAGAGTTTTGCTGGGAGGCATTGATTGCCATCATGCAGAATTCTTTTTCCTCAGCATCATCCTCATCATCACTTGAGCTGGATGAGGCTTTTGATTCTTCTTCATTGTCACTCCAGCTTTCTGCTATAAATCCCTTCCTTGCATGTTTATTTTTGTTGGATGAGGATCTGTTGCTGTTGTTCTTTCTGGAGTCTTTGTCTCTTCTTCTCTCATTTCTGTCCTTCTTGTCCTTGTTTTTATTCTCTGGACAGTCAGGCACAATATGACCTGGTTTCTTGCATCCAAAGCAGATGATTTGTTTGCTGTTGGACTTGTCATATCTAGGCTTCTCATGCCCTTTGAATGACTTCTTTCTGAAGTCCTTCCTGGCCATCTTATAGAATCTTTTGTCCAGTAGACTTAGGAGCTCATCATTTCCTGTAACTTTGTCTTTAGGCTTCTCTTCTGTAGCTTTGAAGGCTATGGTCTTCTCCTTTCTGATGACTGGAGAGGTAGCCTTTTGTTCTTCTTCTCTATTCTTGATGAGCAGCTCATAAGATTTGAGCTTGCCCAGAAGAGCCTCTGTGGTAATTTCACATAGGCTTCTGACATCTTTAATTGGCCAGATCCTTGAATCCCAAGTGCTGGGGAAGCACATTATAATCTTGTCATTGAGTTCAGTGAGTGTGATTTCCTTATCCAATGACTTTAACTCACTGACTATCAGATTGAGCCTGGTGTACATGTCTGCAACTGATTCAGCTTCACCTTTCTTGAAGTTCTCATATTGGGATATGAGATGGGATCTCATTTCCTTTCTTTCATCAGCAGATCCTGATATAATTTATGAAAGCTTATCCCATATGTCTTTAGCTGAGCAGCATTCAGCAACCTTCTGGAATATCTCATCAGACATAGTCTGAGCAAGAATATTCATGGCCTTTGCATCTGCAGTTTTCCACTTCTTTATTTCAGCATCTGTTCCTGAGGGAGGTGGAACAACACTTGTGCTTGTTGTCTCTGGAGGTCTTGGACACACTGTCAAAACAGAATTGAAAATGTCCTCATCAATAGAATTCATGTATAATCTAATCCTTGCCTTCCAAAGTGCAAACTTGGAAAGATTGCACACTGGAGGTCTGGTGCTAGCATAGTCTTTGTTTTGTGCCATGGTTTTTGGAAAATAAATACAATACAGAAAATAATATCCCTCTATATAAGATTGATCTTTTCAGAGATCTTTTGGTTCAAGTGTTATCCTGTAAGAACCAACCTCCCTCTAATACCAATTGAAAGTGAGAGAAAGATCTACCTTGAATCTAAAGGGGGGGGTGAATAGAGTATTTTAAAATAATGTTTACAATTAAAAAAATGTAAGGCAGTGGAAGATTTAATTTAATTATATGTGTAAGGTGCTTGTAGAAAAATAAAGTTAAAGCAAGAAATAAAAATCACACAGTACACAATAATAACAAACACACAGCAACCAGAAGATACAAGGATCTATAGTGGTTCCCCAAAAGCTTGGGTACATCTACTCTTCTACCACCCTTGGTAGGAATCCACTGCAGGATGAGTTGATCAGGTGTCCTGGGCACCAATGAGCTTTTGATAAGGTGCTCAAAAACCAGATATAGATTTTTTGATAAGGTGTCTTGCCACCACTGAGTTTTGACAAGGCTCTCAGAACCAGATTCAGAACTTTTGAAGGGAGTTTTGAAAACCCTTTTACAGTAGGAAAAGAAAAAGAAAGAGATGAAGATGTCTTCTCTGTCTCAAATCACTGAGAGAAGACTAGTGGATTGTTGATGTTGTCAAAGCTCCCCCTGAGATGTAGAATGGTTCAGGAGTGAGAGCTTTGCTAGGGTGATAGGCCTTCAAAAGCTTCAGATCTCCAGCAGAAGATGATTCTAGCAGATGCTGAAATATTTGGTGTCTAGAGTCCTTGATGTTGAAGCCTTTGAACACTTGAAGATTCAGTAGATTTGTAAATCACAGAAGTTGAATTCTTGATCAGAGAAATTGTGTTGTTCAATCTTCTGTAATGTAATCTAATTCTTCTGTATCTCTTTGTATTGTCTGTATTGATCACTATATCTTGTGTATCTGTGTTATCCGAATGAAAACTGAAGGAGTATATCAGATATTCTCTTAGATGTCCGTTTAATCAGTCATAAATGACTTCCATAATAGACAACTGTATGATCCGGGGAAAGTCCTAAGCAATATTCCATTTAGTCTTTCCTTGAAACTTGCATCAGATTGATTGAAACGGCTAGAAAATCCTTTGCAATCAATGCAAGAATTTATTCTGATTATAATCCTTAACTGTCCTTGAATTTGAATTCTAAAGGCGTCGATCTCTCACAGAAATCGTCGATCTGAGCTCTACGATCGTTGAACTGAGCTCAGAGATTGGATTAACACAGCAGACAAAAAATGTCGAACTGAGCTCTACGATCGTCGAACTAAGCTCAGCGACTGGGAAAGTAGCTGAAAGAAGATCGTCGAACTGAGCTCGAAGATCGTCGACCGGAGTTTGACGACTAAGCAGAGTTGAGCTCAGAGAGCGTCGAACAGAGTTCGACGTTTCGTCGAACTGAGTTCGACGAAAATTGTCTTTGTCTCAGCTCTAAGTCTTGATCTTTGAATGGTCCTGGGGGCAGCTTCAAACCTAAGTTCTAAGCCCTAGACTCATTCTAATTTGACCTTTTCAACTATACATCTAGGTCAAACCAATTTTCCTAAAAACATAGTGATCCTTGCCCAAATTAGTAATAGGGTGTTCCAACAGAGGAGCTATAACTTATCTAGCACATTGCTAGTGAGGAAGAAGGGGGAAAGTGGATGTACCCTAGATAGGGGAACCACTATAAATTCTTTGTGTGCTATATTCTGAGATTTGCATGTGTTGTGTTCTGTGATTCAATTATGCTGAGTTATTGTGAAGCTAATTTCTCAAGTATATTATCTGCTAAATATTTAAGTGACAAAGTATTTTAAAAGACACCTATTAACCCCCACTCTAGGTGATTATCTACCCATAGGATTAACTTTCACGTGTGTTATGTTCTGAGAGGGGGATCTTATATGACTAGACAAAAAGAGCTACTGGAATATTATAAGGCCAAGAATGACCCTAAGGTAATCTTTGGTGACTCCAATTTTGGTCAAGCCAAATGATATGATATGATCAAAATAGAAACATATCATTCCTTAAAATAGCTTATGTTGAAATGCTTCAACATAATCTCATATGTACAAGCTAGTTATATGATGGTGAATATAAAGTTGTATTCACCCACAGTCTATGCAAATAATTAACACTAAAATAGATGGAATAGTGTTATTTGGTTTTAGGAAAGGCAATGTATATGTAGTTGAATTCAGCTCAAATGCAAATTAATCTGTCTATTCAATTCACATATGGACAAAATTGAGTTTTGTCATAGGAGGCTTGGTCATCTTAACCATAAGACCATAACAAAGCTTGTGAAGAATAATTTTGTTAGGGGATTACCCAAAGGTAAGTGTAAGAAATTGAATCCATGTGGTGCTTGCCAGTTAGTAAAGTAAACTAAATCATCATTAAAACTAATTGGCAAGAATGATTCACCTAAAATTCTACCATTATTATATATGGATCTGTTTTGTCAAATTTTCACTCAGAGCTTTGGGGGAAAGTCATATACCTTAGTAATTGTGGATGATTATTCTAGATTCAGCTAGGTGTTCTTTATGAGAGCTAAGTCTGACACATTTTGGTTCCTCTCAAGATTCATTAAATAGGTTCAATCTGAATTAAACACTCATGTATCTATGATCAGAAGTGACTAAGGCACAGAGTTTAAAAATAAATTTATTTGTAGATTCTGTGAAGATGGAGGGATAAGGCAAAACTTTTCAGCTTCTAGAACTCCTCAACAAAATGGGGTAACTAAAAAGAAAAATAGAACCGTATTTTAATCAGGAAGGACATTATTAGCTGAGTCAAACTTGATTAAGTCCTTTTAGGTTGAAGTAGTTAACACTACCGACTATGTTTTGAATAGCTGTCTCCACCACAAGACTATGAAGAAGACTTTATATAAGTTATTGATGGGAATGCCACCTATATTATCATACTTTAGGAAATTTGGTTGTACTTGATACATTCTCAATAATGGAAAGAGCCATCTCGCCAAATTTGACAAGAAAGCTGTTGATGGTATCTTCCTAGGATATTCATCATTTAGAAATGCCAATAGGTGTTACAACAAAAGTACTCGCAAAGTGGAAGTGTCCATGCATGTAGTGTTTTATAAAGCTCATTCATTTTTCAAGGGGAACTCCCACCAGTAACATTCTGCGGGAAGAAGACCGTCCTGCTACTGAACTAGAGTAGCTTGGCATTAAACAAAATGGAGAGGGATCTTCTAAAGAGAATTATCATCAGCTGGATAGTACTGAAGCTATCTCTGATAATCAAGTTCCTATGGAAATACATACAAGTTTATCTCCAATCCCTGTTCATACAAAAGAGTTAAATGCTAAACTTGAGAATGTAAGTGAAAATATTCTTAATGAAGAAGAAGCACATGAAGAGATCACTCCTACACTTATTGAGTCTAGAATAGATCAAAAGGGAGCAATTCTCAGGGATTACCCCCAATCCTAAGTGATAGGAGATGTGAATTTGGGAGAAAGAATAAGGAACCAACTATCAACTGAGGCTATGATATAATGTTTCCTTTCCTAATATGAACTCAAGAAGTTTAAAGAACTAGACAATGGTCCCTAATAGATTATTGCAATGCCGAAAAAACTAGCTTAGTTTGAAATGAATAAGGTCTGGACCCTAGTGGAAAGGCCTAAAAATTATCCAATCATTAAAATAAAGTGGGTATATAAAAATAAGTTAGATTCCAATGGAGTAATAGTCAGGAATAAAGCCAGTATAGTTGCTTAAGTCTATAGGCAAGAGGAAGGAAATGATTACAATTAAACCTTTGCACCAGTTGTCAGATGGGAGACAATCAGGCTATTCCTTACCAATGTAGCATATAAGAAAATAAAAGTATATCAGATGGATATCAAGAGTGTCTTCCTCAATGGAACTCTCTAGGAAGAAGTCTATGTGCAACAACCTCTAGGTTGTATCAATCCATCTTTTCCCTCTCATGTTTACAAATTAAATAAAGCATTATATGATCTAAAGCAAGCACTAAGAGCTTAGTATGAGATCCTATCCACTTTCTTCCTAGAACACTCCTTTATAAGAGGAAAGGTGGATAAAACATATTCACAAGAACACATAAGATACAATTATTAATAGTTCAAATTTATGTGGATGACATCATATTTGCTTAACAAACCCAAGATTTTGCAAAAGGTTTGCTTACTTAATGTAATATAGGTTTGAAATGAGTAATATGAGGAAGATATCATTGTTTCTTGGTGTCCAAGTGAAATAAAGTGATAAAGGTGTATTCATATCTCAATGTAAATATACAAAAGAACTGATTAAAAAGTTTAGGATGGAAAATGCCTCCACCATAAAAACCCTCATGACTACCAATATTATTATTCATAGAGATGTATCAGGTTAATCATTGACCAGAAAATATATAGAACAATCATTGGCTCTCTTCTCTACATTACAACCAGTAGACTAAACATAATGTTTGTCATATGTATGTGTACTAGATTCTTAGTAGACCGTAAAGAATCACACTTAAAAAATTCTAAAATATCTTAGGGGTACACTTGAACTTAGATTATGGTATCAGACAAAATCTAAATTTTAGTTCTATGGATACTCAGATGTAGATTATGCTGGATGCAGACTAGATTAGAAAAGCACTTCAAGAACTTGTCAATTCCTGGGTGCTATACTGATTTCTTGGTTTAGCAAAAAAGCAAACCTCAGGCTTTACTTTCATAGCTGAGACTGAATACATAGCTATTGGAAGTTTCTGTTCACATATATTATGGATGTAGGATCAATTGCTTGATTATAATTTTAGTTTCACAAACTCTATAATTTTCTGTGGTAGCTCAAGTGCAATCTTAATTTCATCAAATGTAGTACTCCATAGCAGAACAAAACATATAGAAATCAAATTCCTATTCCTCAGTGACAATATAGAAAAAGCAAAAATTTCCACAGAATATGTGTCCACTGAATATCAAAGGGCTGATATTTTCACAAATCCCTTGATGATATAAAGCACAAACACTTCATCAATGCATTGGGAATGTTTGATGATGCTCAATAAATCATCTTATAATAAGGAAATGTATTTTTAATAGTAATGCATTGCTAGGGAAAATAGTACAATACTTTTAATTTTAAGTCTATACTCAACGTAACATTGAACATCGACTTCTACTCGATGCAACGTCGGGAGCTAGTGACTATGAAAAGTTTTAAATTATTCGACACAATGTTGAATAAAATCAATGCATTCATCAATAACATGTCACATATAGTATTGTCAAAGTCACGTCAAATTCTAATCGACATAACATTGACTTAAAAAGCAAGCATGTAAATCTTTCCTAAAGTTTGTCACTTTGTACCCTAAATCTCAATGTCGCATCTACTTCTATTAGACTTCTTTTATAACTTAATACTTCTTCAAACTCTTCATCTTCCTTGCTCTTTATTTTTTTTTCTCTCATGTTTGTCTAGTGTTTTTGTAGGTACCCCATTGGCAACAAAGACTAACTATGGATTTAGCATCGATTTAGAGTCCTTTTTCATTGTGGTTGGCACTTTCAAAGGAATTATCCAACTCTTCATGAATATTGGGCTGAACAAACTAATCACAACAAGATTCTTACTATATGCAGCTAAACTCTTTGAGTTTATGGACACAATTGCAATTGATGAAGTAGGAACAATGACAAGATAGATTGTTGGGTCAGAAGTTACTATAACATTTGAAATCATTTAGGCAACTTTTGAGCTTTATTTAGGAGAAGGTGAAGTGGAACTGTTAAAAAATGAAATCAAGGAAGTGTTGAAGTTGATGAACTTCTCAAAGGACAAGCCCATCAATCTAATAAAGAAGGATTTTCTAAAGAATACCAATTTCTAGCAAACATTAAGGGCAAGGTGTTGATGTGCAAGATTTTTACCCATGATGTCATTCCCAAAGCACAACTGCATCTGATGGGGGACATGTTCTTGGGAAGAAGATTGATTGGGGGCAATGTCTCTTTTAGTTGATAGGTAAGAAGTTTGGAATAAGCAAGAATGCTTATCTGACATTCATGAGTTAGATATTAAAGCATCATTACCCAAACCTATGCAAATCAAAAGGAGTGAACATTCCTCAAGGGAAAAGTCTATCCATTGCTCTATTTTCAAAGTGGATCAAGAAAATTATAGAACCTGGTTTTGAGAAAGAATCAACTCCCACATTATCTCCAATAGTTGATCTTAGTGAGTTAGCCCATTAAGAAGTTACAAATTACCTCCACCTAACAATATTCAGTTATCAAATGTACATTCAAGACCAATCCACATAGAGATAGTGACCACTGAAGAACCTGCTTTATATGTGCAACAAAATACAAACTAACCTACATCTTCTGCTAGATTAAGTCTATCTATTGTACTTACAACTCCTACTTTAAATCTTGCTACCATCATTTTCCAAGTAATACAATAGGAAATCGCCTCTCTTACCACTCTTATAGTTGAGCATGACACTAAATGCCAAACTTCATTTGAACATATGTAAACTAAAATTGATGGGGTCACTACATCCATGAAAAGAGTGCAAGAGGAGCTGACTTCCTCAGGTGTTACCTAATCATTCTTAACCTCACTTGGAAGATTTAGAAGATGTTTGAGGAAGACCAGCTTATGGAAGATTTGGAAGACCAGCTTATGGAAGATTTGGAAGACCAGCTTATGTTTGCAAGATCAAGATATACACAAATAATCTCCCATCTCTACTGAAGAAGTCTTGAAAGGGATGGAAATTGATGTTGAAGTAGGCCAGTATGATCAAAATGATATACTCAAAGTTGTAAGAGAGGTTTACAATCAATAGAGGAAGTTGAAAAAATGTTGGAACAAATGTTGCACTGGTTGAGGGGGAGCCACTAGTGAAGGTGCATGAGGAACAACTACTATTAGCACCTACAAGAGATGTTTATATCTAGTTCACTAGAAAATAGAAACTCTCTACTTTAAAAGATGCATAAATTATTCTTTTAGAAGGTATACTCCAGGAGAAGTCTCAATATTCTATAACATTCAAGAACTCTATGGTGTTTAAATCATCATACTTCTCTTCTGAGATTATATATAATCTTACTCTGAAGTTATATGTTTTTCAGTTGTCTACTCATGCTTGTGTCTATTTTTCTTTGTTCACCAATTTTGTACATTATTCATTTTCTTTCTTGTTTCATTCTTGTAAAATCACTTTAAGAACTTTGTAAAATTTATTAGGCTAAAACACTATTGATTTAACTTAATAAATTTAATTATAAGTTATTTTACAACTTAGAATTATTACCCATATTGTACAGTGAGGGTAATACGATCATAGATGTACTAGGAAGTTAGTAGAGTCAAGGGCATGAGGTTGACACACTAAAATGGAGAAGAAAATCAAGAAAAGTCAACATGCATTGAATATAAGTCGATGTAATACCGATTGGAATTCAACACCACTTCGACTAGAAGTCAGAACAACTATAAAAACTTAGTTGACACTACTCTAAGGAAGAAAATGATGTATGCGTCGATACGATATTGACACATCGTCTATTATATAGTTAAGTCAACTGGACTTCATTTTAAAAGCAGATTTTGATGCACCTTCTATTGGAAGTTGATTTGGCGTTGAACAAAGTTCAATATGGAAATAATAGAGAATCCGTCCAGGCTTATTTCAAGGGATTTATTTTG
Organism: Platanthera zijinensis; assembly: GCA_039513925.1. Lineage (NCBI taxonomy): Eukaryota > Viridiplantae > Streptophyta > Magnoliopsida > Asparagales > Orchidaceae > Platanthera > Platanthera zijinensis. The sequence continues at coordinate 126,110,851 of CM077096.1, forward strand.
GAAGTTTTTAAAATATTTTGAGTTGTTGGAAGAGAACCTAAAATAAAGCTTACTCCACCAATTTTAGAAGAGTTTTTATAGAAGAATTTTGATGAATATTTTGTATATGATTGATGCAGATATGGAAGAAAATTATAATTTTCCATCGGAAGAGATTTTCCAAGATGAAAAAGAATTCAAACTTATTCAAAGAAGGATATACTCAGAAGAGATATAAAATAAGGGAATAAAAAAAAATTCAAATAGAGCCAACACCAGTCTTCTTCTTCTTTTTCGTATTCATTGTTGTTGCTACAAAAGATTCTAAAAGAATAATCAGAGAAGTCTTTGGATCAAAAGCATATAATACTTATAATTTCTTCTCAAGCAAGGATTCATCATATTGAAGGGATCCATCAAGCAAGGATTCCCATGGATCTGAGGTAGGTTCAAGGCTGAACTTGAGGTAGGGAACTTGGTGTTATTCTTGGGTTAGGATTCTAGTTGAATTTGAGTTGTAGGAAGTCTATACTCTGAGCAGTAGGATCCAGTGTGTGGATCTGAGATAGGGAACCTACTGTTATTCCTAAGTTGTAGGATTCTTGGACTCTGAGGTGTAAGATTCATTGGATCTAAGTATTTTGAGAAGTTGGCCTAGCCTACCACACTGTTAGATAGGTGAAGGGAGAAAGTGAATGTATCCATATTGGGGAATCACTATAAATTCTTATGTGTTTTTTGTGTCGTGATTCATTTCTATACTAGATTAGTTATCAATATCTAAAAATTTAAAAAACATAAACACATATTCACCCCCCTCTAAGTGATTAGATTGCCATAAAATTTCACATGGTATCACATAAAGTGTTCCACAAAATGTGAAATAAGATTCAAGCGGGAGTTTATTTTTCAATCGGGATTAACCGTGCCACTTTGGTTAGTCTGTACACTATTACCCATATCAAGTCATTTCTCGAACTAGAGCAGGGAAAACTATGGATGAAGTCTATGGAGATTTCTTTAAACTTCGATTCTGGTATATATAAGGGATATAATAAACCCCATGTATTCTACACTCGGCCTTCACCATTTGGTGATTTTTATAATGCATCATGAACTGAGTTATATCCTCTTCATCCCTGAAAAAAACAAAGTCCTTCGAAGTTCACCATACATCTTGGTGATTACTGGGTGTACTGAGTACTTGATGCAGTTAGCTTCTTATAGGATCCCTTCCATAATTCCTTCGATTGTGGGGATATATAAGCGATTTTGGAATTGGAGTAAACCATCCTTTATCTAATGATCCTCCTGTGGGCCTTTTGAGGGGGCTTGAATAATTGAATCCAAAATTGGAACCTCCTTCTGTCCTTCCTTGATCTAGCCACGTATATTATACTCGACTTTCAACCAGTTTAGATACTCTGTATACCAGGGTGAGATTGAGATACCAGAGTAATATACATTTTCTCTAGCATGTATGATAGCTCCATTTATTCTACTCATTTATGGAGATTAGCAGTCTTCAACTCAAATCACCAGCTACTAAATTTCCCTTACCCGAGTGGTAGTGCAATGTGAATTTATAATCACATACAAACTCTATCCATCACCTCTGCCACAAGTTCAAATCTTTTAGGGCATGTATATACTTTAGATTTTGTGATCTTAGAATATTTCACAGTGCACTCCACAAAGGTAGTGCCTCAAGATCTTCAAGGCAAAGATGACGGTTCCAAGTTCTAAATCATGTGCTAGGTAATTGTTAAAGTTTGGAGTGTTCGGGCGGCCTGGTCTCTAACCGCAACGGTCTATTTATTCCAGCAGTCTTGCGGTCTGGAGGTCTGATGAAGAGAAGCCACAATGGTCTGCTTGAAGCTGCAATGGTCTGGCAAAGTGTAGCAGTCTACTTGAAGCCGCAGCGGTCTGACCGTGGTTGTAGTTCGATAACTTGCAACAGGCGATCAGGCAGCCAGTTCGAGAGGCTGACTCTGGGAGATTGCGGCTTTGTAGTTAGTTATTTTATTTCTTGTATAGTTGGTGGTTTGGTCATGTCAAACCGTATAAGCCGCACGACTTGTATTTAGTCCTACATCGTTTGTTGTAAATATCTCTCTCCTCCCCCAGTTTCTATAAATAAGGGGGCATACCTTTGTAATCTTTATCTTTTTAAGAGTAATAAAGTTTGCAGTTTATTTACCTCTTTTGTCCATTTTCTACATGGTATCAAAGAAAACCGATCCTTTGCTTCAAGAATATCACAGTTTGTTGCTCTAATCGCGCAACCTCTTCCACCGGCTTCATCCGGTTTGTCCGGCTTATTTCTTTTCCCTTCCCTCCCTTGCTTATCCCGGTGCTTGCGTCTTGCTTCCTCCCAGTCCCTTATGTTCGCCCGGCTTCCCTTGCTAACCGCGTGGGTTTCTCTTCCCGCATTTTCTCTTCTCTGTTGCGAGTTTTGCCTTTGGCCGCGGTTTCTTCCTTGCTGCTGGTGTGTTTTCGCCTTGACCGGGCGACCTTGTGCTCTTTTATCTTCTTGCTGCTTCTTTGCTAGTCACTTGTCTCTTCTTTGGTGTGAGTCTGTATTTTGGTCCCGGCTTGTTCCTTGCCACTGCTGTGTTGACACCGTGACCGTGCGGTCTCCGTCTCCTTCTACAACCTGTTCTTGATCGTTTTGTCTTTTTACACCGCGCGGCTTCTTTCTTTCAGTTCACACGGTTTGCGCCGTATTTGTGCAGTCTCTGTCCCTTCTATCTTCTTGCACGGTTTTTCCGCCTTTCGATCGCAACTTTTTTGCTGCTGGTGTGTTGACACTAAGACTGGGCGCTTGTTTTTCCTTGACCTCGTGCTTCTCATCTTCTCATTTCTCGCTGATGTTTCTTTACCCGCTGCGGTTTCCTCCCCTTGGTCCAGTTTCTTCCTCTCTTCCCACCCTTCTGGTCGTGGCTTCTTCTAGCCGCTGGTTTGTGTATCTTTGACCGAGTGGTCTCCTTAGTCTCTCTTTCTTCTTCATTGTTTGTGCCGGCTAGTTTCTCCCTGAGCGGTTTGTTTACCTGCTTTCCGGCTTCTTCTTTCTAATGACTTACCTTATCTCTTCTACTACTCGTGCACTTGCAGTCACCTATGATAAGTGGCCTATTGACTCTAGTGCCACTTGTCACATGACTGGTAACTCTCGTTTGTTTTCCTCTTTGTTTGAGACAAACAGGTTATCTCCTATTGTTGTTGCTGATGGGACCTCCGCGCCTGTGGCACTGTGTATCTCTCTTCATCTTTGCTATTAGAGGACACTCTTTATGTCCCTACTTTCCCATACAATTTACTATCTGTTCATGCTCTTTGCACCCAGTTAAGTTGCAAAGTTACTTTTACTAGCACCACTTGTTCTTTCTCTGATTCTGTTTCTAAGGCTACGATTGCTACTGGTACTGCTCGCGGTGGCCTATTTTATCCTGATAATGCTATTGCTCTTTCTGCTTCTTCCTCAGTTCAGTTTTGGCATCGCCGTCTTGGTCATCCTCCTTCTCGCCTCATTCATCAACTTTTTCCAGACATTCCTTTCAATGATTTTCCTTTGAACTGTGAATCATGTGAGTTGGGCAAACATCATCTCTCTTCTTTCCCAGCTCAAACGGGCCGTTGTTCTTCGCGTCCTTTTGAGCTTGTTCACTCTGACATTTGGGGTCCTTCTCCGGTTGCTTCTGTTGGTCGCAGAAGCTTGTACTTTGTCACATTTATTGATGATTTCTCCAGATGCACTTAGCTGTATCTCTTGAAGGATCGTTCTGAACTGTTCTCTGTATTCACTGCTTTTTATCATGAGATCTTCACACAGTTTAGTGTTCCAAATCAGATTCTTCGTACTGATAATGCCAAAGAATTTGTCAGCCATCAGTTCTTTTCATTTTGTGTGGACAAGGGTTTGATTCATCAAACAAGTTGTCCATATGCCTCTTAACAGAATGGCATTGCTAAACGCAAGAATACAAATCTTCTGGATGTTGCTCGCAGTCTTTCATTGCAAATGAATGTCCCTCGGTCTTATTGGGGTCATGCAGTTCTTCTTGCTTGCTATCTCATTAACTGTATTCCCTCGTCTGTTATTTAGGGCAAGACTCCTTTTTCAGTCTTATATCCAGAGGCCGAACCATTTCTTTTGCCCCTTAAAACCTTTGGCTGTACTGCCTTTGTTCACGTCCCTTCTCCTGAACGAGACAAACTTTCTCCTTGATCAGTTAAATGCGTATTCCTTGGCTATTGTCCTACTCAAAAAGGGTATCGATGTATTGATCCTCTCCTGCGCAAACAGTATGTTTCCGTAGATGTTACCCTGTTTGAAGATACTCCATATTTCTCCTCTCTTTCTTCTCTCGTACCTACCGATACTTCTCCTTCACTACCTATTCTCTCGGCACCTCCGCCAGAGCCGGTTCTTTCAGCATCTCCTCCTGTTGCTCCATCTCTTTCTCGGGAGCCTGATGGGTTACCCTTGGAACCCTCTGTGCCTATTTTGGAGCCTCTTCTGTCTTTTGCCAGTACATTGCCTCCTCCAGTCAGCAGTGACCTCGATCTTCCAATTGCCCTACGAAAGGGCATTTGCCAATGTACTCAGCATCCGATTGGTGTGGTGGTCTCCTATGCTCAGCTTTCCCAAACTGCCAAGCATTTTGCTTTTGTTATTTCTTCTACTGCCATTCTAAAAATGTATCAAGAAGCTCTTGCTCTTCCTCAGTGGAAGGCTGCTATGGATGAAGAAATGAGCATGTTAACTGAGAGAGAGACTTGGACTCTTGTTCCACCACCTCTGGGCATTGATGTGGTTGGATGTCGGTGGGTATTTGTAGTTAAGTATCTTCCAGATGGCTTTATTAAACAGTATAAGGCACGACTTGTTGCCAAAGGGTTTACTCAGACATATGGGGTGGATTTCTTCGATACTTTTTCTCCTGTTGCTCGCATCAGCACTATCCGTATTCTCTTCTCTGTGGCTGTTAATAGAGGCTGGTAAATGTATCTGTTGGATGTTAAGATTTCCTTCATTTATGGGGATTTGTAAGAGGTGGTATATATAGAACAACCTCCTGGGTATGTTTCTCAGGGGGAGTCTCAGGTGTGCAAGCTTCGAAAGGCGATTTATGGTTTAAAGCAGAGTCCACGGGCCTGGTTTGAAACGTTTAGTGAAGTTGTTTCTCTTATTGGGTTTAGTCGAAGCTCTGCTGATCATTCTTTGTTTATACACAAGACTACTAAAGGACTTGTAGTTCTTGCTGTCTATGTTGATGATATTCTTTTGACTGGTGATTATAAGGAGGGCATTAATCTAGCCAAACAACATCTTCGACAACACTTTGTCACTAAGGATATGGGACCGCCCAAGTACTTCCTGGGAATTGAGATTTCACGAAAGAGGACCTCAGTGGTTCTTTCACAGAGGAAGTATGCGCTAGATATCCTAAAGGATACAGGCCTTCTTGGCACGAAACTTGCTCATTGCCCGATGGCTGTTGGTGATGGTAAAGGCTGGACTGATGATTCTCCTCTTCTCCCAGATTTCACTGTATACAAGCGACTTGTAGGCAAACTTATATATCTAACTGTTACTCAACTAGATATCTGTTATGCAGTTGGGAAGGTTAGTCAGTTTATGCAAAGTCCTAGAGAGTGTCATCTACGCTCAACCATGAAAATTTTGGAGTATGTGAAAGGGTCTCCCGGAAAGGGCTTATTGTTTTAGAAGAATGGTCATCTGATGATTTAAGCATATTCTGATGCCAGCTATGCTGATAATAAGGAGGATATAAATCTATATCAGGTTTTTGCACCTTTGTAGGAGGAAACCTGGTTAGCTGGAAAAGTAAGAAGCAGGCAGTGGTTTCAAGATCAAATGCTGAAGCAGAATATAGGAGCATGACCTCAACTACCTGCGAGTTAAAATGGCTACGGGCGCTTATGCTTGACTTGCGAGAAGTCTATGACCATCCTCTTCCTATGTTTTGTGATAACAAAGCCTCCATTTATATTTAAAGGAATCCTGTCTTTTATGAGAGAACAAAGCATATTGAGGTTGATTGCCATTTCATTAGAGAGGAGATTTTGAAGAATCAGGTTTGCACTCCTTTTGTTACATCAGAAAGAGAAATAGCTGACTTCTTCACCAAACTGGTTACTCCATCTGAGGAGGTCTATAGCAAGCTAGGCATGGCCGATATCTATGCTCCAGCTTGAGGGGAGTGTTAAAGTTTGGAGTGTTCGGGCAGCCTGGTCTCTAACCGCAGCAGTCTATTTGTTCTAGCAGTCTTGCGGTCTGGCAGTCTGGCAAAGAGAAGCCGCAGCGGTCTGCTTGAATCCATAGTGGTCTGTAAAAGTGTAGCGGTCTGCTTGAAGTCGCAGCGGTCTGACCGTGGTTGTAGTCTGACAACTTGTAGCAGGCGGTCAGTTCGAGAGGCTGACTCTGGGAGATTGCGGCTTTGTAGTTAGTTGTTTTATTTCTTGTATAGTTGGTGGTTTGGTCATGTCAAACCGCATAAGCCGCACGGCTTATATTTAGTCCCACAACATTGGTTGTAAATATATCTCTCTTCCCCCAGTTTCTATAAATAAGGGGGCATACATTTGTAATCTTTATCTTTTTAAGAGCAATAAAGTTTGCGGTTTATTTACCTCTTTTGTTCATTTTCTACAGTAATTTTGATTGTACTTTTTAGGTTATTTAGAATCATAAGCAATTACCTTCCCATTATGCATTAATACTTCACCCATACCTTGAAGCGATGGATCGATATATATTTGAAAACCATCCTTCCTAGAGGGAAAAGTTAGGATAAGTGTCAATGTAAGCCTCATCTTAAGTTTTCAAAAAGCTTTTTCACATCATGGCATCCATACGAACAGGGTATCCTTTTTAGTAAGGGATATAAGAGGGGGAGCAATCTAAAGAACCCTCCTATGAATTTGCGGTAATATCTTGCTAGTCCTAGGAAACTTCAGATGCCCGCAACCATCTTTAACAGAGGCTAGTCCTTTATAGCTTAAATTTTGTTGGGGTCTACTATAATTCCTACCCCACTAATCACATGACCTAATAAGTTAACTTTCTTGAGCCAAAACTCGCACTTGTTGAACTTTGTATACAAGTGTTACTCCCTTAGTTTCTCGAGGAGCAAGTGTTTGGTATGATCAATTTCAATCTTAGAGTATACCAAAATATCATATATAAAGATAATGACAAAGATGTCTAAGTATAGCTCAAATACTTGGTTAATTAGTGTCTTAAATGTTAAGGGAGCATTGGTAAGGACAAATTACATAAATATGAACTCATATAGGCCATATATAGATCTAAATATCATCTTTGGGATGTCTTCATCCTGGATCCATAATTGGTAATAATCAGATCTTATGTCTAATTTTGAAAATATGTGAGCTCCTTGTAGGTTATCAAGGAGCTCATCTATTTGGGGAAGCGGTAAGTATTTCATATCGTTAATCGGTCGAGTTCTCGATAATCGATACAAAGTCGTAAAGTATCATCTTTTTTCTTGACAAAAAGAACTGGAGCTCCCCATGACTATGAACTAGAATGAACAAAGTTGTCTTCAACTAACTCTTGTAATTGTTTTCTAAACTCAAATAAATCTTTTTGGGTTATTTGGAATGGAGCTCCGGATATAGTGAAAGGAGGGAGTTATTCAGATCTACTCTAGAGGGGGGGGGGTGAATAAAGTGGATAAAACTTTTGGCTGTTTTATGCTATTCTATCAGAGTTAAAAAATAGGTGATACCAATAATTAAATAAATAAAAGAAAACTAGAGAGCTATTCTAAATATCACAGCAAATAGCAAGAATAATAAGAGAAAGAGAAACCAGATGACACAAGAAATTATAGTGGTTTCCCAAATCTGGGTACATCTACTCTTCTACAACCCTGGTAGGAATCACTCTCAGGTTTTTGATCAGGTGACTGCCACCAAGTAATATCTATTTCTAGGGAGATATTGCAACCCTTCTAGCTTTTGATCAGGTGCCGAAAAACCACTTGAAGTCTTTTGATCAGGAGACCTCACAACCAGGAATTACTTTTGAAGGGAGTAAGAACCCTGTACACAGAGGGGGAAAGAAAGAGTTGAGTTGCCTTCTCTTTTCTCAAGCAAATGAGAGAAGACTTGAGAGTGATCCTGATGGAGTAAAGGCTTGTCCTGATGATCTTGATTGGTTCAGGAATCCAAAGACTTGTACAGGGTGTAGGTATTGAATTCCATAAAGCTGAGACTGATTGAAGATGAATGTCTCTACAGGCTTCCTGGATGAACACTTGTATGAAGAACTGAAAGCTGTTCCTCTTTTTTTTTTGCTTTCTTGTGTTCTCTAACAAAATCTGTCTATGTCGTCTCTGCATAATAATTCTCTATCACTTTTATTCTCTGAGTATCTTTTATTTGAATAATTCCAAATTGAATTTGAAATGACACACATTAATTGACTGCAGGAATCACGGAAACTTGTGCAACGACTATAATAGAATTAACTCATTTCCCAAACTATCCCGAGAATGGCTGTATAATAACTCTGTGAATACCAGTAATTAATGCTTGCCAAGGAACGACTATATTCAGAGAATATAAGCATTAATCACTCAGAGTAATATACGCATTATAATAATCAATCAATAAGGAAAACAATAACTACAGGGAATAAAATGTTGATCTGGAAGTAATCGTCGATTTGGTCCTGAGATCGTCGAACTCAAACATCCTCTATCATCGAGCTGAGCCCTATGATCGTTTACCTGAAAATCTGCCTTCCAAATTGGGCTTCAAGATCGTCGAACTAAAATGGTTGATTGTCGATCTCTATCCTGAAAGTAGATCATAGATCGTCAAACTAAGTTCAGCGATCTTCGATCTCAGCATTTAGAGATTTAACTCTGATATTGTCGAATGCAGAACGAAGATCGTCGAGCTCTCTTCAGAGATCGTCGAATGACTTTTCACTTAGAAAAATTTCTGCCTTGTTCAGTCTCTACTGTCTTCTAAGTCTTTGATGTCTTGGTCTTGTCTCACTTAGTTGTTGACCTAACTGATACCTAAGATACTAGACTAGACCCTGGCTATATAATGTGGGTTTGACTTAGCCTAGATTAGTGAACCTAGCCCAAATCCAAATTAGGGATCCAACAATCTCTCCATATTTGGGTGAGGTTACTAAGCAAAATAAAAGAATACAACAAAAAAACTAAACAAACATATCTGTCATGAATATAAGAAAAATTCAATAGATATTTACAATATGAGATATAGACACAAAAAGAAAAACAGTACTAAGACTTGTCAGAAGCTGGCTTAGTAAATATAATTCTTCTTTTTGGATCTTCTGCTTGCTGTCTTGTCATTTTTATGTCTGCTTCACCAAGAACTTTTATGGATGCTGCTCTGGGAACAATTGCCTCAGGGTGAACCTGCATATAGGCATTAGCATAAAAATATTCTTATCAATATCAAATTGTTCAAACTCTTTCTCCCTGTACTTGGACATTGTTGAAAATTGAGAAGGATCGGCTCCTTATTTTCTAGCTTTGTTTATCTGGGAGAGAGAAATCAATTCATGAAATCTAGCCATCCTGAAGTTTGGATCTAGCTCAGGTTCATACTGTGAAGAATCTTATTTTGAATCATGAGAGATCTTTAGATGCTTCCTGTGCCTGATTGAATATTCTTGGAATTTTGTTTATGTTGCTGTATGCTAAGACTGACTGTCATGGAGATTTAGAGGAGGTCTTACTTCACTGAACTTTCCAGGAATTCTGAATCTCCTGCTAGAATCTGAACTATCTTCTCTGTCAGCCTGATCATGCTGTCTACCTCTCCTTATTGAATAACCCTTAGAGTAAGACCTGGATGGTCCACTATGAGAGTGAGGGGCATAAGAACTCTATTGCTGGGAGGAGGTAGCAGTCCTAGAAGCAACATTCCCACTAGCACCTGCTGAAGGAGGAGGAGGAGGAGGTGGATCCTTCCTGAAAACATTGATAGGAGAGGAACCGGTCTTTCTCCTTTTCTTTTGAGCCTTCATCTTATTCTTGGAAAATATCATCCAGTGAGGAGAAGTTGATGTGAGAGTAATATTGTGCCTGATAAAGTAAGGAATGTTATCTTGAGGATTAGACATATGCACTTCCTTCACTGGAGCTTTTCTTTTCTTGGTCACTTTCTTCTTCTTGCTGATATCCGGATCTGAGTCTGAATCTGAATCATTATCTGATAAGCCTGGTGGATTATCATATAAATCATCAATCTCTTTGATAACTGAAAGTTCTTCGGCTGCATCAGCAGCCATAACTTCATCCAAGTCTGGGACTGGAGAAGTAGAACAGACATAGGTTGGAGGAGAGAAAGTCTTGGGCTATGAAATCTCAACCTCTGGCATACTGATAAGCTCGGCCTCTGGAGCTATAGAGAGCTTAGGCACTGGAGCTGAAAGACTCTGAAGAAGCTGATGTAAAATACCAGTGCTCATTAGAGCAGTATAACATACAATATCTGTACAATATGGAGGAATTCCAAAAGAAGGAATTGTGCTAAAAGAGAGATCAAAAAGATCTAAGATAGCAGACAATTCTCTTGAAGGATGTACAGTATGTCCAACAGAAAGAGTTTCTACTTCCAAAGAATCCAAAGAATCATCTGTTAGAAATGTTTCAAGCTCTGCATCTATTAACACTGTATCCTCAAGCTCTGTATCTATCAAAACTGTATCTACAATCTCTGTATCTACAACTGCCAAAACTATAACTGCTGGAGGAGGAGGGACTTCTTCACTGGACATCTCCCCCTGCCTGGTAGCAGTAATTTCTGCTGCCAGGCCCCTAGATGAAGAAGGGCCAGAGAAAGAGGCAACAAAAGAATTGAAAGAGGCTAGTAGAGGTGCAATGGCATCCTCTACAATGTTTTTGATGGTAGGGGTGAAGAGAGCAATGAGAGCAGATGGGTCAGATGATGTGGATGGTAGGGATGAAGTAGAATGCCCACAAGCTGTACAGATGGTGGAAATGGTAGGTTGAGTGGTTGATTCAAGGATAACCATTTGTTTTGGATGGGGGGAAGGAGGGGAAGGTTCATGAGATAGTAAATAAGTTGGGGAAGGGGAAGGTGAAGGAGTTGGAGTTGAAAAGTTAAGATTAAAGGTTGGCGAGGTTTGGATAGAAATGTTAGTGGTAGGGATCTCTTTTAGATAATTTGGTAGTGGGGATAGTGGAGGAGGAGATGGAGGAGGAGGGCTTGGAGGTGGAGTTGATAGATGTGATAAGGGAGAAGTTTGTCTAGCTGGGGGTGGAGAAATTGGTCTAGATGGGGATGAAGGAGGAGGAGGAGGAATCTCTGGCTCATATCCCCTAGGGTGAGGAGTGACTGAAACAGTACTTATGTCTTCAGAAGCCCTGTGGGTGGAGGGAGCCCTGGAGGGCTTTGAGATAGTCCTCTCCCACTTTCCAAATAGAGCTAGGGTCAGCCTCTTGGAAGCATTGATGAAGGTTGTTGGGGATGTCAACAGCTCAGGGCATTTTTTAGTTAGAAAAATCCGTAGAATCTTGCCAAGAGAGACCTCTCTCTTATTTGTCTTCTTCCTAATCAACTCAAACAAGGTTTCAGCCCAATTTACTGCCTTCTGATTAACCAAGGCACTCATTAAAAGAAACTGGTGCCTGGATATGTTTTCATGGGCAATGTGCTTCCCAAGCAGCACTTTACCCACAATATCTGCCAAGAATTTGTATTGAGGGGACAAGTTCTTTTTCAGAAGCTTTCTAGGGTTTGCATCAGCATGACCCATTCTGGCAAGCATGGATGAAAATTCTTTTTTATCCAAATCAATATCATCTTCTCCATTAACAAAACCAAAAATTTCAGTAAGAACGACAGGGGTTAGACTTATCGCCTGTCCAAAAATAGTTCCTACCAACGACTGTTCGTCTGATGAGGAAGTATAAGCCCATTCCGTGATTTTTGTCACTGGCAACTTCATCCTTGTCGTCATCAACTTCTATAACTTTGGCGCATCAAACAATTTCAACACATCCTGAAAAATCTTATCACTGTGCTTGAATGATTCCAGATCAATATTAAAACAAGAATCGAATTTCATGCTTGACAAAATCATCGCTGTAAGTGAAATTTGAGAGTTCCTATAGAGAAAAACAAAGATCAAGTGCAGAAGGGAAATGGAAAGCACGGGACTATTTCCGTTTAAACCCTAGATTATACGGTTTAAGAAAATGAAGAGACGGGATTAGTCAAGCGAATTTACTACTAAAACAACTTCAAAACTGAGGTTGGAGAAATATTTTAATATAAAATGAGTTCGGTAACCTCATATCAAAGATAAGGAATAAATCGTCGATCTCAGATCGATGATAAATTTTCTGAACCAAACATCGTCGATCTCCATTCGACGACAATTGTTTCACTATGAAGTGATCGTCGATCTCCGTTCAACAATCGACTTCACGAGACGCTAGCAGATCGTCGATCTCCGTTCGACGATCTGTCAACAAATCGTCGAGCTCAGATAGAAAGTTAAATAATCTCATCTCCATTAATCATACCTAGCTAATTCATGAAGAATAGATGTTTATTTTCATCCAAGGGTTTGGTGAAAATATCTGCCCTTTGCAAATCAGTAGGGGTGAAGGTGAGATTAATTTTCTTTTTGTCTACACACTCCCTAACGAAATGATGCCTTACATCTATATGCTTAGTCCTAGAATGATGGACTGGATTCTGTGCTATAAAAATAGCACTAGTACTATCACAAAATATAGTTGAATTATTTAAGTTGTATCCATAGTCTAGTAGATGATTTTGTATCCACAACATCTGAGAACAGCAACTGCCAGCTGCTATGTATTCAACTTCTGATGTTGATATAGACACAGATGTCTCCTTTTTAAAAAACCAAGAGACAAGCCTAGCACCCAGGAACTGACATGTTCCAGAGGTACTTTTCCTGTCTACTCTACATCCAGCAAAGTCAGTATTTGAGTATCCAGTCAACTCAAATTTTGACTCAGCAGGATACCAGAGTCCTCGATTTGGGCAACTCTTTATATATCTCAAAATCCTTTTAAGTAAAATAAGGTGGGATTCTTTAGGGTTCACCTGGAACCTAACATAAAGACATGTGGCAAACATGATATCTAGCCAACTTGCTGTGAGATATAACAGGGACCCAATAATGGTCCTATATAATTTCTAATCAACAGGTTTCCCATGCTCATCAGAATCAATCACAACATTGGTAGCCATGGGTGTTTTCTTAGTTGAGACACTAGCCATCCCAAACCTTTTGATCAGCTCATTAGCATACTTAAATTGGGATAGGAAAATGCCATCAAGTTCCTGCTTGACTTGGAGACTAAGGAAGAAGGATAGCTCACCCATACTACTCATCTCAAACTTTGAATGCATAAGGTTGGAAAACCTCTTGCATAGTTTGGGATCTGTAGAGCCAAATATTATGTCATCTACATATATTTGTACTAACAATATTTTGTCAAGATGATGCTTTATAAATAAAGTCCTATCTACTATGCCTCTAGAGAATCTATATTCTAACATGAAGCTAGTTAGGGTCTCATACAAAGCTCTTGGAGCTTGCTTGAGGCCATAAAGAGCTTTATGCAACCTATAAACAAAAGAAGGTTGAGTTGGAGAGATAAAACCTGGTGGTTGTTCAACATACACCTCTTCTTTGAGTTCTCCATTTAGAAAAGCACTCTTTACATCCATTTGATAGACTTTGAATTTTTGAGAAGCATAGGCCAAAAAAATGTGATTGCCTCTAACCTTGCCACTGGTGCAAAGATTTGAAGAGGCCAACATAGATAAGTTCTGGATTATATCTATGCAATAGGAACTGAACCAGTTTAAGAGGTGTAAGGTCTGGAAGCTGGTTCCCAAACCACAAGGACATAATGTCATTGGAACCAAGTGAATCTACATGAACAAACTTGATGAAAATGACATTATAGTTAAGAAAAAGACTAGACTGGTGGCTAAAGGATACACACAAGAAGAATGTATTGATTTTGATCAAACATTTGCCCCAGTATCCAGATTGGAAGACATCAAACTATTCCTTGCATATGCTACATACCAAGGATTCAAAGTCTACCAGATGGATGTGAAGTTAGCCTTTCTGAATGGTTACTTAAAGGAAGAGATTTATGTTGAACAAACTCTAAGTTTTGTTGACTCTAACTCACCTTAATCTGTTTATAGACTTAGGAAAGATCTATATGGATTGAAGCAAGCCCCTAGAGCATGGTATGAGACATCTAGTTTCCTCAATAAGAACAAATTCTCAAGGGGGGACGTATGCAAGACCCTATTTCTAAGTGAATCTAAGCTCAAGATCATCCTAGTCCAGATGTATGTAAATGACATAATCTCTGGATCTACTAATAATAACCTTTGTAGGAAGTTTACCAAACTTATGCAAGGAAAGTTTGAGATGAGCAGTATGGGTGAACTTAAGTTCTTATTGGGCCTCCAAGTAAGACAGACGGAAGATGAATTATCCATATCCCAGTCTAAGTTTACCCGGGAGTTGATTAAAATGTTTGGAATGAAGAATATGTCCACCATGAAAACTCTCATGGGATCAAGTATGTCTTACTATTGTTGCTATACCAAGTAAAGATCCCTTCATGGGACTTGGCAGCAAACTTTGTCACATAGGACTTTCTATTATTAAGTACATAACACGTGCTACCAAAAATCCTGAAGTAGGATAAGTTGGGTTTTCTGCCTTTCAAGATCCCATAGAGAGTCTTCTTTTGCCTTTTGGTGATATAAGCCCTGTTAAGGACATGACATGCATTGTTTACTGCCTCAGCCTAGAAATATTTAGAGAGAGATGTGTCACTTAACAAGGTCCTACCAGCCTCTCTGAGCGTTCTATTTTTTCCTCTCAGCAACTCCATTTTGCTGGGGTGTTTTGGGAGAGGAGAATTCCTGGTGAATCCCTTGCTCTTCACAGAATCCTGTCATGCTTGCAGACTGAAATTCAATGCCATGGTCACTTCTGATTTTGACCACATTACTGTTTAGTTTATTCTGTATCTGCTTGACAAAAGTCTTGAAGAATTAA
Organism: Platanthera zijinensis; assembly: GCA_039513925.1. NCBI lineage: Eukaryota > Viridiplantae > Streptophyta > Magnoliopsida > Asparagales > Orchidaceae > Platanthera > Platanthera zijinensis. The sequence goes on from CM077096.1 coordinate 126,125,969, forward strand.
AGGGTTTCAACCTTTCTCTTAAGGAAGAACACCCAAGAAAACCTGGAAAAGTCATCAACAATTGAAAATCATCTAAGTTGTCTACCTAAACCACTTAGAGGGGGGGGGGTGAATAGGTGAGTTGTGCATCTTTTTGCAGAATAAAAACTTTAGCGATCTAAGCACAAGAAATAAACAAGCATTCACAGAGGACACCAAGAATTATAGTGGTTCCCCAATCTTGGGTACGTCCACTTTCCACTCACCGATCTAGCAAAGCAATAGACTTGGATACTCCACTAATCTTGGATTGAAAACAATCCTACCACTCGGAACAACGTTCCTACAATCTCGATCCAAAAAGGGATCTACACTCAAAAGATGAAAACTTCCTACAACTCAGAGAACAAGGCTCCTACACTCAGAGAATAATCTCCTACAATAATAAAATGAAATCTGAAAATACAAACAGTGAATCTTTTCTCAGATCTGGAAATCTCTCCCTAGGTCTTCTTTCTTGAACTTTTCGGCTTTATCAAAATTTGTAGAAGAGGACTCTCGGCTAGATCTTTTCTTAGAAACTTGGACTCACACGATCAAGGAGAAAATGAAGATTGAAAAGTCACTTGATCTGCAAGTCAATCTGGATCAGAAATGGCCTTGGCAATCTTCAAGATGAGCGACGACTTCTATAGATTTGGAAATTGTCAGCCGATCCAGAAAACTTAGAATGACAGAATATATGCGCTTAATGATATTATTCTTCTTCTTAGGGTTAGTCATAATGACACGACCTTTTATAAGATCTCCCTAACGGTTAGATTTGTCATTAATAATGGCCACGTGGACTAGTCATATCAAAGAATTCAAAATGTAGATCTGTCAGGGACTTAAGGAAATTTTCAGAAATTGAGACAACATTTCTCGAGTGAGAATACTACTACTCGAGTGCTATGACTAGCTCTCGAGTGGATAGCTCTGACAACTCGAGAAGAAGCATTTCTGGAAATTCTGGATATAATCTGAAATCACTCGAGTGGAGTAAGGGTCACTCGAGTGCTAGATAAGCTACTCGAGGGAGGTGAAACTGGACTTCTCGAGAACTTGACTCAGAGAAAATTCTAGAGAAAAAGTGTATCACTCGAGTACTGAAACTGGACTACTCGAGTACTAAACAAACTACTCGAGTACATGGATAGCTACTCGAGTGAGGTTAGAATCTTCTTGAGAACTATACTTCTATCACTCGAAATAACTGTTCAACTACTTGAGTACTATACTTAACTACTCGAGTGTTTAACTTAGAGAATTTCTGAGAACCAAAAGCTGAACACTCAAGAATGAGAGAAGGTCTACTTGAGTATTGGGCTTGGCTACTCGAGAGCTAGATTAAGGCTACTCATGAGCCACTTCCTTTACTCGAGTTTTAGACAAGACCTACTCGAGTGCTTCTAAGGTTTCTACTCGAGTACTATAATTCCACTCGAGTAAAACACTTAGAAAATTTTCAGCTTTAAGAAAAATTTACTTCTCTATTCCAAACAGCAGCATGTCTTCCTTCATCAAACATAATGCTTGAAAATTAAGTGTATCCCAATAGAGAGGCTACACATGAGTCAACACCATGGATCATACAATGAGGGATTACATTGTATGGTCCTGTGTTTGGTGACCCACTGTAGACTGACATTGGTCTACACTTGGCAATAAGTCCCGCACACACACAACTAGAATAGGATATTAAATACAACTTAATTCATCTTAGTTCAAGGGTGACTTTATACAAATCTGGGTTATTGTGGATACAATACCCAACAATCTCCCACTATTTGTAGAATTCAGAACCCTCTACACTAAGAAGAATTATATCAAAAATTAAAAGAACTAGATATATAAACTAAACACAGAATGATATGCATAAACATTAAAGATAAGGAAATGAATCATCAAAACAAAAGATTTATATAAATAGAAATGTTTCAAGATTTCTGCTCTACACAGATTCAATCCTCAATTTTATAATTATGATCATTCTTAGCCTTGATGTTGTTGTTGTTGCTGATGCTGCCTGTCTTGCTTTTCCTATTGCCTTCTTTGATAACTGAATGGCTTGGGATAATATTTGGGAGGTCTTAGTGGTGCATTTGGATTATTCCTCCAATATTCTCTGTCATAAATCCTTCTTTTAGTCATGGACATCTCATATAATTCCCATTCATGATAACTATAGTGATTAGTTCTGCTTTCATTTTAGTCCATTACTAGCTTCAGAGTCTCAAGAATCAATGACTTGGAAGTTGGGCTCCAGATTTCAACAAATTCTTGAGCTTTCCTTTTCTCTGCCTCTGGATTTGGAATTGATCTGCTGGCAGAAGCTCCATCTCCATACTTCCTTCTCTTTGGGATCTGAGTTTCAGGTAGGTCTTGAGGTATATCAGATTCCAATACATGTGCATAAGATTCTAGAGGAGGTTCAGCTTCCCCTTGAGTCCTAGGAGAAAAGGTAGGTTGAGAAGGCATCTAAGCAGTCTGAGCTTCTGCAAGAGGATTCAGATGATATGGAATAATATTGGGATCAGCCTGGAAATCTGGGAAAATCTGGTTGTGTACCCATACAACAGTATCATAAGTATGGAATTTCACAGATTGTATCTGGGATAGCACAGCTTTATTAATCTCATCCATTTTGGCAGACCATAGAGTCTTTACATTAGAATCAAATTTTTCAACATGTTCTTTCATTAGTCCCTCCCCCTTTATGAGTTCTACAATAAGTTTCTCTATGGCTTCTTCTTTGAAAGTGCCCACCTCTTCATATATCTTCATGAGGTGCTCTTGGGCCTTCTTTTTAAGTTGAATCTGATTATTTGCTAGAGTAACTCCTTGGTCCATGACTTGACCAACACTTGTAATTGTATGATCTAGAGCATTGCCACCTATCTGGAAGAGGTGCTTCAGTTGATCAGTGTTATGTTGAATCTCAGTAAAACCTCTGCTCATTTCCTTTTCCAGAGCAGTGAATTTCTCTTGAGCCACTTGCAGTGAATCATCAAAATACTTCCTTTGATCCATGAGCATTTGCTCTATCTTATCAAGAATATCAGAAGCAGCAGGTGAACTAGAAGTAGTAGCAGAAGGAGTAACTAGAGGAGGATGTGCAGTCCAAGGATCAATTTCTTCAACAACTACTGAGCTCTGGTAGTGTGAATCATGACATCTCCTTCCTCACCAAGAGTGGTGGGAAGGTTGAAATCCAACCTCCTCAAGGGAGCTTTAACTGGTTCTGGTGACTGTTCTTTCTCATATGAAATCAATATAGTGTCTTCTTCTTCTTTCTCTGCAGTAGGGGAGTGATCAATAGGAGACTGGAGATGGTATAAGAGATGGTGATGGAGTTGGAGTAGGTTCCTTGAGTGGTTCTGCAGCTTTGTCATTTTGGAGGGGAGGAAGAGGCTCTTCTGAGCTGAGCTCTTCAATCATCTGGTTGATATCTTCAGCAGTAGAAAGGATGGTTTCTTGCACTTGTGCAGCTAACAATATTTCTTCTAGAGAGGATGGATGGATAGAGGTATCAGGAGGAGGAGGAGGCATTCTGATTTGCTGAATAGAAGAGGCAGGCTCCCCTCAGCTGCTGCACCAGATGTGCCAACAACATTAGGTAGAGAGGGAGATGGGCTCCTGTCTTCTGCAGCTGGTTTCTCATGGGCTTGTGCAGCTTGGGCTAGGTTCAACAACTTCAATTCCCATCTTTGAATGGAGGAGATTGATATTTTTTCATATGGTGGAGGGTTGTTCCTTTGGAGAAATCAAACACATCAGGATTTATCTCATGCAACATCAAAGAGATAAACCTAGCATAATTTGGAGCCTTAATGCTCTCTCATATCTTATCTAAAATCATCACACCAAATTGAAATTTCTTTCTTAAACAATAACTATTATCATATAGAAAAGATCTGTAGAAATGAAACTTATAGAAGAGGTTTTGCACAGTAAAACCTTTCCCATGATATCAACTAGGAGTTTTCCTTCCTCATTCAGGTCTGGACGTCGGATATTCTTGATAACCTCAGATATTCCACAGAAGCTTTATGCTCTATCATAATTTTCTTCTGTTATGTCATCTTCCTCATCAACCATGGGAATTCTAAGTAGTTGAGAAATAGAGGTCTTGGTGAGCTTAATCTTGATTTCCTTAACCTTTGATTTTAAGACTTTCCTATTCCTCTTGACTTTAAAGTTCTTGAAAATATTTTCAACCTCTGGGAAGAGTATCTTATACTGTTGCTATAGAACAATATCAGACCTGCTGTGTCGAGAAGAATCAGTAAATTCCTAAAGTCATTAGAAATTTTTGCTATGCCGGCGACAACCAACTCACTGCCTATCCCAATCTTCGATGACGGCTCCATCTCCTTCAGAGAACTGCAAGAGGTAGACTAGAGAACGATGGCGATGGCTGCGTGCTCTGTATCAGCGGTAGAAGGCGAAGTGTTTTTCAAGAGATAGTGGATTTGAATTCATGTAGAACCTTGAAATCTGATTTTTCCTATTTATATAACCCTAGTAATGATGATTAAGTGTAATTAAGCTTAAACATACCTTAGATAATCGCAGATTCGACTTCGGGTTGCGTATATAAAAATTTGAAAGAAGTCCAGAAAATGTTGGGTCATTTCTCGAGTGGAAGTTTATTACTCGTGAAGGAATGGCGGTACTTGAGTGGCAGTATGACAGTACTCGAGTGGTACGTTTCTACTTCTCGAGAAGAAGTTTAGTACTCGAGTGATAGCACTCGAGTGACTTACTTAGTTCTCGAGAATTCAGAGAAGTACTCGAGTTGTCATATTCGAGTTCTCGAGTAGTCATTCCTTATCTCGAGAAATGAAGTCCAACTTAGAGAAATTCCAACCTTTTGACTTATCCTTGTTTTTTGAGCTGTGAAATGAGTCCTCCTGGTCTATTCCTCTTTGTTGAGCATACCAAGTTTAGTTTTGAAGAAAGATAACTTGGTCTTGTCCAGCGGCTTCGTGAATATATCTGCAATTTGCCTATCAGTAGGGACATACTGTAGATTTATGTCCCCATGCTCCACATGCTCTCGGATGAAGTGGTATCTTAGCTCAATGTGCTTTGTCCGACTGTGAGAGACTGGGTTGTTGGCTATGGCTATTGCATTGGAGGAATCACAAAAAATAGGGATGTCTTTGACTCTTAGATTGTAATCTTCTAGTTGATTCTTTATCCAAAGCAATTGCACACAACAACTGCCGGTAGAAATATATTCTGATTCGACCGTTGAAATTGCGACACAATTTTGCTTTTTGTTGCTCCAAGAAATGAGTCTCCTTCCAAGGAATTGGCAAGTCCCAGAAGTGCTCTTTCTATCGTCTTTACTACCTGTAAAGTCTGCATCTGAAAAACCAATTAGTTTGCTATCATTATTTCTTGGGTACCATAAGCTAAGATTCAGTGTACCTTTAAGGTATCTCAAAATCCGTTTTGCAGCAGCATAATGAGATTCCTTATAGTTCACTTGAAATCTAGCATAGACACATGTGGAGAACATTATGTTTGGTCTACTAGCAGTAAGATAGAGCAAGGATCCAACTATGCTTCTGTACTTGGCTTCATCAAAAGGTTTCCCTTTCTCATCCTTATTCAAAGACACAGCTGAACCCATTGGAGTCCTCATAGAGGTTGCATTCTCCATTCCGAATTTCTTAATCAACTCCTTGGTGAACTTAGTCTACAAGATGAAAATTCCATCTTCAGATTGTTTCACCTGAAGTCCTAATAAATAATTCAGCTCTCCCATACTGCTCATTTCAAACTTCCCTTGCATAAGTTTAGAAAACTTTTTGCAGAGGTTGTCATTGGTAGAGCCAAAAATAATATTGTCGACATAAATTTGCACCAAAAAAATCTTGCCTTTTATTTCCCTAAGAAATAATGTCTTATCTATCTTTCCCCTTATGAACTTGTTCTCAAGAAGAAAACTAGACAATGTCTCATACAAAGCTCGAGGAGCTTGTTTCAAGCCATATAAAGCTTTAGATAACAGATAAATATAATCAGGAAAGTTAGAATCAACGAAACCTGGAGGTTGTTCTACATACACTTCTTCCTTTATGTCACCATTAAGGAAGTCAGATTTCACGTCCATCTGATAGACGGTGAACCCCTTAAGAGCAGCATACGCTAGGAACAACTTGATGGCCTCTAGCCTTGCCACTGGAGCATATGTCTGGTCGAAGCCGATTCCTTCTTCTTGTCGATATCCCTTAGCGACGAGTCTGTCATTGTTGTTTATGATAGTTCCATTCTCGTCCATCTTGTTCCTGTAGACCCACTTGGTTTTGATGAAGTTCTTACCTTTAGGTCTTGGAACAAGTTTACAGACTTGACAATGCTTGAACTGATTCAACTCTTCTTCCATGGCCATAATCCATGATGCGTCTCAGTTTGCTTCCTCAAACTTCTTTGGTTCAACCTGTGAGAGAAAACTCAAATATAAATTCTCATTAGTAGTACCTCTACGAGTTCTGACACCATCCCTGGGATCTTCTATAATTTTCTCCTTTGGGTAATCCTTCAGATGTCTGAGCTTTAGAGTCCTTGCATCTGGAGTGTCTTCAACCACAACAATGACTTCATCAACTTGGGTGATTTCTTCTTCTTGATCATCAACCTCTCCAATCGGGGTTGGAGTGGTGATCTTGATGAACTTTTCTCCTTTTTCTTCAATCATCTCATTCAAGTTAAATTCTTTCAACTTTGAACCTGCATCTTCAATGAACACACTAGAAGAGTTGCCTTGCAGCAAGCTCATCTCATCAAATACAACGTGAATAAATTCTTCTACGACCAGGGTTTTCTTATTAAATACCCTATATGCCTTACTATGGCTACTATATCCTATGAAAGTACCTTCAAAGATCTTTTCACTAAATTTAGTAGTATGATACTTGCCATTGTTAAGGACGAAACACTTACAACCAAAGATTCTAAAGTATGAGACAGTCGGCTTTCTGCCCTTTAGAATTTCGTAAGGTGTCTTATTAGGGTTATTTCTTATGAGTGCTCGATTTTGCACATGGCATGCAGTGTTGACGGTTTCAGTCCAGAAGTATTTCGGTAGTGAGGCATCACTCAACACGGTCCTGCAAGCCTCTATGAGTGTTCTATTCCTTCTTTTAGTTACTCAATTTTGCTGGGCAGTATGAGGAGAGGAAAACTCATAAAAGATACCTAGGCTTTCACAAAATTCTGTCATGGCCCCAAACTTGAATTCAGTTCCATTGTCACTTCTGATTTTGACTATGGAACAATTGATTTCATTTTGGATCTGCCTGAAAAAATTTGTAAAGATGTCAAAGGTATCTGACTTGTGTTTCAGAAAGAACACCCACGTAAAGCGTGAGTAGTCATCAACAATAACTAACGTATAATCCTTACCTTTTAAACTTATAACTTGTAGTGGACCAAACAAGTCCATATGAAGTAGGTGTAAATACCTATTAGAGTCTTTTGCCAATAATGATTTTAAAGGTATCCCTTGTTTGCTTGCCTTTTATGCATGCGTGACAAGGTCTGTCTTTAGCACACTTGACATTTGGGGCATCACGTACTGAATTCAGAGAAAATAATTTATTAATAGTTTTGAAATTAATATGTGTTAATCTCTTGTGCCATTGGTCACCAATAGATGCACTATCTTTTGCCAAAAGACACACTGGTGTAGAAGAGTCTATGCAAAAAAAATTTAAACACGATATTTCTACTACGAGTGCATGATAAAATCATTTCAGAATTATCAACCGATTTTATCAAACACTTATCTGTATGAAATTCTACGATGCATCCTTTATCAAAGAGTTGGCTTATGCTTATAAGATTGTGTTCCAATCCTTCTACATAGGCCACATCCAAAAAGGATACACTACCATTAGTAATCATACCATAGCCTTTCGTAATTCCTCTGTCAGAACCTCCAAAGATGACCTTTGGCCCGTTCATGAATGGTGAGTAATTCTGGAGAAGGCTTCTAGTCCCGGTAATATGTCGAGAGCATCCGCTGTCCAAATACCAAATGGGATTTCTGGTGGCCTTTGGACAAACCTGCAATCACAAGTCAGTTTGCCTTAGGAACCCAAACTTGCTTGGCTCCTTGGTCTCTAGTTAGCATGCTCCCCCTACGTATGTTAACATTGTGAGCGGTCTTTCTCACATTATTAACTCGAGGAGTTTCATAATATCTGGGATTAAACCAGCAATCTATGGCAAAGTGACCAATCTTTCCATAACACTAACAGTCAAATCTGTTGTATCTTTGCCTAAAGATCTCCTGCTCGACCTTTTGAGATTGTGGTCTAGCAGAAGCAGTAGAATTAGAAGTAGAAGCTTCATGATGATGATAATCACATGACTTCTTCTTTGTAGGCTTTTCTACAATGGGTTTTGATATGCAGGATCGCAAATGTGGAGAGAGGGTTAGAAGAGAAGAGAAGGTAGATGTGGTGGAAGTTGATAATATTCTCCGATTCTATATACGATAAAGGCAAGAGTACCTTATCGTTTATAGTATATGATACTAAAGATTAGTGTCAAGGTCATATTTTCCTGGGCATAATGATTATTTCTACTTCGAGGAGATCACTATTATTTTATCAAATGATTTTTAAGATTAAATTACTAAACTAAAAACAGGAATTAAAATACTAAGCAAAAAGAGAAAACTAGATACTTGCAGAATAAAAAGAGTTAGAGCTAGTTATAAAGGGTTAATACTCAATCTAGAATCACCTTGAAATTGGAAAATCAAAATGAAATAACAACTAGTTTTAAATAAAGTAAAACTAACTTGACCGTGGAGGTTCCCGAAGCATGAACACGCTTCTCTCGAAGTCGTGCCCACCTGAGTGTAGGAAGGTCCGACCGAACTCTCGTCCGTATCGGAGACCTAAAACTCGCCTTAAGTTGTGAACTCCACTATTGGATTTCACTCCAATCCAGGAGATTTGGACGTCCTTTTCTCTCGAGGGGTGCGTGCAACTCTCTTTACTCTTGGGTAATCGATTCAACCTACGAGCCTCTCGACGAACTAAGATTGAAAACCCAAATGGAAACTATATACCGGCAATGTAGTCCCACTAAATAAAAACCAAGAGTAAATCAAAAGTGACTACTTTAAGAAGAAAAAGAAGCTAAAACATCATAACTTGATCAACCCATTCTCAGATCATCGCGATCGAGTACAAATGGGGATTAGTTAATCATGGTAATAGGGAAAGTGAGGGGTAAATAATAAAGGTGCATGAAAACTAAAGAGGGAGAATATAGAGAAAGGAAATGCTAACTACAATTTTATTAAAAACAAAAATGATTACAACTAGGAACGGAGATTACAATTGCATAAAAGGAAAGCTAATCACTAATATTACAATACTAAAAAGAGAGTACAAGTAAGTAAACTACAATGCATGAAAGTAAAACAAGAAATGGAGGGAGAGAGAGCAAAAACATAAAAAAGAAATATAAAAAGCTAAGAACTGAACTAGCAGCACCTTCCCTCTCCCCAAAACATGGTCTGGAATGCTTGGAATGGCCTAGTATTTATAGAGTTTTCCCACCGGTTGGTCACGCCCTAGGTCACGCCCGGGGAGGGCGTGATAGGGGGCATGTCATATATGGAGTTGACCTTGAGAGCTGAATTCTGGCGGGAACGATGATTGATTCTGTACAATGATGGACACACCCTAGGTCACGCCCATGTAGGGTGGGAGTGACAGGCACGTCATGTCAAAATCAGCGGTCAGAAATCCATCAGTCGTCGAAAAAAGGGCAGGACACGCACAGGTGACACGCCCAGGGAGGGTGTGTCAGGGGGCGTGGCAGTATTGTTTGCATGCAGCAGCGGAGAAAGCATTGAATGTGGCGGCAGGCTTCGGGATAAGGGTGATATGCCCTGTGACACGCCCTGGGAGGGTGTGTCAGGGGGGCGTGACAGTGGATTTTTGGCGGGAAATTCCATCTGGCAACTATCAACCTCGAGATCAGGCTACACGCCCTGTAACACGCCCAGGGAGGGCGTGTCAGGGGGGAGTGTCAGAGTATTTTTGGCTGAAAACTTGTGGAAACCTGCAAAAATAGAAAATAAACATTAGTTATATTATTTACATAAAAAAACCTAAAAATACATAAATAAAGAGATTTAAAACAAAAATAATATATTTTTATCCTAATAAATTAAACTAAAATATGTATCATCAATTTCCCCCATACTTATTTTATTGCTTGTCCTCAAGCAAAGACTACGAGTTAGAGAAAATAAAGAGGATTAATTGAAAAAGTTTAAAAATGCTATAAATGAGTAAGACGAGAATTTAGAGGTAGAGAAATTTTGAAAAAGAACCGAAAATTCCTACTTTAACTTAGCACAAAATTTTATAAATTTTACTAAATATAAAAACAAGTCATCCAAAATTAAAAATTAATAAAGCAATGAGTAAAAAGCGCATTGAGTCACTACTAAAGTCTAAGAGACAAATTAAAACCATAGTCAATCAAGACAAAGTTCAATATTTCTATCAAAAATACTTACTCAATCTAGTTTCTCGCTACTATACTAAAAAGTAAACGTAGGAAGCATGAATCACTAGGGCTTTAATTAGGCATACAATTAGGCTTAGGTTTTTAAGGATGCGATATTCAAAAAGATAAACACGAGGGGTATTTGCATACTTAAAACAAAAAGAAAATGAGCTTTGCCAAAATAAAGCTAGCCAAAATAAATACACTTTTCATTTTCTTTTCTTTTCTTTTACTTTTTTCATCAAATATTTTACTCATTTTTCATTTTTTTCTTTTTTACATACTTAAAAATTTCCACTTTTATAGCAAAAGATAATACAAAGATTTTCCACTAATTTTTTCAAAAAGATGCACATTAGCAAAAAAAGCTCAAAAATTTTTTAAAGTGTGTATATAGGTAAGCTATTTGGCCGTGGTGAAATAAAAAGTGGGGCTACAAAAAGGGATGGAAAAGATACAAAAATGGCTAACAATGATTATTGTTAGGCGGGGTGCAAAGGCTTAAATGTTTCAAAAGAAATGCCTAAATCATTTTCATGCTTCCTAAATCTACTCAAAGTAAAGCTTTGAAATTTCAAAAGAGGATAATCACAAAAAATAAAAAATAGAGAATTTGCTTTCATGAAAATAATGATAATAAGCATCTAAACCGGTTTGTGTCTACTACAGTTAATACTAATTAATGTTTAAAAAGATTTTAATAAGGAAAAATAAAGGATGATAGGTTTTATAAAAGTAAAAGAAGTAAAAGAAAGGCTAAGGAAAAGTGAAGAAAAATTCAAGAAATTTTTCAAAAATAGTATACTACCCTAAATAAGAACACTGCATGAGTCAACATACTACTCGCTCAACATTTTTAAACAGAAAATTAATCTAATTTATTCTAACTAAGCAAGTAGACATGAGCTTAAAAAACAATAAAATGTAAAGTAACAGGGCACTAATTGATTTGGAAAAAATTTACTCAATTTAATTTGGGAATTTTTTTCTAAAGATTTATATATATATATTTGGATTTTTCAAAAATATATTATATATTAATTTTTTTTTTATTTTTTTCTAAAATTTTTCTAATTTTTTTTGATTTTTCTAAAGTAAACTAACTAAGGGAACACTCCCCCATACTTAATGTTAAACATTGTCCCCAATGTTTAAAGTTAAGAATAATGAGAGTTTAGAAAAGAGAGAAACGAAGAAAAAGTAATGCAAAGAGAAGGGAAAGATGCTTCCCTAGCGCTTGATGCCCAGACGTTGGAAAATACATCCCCCCAAACTTGAGCTAAAGACTGGCTTGAGTCCATGTTGAGAGGCGAGAAGCGGCACAAACACGCGGGAGCTTATTCCTGCAAAAAAAAGATAAGCAAGGGGTGCCTCCCAAGAGCGCTCTTTGTTTAAAACGTCGTTGAGCTCGACGTTATTGGTTAGCTAAATGGAAAATAAAAAGAAAAGTGTAATGACAGCTCGCACAATATGTGTTTCGACGCGAGTGCCAAAACCTTTTTTAGAAAATAAAAATATTTTTTTGTAATTTTTTATTTTTTAAATAAAACAAAAAAGAAAAGATTTAAAAAAAGAAAAATTGCTAGAAAAAGAAAATAAACTATTAGAAGGGGAAAAGAAGAAGAACTAGAAACTAAACTAGAAGGAAAAATAAAAGAAGAAAAGAAAACGGAATTTTCGCAAGGAGGGGGAAGAGAAGAAAAGAAAAAGGTAGCGGTTGATCACAAGATAATTTTTGGATAGAAAGATCTAGTTGCTCCACTTGAATATCAATCATTTCCGTAGATTGGGAGCAAACAGGGATATCCAAAAAATCAATCTCCTCAGAAGATCGAACACAAGGAGGTTTGTCTTCCTCGGAAACTTGAAAAAAATTCGGGATATCGGGCGAAATTTCCTCCTCGAGAGGTTGAAAGCACAATGGAATTTCTGAATAATAGTCTTCCGCGAGTGATTGAAGGAACTGCAGAATATCCGAAGAATCATCATTCGAAAGATAAATCGGAGGAGGAGGGGAAGAAAAAGATGCGGCCTCAGAAGCTAAAGCGTCAAAAATCACTTTGAATTGAGCATTGATGCGTGCATCAAATGCTACAGAATTATAAATGACTTCATTTTCACTAGAATCAAAAACTAGAGGCGCGCAAACTTGCGGAGAAAAAGTGGAGAAATCTTAAGATGGAATGGGTTGATGATCACCTTGGCCCCAAGAATGATCAGGGCGTTGCCACCCTGAGTAGTTCAAAGTAGGGCTAGGATCAAAATGTCCATTCAAAAAATTTCTAGAAAAATTAAAATCAGAAAAAATCGAAGGAGAAGGGTAGGAAGGCGTTTGAAAACCAACGTAACCCCATGAAAATAAATTCGCGGACGGATCAATTTGGCCAAATTGATTCGATCCAGAAGGGATAAAATCATGGGTGGATGAAGGATATCTTACCCAACACTCCTCGCGAGAGTGTACGAACTCTCCACAAGAAAAACAAAGACTACCCATTAAAAAAAATAAATCAACCGTGAAAGAGGGGTAAGAGAGAGAGAGAGATAGATAAAAAAAATGATAAAGCTAATAGCTATCCTTTTTTCAAAATATCAAAACTATCCCCGACAACGGAGCCAAAACTTGATACACAGGATCGCAAAGGTGGAGAGAGGGTTAGAAGAGAAGAGAAGGCGGATGTGGTGGAAGTTGATAATATTCTCTAATTCTATATACGATAAAGGCAAGAGTACCTTATCATTTATAGTATAGGATACTAAAGATTAGTATCAAGGTCGTATTTCCCTGGGGCGCAATGATTATTTCTACTTCGAGGAGATCACTATTATTTTATCAAATGATTTTTAAGATTAAATTACTAAACTAAAAACATGAATTAAAATACTAAGCTAAAAAAGAAAACTAGATACTTGCAAAATAAAAAGAGTTAGAGCTAGTGATAAAGGGTTAGTACTCAATCTAGAATCACCTTGAAGTTGGAAAATCAAAATGAAATAACAACTAGTTCTAAATAAAGTAAAACTACCTTGACCGTGGAGGTTCCCGAAGCATGAACACGCTTATCTCGAAGTCGTGCCCACCTGAGTTTAGGAAGGTCTGACCGAACTCTTGTCCGTATCGGAGACCTAAAACTTGCCTTAAGTGGTGAACCATGCTATTGGATTTCACTCCAATCCAGGATATTTGGATGTTTGCCTCTCTCGAGGGGTGCGTGCAACTCTCTTTACTCTTGGGTGATCGATTCAACCTATGATCCTCTCGGCTAAATAAGATTGAAAACTCTAATGGAAACTATATACCGGCAATATAGTCCCACTAAATGAAAACCAAGAGTAAATCAAAAGTGATTACTTTAAGAAGAAAAAGAAGCTAAAACATCATAACTTGATCAACCATTTCTCAGATCATCGCGATCGAGTACAAATGGGGATTAGTTAATCGTGGTAATAGGGAAAGAGAGGGATAAATAATAAAGGTGCATGAAAACTAAAAAGAGAGAATGTAGAGAAAGGAAATGCTAACTATAATTTTATTAAAAAAACGATTAAAACTAGGAACGAGGATTACAATTGCATAAAAGGAAAGCTAATCACTAAAATTACACTACTAAAAAGAGAGTACATGTAAGTAAACTATAATGCATGAAAGTAAAACTAGAAATGGAGGGAGAGAGAGAGCAAAAACATAAAAAAGAAATAAAGAAAGCTAAGAACTGAACTAGTAGAACCTTCCCTCTCACCAAAACATGGTCTGGAATGCTTGGAATGACCTGGTATTTATAGAGTTTTCCCACGGGTTGGTCACGCCCTAGGTCACGCTTGGGGAGAGCGTGACTGGGGGCGGATCATGTACGGAGTTTACCTCGGGAGCTGAATTCTAGAGGGAATGATGATTGCTTTGGTACAATGATGGACACGCCCTAGGTCACGCCCGTGTAGGGTGGGCGTGACAGGAACGTCATGTCAAAATCAACGGTCGGAAATCCTTCAGTCGTCGAAAAAAGGGCGGGACACGCCCGATGACACGCCCAGGGAGGACATGTCAGGGGGGCGTGGCAGTACTGTTTGCGTGCAACAACGGAGAAAGCATTGAATGCGGCGACAGGCTTTGGGATAGGGGTGACACGCCCTGCGACACGCCCAGGGTGGGCATAACAGTGGATTTTTGGCAGGAAATTCCATCTGGCAGCTATCAACCTCAGGATCAGGCTACACACCCTATGACACGCCCAGGGAGGGCGTGTCAGGGGGGCGTGTCAAGGGATTTTTGGCTGAAAACTTGTGGAAACCTGCAAAAATAGAAAATAAACATTAGTTATATTTTTTACATAAAAAGAAACCTAAAAATACATAAAGAAAGAGATTTAAAACGAAAATAATATATTTTTACCCTAATAAATTAAGCTAAAATATGCATCATCAGGTTTAACTCTTGGAGCTTTCTCGATGTTATGACCTTGATTATAAGGTCCGTAGTTCTGAAGAGTGATCTCCTCGTAGGGTGCCTTGAAGACACTCTCGCCAAAATTTCGGGGACGAGTCCATCCTTGGTAACGAGACTTGGGCTCTACGTAAGTAGGCATAGCAAAGTGACCATAAGACGTATCCAGATCAAACTTATTTGTCGGAAAGATAACCTTCCTAAATGTCGTTTGTTCTAGAGGAGCTTTCCCCTTCTCCTTGGCTAGTGCTTTCTTAGCGGCCTTATTTATCTTTTGGGATTTGTTTCTCCTAGAAGATTTACTAGGACTAGCCACATGGCCTAAGCCAACACCTTTGGCCTGTATAGAGAATTCAACAACAAGCAGAAGAACTATTTTGGGCTTGGAGAAACCTTCAACAAGTTTCTTTTCGGCTGCAAGTTCTTCCTCCAACCCCTTGATGATTTCCTCTTTCAGATCGAGGTTCTTGAGAGCCTTATTGTATTCTTCCATAGCTTCATGGAAGTCTTTCTTGAGTGATTCCATAATTACAATTTCCTCTGTCAGATTAATCTCTTCAGCCTTTAGTGATTTGATCTCCTTAGCCTGAGCTCTTGCCACTCTATGACATTTGCCATAGGCTTTGATCACCTCTTTATATTGAGACATGAGTTCAGATTCCTCGTCTGAAGAACATTCCTCATTCTCATGGTCAGAATCATAAGATTCAGAAAGAGGGGTGTGAGATTTTACCTCCCCAGTAAACTGGGGCTCTTCTTCTTCGTCAGTTTTTGCCACTAGCCCAATGTAGGCTTCTTCTTCATCACTTGACTCAGATGAGTCAGTGTCGCTGAGGGTTTTTGCCCTTTTTGGATACAAGGCTTCTTTCTGTCTTCTTCTTATGGTAAGAAGATTTCTTTTCGTCTCTTCTTCCACCCTCCTTCTTCTTATGAGGGCAAACAGCAATAACATGTCCTGGCTTATTGCAACAGTAACAAACGATGTCAGTAGAAATATGTTTGTTCGGTTTAGTATTATACCTATCCTGGCTACTTGATCCTTTCTTGTAGCGATCACCATCATGTCGTGATCTTCTGTATGAGGCATCCTTACCTCTCCATTGCTTCTTCTTGTTCAAGAATTTCTTGAACTATCTTGAGAGTAGAGAGAACTCTCCTTCAGATAGCTCTGAGCCTAAAGTGCTTGGCTCAGATGATTCTTCTTCACTTTCCTCTTGTGCTGGGGCAAGGGAGACAGCCTTAGACTTCCTTAAGGTTTCTGCCTTGAGAGCTACAGACTTCTCCTTGGATGAAGACCTGTTCTTCTCTTCTTCAGCTTTTCTTGAATTGATCTAAAGCTCATATGACATAAGCTTTCCGAAGAGATTTTGCGGGTCAGTCTCAACAAGCTTTACAAATTCCCGAATAACACAAACCTTGTTATCCCATTCCTTAGTCAGGGATCTCAAGAACTTATCATTCAGTTCTCTATTGGTGAAGACTCATCCGTAGACTCTTAGGCCGTTAACTATCTTGAAGAAATTCTCAAATGTATCAGCAATGGTGTCCTTGGGTCCTTGTCGGAAGGCTTCATACTTTCGATTCAGAAGGGATCTTCTATCATCCCTAACTTCTTCAGTACCTTCCATCAAGATGATAAGAGACATCCACATATCCTTAGCAGACTGGCAGTGAATCAAATTATGCAGCATTGAATCATCGACTGCACTTGCTATAATATTTTTGGCTTTCTTATCTAAAGAGACAAGTGCAATCTCATATTTGTCGAGATCCATCAGCTTCTAAGGAACTTGCTTTGTAGCATCTATAGTGGAGGCGGTCATGGGAACATAAGGACCTTCTTCAATAATCATGAAGATCCTTGGATCCACAGCTTCTATAAAGAACTTTATCCTTTCTTTCCACATAACAAAATTGTTCTTTGTGCACAAAGGAAGCTTAGTGAAATCCTTGGCTCTGTCAATGCTTGGATAACTCAAATGACAACTTGGGGTAGATCTGATCAAGGTATTAACCTTTTAATGATCAACTTCCCTCTGATATCAATTGAAAATCGTTTAAGTTGTCTACCTAAATCACCTAGAGGGGGGTGAATATGTGAATTGTGCGTCTTTTTGCGGAATAAAAACTTTAGCGATCTAAGCACAACAAATAAATAAGCATTCATAGAGGACACCAAGAATTATAGTGGTTCCCCAATCTTGGGTACGCCCACTTTCCATTCACCGATCTAGCAAAGCACTAGACTCGGCTACTCCACTAATCTCGGATTGAAAATAATCCTACCACTCGAAACAACATTCCTACAATCTCGATCCAAAAAGGGATCTAAACTCGGAAGATGAAAACTTCCTACAACTCGGAGAATGTGGCTCCTACACTCGGAGAATAATCTCGTACAATAATAAAATGAAATCTGAAAATACAAACAGTGACTCTTTTCTCAGATCTGGAAATCTCTCCCTAGGTCTTCTTTCTTGAACTTTTTGGCTTTATCAGAATTTGTAGAAGAGGACTCTCAACTAGATTTGTTCTGAGAAACTTGGACTCACACGATCAAGGAGAAAATGAAGATTGAAAAGTCTCTTGATCTGCAAGTCGATCATGATCGAAAATGGCCTTGGCAATCTTCAAGATGAGCCGCAACTTCTGTAGATTTGGAAATTGTCGGCCGATCCAGAAAACTTAGAATGACAGAATATATGCGCTTGATGATATTATTCTTCTTCTTAGGGTTAGTCATAATGACACAACCTTTTATAAGATCTCCCTAACAGTTAGATTTGTCATTAATGACGGCCACGTGGAGCAGTCATATCAAAGAATTCAAAACGTAGATCTGTTAGGGACTTAAGAAAATTTGCAGAAATTGAGACAGTATTTCTCGAGTGAGAATACTACTACTCGAGTGCAAAGACTAGCTCTCGAGTGGATAGCTCTGACTACTCGAGAAGAAGAATTTCTAGAAATTCTGGATATAATCTGAAATCACTCGAGTGGAGTAAGGGTCACTCGAGTGATAAATAAGCTACTCGAGAGAGATGAAACTGGACTTCTCGAGAACTTGACTTAGAGAAAATTCTGGAGAAAAAGTTGATCACTCGAGTACTTAAACTGGACTACTTGAGTACTAAACGAACTACTCGAGTATATGGATTGCTACTTGAGTGGGGTTAGAATCTTCTCGAGAACAATACTTCTGTCACTCGAAATAACTGCTCAACTACTCGAGTACTAGACTTAACTACTCGAGTGTTTAACTTAGAGTATTTCTTAGAACCAAAAGCTGAACACTCGAGAATGAGAGAAGGTCTACTCGAGTACTGGGCTTGGCTACTCGAGAGCTAGATTAAGGCTACTCGAGAGCCACTTCCTTTACTCGAGTTTCAGATAAGACCTACTCGAGTGCTTCTAAGGTTTCTACTCGAGTACTATAATTCCACTCGAGTAAAACACTTAGAAAATTTTCAGCTTTAAGAAAAATTTACTTCTCCATTCCAAACAGCAGCATGTCTTCCTTCATCAAACATAGTGCTTGAAAATGAAGTGTATCCCAATAGAGAGGCTACATATGAGTCAACACCATGGATCATAAAATGAGGGATTACATAGTATGGTCCTGTGTTTGGTTACCCACTATAGACTGACATTGGTCTACACTTGGCAATAAGTCCTGCACACACACAACTAGAACAGGATATCAAATAAAACTTAATTCATCTTAGTTCAAGGGTGAATTAATACAAATCTGGGTTATTGTGGATACAATACCCAACAATCTCCCACTATTTGTAGAAGTCAGAACCCTCTACACTATGGTGAATTATATCAAAAATAAAAAGAACTTTGCCACATCACCAACACTCATAAATATTGTTCCTTCTTTTAAGAGCTGGTCTAGTGGCTGTATTGGCAGCAACTCTTGGTCTAGAAGGTGCAGCACCAGTCCTGTTCTTTTGTTTCCCAGCCCCAGTCTGATTAGTGGTGGGTCTGACAGTAGAAGTGCTTGGGATATCTTGAACCATACCAGTAGCTGCCTTTTTTTTAGAAAGTACACTTTTGATGGCCTTTGATATGCCCAAATCAGGTCTACTAACAGACTTTCCCTTAGTTTTAGAGTGGGTGGGAATATTCTGAGAATAGTCTGTAACTTTACCCACCAAGAAAAAATGGTCCAGGGTGGGCCATTTAAATTTCCTCATAGGCTGCCTTGAAGGCAATCACACCCTTGCTATATCTACCACTAGAGTGTGGAGCATCTTTGCTCACACTAGTGGAACTACCATTCTTCCAGTGACCATAAGTGCTCTCTAGGTCATACCTATTGGAAGGTAGTACCATTCTCTTGAATGGAACTGCAGGCTTTGAGGCCAGTGGCTGTGCTGGAGCATTGCCCTTTCCTTTGGGATTGGCAACTCTTGTGGATCCCTTGAATCCCAACCTCTTCTTACCCTTTTGGGAAGTGAAGGTGTCTATCAAGGGAAGTACTGAACTGGACTTTGAATAGCTAGCCACTATTCTCTTCTCCCTCTCCAGCAGCACTTCCAGGTCCCTTATTCTATTTTCCTTGTACTCTATGGTACCTATTTGAATGAAGGAGATAGTTTCTAGCTCACTGATCTCTTTCATTTTCTTATCAAGCAGTGAGACTGAATCAACATGCTGGGAAGCAGCAAGCTAAAGGGAGGCACTTTACTTACTTGTTTCTTAGCTAGCAGCTTTATTTCCTTGAAAGCACTCAGAAGGATACCATATTGTCAATTATAGAATTGACATCTTCCTCAGACTTAGAATCACCTTCATCTGTTGATGAATGAGCTTCAAAATCTGGGTTGGTCTCATAGCCTGACTCAAAAAAAGACTTGGATAGAGAATTTACCTTTAGTTGACCAGGTTGTTCCTAGATGGATTCATCATTAGTCATGTTAACCCAGAAATCTGCGATCCCTCCCAAGGTGGCCAGCTCGCAAGTCGCAACCTGCTCTAGGAGGTCGCGGCCTGTCAGCCTTTGTTTCTAAGGGTGGGCGGACTGACCTCTCAGTCCGCTCAGTCCGCGCGGCTAGGGAGGTCTTCCCGGTCTGACCGCCTAGGTCGCGTAGTAGCCGCTCGTTCTACAAGGGTTGTGGACTGCTTCCTCAGTCTGCCCCTGCAGGCCGCGCAGTTAGTTCGATTAACCGTCTAGTGGTCCATTTTTCCCCTCAGGTACGAACTACTCAACTGAGTGGCGGACTCGAATTCCTATCCGCTCAGACCACACGCTAAATGCTCAACCAGAGGCGGCGACAAGCTCTCCTGTCTGCCAGCTGTGGGTGGACTCGATGTCAATTTGCCAGGTCGCCAACCCTCGCCCCCAAGCAAATGAGGCCACAAGTCAACAGTGGCTCTCGCTAATAGGCGCGACCTGGACTCTTCAGTCCACAAGGTGGAAGTCCTTGTCGCCGAGCAATTGCGACAAGCCACAGCCTGCTCAACCAATCCACCGCGAGTTAGGAGGGCTTGTTGCGCAGTCCGCCAGATGAGACCCAACTCGGCAGCTAACAATCTGCCTCCTCTCCGTAGCAGGCTGGGCGGACTTGTTCAGCAGTCCGCCGACTAGCCCTCCAGTTTCCCGGTGTCCGATTCTACCCAGCAGCGGGCGAACTCCTCAGCTCGCACAGCCCAGCGTGAGCTCGCTCAGGAGCAGGGGCGGACACGTCCCAGTTCGCCTGCAACAGCAGCCATCTCCATCCCCAAGTCCCTAACCACGTAGCCTGGCGCAGACTCAGTGGACCAAGCATTTTTACTTGCTTAACTCACCGCCTCACCGATGGTGACGTTACCATGACCGTTACCTCCTCGAGCCTATAAATAGGCCCCCATACCTCTCATTCATGGGAGGACAGACAGCGAGGCAGAGGCGTCCAGATCTCGGCATCAATTCCTACTGACTCAAGTTCCCAGTTCGCGCGGCCTGCCCTCTAGCTTCTTCTCCCAGCTCGATCAATCAGTCTGCCCAGCTAAGTCCAGCGGGCTCCTTGGTCAGCTAACCGCACGGTCTGCCGACCTCTCTAGTCAGTCCGCGCGGCCTTTGGCATTCTCCTCTCCTTAGCCGCCAGCTTCCCCCCTTATCCCCTTTTTTCTGCTTTCCATGTAAAGGTGCAACCTTAATCTGTAACTTCAATTGTAATCAAA
This sequence comes from Platanthera zijinensis, assembly GCA_039513925.1. Classification (NCBI taxonomy): domain Eukaryota; kingdom Viridiplantae; phylum Streptophyta; class Magnoliopsida; order Asparagales; family Orchidaceae; genus Platanthera; species Platanthera zijinensis. Next base: position 126,147,153 of record CM077096.1, read on the forward strand.
GGAAAGCCCGTCGCAAGAGAGGCATTCAGGCCGCGACGGGCGAAGTCTGCTGTTTCCGTTGCTAGCGACCCTCTCTTCTATTTTTCTCTCTATCTTCATGCGCGACTCAGAGTAACCAATTGCCCATCAGTCTCTCAACCCTCTCCTCTATCCCCATATCCCTCTTATTCACCCTAACTTGTGAGATCGAACAACCTGTTAACTTAGCGGTGTCGCATTTCGCGCATCAACAAGTCAGAGCCATCAGTTCATGACAATAGTTGTCTTCTTCTTCTTCCAGCATAGCAGCAACAAGCCCAATGTAGGTTTCATCATCCTCTTCTCTTTCTAACTATGAAGAAGAAGAGTCAGTCCAGCTCCTCTTTTTCTTAGTAATGAAGGATTTCTCCTTCTTGCCTTTATGCTGGTGGTCCTTCTTCGCACCAGATTCCTTTCTTTTGATAGGGCAGTCGGCTATTACATGCCCCGGCTTACTATAGCAATAACAAACCACTTTAGATGAAACATGTTTGTTGGGTTTAGAGCCATACTTATCCTCCTTAGGGGATTTCTTTTTGCCCTTGTAGTAGTCTTCTTTGGGATTAGAGGAGGAAGAGGGCCTGCTTCTCCAGTGTTTCTTCTTCATAAACTTCTAGAACTGCCTTGAGAAGGCAACAAAGTCTTCATCAGATATATGACAGTCTGATGTGCTGGTCTCTAATTTTTCAGAGTCAGATTCAACATCCCTCCTTGGTGGAGAAGGTGTCTTCCTTCTGCTCCTCCTTGTGGCTTTAGCTTTGAAGGCCACAAATTTTTCTTTAGCTTGGGACTTGCTGACTTTCTCATCCTCTTTTCTGGCTGTCAGCTACATTTCATAGAACAACAGCTTCCCAAACAGAGTTACTGGTGGAGTGTCAGCAAGCTTTACCACCTCTTTGATGACACAAATTTTAGTATCTCAGTCTCTAGTTAGGGACATGAGAAACTTTTCATTCAGCTCATAAGTGCTGAAGACTTTTCCATATGTCCTCAGCTCATTGACAATCCTGAAGAATCTTTTATAGCACTCATTTATGCTATCAGTCTTGCTCTGCCTGAAGGCCTCATACTCTTGATTGAGCATGGACTTTCTGTCGTCTCTTACTTCCTCTATACCCTCCATAAAGACCACTAGAGTGTCCAATATCTCCTTTACAGTCTTACAGTGTACCATATTTTCATAGGTGGAGTCATCTATGCCATTAACTATTGGGTATTGTATCCACAATAACCTAGATTTATGTGAAGTCACTCTTGAACTAAGCTGAATTAATTCTGTATTTGATGTTATCCTTTAGTTGAGTGCTTGTAGGTCATTATTGCTAAGTGTAAAACACTGTCAGTTTATAATGAGTCACTAAACATAGGACTATGGAATGTAATCCCTCATTGTGTGACCCATGGTGTTGACTCATGTGTACCCTCTCTATTGGGATGCACTTCATTTTCAAGTACTAAAGCAATGGAAGAAGGGAAGGGTTGCTTGTTTACAATAAAGAAGAATTAGTTTTTTAGAGCAAAATTTACTAAGTACTTTTCTCGAGAAGATGAAGTGTATTTCTCGAGAAGTCTAAGTATAGTTCTCGAGAAAGCGAAGCTGTTCTCGAGAAAAATTAAGACTTCTTGGAAAATTCTTAGAAACAATATTTAAGACTTTTCTCGAGAAATCCCTAAAGAATTCTCAAGAAGCCAAGTATAGTTCTCGAGAAAGCAAAGCAGTTCCCAAGAAGTCAAAATTATTTCTCGAGAAGCTAAGTATTTTTATCGAGATGTCAAGTTCCTTCTTGAGAAATCAGTTCTTCAGTTCAAAGAATTTGCGTTAAGTATTTTCTCGAGAAGGCTATGCCATTTCTCGAGAAAGAAAATCCTTCTCGAGAAATCATATGTCTTCTCGAGAAATAGGGTTGCAGAAAACTTCTTTTTAAACCGTATGACGGGATTTCAATATAACCTAAGTTCCTCTTGATTGGTCTATGTAGATCCTTCCTTAATGATTTCAGACCGTTAAACGAGGTCCTATAAGAAGTCCTTTTAGAGGAATCACTAACCCTCAGAGTATTTAGAATCGTAATCGCAGTTTTAAGATCGGGAGAAGATGCACCGTCATCGTCATTCTTCATTGTCGCTCCTCTCTCGATCCAGCGATTCCAAGAAGAAAAGATTCGACAGATCATAGATTCAAGTTCTTCAAACATCTACTTGATCGTGTCGGGTCCTAAGCATTTCAGATCAAAGTTTTCTCGGGATTTCTTCCTCAACTGCTTCACAGAGATTTTAAATTTTCAAGAAGGAAGAACCTTGAAGATTTAAGATCTGAAAGTATAAAGTTTTTATTATTATTATAACAATTATTTTAACTCTTATAGGAGCTTTGTTCTCCGAGTTTGTATGAGTGTGTTATCTCCGAGTTATAGGAGCATTGCTCCGAGTTGTAGGATTGTTGTAATTCGAGATTTAGTGAAGTAGCTGAGGCTTGTCGTGGTGCTAGATAGGTGAGGTGGAAAGTGAATGTACCCAAGATTGGGGAACCACTATAAATTCCTTGTGTCATCTGGGTTATGCTTGGTTATTTTCTATGTCGATTACTCTCAAGTTTTTATTCCGCAAAAGATGCAGAACTCACCTATTCACCCCCTCTAGGTGATTTAGGTAGGCAACTAGATACTTCAATTAGTTTCAGAGGTAGGTTGTTCACAAAAAGGTTCACTCCTTGAACAGATCTACTTCTAGTTGTCGTAGAGATTATCAAGCATGTACAGATCCAAGGATGTTGTAAAGCTTCCGGTGTGCACCAAGGCAAACTTCCCATGTGGAAAGAGAGAGTCAGATTCTTCATGGAAGATGTTGATCCCCATGATAGTGGAAGAAGGACCTCATGTTCCCATGATAGCTTCCACTATCGATCCATCTAAGAAGGTACCGAAGAAACAAATGGATCTCGACAAAGATGAGTTTACTCTTATCTCTCTAGATAAGAAAGCAAAAAATATCATCACAAGTGCAGTCGATGATTCGATGTTGCAGAACCTGATAAACTGCCAATCCACCAAGGAAGTGTGGAAGTATCTCATTGCCTGATGGAAGGCACAAAAGAAGTAAGGGATGACAGAAGATCCCTTCTAAACCATAAGTATGAGGCCTTCAAGGTAGGCCCCTAGGACACAATAGTTGATACATATGAGAACTTCTTCAAGATCATCAATAGCCTAAAGGACTACTGTCGGGTTTTCACAAATGGAGAACGAAATGACAAGTTCCTAAGATCCATAACTAAGGAATGGGATAATAAGATTTGTGCTATCAGGGAGTTTAGAAGACTCACTGACACTAACCCCCAGAACCTCTTCGAGAAGCTTATGTCCTACGAGCTTCAAATCAACTCCAGTAAAGCTGAAGAAGAGGGCAACAGATCTTCATCAAAGGAGAAGTCTATTGCACTGAAGGTTGATAGCTCAAGAAAGGATAAAGCAACATCTCCTGCTCTCACTCAGTAAGAAAGTGAAGAAAAAGACTCAAAGCCAAGCACCTTGGGCTTAGAGTTATCTGATGGAGAGTTCTCTCTTCTCTCCAGACAGTTCAAGAAGTTTCTCAGTAAGAAGAAACAGATGAGAAGCAAAGACTCCTTATATAGAAGATCACGTGACGATGGTGATCATTAAAAAAACGTTATACAAATGACAAGTATAAATCTAAACAGAACAAACATAATTCTACTGACATTGTTTGTTATTGTTGTAATAAGCCAAGTCACGTGATCGCCGACTGCCCTCATAAGAAGGAGGGTGGAATAAGAGAAGAGCATAAGTCCTCCCACGACAAAAAAAGGAGAAGAGATTCATGGAAAAGAAGTAGAAGAGCTTCAGTGACACTGACTCATCTGAGTCAAGTGAGGATGAAGAATCCTACTTTGGGCTCATGGCTGACTCCGACGGAGAAGAAGCTGACCCCCAATTTCAGGGGGAGGTAAATTCTCACACCATTTTTTCAGAGTCTGATGCTCCAGACGATGTTCATAAGGAATGTTACTCTGATGATGAATCAGAACTCATGGCTCAGTATAAAGAGCTGATCAAGGTCTATGACAGGTATAGAAAAGTTATTAGAAATCAGGCCAAGGAGATCAAATCCCTTAAGGCTGAGGAGATCACTCTGAGGGAGGAAGTCGCAAGAATGAACTCACTCAAAGAGGAACTCCACGCCCTGGTCGATGACAAAAACAGTTCACACAAGATCCTTAACCTAAAAGAGAAAATCATCGAGAAGTTGGAAGGACAGTTTGCCCCTGAAAAGAGACTTATTGAAAGTTTCTCCAAGCCCAAGACAATCCTTCTACTTATTGCTGGATTCTCTACTCAGGCTGAAGGAGCTGTCTTAGGTCATGTGGATGCTCCTAGTAAACCTTATAGGAGGGCCAAGGCTAAAAGGAAAAATAAGACTGCTACAAAAGCAATCGCCAATGAGAAAGGGAAGGGGCCTCTCATTCAAACTACGTTTAAGAAGGTTATTTTTCCTTCTAATAAATTTGATTTTGAGATCTCCTATGGTCACTTGATAAGACCAATTCAGTTTGAACTTGTCAAGGACTATAAGGGGTGGACTCGTTCCCGAAACTTCGGTGCAAGTGTATTCAAGGAACCTTATGAAGAGATCACTCTACAGAGCTATGGTCTCTATTTTCTTGGTCCTAATGATAAGAAAGCTCAAATAGTGAAACCCGTTGTTCAAAATCCACTTGAGAAGAAGAATCCATGTGAGTGCTCTCATTATGATGCTTCTACCTCCAAGTCAGCCACTCCTGCTAGACCACACATTCAAAAGGTCAAGCAGGAGACTTGAAAAGATACAACAGGTTTGACTGCTGGTTCTGCGGCAAAGTTGGTCACTTTACTGTGGATTGCTGGTTTAATCCAAGAAACTTTGAAACTCCTCAAGTTAATCATACGAGACAGACCACTCATAGTGTTAACACTCGTAGGGGGAGTATGCTAACAAGGAACCAAGGACCCCAATCTTACTGGGTTCCTAAGGTAAAATGATCTATGATTGCAGGTATGTCCAAAGGCCAACAAAATGCCTATCTGGTATTTAGACAGTGAATGCTCTCGACATATGACCGGGACAAGAAGTCTACTTCAAATTTATATTCCAATCAAAGAGGGTCCGAAGGTTATCTTTGGTGGATCTGACCTGGGAATTACAAAAGGCTACGATATGATTTCTAATGGTGTAGTATCATTCAATGATGTGGCTTATGTGAAAGGATTAGAATATAATCTGATTAGCATAAGTTAGTTATGTGATAAATGCTTTATTGTTATTTTCTCTAAGGATCAGTGCTTGATAAAATAGGCCTCTACTATGGAGACAGTATTAATAGGCACTAGGAGTCGAAATATTTTTTGTCTTAATTTTCTATGTTTAGACACTTCTATCCCAGCGTGTTTTGTTGCAAAAGATAGTGCATCTCTTTGTGACCAATGACACAAAAGACTAGTACACATTAATTTCAAAACTATTAATATGTTATTTTCTCAAGACCTAGTACGTGACGCACCGACTATTAAGTTCATTAAAGAGAGTCTATGTCACACATGCCAAATGGGCAAGAAGACAAGGGCTACCTTTAATGGTATTGCTGATAGAGATTCCTCAAGGTGCTTGTATTTACTACACATCGACTTATTCGGTCCAATGCAAGTTCGTAGCTTAGGAGGTAAGTCATACACGTTGGTAATTGTTGATGATCATTCAAGTTTTACTTGTGTGTTCTTTTTGAAACAAAAGTCAGATATCTTTGATGTGTTCACGAATTTTGTCAGGCAAATTTAGAATGAATTAAACAATTCAGTGGTCAGAATCAGAAGTGACCATAGAACAGAATTCGTATCTGGTGCCATGACAGAATTTTGTTGAAGTCTAGGTATCTTTCATGAGTTTTCCTCCTCACATACTCTACAAAAAAATGGAGTTGCAGAGAGAAGGAATAGAACACTCATTGATGCATGTACTACACTGCTGACTGACTCCTCTCTACCAGAGTATTTCTGGACTGAGGCCGTCAATATAGCTTGTCACGTGTAAAATAGATCGTTGATCAACAAGAGTCATCATAAGACTCCCTATGAGCTACATAAAGGAAGGAGACCGACTGTGTTCTACTTCAGGATCTTTGGCAGAAATGCTATGTACTTAATAATGGGAAATATCATCGTACAAAGTTTGGAGAAAAATGTTTTGAAGGTATTTTTGTAGGCTATAGTAGTCATAGTAAGGCTTAAAGAATTTTTAATAAGAAAACCCTGGTTTTAGATGGATCTATTAACGTTGTATTTGATGAGACGAGCATGTTACAAAGCAGCTCTTCTAGGGTTTTTTTGAAGAAGAAGGTTCAAGGCAGAAAGAGTTAAGCTTGGATGAGACAGTTGAAGAAAATGCTCAAAAGTTTATCAAGATCACTCCTCAAACCTCAATTTGAGAGGGAGATCACCAAGATGAAGAAGTTATCCAAGTTGAGGAAGACACTCCAGAATTAGAAGATGCTCCTGATGCAAGGACCCTAAAGCTCTGACACTTGAGGGATCACCCGGTTTTTTAAATCATAGGAGATCCTCGTGATGGTTTAAGAACTCAAAGAGGTACTACTTATGAAAATATGAATTTGAGTTTTCTCTCACAGGTTGAACCAAAGAAATTTGAAGAAGCAAATGAAGACATATCTTAGATAGTTGCAATGGAAGAAGAACTCAATTAGTTCAAGCGCTGTCAAGTCTGGAAGCTTGTACCAAGACCCAAAGGCAAAAATGTAATTAGAACAAAGTGGGTCTGCAGGAACAAGTTGGATGAAGATGGAACCATCATCAAAAACAAAGCCAAACTTGTAGCTAAGGGATATAGATAAGAAGAAGGGATTGATTTTGATCAGACTTATGCTCAAGTGGCAAGACTCGAAGCCATCAGGTTGTTCCTCGCATTTGTTGCTCTTATGGGTTTCATTGTCTATCAAATGGAATGAAGTGAGCCTTCCTCAATGGTAAAATAAAGGATGAAATTTATGTGGAACAACCCCCAGGTTTTATTGATCCTAACCATCCTGATTATGTTTATTTATTACTTAAAGCATTATATGGTTTAAAACAAGCTCCATGAGCTTGGTATGAAACACTGTCTAACTATCTTCTTGAAAACAAGTTCACAAGTGGAAAGATAGATAAGACATTATTTCTTAGGGAAGTAAAAGACAAGATTTTGCTAGTGCAAATCTATGTCGACGATATTAACTTTGGATCTACTGATGATAACCTTTGCAAGAAGTTTTCCAAACTTATGCAGGGGAAGTTTGAAATGAGCAGTATGAGTGAGTTGAAGTATTTCTTAGTACTTCAGGTGAAGCAATCTAAAGATGGAATTTTCATCTCTCAGACGAAGTTCACCAAAGAGTTGCTAAAGAAATTTAGAATGGAGAATGCAACCTCTATGAGGACTCCAATGGGTTCAACTATGTCTCTGGACAAGGATGAGAAAGGGAAACCTTTTGATGGAACCAAGTACAAAAACATAATTGGATCCTTGCTCTATCTTACTGCTAGTAGGCCTGACATAATGTTTTCAATATGTGTGACTGCTAGATATCAAGTGAACTCCAAGGAATCTCACTACACAGCTGTATAGCGGATTTTGAGATATCTTAAAGGAACACAAAATCTTGGCTTATGGCACCCAAGAAGTAATGATAACGCACTAATTGGATTTTTAGATGCAGACTTTGCAGGTAGCAAAGACGATAAAAAGAGCACTTTTGGGACTTGCCAATTCCTAGAAAGAAGGCTCATATCTTGGAGCAGCAAGAAACAAAATTATGTTGCAATCTCAACCACCGAGTCAGAATATATTTCTGGAGGAAGTTGTTGTGCACAACTTCTCTGGATAAAGAATTAATTTGAAGACTACAACTTAAAGTTAAGTGACATCCCCATATTTTGTGACTCCTCCAGTGCTATAGTAATTGCCAACAATCCAATTTCTCACAACCGGACAAAGCACATCGAATTTAGATATCATTTCATCCGAGATCATGTGGAGAATGAGGACATCAACCTCCAGTATATTCCAATAGATAGGCAAGTTGCAGATATCTTCACGAAGCCGCTGGACGAGGCCAAGTTCTCCTTCTTCAAGATAGAACTTGGTATGCTTAACAAGGAGTCTTAAAAAGTTCACATTTGAAGTCAATATAAGATTAGGTAATCAACCACTCAGAAAATTCCAAGAGAATTCTTACTCAGCAAACCTTCAGATAAAGTCTAGCTCAGAACTGGATTTCCCAAAAACTTAATGGATTTTTAGGAAAATTAACTTATATTTCTCGGAAGAACACCTTAAATGTTTTGAGAAGCATTTGGACTTCTCGACTTCTCGAGAAATCAACTAACATAACTTTTCGAGAAGAATTCCAACTGACATTCCTCAGGTATGCTCTTCTTCATTCTTCAAGATTTCAATTTTATATAAATAGAAAACTCCATAGAATGTCCAAATCCACACTTTCAAAAAAGCTCTTCCCGAGAAAAACCCTTGAGTTCCGCCGAAGGCCTCCATCGCTCTTCTCGCAAACTCCAACGTTTCTTCTCGAAAAAGTCTGAAATCTCTCATCTTCTTCAATCGATGACTCCCATTGCAAAGATTGGAATCGACAGTGAGTTTGTTCGCACAGGTATTGAAGAAATCTTCGACGATTTTTGCAATGTCCTTCTACTTCTTGAAACCGCCGACCTCTCTTTCATTCTCGAGCATCTCTGCAAAGTCATGGTTCCAGAAGTTGAAGAGTTATTTAGAAATGCAAAGCTTAAAAGGTGTGGGAAATTGTTGAAAAGCTCTATCAAAGATGTGAAGATCAAAATAATGCCGTCCTCCTTAACAAATTTTTTGAGGTTACCCTCCATTAATGAGGAAGATTATTTGGAAGAACCCGATTACTCCAGGGATCTTTCATTTTGTGGCCTCTCCCAGTCCACTACCTCTATTCGAAGACAACACATGAATGATGAAAGCAAGCTTTTTGCCGACATTCTAGGAAAAGTTTTCCTCTGCAAGACAGGTTCAATTGGACATATCTCCTCAGACTTCTTTTTCATGATGACTACTATGGTATGTCGCAAGAAGTTCTAATGGGGACACATGTTATTTGAAAAGATTAAGGAAAGAATGAAAGCACCTAATTTTGTAAGGATCATCTCTTTATATCTGAATCAAGTGCTCCATGAAGTTTTTGACTTGTCCGAAGGTGTGTCCATTCACCACCTGAAGAAAGTCTCACTCTCATCCATCAATAGATGGGAAATCAGAATTCAAAATCAAGGCCAAGCTCCAGCAGTTCTAAGGACTATAGTTGTTGAGGATAGGACCCCATCTCCCCTTCATATTGATACAGTTGGCACATCTGTTATAGTTGTTCAGGGGGAGCCTGCTCCTTTAGTTCATGAGGAAGATCAGTAAGCAAAGGTACCAGACACAGAGTTTCATTCAATTGTTCTTACAAACCAGGTTATAAAGAAATTTCTTGCTGATGATGTGGTGGTAGAAAAGGAAAACAATGATAAGTTTGATGATGAGAAGAGCACCACTGTGTATGATGGTGGCTCAGGTATGGATATTGACTATTCCTCTAATCAGAAAAATCTTCGTGATGCTCAAGTGGATGCCCAAGTCACCTCTAATGCAATTTATATTGACAAAATGATAGAAGCTCTAACTTCAGGTGATCCCCTTTTCATCTCTCGTAAAGAGATTCCAGAAGATTCTGAGCCCAAGACACAAATTGAATGGGAGAATGTGGTTATGCTCTCTGATGAGGATGAAGTTACCCCAGAACCTGTAGAACCTCCTCTCAAGAATTTAAAATTCTGTCTACCTATCATTCTTGGTGAGGAAGGGGATGTGATGACATCTGCCAAAAGAGGGAAAAGATCAGTTGTTATTGAAGAACTACCAGTCTAGACAGCTCCAACACTACCTCCTCCACTTCCTCCAGCTGCAGTCATTCCTGATGATACCCTTTTGGGTAAGATTGATTCTATGTTGACAAAGTAGAGGGAGTACTTTGACAAGTCTCTCAAAGATGTAACTAAGAGAGTAACTGCTCTTGAGAAAGAAATGAGCAGAGGATTTATTGAGATTCAGATTAATACAAATGAATTCAAAAAACTGCTCAATATTGGTTGCAAGGCTTTGGACCACACTATCACTAGTGTTGGTGAAGTCATGAATCAGGCAGTTACTATGGCTAACAATAAAATACTCTTGCTAAAGGAAACTGAAGAACATAACTTCAAAATCTGTGAAGAGGTTGAGAAATTTAAGAAAGATGCCATACATGATCTAATCGTAGAAGTCAGAAAGGGGGAGGATAAGGTGAAAGAAAATCTAGAAAGCATAGTTTAAGAAATGAAGACTCAATGGGGTAATCAACTGAAAGAGATCAGTATAAATGTAGAAACACAGATTAAGGGTGTAAAAACTTATACTTATGATACTACTGTGTGGACGCATAATCAAGTTTTTCTAGAGTTTCAAGTTGATCCAAATGAGGCTCCACCTCCTCATCTTGATCTAAATGTCTGTAAGCCTATATTTTCTCCCAGACCTGAACAACATGGAGTTCCTCTTGTGAATTATTCTCAAGTCTGGACTTCTGATCAACCAAAGATACCTTAGAACCTACCTCCTGAGGTACCAGTGCCTAAGAAAAGAAAATATGGTGATGGTGCTTCAGCCAGTCGATCTATCGCAAGTCAAGAAGCTGCCAAAATGAAAGAAAAAAAATTTGCTGAAATTTTGAGTCCAACCTCCAAGTCTTTAATTCTATACACTCTAAAGTTAGTTATAGAACTTCATGATAATAAGGATGATCATTACAGTCATAAGGATGGGAGCTATATGAGAAATCTATGACAAAAAGAAGGATTTATGATTGTGAATATGGCCACAATAATCCTAATGCTCCTACTCGTCCTCCAAAATACTATCCCAAGCCCTTCAGCTCCCAGAAAAGGCAATAAGTGTCACAACCCGCATTTTCTATGAATTTAGGAATTATCAGAGTATTAGAAAACACGCGTCATGATGCCACGTCAAGCAGGGGATAACTGCTGACGCTCAGGCAAAACCATCTACTTTACTTTATGAAAGAAATTCATGAGTTTAATGATTAGAAAATATGTTATATTTTAGAGGCCGTATCCCTCGGCTCGGTGGATCACCTAGTCTACAGTTTAAAACTATACTTATGCGCTGCAAAAAAATACTTTATTCAGGTTTGACATGCGAAGAAGTGCAGAAGAGCCCCAAGAGGACCACTTATGCTATGCAAGACTCTACATTTAATTTATACTATATATAGGAAAACGATCTTTATACGTTGTTTGGAAAATAGTGATTGAGTTTTATAAAACATGCTGATCATGATCTATACTTATAATAATAATTGTAGTTTTAAAAATAACTAGAAACCTAGCATAAATCCTCCTCAGAGCAAGTAGACTATCTCCAGAAAATGGTAGCAGCAAAAGTAATATATCTAGTACAAAGGTAAAAACTACCAGTGGGCGCCAACAACCTTACACGAACCCACTGGCAAATATATATGTCTGTAACAAAAGTGCAGAAAAACTACCTTACTAACAAAGAAACAAGATCTCTAGAGTCTAAGAGAACACCAGCAACACCACAGCAACCTAGCCACCAAACTGGCTACTATTCAGAACCTGAGGCATTCAAAAGAATAAAGAATACCTCAGCAAGCAAACAAGGAAAACTGCACGAAAGTGTCTACCAGATGATAAATGAAAGAGGGAGAACAAAGCAGTAAAAGGTCACAACTGCCCAAGGCAATACAAAACGAAATGCACCAGGTGCGAGGAAACAACATCAACCCTGCCCAGAAACTACTTCCTGCAGAGTCTACTAAGCTGCCAAGAGCCCAAAATGTTGCAATCTACCATGGAAGAAACGTCTAACCCCCTAAGCTGTGGGAGACGGTAGTAGCAAAATAAACAACATGGATCCGGGTTGAAGGCAAACTCAGTCTGCCAACCACCATTTCCAAGCCAACAAGCTCAAGGGTCTACATGTGAAAGCACTAGGGACCTTAAACCCCCTTGCCCAGCCCGTACCTGGAGCAAGATAAAAGAAAAAGGGTGGCCTTGGCTAAATTACACAATACCTCCCCTCTTAAGAGCTCCAAACCACCACTACTAACCATGACCCACGATTCGACCTTTAGGAAAGAAAAACATGGCCGACAAGGAAACTCAAAACATAAATAAGGAATTAACTCGGGGACGAAAATCAAGGTAGGGAAAAAGTGTTGAAATGACTCAACACGGCTTGGCGTTCAGTGGGACCAGCTCAACGCCTAACCAGACCTTGGCGTTGAGTGAGTCAGCCTCACTCAGCGCCAGAACATCCATGGCGTTGAGTGAGGTTCACTCACTCAATGCCCTCTAGAGGAACTACTCTGGCGTTGAGTGAGCTAGCCTCACTCAACGCCAAAACAGGCATGGCGTTGAGTGAGGTTCACTCACTCAACGCCTCCCGCAAGAATACTCTGGCGTTGAGTGAGCTAACCTCACTCAATGCCAAAACAGCCATGACATTGAGTGAGGCACACTCACTCAATGCCCTGGTACTTAACCACAATCAGCGAAAGTGGCGTTGAGTGAGCTGGCCTCACTCAATGCCAAAACAGTAATGGCGTTGAGTGAAGCTCACTCACTCAACGCCCTTACACTTAGCCGCAAAATAAAACTGCGGCATTGAGTGAGTCCACCTCACTCAATGCCAAAACAACAATGGCGTTGAGTGAGGTTCACTCCCTCAACGCCCTGGCACTTAGCCACAATAAGGCAAATCTGCGGCGTTGAGTGAGCTGACCTCACTCAATGCCAAAATAGCAATGGCGTTGAGTAAGGTCGTCTCACTCAACGCTAGATGTTTTGGCCGCGAAGAAGGGCTGTGGCGTTGAGTGAGTCTACCTCACTCAACGCCAAAGCATAAATGGCGATGGCATTGAGTGAGGCTCACTCACTCAATGCCACGGGACTTGGACACAAATTTGCCTACGGCATTGAGTGAGGTCACCTCACTCAATGCCAAATCCGAAATGGCGTTGAGTGAGGTCGACTCACTCAACGCCAAAGTACTTAGCCTCAGAAAAGGCTGTGGCGTTGAGTGAGCACACCTCACTCAACGCCAAAGTACTTGGCTGCATAGAAAGCTACGACATTGAGTGAGGTCACCTCACTCAACGCCAAAACCGAAATGGCGTTGAGTGAGGTAGACTCACTCAACGTCAAAGTACTTAGCCTCAAAAAAGGCTATGGCGTTGAGTGAGCACACCTCACTCAATGCCTAAGTACTTAGCTAAAATCTCAAATCGACAACAGCTGCGGCGTTGAGTGTGTGCACCACACTCAACGCCAAACCCGCAAAGGCTTTGAGTGTGTGCACCACACTCAACGCCGGAAAACCAGAGAGCCCAAATTTGCCTCTTTCCAAGATACACAGCAGGCACCCCCTCCTACTCTCTCTCTCTCTCGGCTTCACTCGCAAGGCAACAACCAGATAGAAATCTGGAGTTTATGTTAGCGGAATTACGCCGGCGGGTTGGGCACCAACAACACAAAAAAAGGGGGGCTCATTAGGAGAAACTAAGCCCTAAAATTCAGCAAGATAAAAGAACAGCTTGGCCTCTACCCTAGGGCTAACCGGGATTTTTCAATTCAGCAAGAGAATAAAAATGGCAAGGGCAAGAATACCACTTGCCTCGATTTCTGGCGAAGCTTGGACGACTTTCCCTCCTCTTCACTCGGCACTAGCAGCAGCAGAACCTAAAAGCACCTAACGAGCAACCCGCACTTTAATGGCAGAAATCCACAAGACCCGAAAATCTAAGTCTCCTAAAACTCCACGAAAATCGAAACTCTTACCGTCGAAACGTAGATCTGAGCAAGAGCAAGCCAACGCCGCTTTCGGAAACGAATTCCGTCCACGAAATCTCCCGAAATCGCCGGCCGAAGGCTAGGACAGTCCGTCGTTTCTGCCTCTATTTTCCGCGAACAGGAGCAGCGGTTTTGGTCTCGGGAATAAGGAGGAAAGAGTGGGCCCGCCACTCCAAGTAAAGATTTTATATAAGCTTTAACACGTCGGTTCAGCAATAACTGAAGCCTAGCCGCCAGTTCTCTTAATAAAAAAAAGGAAATTTCTAATAGTCTTTACTAATGGCACACCCAAAATGACACGAAAACAGAATTACCTCAGAATTCGACGAAATTTGCACCGTAGCTAAATACCCACGCTACGAACACATCGGCGAAGTCGAAATTAACTTTCGACGTACAAAACTCGAGTTATACCCACCTAAAGCCAAAACACAAGCATCCCCCAAGAGGCCATACCGGGTCACCCAAAATGACTCGGCTTGCTAGGGAGACCTTGCCCATCGGCTACAAAATAGGCCACTCAGTTCTAAGGAGCTAAACCACACTCCACAAATGGCACAAGCCACGAAAACGCATCACCGGAACGCCGAACGAGAATAAAATAGTCGTAGAAAAATCGGGGGCGTTACAATAAGAGAAGAAGGAACGACAACACTAGCAACAATACAAATGATTTATGATTGTCAGTGTTATGGAATTATGTGGACCTGGACATTTCTATGGACAAATTCTCTCTCTATATATAAAATTTTGAATTTTGATGATCTAATTATCTCTTAACTTTTATTGCATATATTGTTTTATTTGTTAGTTAATTCTTTGATTATCTTGATATAATTCACCTGATTGTATAAGGTTTTGACTTCTACAAATAGGGGGAGATTGTTGGGTATTGTATCCATAGTAACCTAGATTTGTGTGAAGTCACTCTTGAACTAAGTTGAATTAATTATGTATTTGATGTTATTCTTTAGTTGAGTGCTTGCAGGTCATTATTGCTAAGTGTAATCCAATGTCAGTTTACAACGAGTCACTAAACACAGGACCATGCAATGTAATCCCTCATTGTGTGACCCATGGTGTTGACTCATGCGTAACCTCTCTATTGGGATGCACTTCATTTTCAAGTACTAAAGCAATGGAAAAAGGAAGGGTTGCTTTTTTTTTCAATAAAGAAGAATTAGTTTTTTAGAGAAAAATTTACTAAGTATTTTTCTCGAGAAGATGAAGTGTATTTCTCGAGAAGTCTAAGTATTGTTCTCGAGAAAGCAAAGCTATTCTTGAGAAAGCCTAAGACTTCTCGAAAAATTCTCAGAAACAATCTTTAAGTCTTTTTCTTGAGAAAGCCCTGAAGAATTCTCGAGAAGCCAAGTATAATTCTTGAGAAAGCAAAGTAGTTCTCGAGAAGTCAAAATTGTCTCTCAAGAAGCTATGTATTTTTCTCGAGACGTCAAGTTCCTTCTCGAGAAATAAGTTCTTGAGTTCAAAGAATTTGCGTTAAGTATTTTCTTGAGATGGTTATGCCATTTCTCGAAAAAGCAAATCCTTCTCGATTAATCATATGTCTTCTCGAGAAATAGGGTTGCAAAAAACTTCTTTTAAACCGTCTGATGAGATTACAATATAACGTAAGTTCCTCATGATTGGTCCACATGGATCTTTCCTTAATGATTTCAGACCATTAGACGAGGTCCTATAAGAAGTCCTTTTAGAGGAATTGCTAACCCTAACATTATTCAGAATCGCAATCGCAATTTTAAGATCAGGAGAAGCCGCACCATCATCATCGTTCTTCATTGTCGCTCCTCTCTCGATCCAGCGATTCCAAGAAGAAAAGATTTGACAGATCATAGTTTCAAGTTCTTCAAACATCTACTTGATCGTGTCGGGTCCTAAGCATTTCAGATAAAAGTTTTCTCGGGATTTCTTCCTCAACTACTTCACAGAGATTTTCAATTTTCAAGAAGGAAGAACCTTGAAGATTTCAGATCTGAAAGTATAAAGTTTTTATTGTTATTGTAACAATTATTTTAACTCTTATAGGAGCTTTGTTCTCCGAGTTTGTAGGAGTGTGTTATCTCCGAGTTGTAGGAGCGTTGCTCCGAGTTGTAGGATTGTTGCAATCCGAGATTTAGTGAAGTAGCAGAGGCTAGTCGTGGTGCTAGATAGGCGAGGTGGAAAGTGGACGTACCCAAGATTGGGGAACAACTATAAATTCCTTGTGTCTTCTGGGTTATGCTTGGTTATTTTCTGTGTCGATTACTCTCAAGTTTTTATTCCGTATAATACGTAGAACTCACATATTCACCCCCTATAGGTGATTTAGGTAGGCAACTAGATACTTCACTAACTATTATATTTTGTGCCCTCTTGTCCATAGTGGCCAGGATGACTTCATCCTTTGTAATTTCAGAGTAGGTCTTGGGGGTCTAGACATTTGTATCTAGAGCAGACACTTTCATAGGGATGGAAGGCCCTTCCTTGCTAGTGATGAAGATTCTAGGGTCATCTGCTTCAATGAACGGCCTAACCCTCTCCTTCTAGATGCCAAACCCTTCCTTCCTACAGATGGGAAGCTTCATGGCACCCAACTCCTTATAGTTCACTTGAACCCATAAGAACAGATTTTCTTGCTGACCTTGGAGATCTAGTCAGACTGTTGAGTCTTTAAAGAGCAACCTCCCTCTGATACCACTTGAAAGACTTTTTTCAAGGTTAGTGTTGAAGTTAGAGACCGGGCAGTCTGGCGGTCTGGCGATTTCCCCTCAGCGGTTTTGTTGCTATGTGTTGTTGTCTGAGGTCCAAGCAGTCTAGCAGTTTGTCTCTGACGAATTGGAGACTGGGCGGTCTGGCAGTCTCCCATGGCGATCTCTCTCTCTGGTAGTAGCCGAGCGGTTAGTACTTTTATCTAACTGCGTGGCTTGTGCGGTTTGTGTCTATATAGTCCGCTTGTGTCCTGTAATTTTTTAGTCCCACATCTCTTATTTGTTTTCTCTTATCTCTCCTCCATTCTATATAAGGGAGGCCATACCTTTGTAATAGATACCTTTTTGGGATAATAAAGTTTCTGTTATACCACTTCCAGTTTGTTTTTGTTTGTTTCTTACATGGTATCAGAGGGATCGATTTTCTCCTCCTGATTCTGTGCCCCTCTCTGGTCGTGCGTCCTGTCCGCGCGGCTTGCTTCTTCTTCTCCTCGCGACTTGTTTTCGCGGCTTGTTTCTTCCGCCCGTTTGCTTGCGCCATGTTCGCGCGGCCTGTCACTTTTGCTTGCTTCTTGCTTGCGACCTGTTCTAGTCGCCGCGACCTGTTGTCTTGTTCTCCGCGACCTGTTTGCCTTTTTTACACTCGTAGCCGCTCTACTTCTTTCCCTTTGCTTGGTTCTGCGGCTTCTACTCTGTTCGTGCGGCCTTCTCTCTAACCGCACATCCTTATCCCTGCTTTGATCTGATTCTTGGTTGTGTCCATTGCGGTTTCCTTTTTTGTCCGCTGCGGTCTTCTTGTTCTCACGAACTTCCTTGTGTTCGTGCTGTGTTCGCTGATTGCCTGTTCGCGCGACCTGTTTCTCTATTCGCGCGGCCTGTTTCTCGGTTCTCTCGAACTTCCTTTTAGTTTGCGCGACCTGTCTCTCTGTTTGCGCGACCTATTTCTGATCCTATGGCTCTCTTCGATATCTCTACTTTCTCCTCTTCTTCGAAGCCTTCTGCCTCGGTGGTCACGTCTTCTGGTAGTGCCCACTTCGTTACTCAAGGAATATGGCTGATCGACTCAGGTGCTACCAATTATATGACCGACTCTCTCCAGTGTTTTTCTCTCCTAGAAACACATGATCAGTTGCCCCCGGTTATTCTTGCTGATGGCTCTCCGTCCCCAGTCCATGGGACGGGAGTGGTTCAAGTCACTCCGTCTCTTCAATTGGCGAATACTCTCTATGTGCCCAAATTCCCGTGTAACTTAATACCTGTTACCTCTCTATGCAAGCAATTATGGTGTTCTGTCACTTTTACTTCTACTTCTTGTTCTTTTCAGGATCTGGACTCCCAGCGGATGATTGCTACTAGGACTGAGAGTGGCGGCCTATTCTTCCTCGACAACGTTTCCGCTCTATCCGCCTTCTCCTCCACCTCCATAGATCTACTCCAATGGCATCTTCTCCTTGGTCATGCTCCTCCACGTCTTCTTCGTTAGCTTCTTCCCCAACTTACTCCACAAAGTCCTCCCCTCAATTGAGAGGCCTGTCAGCTTGGCAAGCATCAGCGCTCCTCCTTCCCACCAAAGCAAGTTCGTGGATCTTCCCAACTGTTTGATCTCATCCACTCTGATGTTTGGGGTCCTTCTCCTACCCTTACCCTTGGTCGGGGAAGTTCATATTTTGTCACGTTTATTGATGATTTCTATCATTGTACGTGGGTGTATCTTTTAAAAGATCGCTCCGAATTATTCTCTGTATGGACGTCATCTATCTCATGATTAAAACTCAGTTTGATGTTTTTATTAAAGTATTTCGATCTGATAACGCCCAAGAATATCTCAGTCATGCTTTTTCGTCCTTCTGTATACAACATGGGATTATTCATCAAACTAGCTGTGTCTATACTTCACAGCAAAATGGTGTGGCAGAGCCCAAAAACCGTCACCTCCTTGATGTCGCTCGCACTCTGATGACACAGATGCAGGTTCCTCGTGTCTATTAGGGCTATGCCATTCTCATCTCCTGTTTCCTCATCAATCACATTCCATCCACCGTTCTCCATGGTCAAACCCCCTTCTCTATTCTTTATCCGGGCAAGGAGCCTTTTCCTCTCCCTCTCCGAATCTTTGGCTTCACGGCATTTGTGCATGCCCTATCTGCCACCCGTGATAAGCTATCTCCTCGCTCCACCAAATGTGTCTTTCTGGGGTACTCCACCACTCAGAAAGGATATTGTTTCTTTGACCCCATTCTTCATAAGCAGTTCGTCTCCGCTGACGTCACTTTCTTCGAGAATGCCTCCTACTTCTATGATGACTCCTCTCCTCTTCCCCCATCTTCTGATTCTCCTGCTATTCCCTTCGTTTCCTCATCTCCTACTACGATATCCACCCCTACACCATCTCCGTCCACTCCTCTCCCTCCGCCTCTCTCTCCACTTCTCCGCCACCGTCTCCCTCATATCTGCCACCGTCGCTCTCTCCTGTCGGGACAGCTCGCTCGGCCATGGATGCTCCGGATGCCGAGGGACACGCTGATCTGTATCTTCCTATAGCTCTTCGCAAAGGGGTGCAGACGTGTACCCTACACCCCCTTTCCGCTTTTATTTCATATGATCGTCTTACCTCTTCTCTCAGGGAATTTTCGCTGGCTATCTCTACCACTACTACACCTCGTTCCTACTAGGAGGCCCTTGCTATTCCTCACTGGAAGATGGCCATGGATGAGGAAATGGCGACCCTAACAGAGCAGGGTACGTAGACTCTTGTTCCTCCTCCATTCGTTACTGATGTTGTTGGCTGTCGCTGGGTCTTTGTGGTCAAATTTGGCCCGGACGGCACTGTGGATCGTTATAAGGCTCGCCTTGTTGCTAAGGGCTTTACTCAGACCTATGGGGTTGATTACTTTGATACCTTCTCTCCCGTAGCTCGTCTCAGTACTATACGGGTCCTTCTCTCTGGCAGTTAATAGAGATTGGCCGATTTCCAAGCTGGATTTCAAGAATGCCTTCCTTTATAGTAACCTTCAGGAGGCCGTCTACATGGAGCAACCTCCTGGGTATGTTACTCAGGGGGAGACACGAGTATTCCGACTGTAGAAGGCAATCTATGGCCTCAAGCAGAGCCCTCGAGCCTGGTTTGACAAGTTCAGCGGCATCATGGCGGCCGTTGGTTTTGCACGAAGCTCTGCCGATCACTCGCTATTTATTCGTAAGACCTCCTCAGGACTGGTGGTTCTTGCTGTGTACGTCGATGATATTCTTCTCACTGGCGATGACCAGGAAGGGGTAGCCTTGACAAAGCGGCATCTTTGTCAACATCTGGTCACGAAAGATATGGGCTATCCAAAGTGCCCTCTAGGGATCGAAATCTCTCGGAAGCCCAACTCCTTAGTCCTATCCCAGCGTAAGTATGCCCTTGATCTGTTAAAAGAGGCAGGATTGACTGGGGATAAACCTGCCCGATGCCCCATGATAATTGGAGAAGACAAAACCTGGACAGATGATTCGCCTCTTCTTTCAGATACTACGCAGTACA
This sequence comes from Platanthera zijinensis, assembly GCA_039513925.1. Classification (NCBI taxonomy): domain Eukaryota; kingdom Viridiplantae; phylum Streptophyta; class Magnoliopsida; order Asparagales; family Orchidaceae; genus Platanthera; species Platanthera zijinensis. The sequence goes on from CM077096.1 coordinate 126,167,393, forward strand.
GGCGTTTAGTTGGTAAGCTCATATATCTCACAGTGACCAGGCCCGACATTTCCTATGCTGTGGGAAAGGTGAGTCAATTCATGCAAGCACCTAGGGAGTGCCATCTACAGTCCGCCTTGCGGATCTTGGAGTATGTCAAAGCAGCGTCTGGGAAAGGATTACTCTTTCAGAAGAATGGTCATCTGAGGGTTGAAGCATACTCAGATACGAGTTACGCTGATGACAAAGGGGATTACAAGTCTACCTCCGGTTTCTGCACCTTTGTTGGGGGAAATCTGGTAAGCTGGAAGTGCAAGAAGCAGTTTGTCGTTTCCAGGTCCAGTGCTGAAGCAGAGTATCAGAGTATGGCATCGACCACTTGTAAGTTAAAATGGCTACGGGCTCTCATGCTGGATTTAGGAGAGGTCTACAACCATCCTCTACCTATATTTTGTGACAACAAGGCTGCCATATACATCTACAAAAATCCGGTCTTCCATGAAAGAACCAAGCATATTGAGGTCGACTGCCATTTCATTCGTGAAGAGATTTTGAAGGAACAAATTTACACTGCCTTCATCACTTCTAATAAAGAGCTGTCTGACATCTTCACCAAGCCAGTATCCGCCTCGTTTCTTCATATTTGTGATAAGCTGGGCATGATCGATATATATGCTCCAGCTTGAGGGGGAGTGTTGAAGTTGGAGACCGGACGGTCTGGCGGTCTGGTTTTGCGGGTTGATGACCGCGCAATCTGGCGGTTTCCCCTCAGTTGTTTGGTTGCTGTGTGTTGCTGTCTGAGGTCTAAGCGGTCTAGCAGTTTGTCTCTGGCAACTTGGAGACCGGGCGGTCTGGCGGTCTCCCATGGAGATCTCTCTCTAGTAGTAGCCGAGCGGTTAGTCCTTCTATCTAACCGCGTGGCTTGTGCGGCTTGTGTCTGTATAGTCCGCTTGTGTCCTGTAATTTTTTAGTCCCACATCTCTTATTTATTTTCTCTTATCTCTCCTCCATTCTATATAAGGGAGGCCATACCTTTGTAATAGATACCTTTTTGGGATAATAAAGTTTCTGTTATACCACTTCCGGTTTGTTTTTGTTCATTTCTTACAGTTAGCTAGCACCTAGAGGGGGGATGGTGAATAGGTTTTAGGTCTCTTTTTATTTATCTAGACCTACACCTTAGTTGCTATGCTTGGTGATTTGTTAAGTTAAGCTTTCAAGAACATCATCCAGACGACACAAATATTTTATAGTGGTTCCCTAGAGTTTGGGTATGTCCACTGTCCATCTGCGCCCTTCTAATAGTGTGTTAGACAAGGCTCTTCCCCCAAAACTCGGCTCCAAGGAGCTTATAACACTATCTCGTAGGACCACTCAATCTTCTTCAAGACTTACACCTCAGGCAATATGCCCTACAACTAAGATCCCAACTGGATCCCACCTAAGCCTTTATAACACAGTCCTACCACTCAGATTCACACAAGAATCCCACACTCAGATCTATAACAGATCTTACCTCAGCCTTTATAACACAGAACTACGCTCAGATTCACTCATGAATCTTTCACTCAGATCCAAGATTGGATCTTACAAAAAATAACAATGAGTTGAAACAATCAGACACCAGAGAAAATCTCTGTGTCTGTTTTCCTGAGCAGAAACTGAGTCTCCCCTAACTTCTTCTTCACAACAACAAGTTGGTGGAGACGATGAACTGCAGCTTGCTGAAGACCCTCCCTCGTCTCCAACAAAGGACTCGCGTCTCCATGGTGCCCACTCGGGGCGACGTTATAATCTCCGCCCTCGGCTCAAGCCTATCTAATCCTTTTATTTATGTCATTTTATTTATCTTATTTGTTGTGCCACTTGTTTAGGCATTTTATTAGTTCCTTTAAGTTTAAAAAAACATTATTAGCTTTATTTTCATTTTGGGCTGCTAATAGCCGGATGATGGTTGTAAGCCTATTAATAGGCATAGGATGTTTCCTTTTGAAGTATTGAAGAAGAATTAAGAAAACCCTAAACCTATCTCTCTACTTCTCCTCTTCTTAGCTGCCCCCTAGACTCTCTCTCTTCCTCCTCACTAGTTCGGCCGCCCCCATCTCTCCATTCCCAAAAGCCGCCCACTTCCTCTTCCCTTTCTCCCCTCTCCCTATCTACATCCTCAACACCAACTCCTCCTTACAAGCCGCCCCTTACCCGACTACCCACCTTCAACCCGATCAGCCACCACCATCGTTGGCCGACCACCATCTCCTATCCTCTTGGCCAACTACCTCCCCTTGGGTGGAGGTGGAGTGTTTCTTGCTCCGAGGAACTTGGGGACGGCGTGACGCGGCGACGGCGGAATCTCTTACTCCATCCGGCACAACTCCGGCGGAGCTGTGGGCGAGTGATCCCTTGGTAAAATAGTCGGAATCATCCATTCCGACTTGGGTAACGAATCTCTCCACTCCCGTGTGTTTCCCTCTTGATTTTTCTAGCGGCTGGAGTAATTTTTGCGTTGCTTGCGAATCGTTGATTTTTCGTGGGTTTTGCTTTAAGTGTTGCAACATCACTACGCGATGATGCATAATTTGACCTAAATTATTAATATAAAAATCTAAATAATCTAATATAAATATATTTATAATGTTAATTTTATTCGCTAAATCGTATCTTTTTATAATTCTATCCTAACCATGCTTATTTTACTATATTTTCTACACGCAGCAAACTTCGGGGCCACTTTTGGGCATGTTGCGGCCAGAATCAGATCTTGGGCTGAACACGAAAGTTGTAGCCCTCGGAAATACCTTTCCAACGCATAGTTACACGCCTTCATCGGATTTATGTAGCTTTGAGAATCCTCCGTCGAAGTTGCTGTCCAGCAGATTTCCTGCATGAATGGTTCTCGTCTTTGAGCAAGAACCGAGGATCCCGAGACAAATTGCATTATCAATTCTAAAAGAACATGCCTTCAGTTATGGTGTGCCAAAATAAATGTCGAGTGCACTCATGTCATGGTGTTGTTGAACTATATTTAAGAATGGAATGAAGCCACAATGGTCTGATGTGATTTTTTCATGACAAGTGTGAAATAGGCTAGCCACCTTTGACTTTATATTCAACATGTGTCCTTAAAGGAAGCTTCATGGAAAGAGAGAAAGCTAGCCAACTTTTATCATGCTTTTCATGACAAGTGTGAAAGAGGCTAGCCACCTTTGAATTTTAAACCAACATGTGCTTTTTGACCAAGGGATGCTTCATGGAAACTTCATCCTCATGCCAAATTCCAACTCTACCCCTTTGGTTTTGGCCCTATAAATAGGCATGAAGAAAGGGGGGGAAATGATCATCATTCCTCCTTCATTTGAGCCTTCTAGAGAGCAATTGAGAGCTTATTTTTAGAGTATTTTAGATTAATGTTTTCATGCTTTAATTTTCTTGCAATCTCTTTTATCGCACTTGTAATCTTGTTGTAAACTCTCCTTATAATGTCTTTATGCCCGTTTTGTAATTTCCTTTCAATAAGAATAATATAGTTTGTTATTCTTTTTCGCTCTCTCTCTTTCTTATTTTGCATATTCTTAACATGATTTTTATTTCCTACACAATTATGAGTAACTAAATCCTCATAGTACTCGATCTTGATGATCTGAGGATGAGTTGATCAGTTATGATGCTCTAACTCTCTTTCACTTTTTAGAATCTAGGCCTTCGATTTACTCTTGATTTATTTCGAATGAAACTATATTATCAATATATAGTCTCCATTCATGTTTTCATTCTTGGATAGCCGAGAGGCCGATAGTTTGAAGTGAGCGCTCAAGAGTAAAGTGAGTTGCATGCACCTCTCGAGAGAGAATGACGTAAATCTCTCGGATTAGAGTCAAATCCAATAGCGAGGTTCACTACTTAAAGCGAGTGTTAGGTATTCAGATGCGGGACGAGAGTTCGGTCGGATCTTCCTAACCTTTGTTGGGCACTTCTTCGAGAGAAGCGTGTTCAAGTTTTGGGAACCCCCACGGTCAAGGTATCTTTATTTTATTAAGTTAAAGTTTGTGATTGCTTTCTTGATTAATTTTGCCAAAGAAATTCAAGATCGAGTACTTCCGCTTAAATCATCGTTTATCCTTTTTTTTATTTGCAAGTAATTTTCTCTCATCTCTAATTTAGTAAGCAAGCCCAAAAAGAACTTTTATTTGATAAGATAATAGTAACTCCTTGAAGTAGAAGTAATCAAACCGCCCCGGGTAATACGACCTTGATATTGAACTTAATATCCTATACTATATGTGATAAGGTACACTTGCCTTCCTCGAATATAGAATCGGAGAACATCTCACAACCACACTTTCACCTTCTCTCTCCATAACTTTTTCTTCTCCACGCATAATCCCTTTCTCCACGTAATTATTATATCACTACGCTTGATTTTCGAAAAGGGTTTGGCGAACCCCGCACCTTTTTGTTGGGGGAGATCTACCGTTTCTCGATCGTTTTTTCGGGTAGATCTTCTTTGGTACAACATCGCTCGTCCGGACCGGGTGGGTCCCTTTTGCTAGAAAGGATAACGGCCTTTAGCCGCTTGTCCGATCTTTCCGACGGTGTGGCTACCGTGTTAGTTTACTTGTTTCGTTTGCATATTAGTGCGCTGCGTTTGAGTTTTGTGTGGTTGTCTTCGTGGGTGTTAGAAGTCTCGCGCGTTAGAACGCTAAAGTATTCACGTTGGCAGATAGTGGCCTGCATCACAAGTTGACAGATATCTTCAGATGAATCAATGGCTTGTTATGGAAGTAGCTTGCAGCAGTCCCTGCTTCTTCTATTTCAGGAATCAATCCTGACCTTGCTGTCACAGATGAATATCACAGCAACTATCACTTTTCTCTTTTAGGTTGACTGAACTGAACAGGACCTTTATGCTCGATAGTAATGGCGAGGAAGAAGACAATGTTCAGCCGCAATTACGAAATCAGAAAACCCTAAGTACCTGTTGTCGACATAACCAATATTTCCCTTTTATTGCTCGTCGATTAACATCTCTTTGCACTGTGGAGCCAATCATTATTTGCCTATTTACCACCTTCCATTTGAAAAAGACGACAAGAGCTGGCCGCCAGCTCCATCAATGGCTTACTCCATCTTTCCCGCAATGAATTTGAACTGTGTTGACTTTTGCTATTGTCACCATCTGTGGACTTAGCTAAAATCAAGCAACATTAGCATAGGAATTGAGTGAGTATGCATCACTCAACGCCAAAACACTTAAACATAATTTTCTATCACTTGACATTGGGTGAGTGACCTTCACTCAACGCCAAACTACTTAAATAAAATAATCTGTCTCTAGGCGTTGAGTGATTCAGCTTCACTTAATGCCAAACATCTTAACTAGCTTTCTGTCACTTGGCATGGAGTAAGTAAGCACCAGTCAACGCCAAACTACTTAACAGATTATTCTGTCATTTGGCATTGAGTGAGTAAGCTACACTCAACGCATTTGGACTTAGCTAATTTTCTGTGTCTGAAAACACTGGCTCTGACTGGATGAGAATCAGTCAACGCTCTTTATCACATGGTGTTGAGTGAGTAAGCTTCACTCAACGCTTGTGGACTTAGTCAAAATAACTACACAGAATTTTTGTGGCTTTGACTAACTTAGCAATACTCATCAAATTTGATGTTTTGGCATTGAGTGAGTGGACTTCACTCAACGCCTGTGGACTTAGCCACATTTCTACCTGATTCTTCTTAGGCTTTGCATGTTCTCACATCTTTTTGTTGTATGGCGTTAAGTGAGTACACTTCACTTAACGCTTGTGGACTTAGCCATATTTTTAGCTATTTCTTATTAGGCTTTGCCTGTCTCACAGCTTTTAGCTATGTGACGTTGAGTGAGTAGACTACACTCAATGCCCGTGGCCTTGGCCATAATTTCAGCTTGCCAATTGTTAGGCTTAGACTAACCTAGATATACTCAATGATTTTGCTTACCTAGCGTTGAGTAAATAGACTTCACTCAACGCCTGTTAACTTAGGCAATTTCTAGCCTATCTAGTATCTTCCAGCTGACTTGATCTTCAAGGTGTCGTGATAATTGAATTTTCTCGACACAGCTGTCTCGACACTTTTGTCTCGACACTTTTGTCCTTAGTAATTTCCTCAAGTTTTCACCCCGTACCTGGCGTTGAGTGAGCTTGCTTCACTCAATGCCTGTGGACTTAGGCAAATTTCTGCCTATACACTAGCTTGCTTGGTGTCCACCTGCATGCATAAACTCAAACACACATCAAATACAACTAGTATGTGTATCATTGACTTGTTTGAATTCTTATAAACTGGGCCATGTAGATCAATGAACCCAACATGAGAGATATGCTAGAGCCAATCAGTCCTTGGTGTAAGGGTTGGTATAGAAAACAAAAAAGAGTTTTAAGATCACCTCGATTCTAAGCATCATTGTTATCAAGTTTTGTAATTTTTTTTACTGAAATAAAAATTCTATTCTTTGTTTTTGCTCTACATATTTTTTTGTCGTATTTAAAAGCAAAATAAAATCTTTGTAACTAATGCCCAGCGATAATACTAATCGTTAGTGGTAGCAATAGAGATTCAATATCTATCTTTGAACATCTCGTAAAAAGATCTTGCTCTCAAAAGCACAAAACCAACTTTAAGTAAAATATTTTGTGAAATATTTTCAACCTTATAAATATATTTTTATAACTTTAAAAAGTTTTTAAACCCATTATTCACCCCCTCCCTAAGAACGCCTAGAGATCCAACAAGTAGTATTATAGGTAGATTATTCCAAAACAATCTAACAACCAAGATTAATAGCGCTCCATGATCTCGCATTTCTTGCGGGCCAAGGGATAAGTAGACCTCCACTTTTTTACTAGAATTGATTATAACTATTAGAGAACATGAATATATTACTTCTTGATGACTTTAGATATTGAGGTCTGGAATATGGTAGAAGCTCAATATACTTATCCAACATATAATGTCTTGTAACCGAAAACTCGATCTCTGTGGAGTTCGCCCTTAGGGAAGGGGTGATCACACACTTACTTCTCTCTCGCGAGCATAAAGACTAAGGAAAGAGAATAGGGGACAGACCCAAGGGCTTGGCACGAAGGACCCACCTCACACTCGGAAGATCTAAGAGCGCTTACCTCCTTAGCCAAATGCCGGGATAAGGTACCTCAAAAAGCACTAGAAGACTGGGAGACAAGTGAGCATGCCTTCTGAGGTACCCCTTGGGTCCTATTTATAGAATTCTGAAAATGGCCTGCAAGTAGCCAACCTCCGCTATTCTGAACAGCTATGTGTAGCCCAACTGATGCAGGCTCACACGTTTGACACCGAATAGATCTACGGACTAGCACGTATACCTCTCCACAATCCAAATCCTATATTCGCACAATCGCTCTACGCGGCACCAGGTTAATTAATTTTATCAATTATATGCTAGCGTACGGGTAGCCAAACCGATTAGGATCGAATAGAGGCGATAGACCAATATTCTTTCCGGCTAAAAGGACCTACCCGGCCCGAACGAGTGATGTTGTACCAAAAGAGATCTACCAAATAAAATATGATTCGAAAAAGTTAGATCTCTCCCAACAAAAGAAAATGATGGTTTGCCAAACCCTTTTGAAACTAAATCAATCAAGAAAAACACAAACCGAGCGAAAAAACCCACGATGAATTAATGTTATCAAAATTCAATGCTAAGAATCTACCACCACAGGAATAAATCTAGGAAAAGAAACACACAAAGGTAGAAGGTTTCGTTACCCAATCGAAATAGATGATTCCGATTTCTTTACTTGGAACACTCTTCAACGGCTCCGCCGGAGTCATGCCGGATGGAGAGGAAACTTGTCCGCCTTCGTCGCATCACGTCGGAGTAGGAATCCACAAATGAGATCTTTGCCTTGGCCGATTTCTTCAAGGAGGTGGGTTGAATGGTTGCTTTGTTGGAGGTCGGTTTTTGGGAGAGGAGGAACTAGCCTTGGATGAATTTTGAAGAGGGAGAGGAGGAAGAAGAGAAGGAAGGCCGAAATTTTCCTAAGGGGGAAGAGGGAAAGAGGGGGAAAATTCAATCTTTGAATTAAGGTTTTAATTTTTCATTCTCTCTTCCCCCTTAGGCAAATTTCGGCCTTCCTTCTCTTCTTCCTCCTCTCCCTCTTAAAAATTCATCCAAGGCTAGTTCCTCCTCTCCCAAAAACTGACCTCCAGCAAAGCAACCATTCAACCCACCTCCTTGAAGAAATCGGCCAAGGCAAAGATCTCCTTTGTGGATTCCTACTCCGGCATGACGCGACGAAGGCAGACAAGTTTCCTCTCCATCCGACATGACTCCGGCGGAGCCGTTGAAGAGTGTTCCAAGTAGAGAAATCGGAATCATCTATTTTGATTGGGTAACGAAACCTTCTACCTTTGTGTGTTTCTTTTCCTAGATTTATTCCTGTGGTGGTAGATTCTTAGCGTTGAATTTCGATAACATTAATTCATCGTAGTTTTCTTCGCTCGGTTTGTGTTTTTCTTGATTGATTTAATTTCAAAAGGGTTTGGCGAACCTTCGTTTTCTTTTGTTGGGAGAGATCTACCTTTTCCGAATCATATTTTACTTGGTAGATCTCTTTTGGTACAACATCGCTCGTTCGGACCGGGTAGGTCCTTTTAGCCGGAAAGAATATTGGCCTATTGCCTCTATTCGATCCTAATCGGTTTGGCTACCCGTACACTAGCATATAATTGATAAAATTAATTAACCTGGTGTCGGGTAGAGCGATTGTGCGAATATAGGATTTGGATTGTGGAGAGGTATACGTGCTAGTTCGTAGATCTATTCGGTGTCAAACATGTGAGCCTGCATCAATTTGGAATCAGAGGGAGGTTCACGTCAATTTCCTAATTGGCCCCTCCCCCTCTTATTTGGCACGTTAACACGCACTCACTCGTTGCATGGTATTTCATAAAAAAAATCAATTTTTAAATTTTTGGCTTGCAAATAGCGGCCTAAAATTTTTAATTTTTCTCAAAATCTAAAAAAAAAATTCTTGAAATTCTCTATCTTATTTTTAATAAGAAATCCAAAAAAATTTATTTTTCATTAAGTCATAATTTTTATTAAGTTATTTTAAAATTTAGTATTTGGTGTGTCAATAGCGGCCTATATTTTTATTTTCTCAGCAAAAAAATAAAATAAAAAAAATTTAATAACTACCTATTTTTTCCAGTAAGAAAATAAAAAAAAATATTTATTAATTTAAGTAATTAGCAGGAATAATTCCATCTTTGAAAATTAAATAGGGTCAGGTTATTTAGTCATTGTATGTGCAGCAGTTCTGGGTGAGTATTTTCTCTCCGGTTCTCACTAAATGGCATATGACGTATATGCTGCCCAGTTAGACTATTCCTATGCTAATGATATGGCTAAACACACCCCTAGGGCACACCACATTTATCCTACTTATGACGGTTTAGGGTATCCCCAAAATTTTAGAGACTTGCTTAAGGGATTAGAAATTTTTTTTAAGTGTCACATATGGGATGACAACCAAAAGGTTAACATAGCCCGAGATCGATTAGTAGGTCGAGCTCGCGTGTTTTGGCTAAACGAAGAGCGTCGTGTAGGTAGTTATAAACATGTTTGGCCGGCAATGCGTAGCTTACTCTCGGATCAATTTGATCCCGCCTACCTCTGCACTACTGACATAAAGCCTGTGAGTGAGTATCGTTATGGAGCTAGACCCGTAGCTATTCATAGGAGCCTGTGAGTGAGGATGTCCCCATTGTTATTGTGGATGAGTTACCACATGAGGGAAGGGTAATTTTGGACGATTCTATCTTTGTGCACCCGGATGAGAGTACTTTGATGTCGTCACCGTTGGGTGAAATTTCTACTGATTTTAATTTTATCCCGGGTTTGATTTTACCAACCCTTCACCCTATTTATTTGCCAATCTTAGATGACTTTTTAGGACGTGGAACTGGTATTCCTAGTCTGAGTTGTTGTGTCACGCCCACATTATTAGTTCCTACTTTGACGTTGACTCAGCGTGTAGATATTACTATGTTGAGCGCACTAGTATTTGGACTGTTCACCGCACCTCATAGATATGACTATACGTTAGTTTTGACAGTTCATTTTTCAACGTGTCCGTCTACGGTTCCATTCCCTACTATGACTGACTCTGTTTCTTTGGCAATTGTGCCTCTGGATGTGGTGTCCCCTAGATATACTTATATACCACACCCGGTCCCACACATTTATTCTCCGCCATTTGATGATCCTCATTTCCCCACGTTAGTGACTTTTGTTGGGTCCCTTGAGTTGTTTCGCTCGCACATCTTTTCACATTCGGGAGCATCCAATTCAATTGTTTATGATGAGCATTTCACCTTCGCATATCTTCATGCCAAGCGTGAAAATGTCAAAATTGTAATTAAAACTACGGTTCTGGAGCCCGTTAAAATCATCCCTGATTATAAGGCTCCCGTGCCTCCTGACTTAACCCCCTTATCCTCCATGTTTGGGTCTATTCATGTAGCACATGGATTCTCTCCTCATGTGTCTTGGACGTTAGTATTTCTTCTTAAGTTATGTCGCACGCACTTCTACGCCTTTTCGAGACTGTTCGACGCTAGAGCTAGTGATTTGGGTTTAGTCTGGTCAGTCCCCGAGCGGATGCCTTCTCGCTCCGTTGATAAATTAATACGTAGGAATTCCGACCCATCCATGATTATGAAGAACGTCGGATTTTATGCTTTTATTTTAGATTTTTATATAGCACAAGCTGTTTCACTTTATTTCAAGTTTCTGGACTTTTTACTGTACGTCTCTGTTCCACCTGAGTGGCTTTCTCCGTCGTTTCTTCCTCCCACTACATATTCTCTTGGGTTGGGGAGTGTTAGTTATGTCGTGTCTATTTTCCACGTTGACTCCATGGCTCTTGAACCGGATGGTAAGATTCAAGTTTTATTTCTTTTGCTTGACACCCTTTCGAGTTTCCTCGAAAGTCTTGTTGTTTCTATGCCTGACAGGTTCGTCGTACCGATGGATGTTCATGCTACTACGACATGGATTGCGGGGCCAGATTTGCCCTATGTTGCTGCTGCTTTTGACTGTTCCCCCCTCATGGGCCACTCATCAGAGATGAGTAATTTTGAGTGGGGGAGGATTGATGGCGACGTTGCTGATGCGGTCGTTGATCCCTGACATGGAGAGTTCGTGGATTGGGATTGTCGTTGCCGTAAGCTTGAAGATGGGAGTCTACCACGACGTTTTTTCGCCAACGCCGCGACATTCTTCGCCAACACCGCTACATATTTTGCACGACGTCCGCCGCCGCCATTTTAAATAAAATATATAATTATAAATTAAATAATTATAATTATATATTTTATTATTTCATCATTTATTTTTATTTCCTATTTTATTATTTAATTTCATATATGATGGGTGCCCATAGCCATCATGAGTATCTTTTATTTCATGAAAGTTTAATTTATTCTTATTTTATGCATTATTTGTTTAGATTGTTTTCCTATTTTATGAATGGTGGAGATTGAGTGGTGTAGCCTAAATAAGGCCTATATTGTTTTCCTATTTCATGTATGGTGGAGATTGAGTGGTGTAAGGCTATAAATAGCCATGTTTGTTGTTGATTTCATTAGTGAAGAATGAAATTTGAAAACCAGAAAAATTCTTGAGAGATTTTCCCCCCCTAAGGCAATTTTCGGCCAACCCTTCTCCCACCCTTTTCCTCCTCCCCTTGGCCGCCGGCCTCTCTTCTTTCCCTCCCTCTCTATTTCTCTCAGCCCCTCTTCTCTTTCCTACAAACCGCCGACCACCCTAGCTCCATTCAAACCGCCACTTGCCCTCTTCCTCCAAGAACAAACCGAACAACAACCACACCTCCTCCCTATATAACTATTGGATTTTTCAAGGAACTCCCTCTTCTAGGGTTTTTGCGAAGGGAGACGGCTTGTGTTTTCATCGTCCGGCACGGTACCGTGGAGTTGCGTGGGAATAGAATCAACCAACATCGTGTGCGCATCCTCCACCCATCTCGTGGACGGAATTCTCGTGGGATTTTGGGTAACGATTTCCTATATCATCTCTCGTGTGATTCTTTCTAACTATTGTGAGTTTTGGTGGAAACAGAAGGCTAGTATTTGGTCCTGATTTATATTGAAAATCGTGCTTGATCCAAATCTAAATTTCAAGGGTTTTTTTATCCGGAATTTCTCGTATAAATTGGAGTGTTAGGCTTACCCTCGAATTAATTATTTTTGGGAACCGATTTTTAGACTTTATTTCAAAATTGAAATCTTAGTCAGGATTTTCTCTATTTGGAAATATGAATGTTTGCGCATAATTATATTTTGAATTGCTAATTGTCCGTCGAAACCATGGGCCTGCATCACCAACTGGGTCTGCCAACAACGTAACTCTGCTATTCTAACTGGCTATGGGCAGGACAGCGGGGGAAAATAGTAAAAACACTTCACAACAGACGGGGCAAGTAGTCCTCAAAAACACCTACTCGCCTGAGACGGCGAGTGCTCAGTGGAGCTGGCACTCGATGCTTCTTCTCGGCCTTTGGCGAGTGCAGGCCTGGCTGGCCCTACTCGCCTACTACTTGCCGAATGCCTCTGGGGTGAGTTTGAGTCAGCCTGCTTACCCAAGGCGGGAGTAAAAAGACCAAAGCGAGTTGAGTTGAGAAACATCACTCAATGTTAAAGCCAGGAGGGTGCTGACGGGGGAAAAATTGAAATGAAGCCTCATAAAATATCTGGGCGAGTGGCCTTCTGATACCTCCACTCGCCCGGGGCGGCGAGTGCTTGATGGGGCTTGCACTCACCCCTTCTGCCTGGCCCTGGGAGAGTGTGGGTCTGACCCACCCCACTCTCCTGGTACCTACCGAGCCCCTGGGGTGAGTGTGAGCCTGCTTTCCCCACTCGCCCTTCATGCGTCCCACCTCCTAGGGCTTGGGCTGAACTTGGCTGCTTTAGCTCCTGTCGATCCCACTCACCAAATATAGGGTTGTACACAACCCCCACTCTTTGCGAGCTTCAATAAAGCTCGGAAAGAATCATCAAACCCCACATATTGGGCGAGTGGGTGCTGATCTGGAAAAGAATCTTCTATGGGACCCGCCATGACCATATAAATATCCAGGTAGTGGTAAATGATCCCTGTCTTAAATCCTCTGTCGTTGTTCTCGCCTCTGATCGTGATGTCACTTTCCAAGGAAGCTCTAGTCTGCCTCCACACTGTCCAAGATAAAAATAAAGCCTTGATGGGATCACTCACCCCCTGGCTTTCCTGAAAAGCACTCGGGTCATCCCCGAAGATGAAAAAAGCTAAAGCAGTCCGGTGCGACCTAGCAAAGGATGAATTGACCTCTCAGAATCCTTCCTCACCCGAGACATCCTTGGTATTTGCATTCGCTTAGCACTATTTATCCTTTTTTGTCACCGAGATAAAATGTTGATTCGTCGTATCTACTTACAGATCCCATCGGTGGAGAAGGAAGTTAAGGAGGCGAGTGCTAAACCGGTCTCGCTGGGGAATTGGCACGGCCAGGTGGACCGCGAGACCACCTCCCCTCTCCAGCTTGATGTTCCTGCGCAGGAGAAAACTTACCCCTCTTCCAACTGTTAGCTTTTGGTCCCCTAGTTTAACCATCCTTTCTTCGTAGCCCCCGCTTTTGGAACTTTGGGGACGGGAAACCCGGTGCCGAGATCCCCCGTTCGTGGGACGCCTGTGAATCTCTCCTCTGCACCTCCCCTGGTGGATGCTACCCCCAGAAATTTCGCTGAGCTAGCCATCTATCTGCCAGGCCTAGGGAAGAGAAGCATATCCTTCAAAACCCCCTTTGAGGGGCGGCCTAGCACTTCTCGCTGTCCTTCTTCTACCCAAGGTTTTCGTGAGATTTCCGGCGACGTTGATATTGATGAGGAGTTCTTGCCCCTTCCTTCTCCAGATTCTATCGCCGAATACCTGGGCAATCCAGGGGATGCTGTGGGGATGAAGCGGCGGGTGGCCGAGATATTCTAAAAACAATCGCTGCTACTGCGCGGGATCGCCCGTCAGGTGCGGGAGAATCAAGAATCTGCTGAGGAGCGACTTCTTAGCTTGGAGAATAGCTACACACAACTAGTTATAAATATTTCGGGAGAGGTCGGTGGCGGGACAAAATATCCTGACCTTCATATCGCACGGGCCGAAGATCAACTCCACCTTGCGCAGCGAGAACTTCAGAGGATTCTCTCTATTCATTATGCACACGCTATGCTGGGAGCGGGAAGGGGAGGTCGGGGATGGTGAAGATGGACCCCTGGTGGGCCTACCGACACTCGTCTCCCACTTCGATTTCATTTAATATGCCCTGTAATAATGACTGTCGGGCCTTTGTGCCGAATGCTGACTGTATGACGGTTGTATATGGTTTGATCTCGCCTTATTTCCTGTCTTTTATGGTATATGAATTTCTGTGCTTGGGGATGCTTTTTCTTGTCGTTTCCTCTATTTGGAAACTCGGTGCGAATGAGGCAGTGCGAGATCTCGCCAGGGGCCAAGACGGGGCTCGGGGCGAGACCTAAAAATGTGCTATCCGCACTCCCTAGTGCCTTGATCATTTCCCGCCCGAATTTTCCTATAAATAGGTCGCTCACCTACCGTATTTACCGCTTTCTATACTTTTGCTTTCCCTATCATTTTCCTTTCTCTCAAGCTCGTCCCGCTGCTTTTACTTTTCTTTCGGGCAAGAAATCGGGAGAGGGTGACGACCGGAACAAGTGCGCTGCCGCATTTGCCGACTACCCGTTTGTAAACTGCAAAATGTCAGAGGAAGAGAATCATACCATAGTCAATCTTTACATCTCAACGGGTTTCACCGAACGACATCCGTCGGATAGCGAATCCATTAACCACTTCTCGCCTGTAGAACTCGCCATACCCGTCGAGCATTTTGAAGTTGGACTCTGCCTCCCATTATGGCCCGAGATTCGTCGGGCTTTGTGCTACTTCGGCGTAGTTCCCGCGCAGCTCAACCCAAACTCCATAGCCCTATTAGTCGCATTTGCCTGCTATATGAGGTTTGAGCAAATGGAATTCATCCTCCCGGTCTTCTGCAAATTATTTAATTCCTGCGCCAAAAATGACGGGATTGCCTTCTTCTCCGGAAACAATCTTAAGGCAAAAGGTCTCGCCAACAAAAACCACAACTAGGTCAAGAGGTTCATATTCATCTCTGGCGACTTCGGCAACCTACCTCTCTCGCAGATCCAGCAAGAGGAGTCTACCTACCACCCTCCCAGTCTTGGCGGCCACGAGTCCAATCTCCATCAATTCCTCATTAGGAAGGATTTCGACGTTATCTTTTTGAGGAGGAACGTCGACACTCTCCTTCCGGTTCTCGCCGGGGAAGGTAATTCTCGCACTCGCTATTATATGGTTTGGAGAATTCTTCTGACTTACAATATTTGCACATGGGTGCGAGATCTTCCCCTTAATCCTCCATTCGCCGACGGCGTCGCACCCTCATTTGAGCTTGCGCATGCTGAGGCTGCCGCAGCTGCTTGCAGGAGCTCTTTGGAGCCGTCGCCGGGATCTAGCGTAAAAAAGCAAAAGCTCGTCATGTCGACACCTCTGCCTCCTAACAAGAATGTACCAACATTAGGCCAGCCGGCAACCACTGAGAAGTCGAAAGATGCCGAGAGGCCAAGAGCCGCCGAGAAAGCAAGGGCTAGCGAGAAGCCAAAGAGTACCGAGAATCCAAAGGCTGCCGAGAAGCCAAGGACTGCTGATCTCATCAAAGGCAAGGAGATCATCAGTGAATCTCCTGAAAGTGGCATCGGCAGCATAGTGAAGATGGCAGGAGAGGCTGGCAGGACCTCGACACAGGGGGAGCCGGGACCTAGGGACCATAGGAATTTTGGCCTAGGTGAAGAGGTGCTGAACGACAGGAAAGAGCCCTTGTTGGTGTGGGATCGAAATGCCAACATGGACTCTATATCAACTATGCTCCCCTCTTGGAAAGAGGGCGATACGGTCTCGGGCCAGACCTATGCTCTGGTATTTGTGTTGGGTATTGTATCCAAAATATACCTTGATTTGAAGAAGCCCCTGGACCAGTTAAGGTGAATTGACATTGTATTTGATCATTTGTTTTCAAGTTGTGCTTGTAGTTATTCCACGCTAAGTACACACTAATGTCAGGGTGCAGTGGGTCAATATACACGGGTCTGCGCAACGTAATCCCTCGTTGAGCAGATCAGTGTGTTGGCCTACGTGTACTCTCTCTATTGGAGTGTACTTACTTTCAAGTACAGGGCTGAGAAAGATCAAGAGCAGACAAGGAGAAAGGATGGGCCAAAGAGCAGCTCACGGGTGGAAAGATGAAAAATAGTCTAAGTATAAATCGTCGAGAATCACTAAGTGATTCTCGCCGAATCGACGAGAATCACTAGTGATTCTCGCCGAATCGTCGAGAATCACTCGCTGATTCTGGCCGATTGCAGCCGGCTGTCTCAACGCCGTCTTGATTTCTGCTTAAGGCAGAATCGTTGAGAATCACTATTTGATTCTCTCCGAATCGACGAGAATGACTTTGCATTCTCGCCGATCCGTCGAGAATGAATATTGATTCTGGCCGATTCTCTCCGATTGGCTATATCTTCAGTTCTGCCAAGTAGAATTCGGCGAGAATCATAAGTGATTCTCGCCGATTCGTCGAGAATCACCTATGATTCTCGCCGAATTTGCCTTGGGCGAAATTCTTGTGCTCGCTGGACCGGAATAAGTTCCAGGCGCTGTTTTGAAACCGGAGCTAGGGTTTCTTTTGGTGGGGCCCACAATGGTCATATTGTATGACCTACTGTATAAATACATCTGTATTTTGAACAGTAATTGAACGAACATACAAGAAAGAATACCGAGCCGCCGACGTAACCTATATCGCGGATTTCTCTTCCTCCGCCGCCGTCGTCACTCGGGAAGATTGTCGCCGCCTGTGATCGTTGATACCTCCTGATCTCCCGATGACAGAAGCTCAGCCAAGGAATGCGTCTCACGTGTCTATCCAGAGATCTTTTGTCTCTTGGTTCGTTGATCGGGAATACCTTCCCTTTCCGAATCGATCGAGACGATCAATCCTAGTGTGACTGTTGGTAGACCTTGCTAGCTTAGCTACGAAGGTTGGATCTCTAAAGCTCAGCCGCCGCACTTCTTGCCGCCGCCGATCCCGAACGCCAAGCCGCCGCTCTTCTTGCCGCCGTCGATTTGGTGGAGATTCATTCTAAGTGAGAGCTAAGGTCATGGACTCTTCGTCTTCGTCAAGAACGCGTCATCGAACGAAGAGGGACACCTAGCCTCCATAAGAAGTTTGTATATTTTATACATTCAAGTTTTATTTTTGTTGTAAAGGAACGTAGGTTCCTCGTTGTAAGGGTTGGGTGCAACCCATGGTGGAGGAGTGGTGACTCCTTCGTTTGGAAGGGTTCCTTCCGTTAGTGTGAGGATTGGATTTCAATCCAGTTGGTGAAGAGACCGAGTCATCCCTTGTTGGGAGATAGGTCGAAGGGGGAAAGTGGACGTACCCAAATCAGGGAACCACTATAACTGCTAGTGTCTGTTTGTGCTGTGTTGTTTTGTTTACTTGTGCAGGTAGAATTTTAATTCCGTTAAAATCGCTGCAAGACACCTATCCCCCCCATAGGTGAAGGTAGTTGGCACTAGGTGGACTTTCAAGTGATATCTGAGGGATTTACTCATCAAAGGGGTTAACACCTCGAGTAAGTTCCTGCCACTAATGTCAAGAAGAAGGCAGGTATCTACTATGGGCGGACTCAAGTACTCAGGCAAGATCCCAGTGTGCACCAGGCTAAACTTTCCTATCTGGAAGAAAAGGATTAGATTTTACATGGAAGCAGTCGACCCTCGACTCTTCATGGTCGTGGAGGAGGGACCTTATATTCCCACTAAGGCCTCCACCATTGATCCTACCAAAAAGGTGCCAAAGAAGCTTTCTGAAATGGACAAGGACGAGATGGTGCTGGTCGGACTTGACAAGAAGGCATAGAATATACTGATCAGCGCAGTCGATGACTTCATGATGCAGAACTTCTGCAACTACAGGACAACCAAGGATATCTTGCACAGCTTGATTATCCTGATGGAGGGCACAAATGAAGTGAGGGATGATCAGAGATCCCTCCTACATCAGAAATATGAGGCCTTCAGGCAGGGGCCCAAGGAAGAGATCGGAGTTACCTTTGAGAACTTCCTCAAGATCGTCAATGCTCTCAAGGGATATGGAAGAGTGTTCAAGAATGGTGAACTTAATGATAAATTCCTTAGGTCCCTTACTAAGGAATGGTACACGAAGATCTGGGCCATCCGAGAGTTTGGCAGATTAGCTAAAACTGATCCTCAGATACTCTTTGGGAAGCTTATGTCCTATGAGCTCTAGTTGAACACGAGGAAAGCTGAAGAAGAAGCAGAGAAGGCCGCAGCCAAGGAAAAGACTGTGGCCCTTAAAGCCATTCACTCCAGGAAGGGCAAGGGTGCGGCTTCATCCCGTGCGGAGAAAAGGATGAGGAGGAAGACTCCGAGCCATGCTCCTCCGGCTCAGAGTTGTCTGAAGAAGACTTCTCCCTCATCACCCGAGAATTCAAGAAGTTCCTCAAGATGAGGAATCAAAGAAAGAGAGATGGCTCCTCCTCCAGAAATCAGAAGAAGAATTATTCTTCTGATAGGTATGAATCAAAACCGAACAAACATCGTAATACTGACATCATTTGTTTTGGATGCAATAAGCCAGGACACGTCGTGGCCGACTGTCATCAAGCCAAGAGAGAGAAGGGGAAGGGAGAAGAACACAGAACCTCTAGAGATAAAAAGAAGGAGAGGAGCTACATCGCCAAAAAGTCAGACACTGAGTGAGTCTGATTCCTCAGACTCCAGTGATGATGAGGAAGCCTACTTCGGGCAGGTGGTCGCTCTGACTCAGAAGGAGAATGCCCCCGATTCATTGGGAAGGTAAAAGCTCGTACCCCCCTCTCTGACTCTGACTATGAGTCTCCTGATAATGATCTCGAGGACATCCCATTTGCCCGAGAAGCTGAACTTCTCGAAAAGTATGAGATTCTGCTCCACACCTTCGAGGAATGCCGCAAGAGATTGAGGGCTCAGAAAAGGGAAGTCAAATTCCTTAAGGTCGAGGGTGTCTCCCTAAGGGAAGAGATCACTAGCTTGATTTCTCTCCGACAGGAGCACCTGGACCTGATCTCTAAGCACTCGGAGTCTCTAAGTCTCCTTGACCTTAAACAGGAAGAAATCAATAAGTTGGAAGAACAACTTACGGCAGAAAAGAAGATTGTCCAAAGCTTCTCTATGCCAAAGACTATTCTCCCACTGGTTGATACCTTTTCTGCTCAGGCTAAGGGGGCTGGCTTGGGCATGTGGGTGTGCCTGGTAAATCATCCAGGAGAAACAAAAAGCAGAGGAGAAATAAGGCTGCTAAGAAGGCCTCTACTGCAGAAAAGGGAAAGGCCCCACTCAACCCTGTTATATTCAGGAAGCCTGGCTATCCCTACAATGAACAGGATTTTGAGTCAACCTATGCCGACTTCTTCTGGCCCTCGGTTGAAAAGCCCAAGAGCCGGTATGAGGGGTGGGCCTTCCCCCGCAATTTTGGCGAGAGTGTCTTCAAGGCACCTTATGAGGAAGTTCAAATGGAGGATTATGGCCACTTCTCTAGCGGCCATAATAGGAAGCAGGCACCCAAGGTCAAGCCTGTTACACTGAGAAACCAGGAGGTGAAGAAATCATGCGACTGTTGTCATCATGATGCCTCCATCTCCAGGTCCAAGACCCCGGCTGAACCTTCCGTTCTAAGGGTGAAGCAGGTTCCTAGGAGAAAGTATAACAGATTTGACTGCTGGTGCTGTGGCAAAGTTGGTCACTTTGCCGTGGATTGCTGGTTAAATCTGAGGAATAACGAGACTCCTCATGTTGGCAATGCGAGGCAGACCACTCGTAGGGCTAACCATCCGAGGGGGAGTATGCTAATGAGGAATCTAGGACCCAAGTTCGATTGGGTTCCTAAGGTAAATTAATTCTGTTTTGCAGGAATGTCCAAAGGCCACCAAAACTCCCATATGGTACTTGGACAGTGGATGCTCCCGGCATATGACCGGGACAAGAAGCCTGCTGCATGATTACTCTCTAGTCAAGAATGGACCCAAAGTCATCTTTGGGGGATCAGATCGAGGAGTCACCAGGGGTTACAGTATGATTTCCAACGGTATAATTTCTATCACCAACGTGGCTTACGTTGAAGGGTTAAATCATAACCTGATCAGTGTAAGCCAGTTATGTGATAAAGGTTATGACGTTAAGTTCTGCAAGGATAAATGCCTGATAATATCGTGTGCCTCTTCGGAGATGGTATTAACAGGCATTAGGAGCAGAAATATCTTCTGCTTAGATTTTCTTAGTTTAGATTCATCTACCACCGTATGCCTAGTAGCAACAGGCAGTGCATCTCTTTGTGAACAATGTCACAAGAGATTGACACATATTAATTTCAAGACAATTAGTATGCTGTTTTCTTAAAACTTAGTAAGGAATGCTCCCATCATTAAGTGCATCAAAGATAGCCCCTGTCCTGCATGCAAAAAGGGCAAACAGACTCGGGCTACCTTTAAGTGCATCGTTGATAAAGACTCCTCTAGATGTCTTTATCTTCTGCATATGGACTTGTTTGGTCCAATGCAAGTTCATAGCTTGGGAGGGAAGTCTTATACGCTAGTGATTGTTGATGATCACTCTCGGTTTACTTGGGTGTTCTTCTTAAAACACAAGTCGGATATGTTTGACATCTTCACCAGTTTTGTCAGGCAGATTCAGAAAAAACTTAACTTCTTGGTGGTCAAAATCAGAAGTGACCATGGAACAGAGTTCGAGTCTGGTGCTATGACAGAGTTTTGTGAAGAACTTGGTATCTTTCATGAGTTTTCCTCCCCGCGCACTCCTCAGCAGAATGGAGTTGCGGAGAGGAGAAATAGAACGCTCATTGAAGCCTGCACGACAATGTTGAATGACGCTTCTCTCCCAGAATATTTCTGGGCAGAGGCTTTCAATACGACGTGTCATGTACAAAACCGGGCCTTGATCAACAAGAATCATCATAAGACGCCTTATGAGCTACTGAAAGGCAGGAAGCCAACCATGTCCTATTTTAGGATCTTTGGCTGCAGATGTTATGTACTGAATAACGGGAAGTACCCGCGTACTAAGTTTGGTGAAAAATGCTTCGAAGGCATATTTATGGGCTATAGTAGCCATAGCCGGGCTTATAGGGTTTTCAATAAGAAAACCCTAGTGGTAGAGGAATCAATAAATGTTGTATTTGATGAAGGAAGCTTGCTTAATTGCAATTCTTCCAGTGGTTTTCTGGAAGATGCAGGTGCAAGAATCGAACAGCTACACCTGGATGAGCCCGATAAAGATGCAACTCCAAAGTACATCAAGGTCTCCACCTCAACGCCGATCGGAGATGATGATGGTCAGGATGGAGTAGTCCTCCCTGAAGAGGAAGGATCCCCAGAAAATGCTATAGCTCCTGATGCAAGACTACTAGAGCTCCGACACGCGAGGGATCATCCGAGAAATCAAATCATCGGAGATCCCCATGACGGTGTCAGAACTCGTCGAGGTACAATTAACGAGATTCTGCATTTTCGCTTTCTGTCACAGGTTGAGCCAAAGAAGTTCGACGAAGCGAACAAGGATGCAGCATGGATATTGGCCATGCAAGATGAACTACATCAATTTGAAAGATGCAACGTCTGGACGCTGGTTCCCAGACCAAAGGGGCAGAACGTGATCGACACCAAGTGGATCTTCAGAAACAAACTGGATGAACATGGTGTCATCATAAAGAACAAGGCCAGGCTGGTGGCTCAAGGTTACAGACAGGAGGAGGGGATTGACTTCGACCAGACCTTTGCACCAGTGGCAAGGCTCGAGGCGATCAGATTATTCCTGGCGTATGCTTCGCACAAAGGATTCACTGTCTATCAGATGGACGTGAAATCTGCATTCTTAAATGGCATCCTTAAAGAGGAAGTATACGTCGCACAACCCCCAGGTTTTGTTAATCCAACTTATCCCAATCATGTATATTTTCTTAATAAGGCTTTATATGGCTTAAAACAAGCTCCTCGAGCTTGTTATGAGACTCTGTCTAGTTTTCTTCTTGAGAACAAGTTATCTAGAGGAAAAATAGATAAGACATTATTTCTTAGGGAAGTCAAAGGCAAGATCTTGCTGGTGCAAATCTATGTTGATGACATTATATTCGGCTTAACGGATAACAATCTTTGCAAAAAGTTTTCTAAACTTATGCAAGGAAAGTTTGAAATGAGCAGTATGGGAGAGCTAAAGTATTTCTTGGGACTTCAAGTGAAACAATCAGAGGATGGAATTTTCATTTCTCAGACGAAGTTCACAAATGAACTCCTCAGGAAATTCGGAAAGGAGAATGCAACCTATATGAGGACTCCAATGGGATCCACCATGTCTCTAGACAAGGATGAGAAAGGAAAACCTTTTGATGAAACCAAATACAGAAGCATTATTGGATCCCTGCTCTACCTTACTGCAAATAGACCGGACATTATGTTCTCCACATGTGTTTGTGCCAGATATCAGGTGAACACTAAGGAATCTCACTATGTCGCTGCAAAGCGAATTCTTAGTTACCTTAAGGGTACACTTAATCTTGGCTTGTGGTACCCGAGAAACAATGATGTCGAGCTAATAGGCTTTTCAGATGCTGATTTTGCAGGAAGCAGGGATGATCGGAAAAGCACTTCCGGGACGTGTCAATTCCTCGGAAGAAGGCTTATATCATGGAATAGTAAGAAGCAAAATTGTGTTGCAACCTCCACAGCTGAATCTGAGTATATCTCAGCAGGCAGCTGTTGCGCACAACTACTATCAATAAGAAACCAGTTAGCAGACTATGACCTTCAGTTCAAGGAAGTACCAATGTACTGCGACTCCTCCAGTGCAATTTCCATTGCGAACAATCCGGTATCGCAGAGCAGGACGAAGCATATTGAAGTGCGCTACCACTTCATTAGGGAGCACATGGAAAATAAGGACATCTCTCTCTGCTATGTCCCCACGGATAAGCAGATTGCAGATATTTTCACAAATCCCCTAGACTAGGCCATGTTCAGTCTCTTCAAAACTGAACTGGGGATGCTAAACTATGAGGAATGAAGACTACAGAAGCTCCAGGCTCGTGCATCTAGGGGGAGCATCTGCAAGAAACTCAAGTATAAGCCCATATGTAATAACTGAGGGGGAGCATTGTGGCGAGTGCTAAAGTCCCAGATTTGTAGAAGCCAAAAAGGGGGAGATTGCCCTCTCGGCTAAGGCGCTAAGGGCTAAGGTGCTCTCGCAAAGTTTGCTCCAAATGCTCTAAAGATAATGGTATGGAAATTCTTTCTCAACTGATTATTCAGTTTATGTTTTTCTTCCATCCGTTCTATTCACCTTAGCTTGTAGGGTTTAGGCTTCTTCAAATAGGGGGAGATTGTTGAGTATTGTATCCATAATGTACCTTAATTTGAAGAAGCCCCTGGACCAGTTAAGGTGAACTGACATTGTATTTGATCATTTGTTTTCAAGTTGTGCTTGCAGTTATTCCACGCTAAGTACACACCAATGTCAGGGTGCAGTGGGTCAATATACACGGGTCTGCGCAACGTAATCCCTCGTTGAGCAGATCAGTGTGCTGTGCTATGTGTACTCTCTCTATTGGAGTGTACTTACTTTCAAGTACAGGGCTGAGAAAGATCAAGAGCAGACAAGGAGCAAGGATGGGCCAAAGAGCAGCTCAAGGGTGGAAAGACGAAAAATAGTCTAAGTATAAATCGTCGAGAATCACTAAGTGATTCTCGCCGATTCGACGAGTGATTCTCGCCGAATCGTCGAGAATCACTCGCTGATTCTTGCCGATTGCAGCCGGCTGTCTCAACGCCGTCTTGATTTCTTCTTAAGGAAGAATCGTCGAGAATCACTAGTCGATTCTCTCCGAATCGACGAGAATGACTTTGCATTCTCGCCGATCCGTCGAGAATGAATGTTGATTCTGGCCGATTCTCTCCGGTTGGCTATATCTTCAGCCAGAATTCTGCCAAGTAGAATTCGGCGAGAATCATAAGTGATTCTCGCCGATTTGTCGAGAATCACCTATGATTCTCGCCGAATTTGCCTTGGGAGAAATTCTTGTGCTCGCTGGACCGGACCAAGTTCCAGGCGCTGTTTTGAAACCGGAGCTAGGGTTTCTTTTGGTGGGGCCCACAACGGTCATATTGTATGACCTACTGTATAAATACATCGGTATTTTGAACAGTAATTGAAAGAACATACAAGAAAGAATACCGAGCCGCCGACGTAACCTAGATCGCGGATTTCTCTTCCGCCGCTGCCGTCGTCACTCGGGAAGATTGTCGCAGCCTGTGATCGTGGATACTTCCTGATCTCCCGGCGTCAGAAGCTCAGCCAAGCAACGTGTCTCACGTGTCTATCCAGAGATCTTTTGTCTCTTGGTTCGTTGATCGGGAATACCTTCCCTTTCCGAATCGATCGAGACGATCGATCTTAGTGTGACTGTTGGTAGACCTTGCTAGCTTAGCTACGAAGGTTGGATCTCTAAAGCTCAGCCGCCGCACTTCTTGCCGCCGCCGATCCCGAACGCCAAGCCGCCGCCGGTTTCGTGGAGATTCATTCTAAGTGAGAGCTAAGGTCGTGGACTCTTCGTCTTCGTCAAGAACGCGTCATCGAACGAAGAGGGACACCTAGCCTCCATAAGAAGTTTGTATATTTTATACATTCAAGTTTTATTTTTGTTGTAAAGGAACGTAGGTTCCTCGTTGTAAGGGTTGGGTGCAACCCGTGGTGGAGGAGTGGTGTCTCCTTCGTTTGGAAGGGTTCCTTCCGTTAGTGTGAGGATTGGATTTCAATCCGGTTGGTGAAGAGACCGAGTCATCCCTTGTTGGGAGATAGGTCGAAGGGGGAAACTGGACGTACCCAAATCGGGGAATCACTATAACTGCTAGTGTCTGTTTGTGCTGTGTTGTTTTGTTAACTTGTGCAGGTAGAATTTTAATTCCGCTAAAATCGCTGCAAGAAACCTATTCCCCCCCCATAGGTGAAGGTAGTTGGCACTAGGTGGACTTTCAGTTTGGCATGTACGAGCGGGACAACACTGCCTACTACGACATGGCACTAACCAAATCACTCGCTTATGAGAGCTCGCAGGCCCAATTCCACGCCCTCGAGATTGTGCACATGACAGCGCGCCACAGCATACGCCTCGCACGACAACTTGCGGATGTTAGCGCGGCGCGATCCTCTATCTGCTCAGATGTAGAAAAGCCGAAGGAGGAGCTCGCAACCTCTAAGAGGGATCTCGCCTTGCAAGAGGCGGGAGTGGTAAGTTCTTACTCTATTGTATATTCGCCATATCGTTTACTCTCGCCCTGATCCTTGGTATTTTTGTAGGATGCCGTGACTGTCGCCAAGAAGGACGCGCGCATCGCCCATCTAGAGGACGAGAACTGGCGGATAAGGGCCCAGAATCAGTAGTGGATCGACTCGCTTCTCCCTCCTCGTCCGAGTAAGAAGGAGTCTCTATTGTACACTCAACATGAGATTTACCTGATGATGCAGGACCATGCTATCATGGGGGCTAGGCACATGCTCCAAATGATACAATAGGCCGGCTTGCTCAACATTGATGGTGAGAAGGTGACAACCGAGATCTTGATGCAGGAACTCTTCCATCCAGTTCCTGAGCCCGTGCGAAGCGGAGATGATGTCACAGCCCGCATTTTTCTCATTAATAAATAAATCAGAGCACGAGATAACTACGAGCTGTGATGTCACGTCAAGCAGGGGATAACTGCTGACGCTCAGGCAACACTCTAAACTTTCAAATCATAAGTTAAAATGAATAGAAAACTGATTTTAAATTGATTGGCCGTATCCCTCGGCTCAGTGGATTAGAAAGTCCACGGTTTGAAAACTATTTTTATACGTAGCGGAAAAATACTTCATTTATGTTTAACATCCTAAAAGAGCGCATAAGTGTCCTATGAGGACAACTTGCACTATGCAAGACCCTAGATTTCAATTTATAATATTTATAAAGAAAACAATCTTTTTACGCATTTGGAAACTAATGTATGAGCTTTTATAAAACATGCTGATCATGCAATACATATAGTAGTTCTTATAGGTTGTAAAGTAACTAGCAACCTAGCATAAAATATTCCCAGAGAGCGAGTGAAACTACCACAAAACAGGTAAACTAGCAGCTAAGCAAAGACTTAGTATCACCAAGGAAAATCACCAACGAGCGTCAACAACCTGACACGAACTCGCTGGCAAGCATGTATGTCTGTACTACTACAAAGCTAAAGAACTACCTCAACAGGTGAGGAAAACAATGCCACCACGCAGTCCACAAAGAAACTCCTGAAATTAGCCGCTCAGCCAGCTACAAACCTGAACCTGAGGCATTCAAAAGAAGAACACCTCAGCAAGAAGTAATAAAACAAGTGGCAAAGAAATATCAGATAAAAATCGAATGAGAAGAGCAGAAAGAAAAGGGTTACCAACCCTGCAAGGGAAAATGCTGAAAAACCTCAGCTAAGAATCCAAAAAAAAGAGAGACAAAAAAAGTAAGTGTAATAATCAGAAAATTGAGAGAAATGCAACAAGTACTAAAACGTACCAAACTCCGCTCAAGCCTGCAGAGGCAAAAGGGAAACAATATGCGTCAAAGGAACAATATGAAAGGAACTAATAGTCCTAAACTTGTAAATCACTAGCACTGGCACAAATCCCAAACCTGTGTCGGAGACTAAGAACAGTCACAACCGAACAAGCAGGTCCAGGTGTCTCAAGAGTACTAAAGGGGCCGCCACAGGGTCCACACACATAGAGTTCCAACCTCTTACAGGAACCCAAAATGTCCAAAGGAGGGAATGGTGGTGGCCACGGCTCGAACTCCCCTGGTACCGTACTCCCTCAGAAACCCAGCTACCACATGCTAAGGATCCACGATTCGGCGCCAAAACTGGCCGACAACACCACTTAGAAACTACCAAGTTCTACAACCAAAACCCGCCGAAATAGACTAAACCTAAATTCGGCGACACCCGCCAAATTATTTCCCACTACCCGCCGAATTATTTCCCACTACCCGCCGAATTATTTCTTAGAATATAAATTCCGATTTCTTCCTAGTTTAGGCCGACTACGAGCCCTAACCTAGGAATATTTCTAATCTCACCTACACTACTCCGGTATTCTACGACGAGGAGAGATAATAAGGCGAAAAAAATACAACTCATGGAGGCGCGCAAGAGGGGAGAAGTCCACTTGCCTCAAATCGTTCTTGAAAACGTCCACCCAAAATACTCCACCACGTAGATCCGTCCAAAATGGGGCACGCGGAGACGAGATCTATGAAAAAACGGACAACCGGGGTTAGGGCCGAAAAATCTATGGCGAAACGGTCACCGAAACGGGAAAAGCTTACCGCGATCTCGAAGCTCTCGCCGAGAGCTTTCCAACGCCGCGATCGGATCGAGATTCCGTCCACCGGATCGACGGTGGCGGCCGCCGGAAGGTTCGCGAACGAGAGGTTTCCGTCTCGTTTTTCTCTCGCACAGGAGGGGGGGGGGGGGGGGCTCGGCTCTTGATCGGGGAAGAAGAGGAAGTATTTTTATTATTATATAGTTAATAATATTAAAAATCATAATATTATAAGTATTATAATATTAGAATTGAATAAATAAATAAAAAAAAATGAAATAAAGAAATGACAAATGGGGGGGGGGGCTGCTGGTTCGGCAGGAAAGGCAAAAAGGGGGGGGGGGGGGGCTGATTCGGTGAGAATGATATAACATTCTCACCGATTCCCTCTCCCCCCCTTTTCTTATTTTTCTTTTTTTTATTCTTTTTTTTTATATTTATAATTATATAAAAATGAAATAACATTATACCGTTACGGAGGGCCAAACGCGCGCCGAATCGAACGAAATTCGCACCGTAGGCGAATGACGACGCTACGAATCCAACGGCGAAGTCGAAATCGAATTCCGACGCACCGTTTTCGAGATAAAAATTTCTAAAGTTAACGGCGTACGCGAAAACATACAAAACTTCAATCGCGCGCCGAGGCTCCAAAAATGCTCGGAACGCGACGAAACTTGACGAGCAAGTCTAAAATTAGCCGATCTAATTTCCTAATGTGGAAATTTCCACTCCCGACGCAAATCCCAAAATCTGGCCGGTCAAACCTAACGAACGCAAAACGCGCTAACGACAAAGTCGGTATCAAAATCCGACAAACAAAACTCGGGCAAATTCCTCCCGAAGCCAAAACACAAGCATTTCCCAAGAGGCTCCACCGAGTCACCAAACAGACACCGGCTCGCTAGGGAATCTTGCTACAAGGCATCACCAAGCCACGCAGGAAACCTAAAGAGCTAAGAGCACGCTCTAACAACGTCACATGACCAACACGTGCTAACATAACGCTCTGACGTCATACTACGCCAAATAAGAAATTTAAATAAATCACTGGAAAAAAATCGGGGGGCGTTACAGTCACTTCCCCTAAAAGAAAGTTTCGTCCCGAAACTTTACGCATAAAACACTTCTACCAAAGAGGGAAAAGAAAATAACCAAGGGTTATCGAAAGCATACCGAGCAAAGCTAGGAGAACAGATGAGGATGCGCCTCCCTCATAGCGGACTCCAACTCCCAAGTCGCGCTCTCCACGTCTTGGTTTCTCCATAGAATCTTTACCATCGGTATTGTCTTCCTCCGCAACACTCGATCTTGCACATCCAGAACACGAATAGGAACTTCCACGTAGGAAAGGTTAGGCTCCAACTGGGGCACTGCATTCAGAACTTGTCTGTCACTTAGCACGCACCTCCGCAATTGGCTCACGTGAAAAACATTGTGCACGCCAGGAAAATTTGCGGGTAATTTCAATTTGTAGGCTGACACACCAATCCGTTCCACAATTTCAAATGGTCCCACATACCTTGGGTCCAACTTATGGTTCTTACCGAACCTCTTTACTCCAACCATCGGGGAAACCTTAAGGAATACCATGTCCCCCACAGAAAATTCCAAAACGGACCTACGCCGATTGGCGTTCTTCTCGTATCGCTCTTGAGCTATCCGAAGCTTCTCTCGAATAAGCTTTACAGAGACTTCCATTTCTTCTAAGGCATCTGGACCTAACAGCGGCCTCTCACCAACCTCAGCCCAAAATAGAGGAGTTCTACATCGTCTTCCATATAGCGCTTCGAAAGGAGCCATTTGCAGACTCTCTTGATAACTGTTATTGTACGCGAACTCCATCAACCTCAAGCGTTCATCCCACGCTCCTCCGTGGTCTAATATATAACAACGGATCATATCTTCCACAATCTGATTAACACGCTCAGTTTGACCATTGGTCTGTGGATGATATGCGGTAGAATATCTCAAGTCCGTTCCCAATCCTTCTTGAAGGCTCTTCCAGAAACGAGACGTAAACCTGGAGTCTCGATCTGATACAATACTTACGGGTACTCCATGTAACCTGATAACTTCATTCAAATATAGTTCCGCTATCTTTTTCATCGAGTAACCAATCTGAAAGGGTACGAAGTGCGCACACTTTGTTAATCTATCAACAATCACCCAAACAGAGTCATGCCCTCGAGGAGATCTCGGCAAACCAGTAATGAAATCCATTGAGATACTCTCCCACTTCCAAGCTGGAATCTCTAAAGGCGCTAACTTTCCACCAGGCCTTCCATGATCAGCCTTAACTCTTTTGCACGTAAAACATTCTGACACAAACCTTGCAATGTCACCCTTCATCCCAATCCACCAGGCAATCTGCTTCAAGTCCTTGTACATTTTTGTAGACCCTGGATGGTAGGCCACACTTGAACCGTGTGCCTCATTGCACAACTTAACTCGAATATCTCGAAAATTGGGGACGCAAAATCTACCGCGGTACTTTAGAGTACCCGCGTCATCGATCGAAAAGTCAGGTAGCTCCCCCTTCTCAGTTCTATTATGAAGGTGCAGTAGATCAGGATCGTCCTTTTGATGAAGCCTCGTAAGAGAAATCCATGAAGGCTCGGACACTTCCAAACTGCTTGGCGAGTCACATCTACCAACTGAAATATCCATTAAAAGGAACTCTTCTACTAACAACTCGGCGGAGAGATTGAAAATTTTCCCTGTCTTCCTGCTTAAGGCGTCGGCTACCACGTTAGCCTTACCCGGATGGTATAGGATCTCCACTTCATAATCAGCCACATACTCTAACCATCTGCGCTGGCGCAAGTTCAACTCCTTTTGAGTGAAGACGTACTTCAAACTCTTATGATCTGTATAAATCTTGCACTGCGCGCCATACAACAAGTGTCTCCATAATTTCAATGCATAAATAACTGCTGCGAATTCCAAGTCATGCGTAGGGTAGTTCCTTTCATGAATCTTAAGCTGTCTTGACCCATACGCAACCACTTTTCCTTCTTGCATCAGCACACAACCAAGACCCACGTGGGACGCGTCCACGTAAACGGCATAGTCTAATCCTTCCGTAGGCAATGTCAATATCGGAGCAGTGCATAGTCTATTCTTTAGCTCTTGGAACGCTTCTTCGCACTTACCGCTCCACACAAATGCTGCATTTTTCTGCGTCAATTTAGTCAATGGCGCAGATAATGTAGAGAAACCCTCTACAAATCTTCTGTAGTAGCCAGCCAACCCTAGGAAGCTTCTTATTTCTTTGGGTGTGGCAGGCCTCGTCCATTCCATAACTGCGGCTATCTTTTCTGGGTCGACAGAGATTCCGTCCTTGTTAACCACATGACCCAGGAAAGAAACTTGAGGCAACCAGAACTCGCATTTACTTAGCTTGGCGAACAACTTATGGTCCCTCAAGGCAGATAAAACTAGACGCAAATGTTGGTCATGCTCCTCAACATTGCGTGAATACACCAACACATCGTCTATAAATACGACCACAAACTTGTCCAGAAAGTCCTTGAAAACTCTGTTCATCATGTCCATGAAAGCAGAAGGTGCGTTGGTCAAACCAAACGACATCACCAAAAATTCAAAATGTCCATGTCTGGAACGGAAGGCAGTCCGCGGGATATCTGATTCACGGATCCTTAACTGGTGGTAGCCCAAACGAAGGTCAATCTTAGAGAACACGGCGCTGCCTCGCAGTTGATCAAACAAATCATCTATCCTCGGTAACGGATACCTATTCTTGATCGTTACCTTATTTAGCTCTCTATAATCGATGCACAACCTCATCGATCCATCTTTTTTCTTGACGAACAAAACGGGAGCACCCCAAGGCGAAGAACTCGGCCTTATAAATCCATTCTCAAGCAACTCGTCTAACTGGATACGTAACTCCTCCAGCTCGCGTGGGGCCATCCGGTAAGGCGGCTTGGCAATCGGACGCGTACCCGGCTCCAAATCTATAACAAACTCCACGTCTCGATCAGGCGGGAGACCAGGAAGATTAGCTGGAAAGACATCAGAAAAATCACGAACCGTCGGGATCTCCTCCAAACATTGCAAACTAACATTGGTTTCTAAAACCGAAACCAAACACGCAAAACATCCGGAATCAACAAGCTTCCGAGCACATACCGCCGATATAGTCGGAGAATCCTGGCGCGAATAACCGTAAACACTCCCGGGCTGGCCGTTGTCCATCCTGAAGTCCAAGCGCTTACCCTTGCATTGGATCACAGCATCATATCTGGACAACCAGTCCATGCCTAGGATCACATCGAAGTCTTCCAGATCCAACAGCTTCAAATCAGCAATCGCGAGAAAATCGCCTAGCAAAATCGGACAACTCTGAATACCCTGATCTGAAACTACAGATTCCCCTGAAGGAAACTTGACACAGAACGCATCACCAACTCGATCGAGATCCAAACGGTAACGCTCTACGAAGGCTCTAGCCACAAACGAGTGGGTAGCGCCAGAATCGAACAGAACACGCGCCCAGCGGTTCTTTACCTTAAATCGTCCTATAAAATTGCACACGCGACTAAGGAAACGAACGCTCAAAACTATAACTATGAGCTAAACATTAAAACTAGGGGAGAATCTAACCTGATATCACCTGCGTGGACGTCTGAGCTTCCTCCATAGAGACCACGTTCAACTTTCCTTTTCCCTTGTCCACTCGTTGCGGCGGCGGCAAAGCCTGAAGAGGAACTGGCTGAAGTGCAGGCTGAGCTTGCGGGCACTGATACTTGAGATGACCCTCTTGACCGCACAAGAAACAGCTTCTCGCCTTCTTCCAGCAATGAGCAGCATCGTGCCCCGGCTTCTTGCATACAGAACAAAGCAAGTCTTTCCTTGGGTTACCTTGGATCGCATGAATCTGCTCTTTCTTCTGAGCTCCTAATCTTTGATAGCACCTTTCCAATGGATGGCCCGGTCGTCCACAGAAACTGCATACCTCTTTGTTTCTCTTCCTCGGAGCAGCGTCAGGGACCTGGGTACTCTTACCCTCATCAGACTTTCTTTTATCTTTTCTCAATTGTTGACCTCGATTCTTGGCGTTATTAATTGCCTCTACCTTTAAGGCAGCTTCCACCATCCCAGCATAACTTGATATCGCATAGGCACTTGCTAACTGCTGGACGTCACTCCTTAGCCCAGCCAGAAATCGCTTGCTTCTGTTTTCATCGGTACTCACCAAGTCTGGGGCAAATCGGCTTAGTTTACTAAACTCGATTTCGTACTCACTAACCGTGAGCTGCCTCTGCTTTAAGTGCAGGAAATCATTCATCAGACGGTCCCTCTCGACCGATGGCAGAAACTTGCTCAGAAGTAGCTCCTTAAAAGACTCCCAGGAACACCCGTCCTTCAGACCTTCTTTCTCCCTCAGCCACCAGTCCTTTGCCAACCCTTTGAGCTGATATGCGGCTAACATCACTTTCTGATTATCAGTGATCCCGGAGTATGAGAACATCTCCTCGATTGATATCATCCAATCGTCTAAGACCATGTAATCTGCCTTGCCATCATACGTCGGAGGCCTAAGTCGCTGAAACTGAGAAATAAAGGTCATCTCTGGTGGCACCACGACCGGAGGCACTAGAGGAGCAGGGGGAATAGGAACAGCTTGACTCACAGCAGGGTCCTGAACTCTCAGAATTTGCCCTGCCACAACTGCTAACAGGGACTGGACCTGAGACTGCAAATCCACTACTTGCTTTGACAAGGCTTCATTGCTTTGTCGCAGACCTTCTATCATTGCACTGCTCTGCGCACCTGAAGATTCTCCCACTGATTGGGGAGTCGACCTTGTCGAAGGACGCCTCGACATTCTAATGGAACAACAAAACACTAATCAAAAACCTGGCCCACCCACTAGAACCAAACAACATAGTACAAACAATACATACTTAAGTACTTGCTCATGCTGCTAACTTGCTCTGGGATTTTCAATAATGATGTTATGCTTATCCTACGATGATTCACTATCATCACACTAACTCTTGTGCCTAGATCGGGAATGCATGAATTTATATTCTTTTTGACTCAAAATTATGTGTGTACACATGTCATCCTGCAAATCTTTAGCTTGGCACGCTGTGCTTATGCAATGTTATGCTATGCATGATTGTGCTATGCATTCTAAAAAAAGGCCTTAATGCATGTTATGAGCGGCGTACACATGAAAATTTTATGCACCCCATAAATACATAACATTTCCATGCAACAAAAAGAAAACGTGCTAGTCGCATTCATGTGGTGAGGTTATGCACCCCATAAATACATAACCCTCACATGTTGCCTCCTATGGTGGATCCATATACAAACACATATTATGCACCCCATAAATACATAATATGCCCCGTATACTTCATGTTATGCTATGAGTGTAGTGTCCGTGCTTCAGCCAAGACGTACTGATGACATGTCGGTGTGTGTATGATATGACGCTAAAACATCTAATACAAACAGGGAAAGGTTGCCCGACAATTTGTCAAGCAACCTCCCTCTGATACCAACTGTCACAGCCCGCATTTTTCTCATTAATAAATAAATCAGAGCACGAGATAACTACGAGCTGTGATGCCACGTCAAGCAGGGGATAACTGCTGACGCTCAGGCAACACTCTAAACTTTCAAATCATAAGTTAAAATGAATAGAAAACTGATTTTAAATTGATTGGCCGTATCCCTCGGCTCAGTGGATTAGAAAGTCCACGGTTTGAAAACTATTTTTATATGTAGCGGAAAAATACTTCATTTATGTTTAACATCCTAAAAGAGCGCATAAGTGTCCTATGAGGACAACTTGCACTATGCAAGACCCTAGATTTCAATTTATAATATTTATAAAGAAAACAATCTTTTTACGCATTTGGAAAATAATGTATGAGCTTTTATAAAACATGCTGATCATGCAATACATATAGTAGTTCTTATAGGTTGTAAAGTAACTAGCAACCTAGCATAAAATATTCCCAGAGAGCGAGTGAAACTACCACAAAACAGGTAAACTAGCAGCTAAGCAAAGACTTAGTATCACCAAGGAAAATCACCAACGAGCGTCAACAACCTGACACGAACTCGCTGGCGAGCATGTATGTCTGTACTATTACAAAGCTAAAGAACTACCTCAACAGGTGAGGAAAACACTGCCACCACGCAGTCCACAAAGAAACTCCTGAAATTAGCCGCTCAGCCGGCTAC
The DNA here is from genome assembly GCA_039513925.1 of Platanthera zijinensis. Lineage (NCBI taxonomy): Eukaryota > Viridiplantae > Streptophyta > Magnoliopsida > Asparagales > Orchidaceae > Platanthera > Platanthera zijinensis. Next base: position 126,202,230 of record CM077096.1, read on the forward strand.
AAACCTGAACCTGAGGCATTCAAAAGAAGAACACCTCAGCAAGAAGTAATAAAACAAGTGGCAAAGAAATATCAGATAAAAATCGAATGAGAAGAGCAGAAAGAAAAGGGTTACCAACCCTGCAAGGGAAAATGCTGAAAAACCTCAGCTAAGAATCCAAAAAAAAGAGAGACAAAAAAAGTAAGTGTAATAATCAGAAAATTGAGAGAAATGCAACAAGTACTAAAACGTACCAAACTCCGCTCAAGCCTGCAGAGGCAAAAGGGAAACAATATGCGTTAAAGGAACAATATGAAAGGAACTAACAGTCCTAAACTTGTAAATCACTAGCACTGGCACAAATCCCAAACCTGTGTCGGAGACTAAGAACAGTCACAACCGAACAAGCAGGTCCAGGTGTCTCAAGAGTACTAAAGGGGCCGCCACAGGGTCCACACACATAGAGTTCCAACCTCTTACAGGAACCCAAAATGTCCAAAGGAGGGAATGGTGGTGGCCACGGCTCGAACTCCCCTGGTACCGTACTCCCTCAGAAACCCAGCTACCACATGCTAAGGATCCACGATTCGGCGCCAAAACTGGCCGACAACACCACTTAGAAACTACCAAGTTCTACAACCAAAACCCGCCGAAATAGACTAAACCTAAATTCGGCGACACCCGCCGAATTATTTCCCACTACCCGCCGAATTATTTCCCACTACCCGCCGAATTATTTCTTAGAATATAAATTCCGATTTCTTCCTAGTTTAGGCCGACTACGAGCCCTAACCTAGGAATATTTCTAATCTCACCTACACTACTCCGGTATTCTACGACGAGGAGAGATAATAAGGCGAAAAAAAAATACAACTCATGGAGGCGCGCAAGAGGGGAGAAGTTCACTTGCCTCAAATCGTTCTTGAAAACGTCCACCCAAAATATTCCACCACGTAGATCCGTCCAAAATGGGGCACGCGGAGACGAGATCTTTGAAAAAACGGACAACCGGGGTTAGGGCCGAAAAATCTATGGCGAAACGGTCACCGAAACGGGAAAAGCTTACCGCGATCTCGAAGCTCTCGCCGAGAGCTTTCCAACGCCGCGATCGGATCGAGATTCCGTCCACCGGATCGACGGTGGCGGCCGCCGGAAGGTTCGCGAACGAGAGGTTTCCGCCTCGTTTTTCTCTCGCACAGGAGGGGGGGGGGGGGGGGCTCGGCTCTTGATCGGGGAAGAAGAGGAAGTATTTTTATTATTATATAGTTAATAATATTAAAAATCATAATATTATAAGTATTATAATATTAGAATTGAATAAATAAATAAAAAAAAATGAAATAAAGAAATGACAAATGGGGGTGGTGGGGGGGGGGGGGGGGCTGCTGGTTCGGCGGGAAAGGCAAAAAGGGGGGGGGGGGGGGCTGATTCGGTGAGAATGATATAACATTCTCACCGATTCCCTCTCCCCCCTTTTCTTATTTTTTTTTTATTCTTTTTTTTATATTTATAATTATATAAAAATGAAATAACATTATACCGTTACGGAGGGCCAAACGCGCGCCGAATCGAACGAAATTCGCACCGTAGGCGAATGACGACGCTACGAATCCAACGGCGAAGTCGAAATCGAATTCCGACGCACCGTTTTCGAGATAAAAATTTCTAAAGTTAACGGCGTACGCGAAAACATACAAAACTTCAATCGCGCGCCGAGGCTCCAAAAATGCTCGGAACGCGACGAAACTTGACGAGCAAGTCTAAAATTAGCCGATCTAATTTCCTAATGTGGAAATTTCCACTCCCGACGCAAATCCCAAAATCTGGCCGGTCAAACCTAACGAACGCAAAACGCGCTAACGACAAAGTCGGTATCAAAATCCGACGAACAAAACTCGGGCAAATTCCTCCCGAAGCCAAAACACAAGCATTCCCCAAGAGGCTCCACCGAGTCACCAAACAGACACCGGCTCGCTAGGGAATCTTGCTACAAGGCATCACCAAGCCACGCAGGAAACCTAAAGAGCTAAGAGCACGCTCTAACAACGTCACATGACCAACACGTGCTAACATAACGCTCTGACGTCATACTACGCCAAATAAGAAATTTAAATAAATCACTGGAAAAAAATCGGGGGGCGTTACAGATGAGGATTATGGAGAGAGAGAGAGAGAGCTCAGCCTTACCGATTTGAGGCTCTCGCCCCCTCATTTTTTTGCTCTCGCTGGTATTTTTTTCTTTTGGGCCTTGTTCCCCTTTTGACAATGTAAAAAATTTTAGATTAATGAAATACATTGTTATAAAAAATTCTCACCTCTTCTTTTATCTTTGCGATGCCAAGTGACGTGGTACCTTGAAATGCATTTGATTCGCGCTCTCGCTTAGCTAAGGGCCAAAACATCTCGCGACACCTTAGGCCAAATTTTCGCTTAGGATTAGACTTCATGCCGCTCTCCCCGTTTTGCTCATGCGCATGCAAATTCCAAGGCCTATGAGAGTGAGCTCTTGATACTCGCATTGGTTTACCCTTTTTAAGCTGGCGAGACCCCGTTACTGGGTGAGATCTTCCCGAGGACTTGTCTTTTCTTTAAAGAAAGCCTTAGCCCTATGGACCTATTGTGTTGATGGGACTAGTTGAGGACTTGTTCTAGAATTTTATCCACAGAAGACCACCTCCTGCCAACTGGGTGAGAATCCCGACAGCCAAAGCAATTCCGAATAACCTAAGAATAAGGGTCTTACTTTCCTTTATTCAACCATCGAACATTACCACCGGCCCAATCAACTAGGTGAGAGCCTGATGGCTAGTGTTGAGCTTTCACCGGACTCAGCCCTCTAGGGTCATAATGATGTCACTCGAGGATCCCGACCCTTCCAGCTAGGTGGAAGCCTGACAGTGGGAGCGTCTCGGGACCTAACCCCAGAGCGAGAAAAAATTTCCTTTATCCAACTTCCGGGTGCTACCCCCGGCCCAATTTGATAGGTGAGAGCCTGACAGCTGGTGTTGTGCTTTCATCGGACACTACCCTACGGGATCATAATGACGTCACTCGAGGATCCCGACCCTGCCAGCTAGGTGGAAGCCTGACAACGAGAGAGTCTCGGGACCTAACCCCAGAGCGAGAAAAACTTTCCTTTATCCAACTTCCAGGTGCTACCACCGGCCTAATCAGCTAGGTTAGAACCTGACGGCTTGTCTTGAGCTTTCACCAGGCTCATCCCTCTAGGGTCATAACGAAGTCACTCGAGGATCCCGACCCTGCCAGCTAGGTGGAAGCCTAGCAGTGGGAGAATCTCGGGACCTAACCCCAGAGCAAGAAAAATTTTCCTTTATCCAACTTCTGGGTGCTACCACTGACCCAATCAGCTAGGTGAGAGCCTGACGCCTGGTGTTGAGCTTTTATCGGGCTCAGCCCTCTAGGGTCATAATGACATCACTCGAGGATCCCGGCCCTGCCAGCTAGGTGGAAGCCTGGCAACAGGAGCATCTCAGGACCTAACCTAGAGCGAGAAAAACTTTCTTTTATCCAACTTCCGAGTGCTACCACCGACCCAATTAGCTAGGTGAGAGCCTGAAGGCTGGTGTTGAGCTTTCACAGGGCTCAGCCCTCCACGGTCACAATGACATAACTCGAGGATCCTGGCCCTGCCAGCTAGGTAGAAGCTTGGCAGAGGGAGCATCTCGGGACCTAACCCCAGAGCGAGAAAAACTTTCCTTTATCTAACTTTCGGGTGCTACCACCGGCCCAATCAGCTAGGTGAGAGCCTAATGACTGGTGTTGTGAAAGTAAGGGTTAGATCTGATATACTCTAGAGGGGGGGTTATATTGTATATTTAAAAATTTTTCTGAACTATAAGAAGTACTCCTAAACTTAGGTACTATATCACAGAATACCAAATGAAATAAATGAAATCACAGGAAAAACTAAATAACACAAAAAGTACTAAACAACACAGCCACAGCAAGAATAAGAAGAAGAGGGCAACCAGACAACACAAGAATTTATAGTGGTTCCCCAAAGGGTACATCCACTCTTCTACCACCCTGGTAAGAATCCACTCAGGTTTTTGATCAGGTGGCTTCCACTAATGAGCTTTTGATCAGGTGCTCAAAAACCAAACCTCAAGTCTTTTGGTTAGGAGACTTGAAACCAGGAATCACTTTTGAAGGGACTAGAGAACCCTTTTTATAGAGAGGGTGAGAGAGTGATGGTGTCTTCTCTTTCTAAAATACAAATGAGAAGACTAGTGGAATTGATGTTAACAAAAAGCTCCCCATGAAATATTGAGTTTATTCAGGGAGGGATGAAACTTTTTCTTCAGGGTGATAGGGCTTCAAGCTTTCAATTTTGACAAGAAGAACTTCAAGAACAATTTTGATAGATGCAGTATTGTTGTCCTTCAGAGAGTTCCTGAGAGTATGACAGAAGAAGACACTTGATTTGGATGGTAGTTCTTCTTCTTCAGAATTGTTCTTCTTCTTGTCTAGTCGCTGTTGGTTCTTGAATAATCGATTTTCAATCTCAAGAATTCTGTATTTTTCTAGATTATGTCTGTATTGTATCTCTTATATATTCAGAAGGGAAAATCTATATCTTTTATATATTTCCCGTGAGGAAGTCCATTTGAATTTTGAAATCCTTCTATAATTAATGCTGGCGGCCTTGGAATATTTTTGGCATTGATTTGTTTCCCCAACTGTCCCTTATAAAAATGGCAGGCAGTAATCCTGATGAACACCATAATTAATGCTCTTGTCTAAAGGTAATATTCAGAGAATATTAGAGCATTAATTACTCAGGAATCATCGCCACATAATAAGGACAAAAGAGGAAAACAGCTAAGACTGGATTCGTCGACCTGAGTCTACAGTTCGTCGAGCTGAGAATAGTTGTTCATCGAGCTGATATCCAAGATCGTCGACCTCTGAATGCTGCTTGATAACTTTCTTCTTCTGTGCATCAAGTTTGTCGAGCTGAATCTAAGAACGTCGAGCTGAGACCTGAGAACAAAGTTAGTCCGGTTGGTCCATGATCGTCGAGCTGAGTTTTAATTCTGGACTCAGACTATTTTCTAGTGTAGATTGTTGAAGTATCATTTTGGCGTTGAGTGTAATATCATCTATCGTTGAGTGAAAAGTCATCTGGCGTTGAGTGAAATGTCATCTGGCGTTCAGTGTTGAATCACCTTATCCAGAATTAGTCGACCAGAGAATAGAGTTCGTCTAGCTGATGTTCTTAGTTCGTCGACTAAAGTTTTTCTCAGATAAGTTATCACTTTGTCCAGAGTTCGTCGAGCTGAGAACCAAGTTTGTCGAGCTGAGCTAAGAGATTTGTCTCTAAGTTCATCGAGCTGAGCACGACTTTCATCGACTGGAGTTCGACAAACGTAGAACTTCTTTTTCTAAGTCTTGAATTCTCTAAGTATTGAGTCTCTGACTTTGTTGAAGGCTTGTCCTTGGCCTTGTTGACTTTAAGGACTTGACCTAGACTCTAGGACACAATCATGACCCTAGTCTATACATGTTGGGTCATATCCTAACTTAGTGAACCTAGCCGAAATCCAGCTAGGGATCCAACAATCTCCCCCTATTTTGGTGGGGTCACTAATAACAGACTCAATACAAGAAAATATACAAAGCAAGAACACAATATATATCTGCCAGAAAATTTAACAGTAAATGCAGCAGATATATTTACATAGTCAGCTTTGTAACAAGAAAACATAGATTGTCAAAGTATACCATAAACAAATAGCAGTTCAGGTTCTAGTTTTTCTGTTTTTTCTCCTTTGGCTGAGCTTCTTTGCTCTTATCCCCAGGCTGAGTAAAAATGATTTTCCGGTCAGGATTAACAGCTTCTTTATTTGATATGTACATATCTGCTGCTCCAATCACTGTCAGGGTGGAGGTTCTGGGAACTACAGCCTCTGGGTGTATAGCCATATAATCTGAAGGATTAAATACCTTCTTGCTCACCTGAAGTCTTTCAAGTTCTTTCTCTCTATATGAGGACATGGTAGTGAACTTGGTTAGATATTCTCCTTCTTCTCTGACCTTCTTTATTTGTGACAGACCAATCAATTCTTGAAGCTTAGCCATCCTGAAATTAGGATCAACATCCTGACTGACAGATGATTGATCATCTTGGGAGAGTAGCAGAGTAGCAGGCCTGAATTTAGTTGACTGTGCTTGAAATTTTGTTGCTTTCTGGCTTTCATCACTCTGAATGTATAATGACTTTGGAGGTGCAGTTTCACTATATTTTCCTTTAGGTTTGTGTGATACTGAATGCCTTCTTTGTTCAGCTTGTTGTTGGGGAGGAGATAACTCTGGCTTTTGATAGACAACTTCTTTTATCTGCTCAGTATAACCCATACTTCTTTGCTGACTTCTTCCATGAGATTGATGTCTAAATGGCCTTTCCCGCCTCTGATAAGTTCTGGTGGATGTAGGCTTGGAAGGTGCATTTGACCTTTGAGAAGTGGTTCCTAAAGCACCAGCAGCTAGAGGAGGAGGAGGATCCTTCCTGTATTTATGAGCTGGGGGAGGAGAGTATCTTCTGCTTTTCTTTCTGGCCTTTTGTTCATTCTTTGAAAGCCACATCCAGGCTGGCATCCCTTTGTATGGGGTTATGTTTTGTAGAATATAGTAGGGAGTGTCATTTATATTTCCAGGCTTGGGAGCAGGAGGAGGAGGAGCCTTCCTTTTCTTAGAGATTTTCTTCCTCTTTATGTCCTCCTCCTCCTCATCATCATCAGAAGGTTGAGGATTGTCATACCTATCATCAATTTCTTTTAGTGTGTCCTTAGAAATTGTTTTCTTTTCTGTCTGAGATGGAACTAGAAAGGGGACTGGAGAACTGTATACATCTGTACTTTGAGTAGCTAACTTATTTTCTTCCTCTATGTCAGCCAAGATCAAGGCATCTAGATCTGGCACTAGAGAATCATCCATTATAAATACTGGAGCCATGGGTGAAGATACAATGGGAGAAATAATTTATGGAGATGATGGAGTGGCAGGGATAGCAAAACTGGCCTTGAGTTGTTTGACCACTTCAGGGCTTATTGGAGAAGAATAGGGGGTAATAGCCAATGATGGCTTAGTACACTCAGCTGGAGGGAGACTTAGATAAGCTGTATCAAAAGATCTTAACATACTCATCAAGTCTACTATGGGATTAATAAAAATATCACCAACAGTATTTATTTCTAGTATAACTGACTCATCTATTTCCATGTCAGTTTCAATAAAATTAATCAAATCAAATAAATCAGTATCACCTGCTTCAACTTCAGCTTCTATATCCATTACTGCTGTATCTGAGATCTGTACAACTGGTTCTGCTGCTAATTCTTCATGAAGTATGTCCCCCTTCCCTATTTCAGTAGATACTAAAGCCATGCCCCAAAATGAAGATGGAGCAGTAGTGAGGGCAGAGATCTGGGCAGCAAGAGAGGATATGGAGGCAGCTAGAGGAGAAATGGCCTCTGCTATAAGAGATTTGAGTAGGGGTGTGAGGAGAGTAATGATAGGGGTGACAAGTGATGGATCCAGGTTTGGAGAGGTTGATGGTGGGGCAGTAGCTGGTTGAGTGTAAATTGCAGTTGCTAAGGGGTTGGGAGGTGGAGGTGAAATGGGAGTGTCTAGGGGGGAGTCATGTTGAGGAGAAGGAGTGTTCAGTGGAGAGGATAATAAATTGATGGAGGGGAGTGAGGAGAGGGTGGTGTGGGGAATATTAGCAAGATGAGATAGAAGAGGGGATTGGGGTGGTGTAGGCATGGATGTATCAGGCTGAGGTGAAGGAGGAGGGGATGGTATATGTGTAGGGGAAGAGGGAATTGGAGAGGCTGGTGGTGTTGTGGTATGGATTAGGATGGTAGTGGAGGGTGGAGTTTGTTGGGCTTGTGATTGGGATGGAACTTGAGGGGCAGGAGGTGGTGGAGGGGTGGAGAGGATCCCTTCAGTGGGGTGGGGAGAGGCTGGTGCAGCCCTTGTACTCTCAGAAGTTTTAGTGGAGGAGGAGGTAGCCTTAGTTGGCTTAGTGATGGTCCTCTCCCACTTGCTAAAAAGAGCATAGGTGAGTCTCTTTATTGCATTGATGGATATGATCGAGGAGACCAGGGATCCTGCAGCCTTTTCCTTGAGGAAGATCCCTAGGATCCTTCCAAAACACACCTCTTTCTTATTATTTTTATTTTTAATCAAATCAAACAGAATTTGACGCCAGTTCACAGCTTTATTATTTACTATGGCGCTCATAACCAGGAACTGATGCCTGGTGATGTAATCATGTGCTGTGTGCTTCCCGAGCAACACCTTCCCAACTATATCTGTGAGAAACTTATACTCAGCAGACAAAAGTTTCTTAAGTAGTTTGTTTGGGGTGTCTCCAGAATAACCCATTGTACTCAGCATCAAATCAAACTCTTCAAAATCTATTTCTAATTCGTCCTCGCCATTTTTAATCCAAAAATCTCAGTTAGAATATCGGGGGTAAGAGAAATAGCGTTACCCGCGATGGTGCCAGTCATCATGTTCTCGTCTGTAGTAGCTGTGTACACCCACTCCCTGATTTCTATAACAGATATCTTGATACGAGTCAAAAGCAGAGTCTTTAGTTGTTGATCTTCAAGCAGTTGAAGAATGTTCAGGAAAACTTGATCAGAGTACTGGAACGATTCAAAATCCAAGTCAAACCCAATATTAAATTTCATAGCAGCAAGAGATCCAGCGGGAATCGCCAGAGAGCACCTGCCAAGGAAAAATGACGATCAAGTGGAAAAGAATTGAAAGCGTGGGACGGAGGTCGAAGAAAACCTAAAAATATAAGGTTTTCCAGAATATGAACCGACAGACTCCGTTCCACGAAAAATAAAGGATCGTCGATCTGAGGTCGACGAAATAATTTAGAGTTAAACAGTTCGTCGATCTCAGTCTGAAGATTTGAATACATTTCTTCGATCTTTGGTTGACGAAAGTTTTCTGAAGTAAGTTCGTCGATCTCAGTTCGACGAAACTAACTTCACTCACAGAGAGTTCGTTGATCTCTGGTCGACAAAAATCTCAAGAACTTTTCCTTGTTCGTCAAGCTCCGTTCGACGAACTCTGAAAAATTCATCGATTGCAGACATAGACTAAACTAAACCTTCTCCATTTATCATTCCAAGCTGATTTTTAAAGAACAAGTGATTTTTTTCATCCAGAGGTTTGGTGAAAATATCAGCTCTTTGTAAATCAGTGTAGATATAAACAAGATTAATTTTGTTTTTGTCTACACACTCTCTAATGAAATGATGTCTTATGTCTATATGTTTAGTTCTGCTGTGATGGACTGGATTTTGTGCTATAGCTACAGCACTTGTGTTATCACATAGTAGAGTTGAATTATTTAAGTTTAACCCATAGTACAGGAGTTGGTTCTGAATCCACAACATCTGGAAAAAACAACTGCCAACTACAATGTATTATGCTTCAGCAGTTGATGTAGACACAGATGATTGTTTCTTGTAGAACTAGGACACTAATCTCATACCAAGGAACTGGCAGGTTCTTGAGGTACTCTTTCTGTCCACTCTGCATCCAGCAAAGTCAGCATTTGAGTATCCAATTAACTCAAACTCTGACTCAGTAGGATACCAGAGACCTAGACTAGGACAACCATTTATATATCTCAAAATCCTTTTTAGAAAAACTAGATGAGATTCTTTAGGGTTCACTTTGAACCTAGCACAAAGGCATATAACAAACATTATATCAGGTCTGCTTGCTGTAAGGTATAGTAGGGACCCAATAATCCCCCTATATAATTTCTGATCCACAGGTTTCCCATGCACATCCGAATCTATTATAGCATTTGCAGCTATGGGTGTTTTCTTTACTGAGGCATCAGCCATCCCAAACTTTTTAATAAGCTCTTTAGCATATTTAGCATGGGAAATGAAGATGCCATCAGGTAGCTGCTTCACTTGGAGACCAAGGAAGTAGGAGAGCTCACCCATGCTACTCATCTCAAATTTTGAATGCATTAGATCAGAAAATCTTTTGCGTAATTTGGGATTAGTAGAACCAAATATTATGTCATCTACATATATTTGCACTAATAATATTTTATCATGATGCATTTTGGTAAATAAGGTCCTATCTACTATGCCTCTTGAAAAACCATGCTCTAAGAGAAAGTTGGCTAAGGTCTCATACCAAGCTCTTGGAGCTTGTTTTAAACCATAGAGAACTTTATGCAATTTAAACACATAAGAGGGATGAGTTGGAGAAACAAAACCTGGAGGTTGTTCAACATAAACCTTTTCCTTAAGTTACCCATTTAAGAAAGCACTCTTCACATCCATTTGATAAACTTTGAACTTTTTGAATGCAGCATAAGCCAGAAATATTCTTATAGCTTCTAGCCTGACAACTGGAGAAAATGTTTGATCATAGTCAATCCCTTCCTCTTGCCTATATCCTTGAGCAACAAGGCTAGCCTTGTTCTTCACAACCACACCTTGGGCATCAAGCTTATTTCTGAATACCCATTTGGTTCCAATGACTGGGTAGTCTTTTGGTCTTGGAACCAAAACCCAAACTCTGCATCTCTCAAACTGATTAAGCTCCTCTTGCATTACAATGATCTAGTGGGGATCTTGTTCTGCATCAATTATGGATTGAGGCTCAATTTGAGAGAGGAAACAAGCATGCATCAAGTCTTGGTTGAGTTGATGCCTTGTCTATACACCTATAGTTATGTCTCCAATCACTTGGGATCTGGGGTGATCCCTTAGTATCACAAAATCAGTGGGTGGAGTTGGTTTTGCAGCATCATTTGGAGGGAATTCTTCTTGTATAATAGCTTTTATTGTTGTATGGGAGTCAGCTTCTTCCACAGTTTCTTCATCACTTCCTTCATTGACTTGTTGAGAAGGATGAGGTACAACTTTTGGGGTGAGGTTTAAGTCATCCAATTTCTCACACAAGTTGTGTACCTACAAGGAGTCTTTGGTAGAAATATCTTTCTTCTTATAAAACAAGTTAGCCTCATCAAATGTAACATGCATAGATTCCTCTATTTTCAATGTGGATTTATTAAATACCCTATAAGCTTTGCTGACTTGGGAATATCCTAGAAAAATTCCCACTACAGCTTTTGCTTCAAACTTTCTAATGTGCTTTTTGTCATTATTCTGAATATAACATACACAACCAAAAACTTTAAAATAGTTGATTATTGGTTTCTTCCCTTTGAGCAATTCATAGGGAGTCTTATGTTTTAGCTTGTGTATCAAGCTTCTATTCAGGACATAATTTGCTGTGCTCACTGCCTCTGCCTAATAGGATAGGGGCATGTAAGCATCTGCAAGTAATGTGCCTGTAGCTTCAATGAGTGTTCTATTTTTTCCTTTCAGCTACCCCATTTTGTTGAGGAGTTCTAGGAGCTGAGAAGTAGTGCCTAATACCTTCCTTCTCACAGAACTCATGCATAAGAAGAGACTCAAACTCTGTACCATGATCACTTCTGATCAATGCAACATGAGTAGAGTACTCAATCTGTATGGTCCTGTGAAAATCTGTAAGAACCTTGAATATATCTTACTTAGATCTCAGAAAGAATACCCAAGAGAATCTGGAGAAGTCATCTACAACCACTAAAGTATAAGATTTCCCTCCTAGGCTTTGTACAGCAACACGGCCAAAAAGGTCCATATGTAGTAAGTACAATATCCTAGGTGAATCACTCTTATTAATGGATTTGAAACTAGATTTAATTTGCTTGCCTAGTTGACAAGCCCTGCAGAGTCCTTCCTTCTTGTAGGGGCCAGAAGGTAGTCCTCTAACAAGGTTGTCCTTAGATAACCTAGCAATATTTTTCAGATTTACATGCCCTAATCTTTTATGCCACAAGTCATTTTGACTACTAACTATGTTAAGTAAACATATGTCTGAAGTTAAAAAATGAAAATAAACTAGGTATATGTTTTCTTATCTATTCCCAATAAAAATAGGTTTGTTTTCTTTAGAGGTAATAGTGCAGGAGCTAGAGTTGAATGATACTTGATAACCTTCATCACAGAGTTGCTTTATAAAGATGAGGTTATGCTTTAGTCCACTTACATGTGCAACTCTCTTGAAAGTTACTGTTCCAATCCTGACTTTGCCATAGCCCTCTGTTTGTCCACAGTTAGAGTCACCAAAGATGACCTTTGGTCCTAGCTTGGACTTGTAATCAATTAGGTTGTGCTTGCTACCTATCATGTGCTTGGAGCAGCCACTGTCCAGATACCAATGTTGATTGTATGCTGGACAGGTCTTCATCTGTAAATAAAGCAGTTAGTTGTTCTTGACCCAGGTAACCTTGGGTCCTTGTTGATTTAAATAGCTATAACTAGAAATATAAGAACATTTAGGTTGATCTTTATACCCTTTAGGATGATATCTTCTTGGTGGTATTATCCATTTACTAAAAGGATTAAAGTTGTTGTTAGAATTTAGGTTTCTGTTGTAAGAATCTGCGATCGACAATTTCTGGTTGGATCATCGACCTGAGCTCGATGATGTTGGATGAGATCATCGATCTCTACTCGAAGAATGAAGATATTCACTCTAAGGGCACCAAAATTGTCGATATCTGGTCGACGAACCATACTGGTATCGTCGATCATAGATCAAAGAATAATTATTAATTAAGTTTGCGTTCAGAGATCGCCGTTCTGAGTTCGACGATCTGTTCATATATCGTCGATCTGAGTTCGACGATAACTGGTGAATATTGTTGTTTCTGTTATTCTTCAGTTTTTTTAAGTTTATTCTTAGTTTCAATTTGTTCAAGAAATTCATTGACCATATTAACCTGTTCAGTATTCTTCTTTCCTTTGTCAGATATAAACTTTACTGGTTTGCAAAGGTTATTTTTCTGAATTAGAGGTGGATCACTAGAGGAGGCACCTAGTCCTAGTTTGCTATTGTTAATCCTAGCATTTACAGTACTAGTGATATCTAACAGTTGCAAACTTTTTCCATTTAGTGATTCTTCTAACTTCTTAGCCTTGCTAAGTTCAGATTTCAGAAAAGATATTTGTTCATTAGCAGAAATCAGTTCATTTGTTAGATTAGCATTTTCTGAGGTGATTTTGTCTAAGTCATTTAGTTTTTCTCTGAGAAGTTTGATTTCCTTCTCAGAGCTTATCTGGTCTAAGCATAAATTTTTAAATTCCAATTTAAACTTATCTGATTCAAAATCATAAGATGCTATTACCTGATCTCCAGCTGATAATGATTCCTCATCTTCAGATTCATCTGTATCTGATTTGCTACTGCCTGCCTCAATAGCCATGAGGCAGACTTCCTTTGCTTTCTGCTCTTCTTCATCCTCATTGGAGTTGGAGGATGCAGATTCTTCTTCAGTATCACTCCATGTCTCAGCAACAAAGCCCTTGTCTTTCCTCTTATGCTTGCTTGAGGAAGACTTGTTGTAGTGACTCTTTTTTGAGTCCTTCTCCTTTCTTCTGTCCTTCTTCTGAGCTTTTGGACACTCAGAAATGAAGTGCCCAGGTTTCCTGCACCCAAAACACACTACTTCTTTAGAGGGTGTTTTGTCATACCTTGGCTTATCTTCATATTTAGAAGGTTTCTTTCTGAAGTCCTTTCTGGCCATCTTGAAGAATCTCTTGGCAAAGAGACTCATTAACTCTTCATTTACTGGAATGAATTCAGAGTCTTCTGTAGCTTTGAAAGCTATGTTGTGCTCCTTCCTAGTTGGTGTAGGAGTCTTCACTTCAGCTGCTGCTTCCCTTGCTTCGATCAGCTGCTCATAGGACTTTAATTTTCCTAGAAGAGATTATGTTGAGATCTCTGTCATGCTTCTGGCTTCTCTGATGGTCTAGATTCTTGAGTCCCATGTGCTGGGAAAGCACATAAGTATTTTTTCATTCACTTCAGTTAAAGTGATTTCTTTATCTAGGGTCCTTAGCTCACTGATGATGGAGCTGAGTCTGTTGTACATCACTTCGACTGTTTCTGCTTCATCCTTCTTGAAATTTTCATACTGAGTGATGAGGGTTGATCTTCTATCTTTCCTCTCATCTGCTGATCTAGCCACCATTTGGTTCAAAGAGTCCCAAATGTCCTTAGCTGATTGACACTCAGCAACCTTTTGAAATATTTCATCAGACATAGTTTGAGCCAGTATGTTCATGGCTCTGGCATCAGCTATCTTAGCCTTTTTCTATGCATCTGTCCATCCAGGGGGTGGGACTGCACTCAAGTCAGTTGATGCAGTTGAGGTTGAAGCCACATGAGCTGGTGGTCCTGTTAAGATAGAATTAAATATATCTTCATCAATAGAGTTCATGTAAAGCTTAATTCTTGCCTTCCAGATTGTGAACTTGGATAAGTTGCATATTGGAGGTCTGGTGCTTGCATATTCTTTGTTCTGTGCCATGCTGTATATATAAATCTAGCAAAGATAAAGAACAGATCTAACTTAGGATCTTTGGTTCAAGGGTTTAGCTTGTACAACCAAAAGAACCTCCTCTGATACCAATTGAAAGTAAGGGTTAGATCTGATATACTCTAGAGGGGGGGGGGGGGGTGAATAGAGTATATGGGTATATTTAAAACTTTTTCTGAACTATAATAAGTACTCCTAAACTTAGGTACTATATCACAGAATACTAAATGAAATAAATGAAATCACAGGAAAAACTAAATAACACAAAAAGTACTAAACAACACAGCCACAACAAGAACAAGAAGAAGAGGGCAACCAGACAATACAAGAATTTATAGTGGTTCCCCAAACTGGGTACATCCACTCTTCTACCACCCTGGTAGGAATCCACTAGAGTTTTTGATCAGGTGACTGCCACCAATGAGCTTTTGATCAGGTGCTCAAAAACCAAACCTCAAGTCTTTTGGTTAGGAGACTTGCAACCAGGAATCACTTTTGAAGGGAGTAGAGAACCCTTTTTACAGAGAGGGTGAGAGAGTGCTGGTGTCTTCTCTTTCTCAAATACAAATGAGAAGACTAGTGGAATTGATGTTAACAAAAAGCTCCCCCTGAAATATTGAGTTTATTCAGGGAGGGATGGTACTTTTTCTTCAGGGTGATAGGGCTTCAAGCTTTCAATTTTGACAAGAAGAACTTCAAGAACTATTTTGGTAGATACAATATTGTTGTCCTTCAGAGAGTTCCTGAGAGTATGACAGAAGAAGACACATGATTTGGATGGTTGTTCTTCTTCTTCAGAATTGTTCTTCTTCTTGTCTAGTCGCTGTTGATTCTTGACTAATCGATTTTCAATCTCAAGAATTCTGTATTTCTCTAGATTATGTCTGTATTGTATCTCTTGTATATTCAGAAGGGAAAATCTATATCTTTTATATATTTCCTGTGAGGAAGTCCATTTGAATTTTGAAATCCTTCTGTAATTAATGCGGACGGCCTTGGAATATTTTTGGTATTGATTTGTTTCCCCAACTGTCTCTTATAAAAACGGCAGGCAGTAATCCTGATGAAGACCATAATTAATGCTCTTGCCTAACGGTAATATTCAGAGAATATTAGAGCATTAATTACTCAGGAATCATTGCCACATAATAAGGACAAAAGAGGAAAACAGTTAAGACTAGATTGGTCGACCTGAGTCCACAGTTCGTCGAGCTGAGAATAGCTGTTCGTCGAGATGAGATCCAAGATCGTTGACCTCTGAATGCTGCTTTATAACTTTCTTCTTCTGTGTATCAAGTTCGTCGAGCTGAATCTAAGATCGTCAAGCTTAGCCCTGAGAATAGAGTTAGTCAAGTTGGTCCAAGATAGTCGAGCTGAGTTTTGATTCTGGGCTCAGACTATTTTATGGTGTAGATTGTTGAAGTATCATTTTGGCATTGAGTGTAATGTCATCTGTCGTTGAGTGAAATGTCATCTGGCGTTGAGTGAAATATCATCTGGTATTGAGTGTTGAATCACCTTATCCAGAATTAGTCGACCAGAGAACATAGTTCGTCTAGCTGATGTTCTTAGTTCGTCGACTGAAGTTTGACTCAGAGAAGTTATCACTTTGTCCAAAGTTCGTCGAGCTGAGAACCAAGTTCATCGAGCTGAGCTAAGAGATTTGTCTCTGAGTTCGTCGAGCTGAGCATGACTTTCATCGACCGGAGTTTGACGAACGTAGAACTTCTTTTTCTAAGTCTTGACTCTCTGACTTTTTTGAAGGCTGGTCCCTGGCATTGTTGACTCTGAGGACTTGACCTACACTCTAGGACACAACCATGACCCTGGTTTATACATGTTGGGTCATATCCTAACTTAGTGAACCTAGCCCAAATCCAACTAGGGATCCAGCATGTTGAGATTTCACCGGGCTTAGCCCTCAAGGGTCATAATGACATCACTCGAGGATCCCGGCCCTACCAGCTAGGTGGAAGCCTGACAGCGGGAGCATCTCAGGACCTAACCCTAGAGTGAGAAAAACTTTCCTTTATACTAATTCCGGGTGCTACCACCGACCCAATCAGTTATGTGAGAGCCTGACGGCTGGTATTGAGCTTTCACTGGGCTCATCCCTCTATGGTTATAATGATATCACTTGAGGATTCCGGCCCTACCAGCTAGGTGGAAGCCTTGTAGCGGGAGCATCTCGGGACCTAACCCCAGAGTGAGAAAAACATTCCTTTATGCAACCTCCGGCTGCTACCCTCGGCGAGATGGAAACATAGCAACTGGGGGAATTTCAGGACTTAGCTCATTAAACAATATTTGCCACAAACTTGGTCTGTAAAAAAGTTGCAACATTAAAGGATTTCGTATTCATTACAGGAATAGACACACATATTTTCACGGGTAGAAATGCTTCAGGTCATCACCACTCCAGGTGTGACTTAGGGTCTTTCCCTCTACATTCCGGAGACGGTACCCTCCTGATCTCAGAGCATCCCCAACAATGTACGGGCCTCCCCAGTTGGGGTTGAGCTTTCCCACTACGGCTGACCTTCCCGCCGCATCCACCTTCTTTAGGACCAGATCTCCCTTCGTGAACTATTTTACCCTAACGTGCTTGTCGAATTACTTATCCATTATTCTTTTCACTTCCTCCTGATAGAAGGAGGAGAGGTCACGTAGCTCCTCTACCATGTCAAGGGAGATCCGTAGCCCCTCCTCATTTTCAGATTGCATTCTTCCCTGCCTGCCTCTGCCTCGACCACCCAAGGTGTCCGGACCTCAAAATCGATTGGAAGCACTGCCTCACATCCATAGAAGAGCTTGAAGGGGGTCTCCCCCGTGGCTGTTTTGGGAGTAGTTCTCAAGGCCCAGAGAACTGAAGGAATCTGCTCCACCCAGCTACCCTTCAAGTTCTTTACTTTCTTCTTGTGGAGATTGACGATGACCTTGTTTGCTGCCTCCACCTACCCGTTGCTCTTGGGGTGATGGACTGAAGAAAATCTGAGGTCAATCCCGAGCTTCCCGTAGAAGCTGATGAATTCGGCGCTGGCGAACTGAGGCCCATTGTCCTTGACGTTGGCCTGCGGCAACTCGTGCCGGCAGATTACTCCCCCCAAATAAAGTTCTTGATTACTTGGGAGGTCACCTTGGCCAACGCCTTTACTTCCAACCACTTAGAGAAATAGTTTATCATGATAAGTAAGAATCTCCTCTTCCCACTAGCCTGGGGAAAAGGCCCTATCAAGTCCATTCCCCAAATGGCGAAGGGATAGGGGGCCGTGATTCTCCTGAGGCGCTGGGCCGGTTGTAACTGGAGGGGGTAAAATAGCTGGCACTTGTGGCACTTCTTTGAAAACTCCGCCTCTTTGTGGCCCAGGGTAGGCAAAAAATACCCTTGCTTGACAATCCTTCCTTCCAGGGTCCGACTCCCGGAGTGACTCCCACACTCCCCGGAGTAGACCTCCTCCAAGATCCTCTAGATCTCCCTCTCAGCCATACAACGTGCAAACATCCCCAAGAGTGTCTTTCGGTACAGCTGCCCATCGCGAATGAGATAGTACGCCGACTTGTACTTTAAATTTCTTTTTATTCATCCCTTCTGGATACTCCTATGTAGAAAGGAAGGTTGTGAATGTGTCCATCCATGAGGGTGTTGGTCCACCTCTATTATCTCTCCCTCTTCAAAGTTAGGGTGGAACAGGTCAGTGATGGTACCCCCCACCCGGGGACCGTGTTTTGCTAGTTGGTCCACCTGTTCGTTCTCTTCCCTGGGGACGTGTCGGACGGAGAAGGTCTAGAATGTGCCGATGACCCACTTCACCTTTGCCAAGTATAACTGAAGGGTAGGATCCCTTGCCTCAAACTCCCCATTGATCTGGAAAGCCACCACCATGGAGTCAGTGAGGACCTCCACATCATGCACTCCTAGCTCCCTGGCCAGGCGGAGCCCTGCGATCACCGTCTCATACTCGACCTGATTGTTAGTAATAGAAAAATGGATAACTATCATTTGTTCTATCTTTGTCCCTTGGGGGCTTTCCAAAATCACCCCCACCCCCAGGGAATGCTTACCTGAGACACCATCCACCATTACCTTCCAAGGAACTGGACGGGTGAGTTCTTCCTCTGCCACCTCGACCACATAGTTAATAAGGAAGTCGGCCATCGCTTGGGCCTTGATCAAAAGGAGGGGAACAAAGGAGATATCAAACTCACTTAGTTCTACCGATCACTTAGCCAACCTGCCCGAATGATCCACCCCCTCAGAGATGTTGCGGAGGGGGTGGTCAGTCACCACTCGAATTGAGTGTGCCTGGAAATAAGGTTAGAGCCTTCGAGTCGAGATGACCAGGGCGAAGGCTAGCTTTTCCAAGATGGGGTATCGAAGCTCCGCCTTCCTCAGGACCCGACTCACAAAGTATATAGGGAGGTTCTTTTTCCCCTCTTCCCGAACCAGGACGGAGCTCAAGGCCTCTGCTTCGACCCCAAGATACAAAGACAGTTCCTCCCCCTCCTTCTACCCTTAGAGCAGGGGGGCCTGAGTAAATTGCCTCTTCAAGGCCTGAAATGCCTCCTCGTATTTCTTGGTCCATTCGAATTTTTGGCCTCCTCTTAACATTTTGAAGAAGGGAGAGCACTTCTCCCCAGGCCGGGAAAGGAACCTGCTCAACCATGCTAACTTCCCTGTCAACCGTTGCACCTCTTTGGCATTCCGATGCGATACCAACTCCATGATCGCTCGAACCTTGTTGGGATTTGGCTCCACCGCCCCAGTGGTGAGAAGGTGACCCAAGAACTCGCCGCTGCTGGCCCCAAAGACACACTTCAAGGGGTTCAGCCTCATCTTATATTTTGGTAATGTGGTGGAGGTTTCTTCTAGGTATCGGAGGTGAGAGTCTACGTCTCGACTCATGATCATGAGGTATATACATACACCTCTAGGTTTCTTCCTTTATGCTCTCAGAAGACCCTATCCATCATATTTTGGTATGCCGCCATAGCATTCTTTATCCCAAAGGGCATCATTTTGTAGAAGTAGCACCCGTCCCCCGTGATGAAGGATACATCTTTATGTCTAGGGGGTGAATCCTGATCTGGTGGTAACCTGAAAATGCCTCTAGAAAACTTATTACAAGAAAACCAACGGCTGAGTCAACCAATGGGTTGATACGAGGCAAAGGATATCAGTCCTTAGGGCATGATTTATTAAGTAAAGAAAAATCGACACACATACGCCACCGGCCGTCCCCTTTTTTAAACATTACTACATTGGAGACCCAGCCAGGGTATTGTATTTCAGATACAAATCCGGCCTTGAGGAGCTTGGCCACCTCCTCCCTGATGGGCTCGACCACCTTGTCCGCGATGGACCTTTCTTCTACTGGATGGGGCGAGCCTCCGGGTCCAGGTTGAGGCGGTGGCAGGCAACGTCCGTATCGATCTTAGGCATCTTCTCCGCGCTCTAGGAAAATATGTCCACATTCCTCTAGATGCACTCCAGCATCCTGCCCTAGGCCTCCGGGGTCATCCCCCCGCTGATGTGAACTTTATCCACCTTTCCTCCAAGGGTGAGAACCTCCATCTCCAGCACCTCTTCTACAACCTCTAGACGGGACTGCTCCCCCATTCTCCAACATCCTCCCCTCCTTGGGTAAGAACTTCCTCCTCAGCTTCCTCCACGGCCACTACCTCGGCCAGCTCCTGGACTTCTTCCGCCACCTCCACCCAGGTGCGATTCTCCTCCACATCCATCTCCATTCCTACCTCCCGCTCCGTCTCCTCCATCCCCCACTCCATATCTGTCACAACCCGCATTTTCTCCGAATTAAGAATTATCAGAGTAAGAGAAAACACGCGTCATGATGCCACGTCAAGCAGGGGATAACTGCTGACGCTCAGGCAAATCCAACTACAATCTTTATGCAAGAAAATCATGAGCTTAATGAATAGAAAATCAATTATGCTTAGAGTCCGTATCCCTCGGCTCAGTGGATCATCTAGTCCACAAAAGAAAACTATATTTAAACGCTGCGGAAAATACTTTAATTAGGCTTTACACCCTAAAGAGCGCATAAGGGTCCCAAGAGAACCACTCATGCTATGCAAGACACTACACTTAGTTTATATAATATATATAAGAAAACGGTTTTCGTACGTGATTTGGAATATAGTGATTAAGTTTATAAAAACATGCTGATCATGAGCTTCATTTATAATAGTATTTATAGTTTAAAAATAACTAGCAACCTAGCATAAAACCTTCTCAAAGCAAGTAGACTATCTCCAAAAAAATAAATGGTAGCAGCAATAGTATATATCTAGTACAAGGTAAAAACTACTAGTGGGCGCCAACAACCTGACACGAACCCACCAGCACACATATATGTCTGTAAGAAAGTACTGAAAACAACCTCACAAACAAGGTAAACAAAACTCCAAAGTCCGGGAGTCCACCAACAACAACACCTCCAACTAGCCACCAGACCGGCTACAGCTCAGAACCTGGGGTATTCCAAAAGAAAACAGAATACCTCAGCAAGCAAAAATCAAGGTAAAACTGCATGAAAGAGTCAACCAAAAGGACAAAATAACAGAAAACATGCAGTAGAAAGAGTCACAACTGTCCAAAACAGGACAACAAGAAATGCACAACGTGCGAAGAAACAGCAACGACCCAGCCCAGGAATAACATCCTGCAGGGCCTACTAGACTACCAAGAGCCAGAATGCTGCAACACTACCAAAGAAGAAACTTCTAACACCCTAAACTGCGGGAAGTGATAGTAGCAAAACAACAACGAGGAACCGGATCGAAGGCAAACGCAGTCCCCCAATCCACCATGTCCAAGTCAAAAGCTCGAGGGTCAACACGTGAAAACACAAGGGACCTTCCACCCGACATGCCCAGCCCGTACCTGGAGCAAGAAATCCATGGGTGGCCTTGGCTATATCACACAACTCCACCCCCATAAAGAGCTACAACCACCACTACTATCCACGACCCACGATTCGGCCTTTAGGAAAATACAGAAAACGGCCGACAAGGAAAACCCAGAAATACAACTGGAAAAAAAAATCCACTCGGAAACGAAATACGAGGTAAAGGAAGAGTGTTGAAATAAACCAACACGACTAGGCATTGAGTGAAACGCACTCAGTGCCTACCTAAACTTTGGCCTTGAGTGAGCTAGCCTCACTCGCCGCCAAAATTAAGTTACTACCCACAAGCTCACTAAAGAAAACGGAGCTCGACGACAGTCGAACGACCAAGGCAGAAGATCCAGAACTCAAGTAATTGCCTGCCACTTGAGTAACTAAACTCCCGCACTCGAAATCACCTAAATTCGCCTAGCAAAAGGAAATTATACAAAGCGCACGATCAGTGACGCACGATCAGTGGTCGTGCGCACTCATCGGCTGATGATCGTGCGAAACGAACCTAGAAACCTGACAGAAAACCTAGCAACTGCGCACGATCAGTGTCGCACGATCAGTGGTCGTGCGCACTGTTACCAGCGCTCGTGCGATTGCCCGAGACAGAACTTTGGAAACTGAAATTTATACGCGCACGAACAGAGGCACACGACCAGTGGTCGTGCGCCCTAAAGGTTAATGACCGTGCGCGGCAAACCTGTACCGTTTGGAATTTTCCGAACGACACCGGAACGCGCACACGACTCACGCCACTGCAGAAGCAGTAGAAAACTATCAACGTCGCACGCTACTACCGTATAAACTATGCCTAACCATTCGAATAATACCATAACGAAGGAAATTGGCAACCACACCCCCCTCCTAACTCTCCCTCTCGGCTACGCCCGAACCAGAGCATCAATCAAAATTAAAGGAAAACAACGGCTTCACGCCGACAATTTGGATTCCAAACATCACAACATAGGGGGGGTTTCAGTAGGAAGAACTAAGCCCTATAGTTAGCAAGAAAACGAGAACAACAAGGCCTCTAACCTGGGCTAACCGGGATTTCAATTTCAGCAAATAAAATCAAAGAAAACACTTGGCAAGGGCAAGAATACCACTTGCCTCAAATCTCAGCGAAGCTTTGGACTGCTTTCCTCCTCTTCGCACGGATCAAGACGGCCGCAACACCTAGAACAAAAACTCGGCCATTAATGGCGGAAAACTTCCAAAACTGAAAATTCCAATCCTTCCAAAACTCCACGAAAATCGAATTTCTTACCGCAGGAATGAAGGTCTCGACGAGAGCAATCCGAATCCACTCTCGGAATCGAATTCCGTCCACAAACGCTCCGGGAATCGGCGTCCGAAGGGAAGGCTCGGCGGTTACTCGTTTCTCTCGTACAGGACCGGCAGTTTTCTATCGGGGAAGAAGATGATGGGGGCTTTCATTCTAAATATATATATATATATATAATTATATAATTATATTATTAATTACAAAATTACATAAAGCACCAAATCGACGCGAAAACCGATTCACCTCGGAATTCGACGAAATTCGCACCGTAGCTAAATACCCATGCTACGAACACAACGGCGAAGTCGAAATTAACTTTCGATGAACAGAACTCGAGTTATGCCCAAACAAAGCCAAACACAAACATCCCCCCGAGAGGCCACACCGGGTCACCAAAATGACTCGGTTTGCTAGGGAGATCTTGCCAACAGGCTACCAACCAGGGCACTCAGTTCCAAGGAGCTAAACCATACTCCACACATGGCACAAGCCACGGAAACGCGTCATCGTAACGCCAAACGAGAATAAAAATAATCGCTGAAAAGACGGGGCGTTACAGTCACTCCCCCTAAAAGAAAGTTTCGTCCCGAAACTTTACGCACAACCCTCCTACAAAAGAAGGAAAAAGTAACAAACGGAAGTTACAAAGGGAAACATACCGATCAAATCAGAGAAACAGGTGAGGGTACGCCCTCCTCATGGCCGACTCTAGCTCCCAAGTCGCGCTCTCCAAATCCTGATTTTTCCATAGAATTTTCACCATCGGTATGGACTTCTTTCGCAGCACACGCTCCTGAGAATCCAAAATACGAACTGGCACCTCAACGAAAGAGAGGTTGGGCTCTAACTGGGGCACAACATCCAAGAGTTGCCCACTGCTGCGCACACACTTCCGCAATTGGCTAACATGAAAAACATTATGAACACCAGGGAAGTTCGCTGGCAAATCCAATCTATATGCAGACACACCAATCCGCTCCAAGACCTCAAACGGGCCCACATACCTTGGGTCCAATTTCCGATTTTTACCAAATCTCTTCACACCAACCATTGGAGAAACCTTGAGGTATACATGATCCCCTACTGAAAATTCCAAAGCAGACCTACGCCGATTGGCGTTCTTTTCATACCTCTCCTGGGCTAAACGAAGCTTCTCCCGAATAAGCTTCACGGCGACTTCCATCTCTTCTAGAGCATCAGGACCCAACAAAGGCTTCTCACCAGCCTCAGCCCAAAACAACGGAGTCCTACAGCGCCTCCCATACAAGGCTTCGAACGGAGCCATCTGCAAGCTTTCCTGATAACTGTTATTGTAAGCAAATTCCATGAGTCGCAGACGCTCATCCCACGCTCCACCGTGGTCTAAAACATAGTACCGGATCATATCCTCAACAATCTGATTGACCCGCTCCGTCTGCCCATTGGTCTGAGGGTGGTACGCAGTAGAATACCTCAGATCCGTACCCAAACCCTCCTGCAGACTCTGCCAAAAACGAGAAGTAAACCGGGAGTCTCGATCAGAAATGATGCTAATTGGCACACCGTGGAGTCGGATGACTTCATTCAAGTACAACTCCGCTATCTTCTTCATCGGGTAATCAATCTTATAAGGCACGAAGTGAGCACACTTCGTCAATCTATCCACTATAACCCAAACAGAATCAAATCCTCTCGGGGATTTTGGCAAACCCGTAATGAAGTCCATAGATATACTCTCCCACTTCCAAGTCGGGATATCTAGCGGAGTCAACTTACCACCAGGCCTTCCATGATCGGCCTTCACACGCTTGCAAGTGTGACACTCAGCAACATATCGGGCTATATCTCCTTTCATACCATACCACCAAGCAATTTGCTTTAAGTCACGGTACATCTTCGTAGATCCTGGATGGTAGGCAACGCTGGAACCATGAGCCTCACTGCAAATCATACTCTTAATGTCCCCAACAGCGGGAACGCAAAACCTGCCGCGGTACTTCAAAGTACCCGCATCATCAATAGAAAAATCTGGCAACTCTCCCTTCTCTGTCCTGGTAAAAAGGTGCAACAGATCCGGATCGTCCTTCTGATGCAATTTAGTCAAAGAAATCCAGGACGGCTCTTCCACTGATAAGCTACTCTGTAAACTACAGCATCCCACTGAAATATCCATAAGGAGGAACTCCTCAACTAATCGATCGGCAGAGAGGTTAAAGATCTTTCCCGTCTTTCGGCTCAGGGCGTCGGCCACCACATTGGCCTTGCCCGGATGATACTGGATTTCCACATCATAATCCGCTACATACTCAAGCCACCGCCGCTGACGCAGATTCAACTCCTTCTGCGTGAACACGTACTTCAGGCTCTTATGGTCAGTAAAAATCTTGCACGGAGCCCCATAAAGTAAGTGCCTCCACAACTTCAACGCATAGATAACCGCTGCAAACTCAAGGTCATGCGTAGGATAATTCCGCTCATGAGTTTTCAACTGCCTTGACCCATAAGCAATTACTTTTCCAACCTGCATTAATACGCATCCCAGACCTAAATGCGAAGCATCCACATACACATCATAATCCACGCCCTCCGTAGGTAGGGTCAGAACGGGAGCAGTACACAATCTCCTCTTTAACTCCTGAAAAGCTTCTTCGCACTTCTCGCTCCAAACAAAAGCCACATTCTTCTGAGTCAGCTTGGTCAATGGTGCGGCTAGAGAAGAGAAACCTTCCACGAATCTCCTGTAATAGCCAGCCAACCCTAAGAAACTTCTGATCTCCTTAGGAGTATTCGGCCTACTCCAATCCGTCACTGCTGCAATCTTTTCTGGGTCAACCGAGATCCCATCCTTGTTCACCACGTGGCCTAGAAAAGAAACCTGAGGCAACCAAAATTCGCACTTGCTCAACTTGGCGAATAACTTGTGGTTCCTCAACTCTGATAGGACCAAATGCAAATGCTGCTCGTGCTCCTCAGCACTGCGAGAATAAACCAACACGTCATCAATGAAGACCACAACGAACTTGTCTAAGAAATCCTTGAACACCCTGTTCATCATATCCATGAAGGCTGATGGTGCGTTGGTCAAACCAAACGACATCACCAAAAACTCAAAGTGCCCATGCCTCGACCTAAACGCAGTCCGTGGAATATCTGCCTCACGGATCCTGAGCTGATGATAGCCCGAACGAAGATCGATCTTGGAGAACACCGTGCTACCACGCAACTGGTCAAATAAATCATCGATCCTGGGCAGAGGGTACCTGTTCTTGATAGTGACCTTGTTCAACTCTCTATAGTCGATGCAAAGCCGCATCGACCCATCTTTCTTCTTTACGAACAAAACAGGAGCACCCCAAGGCGACGAACTCTGCCTGATAAAACCTTTAGCCAACAACTCATCTAACTGAATTCGCAACTCCTCTAGCTCACGAGGGGCCATCCGGTACGGCGCCTTAGCAATAGGACGCGTACCCGGCTCCAAATCAATAACAAACTCCACATCCCGCTCAGGAGGGATACCAGGAAGATCATCAGGAAAAACATCGGCGAAACCACGAACAATAGGAATCTCCTCCAAGCGTGGCACGCTAACAACGGTTCCAACCACCGAGACTAAACAAACACAACAATCAGAAAGAAATAATCTCTGAACACATACCGCAGAGAGAACAGGAGAATCCTGACATGGATCAGCATACACGCTGCCGGGCTGACCGTCGTCCCTGATGAAGTCCAAGCGCTTTCCCTTGCACTGAATGACCGCATCATACCGAGAGAGCCAGTCCATGCCCAAAATGACATCGAAGTCCTCTAAATCAATCATCTTCAGATCCGCCTTCGCAAGATAATCCCCCAACAAAACCGGGCAATCCAAAATACCCAAATCTGACAACACAGATTCACCAGAGGGAAACTTGACACGGAAGGAATCCCGAACACGATCTAGAGACAACCGATGACGCTCCACAAAGGCTCTAGCCACGAACGAGTGGGTAGCGCCGGAGTCAAACAGGACACGCGCCCAACGGTTCTTCACCTTAAATTTCCCTATAGGAACGCACAAAGCTAAGGAACTGGCACAACAGTACCGCAAATAATCTAGCAACTAAACTACCAGGCTAGAAAGAAAAACAAAAAAAAACAACCAACTACTAACCTGAGATCACCTGGGTCGAAGTCTGAGCCTCCTCGGAAGAAATCACGTTCAGCTTCCCTTTTCCCTTGTCCACATGCTGAGGTGGAGGCAAAGCCTGCAATGGAACTGCAGGAAGTGCTGACTGGACCTGAGGATACCTCGACTTAACGTGACCCTTCTGCCCACACTGATAGCAGACTCTAACCCTGGACCAACACTGGGCTGCATCATGCCCGGATCGCTTGCAAACTGAACAGGAGACATCTCTCCCAGGAGCACCCTGAATAGCATGAACCTGCTCCTTCTTCTGAGCTGCCGCCTTCTTGAAACACCTCTCAACAGGATGGCCTGACCGGCCACAAAAACTGCACACCACCCTGCTCCTCTTTCCCGGAACAGCATCGGGTACCAGGGGTTTCTTCTCCTCTACCAACTTCCTCTTATCCTTCCTCAACTGCTGGCCTCTGCTCTTCGCCGTCTCAATGGCCTCAACCTTAAGAGCAGCCTCTACAACTCCAGCATAAGTCACTGACCCATAAGCACTGGCCAACTGCTGCACCTCACTCCTCAAACCACCGAGGAATCGCTTAACTTGATCAGCCTCCACGCTGACCAATCCAGGGGCAAAACGGCTCAACTTACTAAACTCTATC
Source organism: Platanthera zijinensis (assembly GCA_039513925.1). NCBI lineage: Eukaryota > Viridiplantae > Streptophyta > Magnoliopsida > Asparagales > Orchidaceae > Platanthera > Platanthera zijinensis. The sequence continues at coordinate 126,229,627 of CM077096.1, forward strand.
TCATACTCACCCACCGTGAGCTGCCTTTGCTTCAGATAGAGGAAATCATTCATGAGGCGGTCACGCTCGACCGAGGGTAAGAACTTCCTCAACAGCATCTCCTTGAACACTTCCCAAGAGCATCCAGCCACTAAGCTCTCCTTCTCTCTCAGCCACCAACTCTTAGCCAATCCTTTAAGCTGATAGGCAGCTATCATCACCCTCTGATCATCTGAAATCCCAGAGTACGAGAACATCTCCTCCATGGAGATCAGCCAGTCGTCTATCACCATGAAATCTGCCTTCCCATCATAAGTGGGAGGGCTCAGCCTCTGAAACTGCGAGATGAAGGCCATCTCTGCTGGCACCACCACTGGAGGCCTCAAGGGCGCAGGAGGAGGAGGAACAGCTAACCCCCCTGCAGGAACTTGCGCACCCTGAGCCTGCCCTGCCACAACTGCCACCAAAGACTGAATCTGGGCTTGCACTTCCTCCAACTGCCTCCCCATAGCTTCGCTACTCTGACGCAGACCCTCGATCACCGCATCGTTCTGAGCTCCAGAAGATTCACCCTCAGACAGGGGAGTCGATCGGGTCGCAGGACGCCTAGCCATCCTAAAAAAAATCAATACAACGCAAATCAGATCCAAATCCCACGACTAGAACCGACTAACAGTACAGACAATACATATGTAGATATAGACTTAAAGCTGCTAAACTTGCTCTGAGAGTTTATCTTCTTCACAATAATTAGATGATATGCCCTAACCTAGGATGGTTAACCACCACCTCACTAACTCTTGTGCCTAGATCGGATGCATGAACTTATGTTAGTTTGAAAACTTATGTGTGTACATATGTCATCCTGCAAATCTTTAGCTCGGCGCGTTGTGCTTATGCAATGATATGATATGCATGATTGTGCTATGCATTCTAAAAAGAAGGCCCTAATGCATGATATGAGCGGCGTACACATGAAAATGTTATGCATCCCATACTACATAACATTTTCATGCGACGAAAAAGAAACGTGCTAGTCGCAGTCATGTGGTGAGGTTATGCATCCCATACTACATAACCCTCACATGTAGCCCCTATGGTGGATCCATATACGAACACATATTATGCATCCCATACTACATAATATGCCCCGTATACTTCATGTTATGCTATGAGTGTAGTGTTCGTGCTTTTGCCAAGACGTGCTGATGACATATCGGTGTGTGAATGACATGATGCTGAACTACTAACAGCATCCAAGGAAGGTTGCCCAACTAACTTGTCAAGCAACCTCCCTCTGATACCAACTGTCACAACCCGCATTTTCTCCGAATTAAGAATTATCAGAGTAAGAGAAAACACGCGTCATGATGCCACGTCAAGCAGGGGATAACTGCTGACGCTCAGGCAAATCCAACTACAATCTTTATGCAAGAAAATCATGAGCTTAATGAATAGAAAATCAATTATGCTTAGAGTCCGTATCCCTCGGCTCAGTGGATCATCTAGTCCACAAAAGAAAACTATATTTAAACGCTGCGGAAAATACTTTAATTAGGCTTTACACCCTAAAGAGCGCATAAGGATCCCAAGAGAACCACTCATGCTATGCAAGACACTACACTTAGTTTATATAATATATATAAGAAAACGGTTTTCGTACGTGATTTGGAATATAGTGATTAAGTTTATAAAAACATGCTGATCATGAGCTTCATTTATAATAGTATTTATAGTTTAAAAATAACTAGCAACCTAGCATAAAACCTTCTCAAAGCAAGTAGACTATCTCCAAAAAAATAAATGGTAGCAGCAATAGTATATATCTAGTACAAGGTAAAAACTACTAGTGGGCGCCAACAACCTGACACGAACCCACCAGCACACATATATGTCTATAAGAAAGTACTGAAAACAACCTCACAAACAAGGTAAACAAAACTCCAAAGTCCGGGAGTCCACCAACAACAACACCTCCAACTAGCCACCAGACCGGCTACAGCTCAGAACCTGGGGTATTCCAAAAGAAAACAGAATACCTCAGCAAGCAAAAATCAAGGTAAAACTGCATGAAAGAGTCAACCAAAAGGACAAAATAACAGAAAACATGCAGTAGAAAGAGTCACAACTGTCCAAAACAGGACAACAAGAAATGCACAACGTGCGAAGAAACAGCAACGACCCAGCCCAGGAATAACATCCTGCAGGGCCTACTAGACTACCAAGAGCCAGAATGCTGCAACACTACCAAAGAAGAAACTTCCAACACCCTAAACTGCGGGAAGTGATAGTAGCAAAACAACAACGAGGAACCGGATCGAAGGCAAACGCAGTCCCCCAATCCACCATGTCCAAGTCAAAAGCTCGAGGGTCAACACGTGAAAACACAAGGGACCTTCCACCCGACATGCCCAGCCCGTACCTGGAGCAAGAAATCCATGGGTGGCCTTGGCTATATCACACAACTCCACCCCCATAAAGAGCTACAACCACCACTACTATCCACGACCCACGATTCGGCCTTTAGGAAAATACAGAAAACGGCCGACAAGGAAAACCCAGAAATACAACTGGAAAAAAAAATCCACTCGGAAACGAAATACGAGGTAAAGGAAGAGTGTTGAAATAAACCAACACGACTAGGCATTGAGTGAAACGCACTCAGTGCCTACCTAAACTTTGGCCTTGAGTGAGCTAGCCTCACTCGCCGCCAAAATTAAGTTACTACCCACAAGCTCACTAAAGAAAACGGAGCTCGACGACAGTCGAACGACCAAGGCAGAAGATCCAGAACTCAAGTAATTGCCTGCCACTTGAGTAACTAAACTCCCGCACTCGAAATCACCTAAATTCGCCTAGCAAAAGGAAATTATACAAAGCGCACGATCAGTGACGCACGATCAGTGGTCGTGCGCACTCATCGGCTGATGATCGTGCGAAACGAACCTGGAAACCTGACAGAAAACCTAGCAACTGCGCACGATCAGTGTCGCACGATCAGTGGTCGTGCGCACTGTTGCCAGCGCTCGTGCGATTGCCCGAGACAGAACTTTGGAAACTGAAATTTATACGCGCACGAACAGAGGCACACGACCAGTGGTCGTGCGCCCTAAAGGTTAATGACCGTGCGCGGCAAACCTGTACCGTTTGGAATTTTCCGAACGACACCGGAACGCGCACACGACTCACGCCACTGCAGAAGCAGTAGAAAACTATCAACGTCGCACGCTACTACCGTATAAACTATGCCTAACCATTCGAATAATACCATAACGAAGGAAATTGGCAACCACACCCCCCTCCTAACTCTCCCTCTCGGCTACGCCCGAACCAGAGCATCAATCAAAATTAAAGGAAAACAACGGCTTCACGCCGACAATTTGGATTCCAAACATCACAACATAGGGGGGGTTTCAGTAGGAAGAACTAAGCCCTATAGTTAGCAAGAAAACGAGAACAACAAGGCCTCTAACCTGGGCTAACCGGGATTTCAATTTCAGCAAATAAAATCAAAGAAAACACTTGGCAAGGGCAAGAATACCACTTGCCTCAAATCTCAGCGAAGCTTTGGACTGCTTTCCTCCTCTTCGCACGGATCAAGACGGCCGCAACACCTAGAACAAAAACTCGGCCATTAATGGCGGAAAACTTCCAAAACTGAAAATTCCAATCCTTCCAAAACTCCACGAAAATCGAATTTCTTACCGCAGGAATGAAGGTCTCGACGAGAGCAATCCGAATCCACTCTCGGAATCGAATTCCGTCCACAAACGCTCCGGGAATCGGCGTCCGAAGGGAAGGCTCGGCGGTTACTCGTTTCTCTCGTACAGGACCGGCGGTTTTCTATCGGGGAAGAAGATGATGGGGGCTTTCATTCTAAATATATATATATATATATATAATTATATAATTATATTATTAATTACAAAATTACATAAAGCACCAAATCGACGCGAAAACCGATTCACCTCGGAATTCGACGAAATTCGCACCGTAGCTAAATACCCATGCTACGAACACAACGGCGAAGTCGAAATTAACTTTCGACGAACAGAACTCGAGTTATGCCCAAACAAAGCCAAACACAAACATCCCCCCGAGAGGCCACACCGGGTCACCAAAACGACTCGGTTTGCTAGGGAGATCTTGCCAACAGGCTACCAACCAGGGCACTCAGTTCCAAGGAGCTAAACCATACTCCACACATGGCACAAGCTACGGAAACGCGTCATCGTAACGCCAAACGAGAATAAAAATAATCGCTGAAAAGACGGGGCGTTACAATATCCTCGGCCCCCTACTTCCAAGAGATGGAGTTCACTGCCGTGACGTAACACTCTAGTGCCACAATGGGGTCTCCCCGGACCCGGACTTAGATCCCTTTGACATTTAACTTCAGGAACAGATGGAAGGATAATGGGATGCAGCGGAAGGCGCTGATGAGAGGCCGCCCAAAGATGGCGTTGTAACTGCTGGGGGCATCCACGATGATGTATTTGTAGTTTCGGGACTGCCCCCCAGGGTGATATAGAGCTCCACTCCTCATTCAACCTCCTTTATCTCCCCTGAGAACTCGAACAATGGTCCATCCGAGGCTAGCACCCTCTTGGCCTCCACCTTCATTGCATCAAACGCCTTCTTGAAGAAGACGTTGACTTAATTCCCATTGTCATTGAGGATCTGGGAGATGGTGAAGTTCTCAACCACTGTTTGCACTACTAGAAAATTGACTTTTAGTGATGAAATATTTCGTCACTAAATACTGAATTATGGTCACTAAAGACATTTAGTGGCCGAATTGAGCCCGTCACAAGGTCGCCACAAAAACCCCGCCACTAAATGTTTTTTGTGGCTAAAAGTATTGTCACTAAAAGTTGTTTTAGTGACCCTTTTTTTTGACACTAAAACATGTTATAGTGACCGAAGCACAACAGTCACTAAAACAACTATTAGTGATGAAGTATGCCCGACACTAACAGTCTTTAGTGGCAAAAAAATTGTCACTAAATGTGAACTTTTAATGAGCAAATCTTTTCAATCACTAAAAGTTCTAATGAGCAAAATACATGGGTCACTAAAAAGACATGTTTAGTGACTGCATTAATTCAGTCACTAAAAGAGAATTTAGTGGACACTAAAGTCAAATATTTTTAGTGTCTAAACTAATTCTGCTCACTATATTTTTTTTTGTGACGGAATATTTGGTCACTAAAAATATGATATTTGTCACTAAACTTTATTCAATTTCTTATAAAATACCATAAAATTATTTCATTTGATATTCACTAATTTTCATATATTTACATTCAAATACAACAATAAATAAACACTCAATTGCAACAAGAAGATTGTTCTAACATAGATTATTTCATTAATAGGGAAAAAGTGGGTGGGAGATAGCCCAAACCCCTCAATACAAAGTAATAATATTTTTATATCTAATTAAATTTAAATACAGTAACAAATATTTATAATAAAGAAAATCTATAAATATGCATTCTTTGGCACATCTGTGATAGAGAACTAATGTCTTCTGCTCTCTTATTTAGTTAGAAAGAACTCCGGCCTGCAAGGGACAGAGTTTTAGTAGGACCTTTTAGAGGAAGAAGACTTGAAAGATGAGATATATCTTCTTCCAACCTGCAATGAAATTATAAACAATCTATCATTAGTAAAGCTTCTAGTAATAATTTAAAACTCACAAGGAATCAACGTGCAATTGTAAGATAATAGAAAATAAAAAAAAATCAACACGGTGAGCTCTTAGAAGTGGAGAACAAAAAATTGTACCTATCCTATGTAAAATTCGAATGACTGCATATCAATTATTTTAAGTTTATCCCATTCGGATAAGACTAACCTCTATCTACTGCCCTAATTAATACAATATAATACTCATCATTTCATCAAAGTGTTGCTTCCGGGAAAAATTGTACATAAATTCCCTAAAATAATCATATTACTCAAAAATATATCCATTATCTAATTTTTTTACAGCAGTTTATATTCATATAAATCCCACTCAACTTTTTTTATACTAGACTGATAAAATGCCAAATTCTCATTTTTATATATGTTCCTAACAATTTCAATCATAACATATAATGGCATATCTGCTATCAAGTTTTACATAAAATTTACACGAGTGATAGGCACAGGGCTCCGCCCCTACGACTAATCACGACATTACACTGACCAAGACAGTACCCCACCCAAGACAATACTCAGACCGCAAATTACATATGCCGACATCTCCTTGTGCCAAACATTGCTAACTTATGGGAGAGACCGGGTTTGTCCCCTATCTCTAATTGCCTCCATTATGGGGATCACCCCTATTTAAAGCAATGATAAGGAATATATCTACATAATTATGAGATAGTAAATGTAATACAAATAGGATAAATGTTAACAAAAATTACAAATGTCGACTCCGCCTACATAAAATTAAAAATATCATGAAAATAAAAAACTCTAAATCCAAACAAATAACATTGATGAATTTAGATAGACCTTATTTAATTTGCATAGATTACTATTATCAAATCTAGGAATGCAGCTCCGAAGCTTAAAATGAACATTGTGCAACTTAAACATTAACCTAAATCATAAAACCAAATCATTAAAAATTTCGTTAAGCTAGGCAATACCATTGGATCACATGTTATTGCCTGGAATGGTCTGGGACATGAACTGTGTGTTCATCAATGCCAAATTATTTGACCATGTAATCTAAAGAGTTGCAAGAATAAAAATCAAATTTAATCACCAAAACAAAACTAAATAGTGTATGATAATAACTCAAATGAAAAAAAAGAAGATAATTGCATACCTCGAATGTTCTTATAATAATTGAGCGCAAGCCCAGATGCAACAGGATAGAGGGTATCATCTAGATCTTTGTTTTATACACAATAATGATTAGAAAAAAGGCTAAAAATGATCAGAAAAAGGAAGTTTTGGCCGGTGGTGGTGGTGGTCGGGGGATATGTTTATTTTTCAAGAATGATGATTAACAAAAAGCAGACGATCATATTTATGTTTCTATCTGAAGATTTTTATTGTCAAACTCCATTCGCATTTATCCTGATCTAAACAAAATTAATAACACCAAACTTAGCAATTTTATCATAAAATAAACCTTAATTTTAGCATGAAGAAGTCTAACATAAGCTGAAACTGAATACCAGCACAATGAATGAAGGGTTAATCAAGATTGGCATAATTTTATCATAGTATGAAGAAGTCTAACATAAGCTGAAACTAATTCTGACCTAGTACTGCATAATAAGGATTAATCAAGATTGGCATAATTTTATCATAAAATAAACCATAATTTAACTGTTGGATGAAGGGTTTGCATAAAATGAATACCAGCACAATGAATGAAAATGAATCTACCACTTTTTCTCTTACTTATGTAGAATTTGGAGATAATCATAAATAGAGAATTACAAAACTATGCATTCCTACCATCTCAGCTATCTTTGAATTCAAGCTTTAGCCACAGTGGGGAAAAATAATGGTTCCTCCTGACTCATCCACTAATTTACTAAATTAAAGGTACAATTGTATATTAAAAAGACAGGGGAACGTAGAAAATATCTCTCTTAAATCTGAGTTATTCTAAATTATTTCACGGCCTATTTATATGAAAGGAACACCATAAGAAATAATTCCTCCATAAGGAGTAAATATCTATGCTAACGAAGAACAACACACTTTATTTTGCCTCATCCACATTGATTCTCACTTGACCCTTATTTTATTATTGATGCTTTGATGCTTTGAGTTTTTATTTTGCTAAAGTTACATTGAATACATAATACATTCCAATAAAAAATAGGGAAAAGAAATTGACCTTGTAGGCTTGAAGTGGTGAAACCTGAAACCTAGAGAAGCGGAGATCTGCTATTCTGGTCTTTTGAATATGGAAAAAAAATGAAACATGAAAAAGGGAATTTAGGTGAAAAATAAAAAAGGACTAAGTTACTGCTGCTCTGCTGCTCCTCAAACCGATTGTTATTGCGTAGAGATTAGGGTTATTGAACCTACTGCTGCTCGGTTGCTCCTCAACCCTCAACAAAATAGTGCAAATGGCAATGAAGATCTAGACCTCTGGAGAACCGGAGAAGCAAATTATGTGAAAAAAAAACTCAAGTGCCATGGAAGAGAATAAGGCTTAGAAAAATGGAAATGGAAATACGGAATCACTGACCTAGACACCGAGAGAGAGAAGCGAAGAGATAGACCCGGAGCAGACTGCAGACGAGATTAGGGCATGTCATTCCTTGGCAAGATTAGGGCGCGCCGTCGTCCCTTGGAAGAGATTAGGGTATGTAGTCGTTGTACCTTGGAATGAAGCGGAGACACCAGTGAGAGGAGATTAGGGCGTCGGATAGTTGATCGCGAAATGAAGTGGAGACACCAGTGAGAGGAGATTAGGGCGTAGGACATGTGATCGCGATTCGGGGAAGCTAGTATTTATCGAAGGACAGAATGACGAAGCGAAACAAAGCACAGAGGTGGAAGAAATTGTGCCGCTCCATGGCAGAAACTCTTTCTCGGAGAGGGAGGTTAACGAAATGAGAGATCGTGGAAGCTAGAGGAAGTTATCTCCAGTACGAGTGTTTGTGAGTGTTTGTGAGTGTTTGACGGTTTTTCGTAAAAATTATTAAGAAATTGGGTTGTGTCTAACCTTTATTTAGTGAAAAATGGGCCAATGAAAAAAATTTATTAAGCAATATATTGAGTGGTGGATGGTTTAGGAATTATTAAGGCACTAGTTATTGACTAACATTTATTTAGGTAGCTAATGAAAAAAAAATATAAGAGGAAAAATAGGTGATTGTTATTTAGGTGACTAACATTTATTTCATTTTTCATTTAAGTGTCTAACCTTTATTTAGTGAAAAGTGTCTAGTACTCTCCGACGCAGTCAAGCTCCACAAAAAAACACATTGTGTGAAACTAGAGGCGCAAAAGTTGCAACTTTTAATTAGAATGGATGAGAAATATTCGCATGACCCTAACACACTGCCTTTGAAACAGAAGAGGCTTGTAAGACTAGTGTACAACTTTGAATCCGATAGGATGAACGGCGTGATGCTCGGATGAGCAAGCTCTCATAATGGTAAATAAGAAGAAAAAACTAGAGAAAACTCTAGGAAATGGGAGAGGCGAGATGCTGTCATTACCTGGATGCGCCGGAAAATGGCTCGAGGGAAGCTCGACGACATAACCTGGAGGCGTCGTTGTTGAAGGTTTTGTGGGAATCTTCCAAGCGGAAATATGAAAAGATGGAAACGGAAGAGTTTGATGCGGGAGTGGTTTGCCACAGTCCTTTTTAGGATTAAATATTTAATAATTATTTAATATTTTTATTTTAAGAAAACATGATTTTCACCTAATTAAAATAGGTTTGCCCAAAACAATCACCACAAAACGAAATAAAAACAAATTTTAGAGGCCAATTTAATGATAAATGTTTAATAAAAAACATGATGCAGGAGTGGTTCTGAAATTTGCAAAAAAAAAATATTTTAACTTCACCAAGGTGGAGTCAGTGCATAATTATTTTTAACTATTTAGAATAATAATTTTGAAAAAGAAATTAGGATTAGAAAATTTTCATAATCATTTAATTTATTGTAATTTACCAAATTACTTTTTCTAATAATTAATTAATTATGAACATATATTTATGTATAATATTATTATCCTTGTTTTTTTATGTAATTAATATCTTTTTTAATCAATGTCATTTAGTTAAACTAATAATTAAGAAAATTATAATAAATAATCAGTGACAGAAGCATTTTCGCCACTAAAAGCTTTGGTTTCTATGTACGTATTAGTGAAAAAATAATTTGATCACTAAATGTTACGGAAGGAATGATTAGTCATGACCTAGGACGAAAGGTTTAAGCTTTTGTTTATTGGTGAAAAATAAATCAAATACTTTCTATTAGTACAAAATATTTCGTGCCAATAAATAATCTTCAAGTATTTCTATTTGTGACAAAAACAAATTTGTCACTAAATAAATCATTTAGTGAAAGAAAATATTTCTGTCACTAAAGGATGTTTTAGTGACTTATTTTTTATTTCGTCACAAATGTAAGGCATTAGTCACGAATTTTTTTTCCACTAACAATTAGTCACTAAAGTTCTATCTTTAGTGACTAAATTTGTTTTATCACTAAAATTCATTCTTTAATGAATAAATAACTTAGTGTTATCACTAAAGATACCTCGTTAGTGACTAAACATTCATTTTGTCACTAAAGATGTGCATTTAGTGACAAAACTTTTACTTCTTCACTAAAAAGTGTCTTTAGTGACTAAGTTTCTGTTTCATCACTAAATATGTGTCTTTAGTGACGAAATATATTTTATCACTAAATTTTCGTCACTAAAAGTCAATATTCTTGTAGTGTTGGATTACCAGCACGTCGCAGAAGGGGTCCTCATGGTCTGGTAGGTCCTTCCTTGAGAAGGTGATATTTTCCTCTGGGGGTGGGGTCTGGGATGTGGAGCCAATGCTCTGGCGATACATGGTGTGGAGGCTTGCCCTCCGGGAAACCTCGATACCCACCCAATTGATCACTCTGATCCCTCCCCGGGTCCCCACATCGGCCCGGTCCTCACACCTGTCCTCCTCTGCTTGAGGAAAGACTTCCTTAATCCACACACCCTGGCAGTCTTGCTGCTGCTCACTGTCTTCTCTCATCTCAAGGAACTCCGGGCACGTGGTCGTAGCATGGCCCTCTTCTTGGTGGAAGTTGTAATAGGGCAGCTCCACCCTAACTTCTTTTCTCCTCCTCTGCATAGCTATTACCATAACCTGATGCTGATCGGGGAGGGGGGCCTCTGCCCCTGCCTCCATCTTGGAGGATGAAACTAAACCTGGCCCCCCTGGTTATTGTATCCTCCATGGAAACCTCTCCACTAGCCCTGATCCTGCCACTCTTGCTACCTCCAGCCGAGCCGATTGTTTGGCTACTGACGCCCCCACCTTGTCTGTTGTTGCTGCACTTGCTGCTGCTGCTGTTCCCACTGTCGGGGTTTAGCTATCCTCTCCTCCTGACCTCTGCCACCATTGGGCTTCTCCTCCTGCATGTCCCACCTAGCCAACTGCTTTGCGAACTCGGGGTTCGATGCCTCCCCGTCGACTTCTCTTACCACCCTCTCCATCAACTCCTCGTAGGAAAGAGGTGGTACCCTCTTCAGCTCCATCCTGAAGAAACCTTATTGTAGCCCTAAGGTAAATGCCATCATCAAGATGTGCCCTGACATCTCCTGCAACTGGGTCACCTCCTCTTGGAACTGGTCAACGTAGCTCCCTAAGGTCTCGTTCACCTTCTATTTGATGTGGAACAAGGACTCCAAATCCTTCTTCCTCTTCTTGGAGGTGGTGAACCTCAACATGAAACCCTGATGCAGGTCCTTAAAGAAGTAGATGGAATTGGCCAGTAGCTGGTGGAACCACTCCCTCGCATTCTCCTTGAGGGTAATGACGAAGAACCTGCAGTTGAAGGCATCCGACATCTGCCTTATCGACAACACATCTTTGAACCACTGGATATGGTGAACTGGGTCATCCCTCCTGGTGTAGTAAGACATCTCCGGCTCCCTAAACCCCTCTGGAACTAGGGCAGAAGAAACAAACTCGCTGAAGGGGCTGTCTCCCCCAACTGGGTGAGTCGGGGGATCTCGCCCCCCATCTCGTCGAACCGACCCCCACTCGCTGACTCGGGGAAGAGTACTCGCCCATGGAGATCTCACCTACTGCCTTCCTCCACTACCTCCTTCCTAGGTCGCTGAGCCGGGGCATCCTCTCCTAGATCCGGGGTGGCGGTGATTGGGATAGCTGGTGTTGAGCACTCGGCACGCGCTCTCAGTGCGACCCTAACGAGACCGAGCACCTCCCGCCTGAATTCCTCAAACATTCCCCCCGTAGAGAGAGGGGGAGGGGGTGGAGAGTCGGCCCTGTCTGAACCTTGCCCTTCTCCTCCAGCCTCGAGCTTACTGAAGATTTTCTGTGCTGACCACGATCAATGCTCACCGCACAAAATGTTGAAACCGAAAAATCGATCTCTGTGGAGTTCGCCCTTAGGTAAGGGGTAATCGCACACTTACTTCTCTCTCGTGAGCCGAAAGACTAAGGAATGAGAACAGGGGACAGACCCAAGGGCTCGGTGCGGAGGACCCACCTCACACCTAGAAGATCTCAGAGTGCTTCCCCTCCTTAGCCAAATGTCGGGCTATGGAACCTCAGAAAGAACTAGAAGATTGGGAGACAAGTGAGCATGCCTTCTGAGGTACCCCTTGGGTCCTATTTATAGAAGTCTGAAAATGGCCTGCAAGTAGCCAACCTCCGCTGTTCTGAATAGCTATGTGTAGCCCAACTTAGTCTACCAACAATGTAACTCTACTATTCTAACTAGCTATGGGCAGGCCAGCGCGGGAAAAATGGTAAAAACACTTCACAGAAGACTGGGCGAGTAGTCCTCAAAAACACCAACTCGCCTGGGGCGATGAGTGCTCGGTGGATCTGACACTCACCGCTTCGTCTCATCCTTTTTCGAGTGCAGAACCAGTTGGCCCTACTCACCTACTACTTGCTAAATGACCCTGGGGTGAGTTCGAGTTGGCCTGCTTACCCCAGGTGGGAGCCAAAAGACTAAAGGGTGTTGAGTGGAGAAATATCACTCAACGCCAAATCCAGGAGGGCGCTGACGGGTTCAAAATTGAAATGAAGCCTCATAAAATAGCTAGACGAGTGGCCCTCTGATACCTCCACTCGCCTGGGGTGGCGAGTGCTTGATGGGGCAAACACTCACCGCTTCTGCCTGGCCCCGGGCGAGTGCGGGCCTGGCCCGCCCCACTCGCTTTGTACCTGCCGAGCCCCTGGGGTGAGTGCGAGCCTGCTTGCCCCACTCTCCCTTCATGTGTCCTGCTTCCTGGGGCTTGGGCTGAACTTGGCTGCTTTAGCTCCTGTTGATCACACTCGCCAAATATGGGGTTATAAATAATGTTGGAGAAGTTAATATGGATAAATCCAAGGATTGGTAGGATGATAAAGATAAACTAGATGCAAAAATAATGTTACATCAATGAATGCTTTATTTTATATTTTAGATAGGGCTGAAGTTAATCGTGTTTGTACTTGTGGAACTGATTTTAATATTTGGAATCTACTAGAGTTAACACATGAAGGTATATTACTGGTAAAGCACTCAAAGATCTTTCAACTAGAGTTTAAAAAAGAGAAATTTTTGATGGAGGAGAATGAAGATATGGACTCGGTATACACTCGTTTCACCAAGATCATCAATGCCTCAAAATTACTTTGAAGAACCTTCTCCAATGGCATCATGGTGAGGAAAATTCTTCAGTCTCTCCCTATGAAGGTCAACCTTAAGAAAAGGGCCATTTTTGAGTTGTACAATCTGAGAATACTCCAAATTAAGAGCCTTAATGAGAATCTCAAAACCCATAAGGTGGAACTCAAAATACAACATGAGAAATATAATAAGGAGCCAAAAAAGATGGCCTTGGCACTGAAGTCAAGGAAGGAGGATGACAATGAGGATGAGGAGGATGAGGAAGGCCTCTCCGTGAAAAACTTTAAGAAGTTCATAAAGAACCCGAAAAGTAGAACTCCATCCGGAAATATTTTCAAATATATGCAAGGAGGAAAGGCTCATCCTCCAAGAATGAAAAAGGAAGCGACGATGACGATGAGAGGCCTCCACCGGAGTACTTCCACTATAGGAAGACTATAAACGAAGCCAATGCCCAAAGTATCTGAAACAGCGAAAGGATAAGTGTCACAAAGGAAAAGAAAAGAAGAAAGTACTGAAGGTAGCAACATGGAATGACTATTCAGAAGAAGGATCAAGTAGCTCCACCTCAAATGATGATGATAAGGCAAACACATGCCTTATGGGAAAGATCCATGAGTCATCTGACAACGATTGCAGTGTCTAGAGCGACAAGGTGGTACTTCCCTCTACTTATGAAGATTTATATAATGAATACATGAAAACATGCAAATTTTTCGATAAAAAGTTAAAGGATCTTGATCTTCTGAACACCGAAAATAATATCTAATAAAAACAAAATAAAAAATTAACAAAAGAACTAAAAATCTTTGGGAAAAGAGAAGGTGCATGGCCAAGAGTATGATCTCTCCTTGGCTAGAATAAAATAACTAGAAGATGCTCTTTCTATGGCCTACTCCAATATCAAAACTCCCACAAATCAAAAGGGGTACTTAGAAAGGGCTTGAAAATTTATCTCCCATAACAAAATAGTGTGGTGGTGAGGAAAATTGAACCCTTCAGAAACTTTCATGCACTATGTTATTTGCGTATGAGGTGCCAAGATCTTTTTGGGTCAAAGCGGTTAATACCTTTTGCTATGTAATAAATCAAGTCAAGCTTCACCCAATTTTAAAATTGACACCATATAAACTATACTATCAAAAAAAACCTAATGTATTTTACTTTCATGTTTTTGGTTGTAAATCCTTAATATCAAAGATACCTTAGGTAAATTTGAGGAGAAATGTGATGAAGGAATATTTTTTGGATACTTTTCAACTAGTAAAGAATATATAATTTATAATAAAAGTTCTAAAATTGTTGAAGAGTCCATTCATGTTAGATTTGATGAGTTTGTTCATTATATAAATCCTAATGTTATAGGAAATGAAGAACCCCCTTCCCCCTTGAAGCATGAATATGATGAACTACTTGAAGTTGAAATAGAAAATGAGGCGCATCAAGAGGATTTTGTGCCTCCAAGCATTTTGAGATTTTCAAAGTATCATCTAATGGAGCTTGTCATTGGATAACCATCAAGAGTGATAACTACTCGTTAACCTTTACACAAATACTTTTCTAATTTTTGCTTTATTTCAGAAATTGAACCTAAGAACGTTTCAACCGCTTTAAATAAGTATTTTTGCTTTATTATCGTGAATGAAGAATTAAATCAATTTGTGCATAATAATGTTTGGAAACTTGTATAAGACCATCTAATTATCTTATCATAGGATTAAATTGGATATTTAAAAATAAATTAGATGGAGATTCTAGAATTACTAAGAACAAAGCTAGATTAGCAGCATAAGGTTATTCTCAAATCGAGAGGGTAGATTTTGATGAAACTTTTGCACTCGTTGCTCACCTAGAATCCATTAAAAATTTTCTTGCCCTTACGAGTTATAAGGGTTTTAAATTATTTCAAATGGATGTGAAAAATGCTTTCTTAAATGGGATATTAAAAGAAGAGGTATATGTTGAACAATCCCTTGGTTTTGTAAATACAAAATTTCCTAATCATGTTTATAGGTTAGAAAATGCGCTTTATGGATTAAAGTATCCCCCCCATGCTTGGTATTAGTAATTAACATCCTTTTTTAAATCATGGTTATAAAATGGGTAATGTTGATAAAAAAACTCTTTATTAAGCATATTAATAATGATTTGATTATTCTACACATTTATGTTGATGATATCATTTTTTGAGACACTAATGAAGAGTTTGTAATGAAGTAGTATTAGTGGTGCTAAATGAATTTGAGATGAGCTTGGTAGGAGAACTCACATACTTTTTAGGTTGTCAAATTACATAGAAATTATGGAATATTTATTAGACATACAAAATATGTCCATGATATGCTAAAATGATTTGGATTTAAAGACTTAAAATAAGCTAGTACACCAATGAGTGCATCACTTAAAATAGGCAACAAAGAAGCCAGAATTTCATTCAAAAAAACTTTGTATAGAGGAATGATTGGTTCTCTATTATATTTAAGTGCATCTTGACCCGATATTACTTTTATCATTTGTTTATGCGCTAGATTTCAGGCTAATCCAAAAGATCTCATTTAAAAGTTGTAAAACCAATCTTTAGATATTTAATCGAAACTTCTAGATTAGTATTATGGTATTCATATAATGATTCCTTTATTTTACATGGCTATTCTGATTCAAATTATATGGGTTATTCCTTATATAGAAAAAATACTAGTGGCATGTATCATTTCTTAGGCCCTTCAATTATCTCATAGTTACATAGGAAATAGAATTATGTTACCCTCTCCACCACTGAGACTAAATATATCGCATTAAGAAGATGTTGTGCACAAGCCTTATGGATGACTCATATTAGAAGAATTTGGAGGTCATCTGATTAATATAGAATTAAAGTATAATAATAAGAGCGCTATTGACCTAACTGACATCCCCGTCCATCATTCTAGATCCATACACATAAACGTAAGACATCACTTCATTAGGGATCACATTAAAAGGAACATGTTATAGTAAACTACATAGGAACTAAATCCCAACTTACAGACATTTTTACCAAACCTCTTCCCGATGCATGATTCCCTATGCTTAGGCTAGAACTTGGGGTTTTAGATAACTTAGCTTAAAATGTAAAATCCTTTACTCTTTGTGTTTTCTGGTGATTTTTACGCTCCATTATATATCCCCTACACTGATATATCATAATAATGAAAAAATTGAAAGTAAATTTTTTCGAAAAAAATGCTTTTAACTAAAAAAATCAAACTTCTATTACTAGCGCATAACGTTTGTTTTAGCATCAGCGTTTGCATAAAGTTCTGACTTTTTTTATTTTTGGTTTCATTTGTATTTTTAAAACCTATTAATTTATTTCTCTTTTCTGAAAATTTATCGTTTTAAAAATTGTGAAAAAATAAAATAATTAAAATTTCAAAAACATGCCTTATTTATGTTTTTCTTTTATTTCAAAATTTTCAAAACTAAAAAAATATTGCATGGTTATAATTGAAAATTTCAAGGATGACTAGTTTATCTTTTCAAGATTAAATACAATGGTTAATTTATTTTCGCAAGTCTCTTATTACATTGTCTTTGTTATGCCTTGAACACTATCATATTATGTGCAATAAAATTGAATATATAACACATGTGTAGGAATGTTTAGCATGCCTAAGTATGAGTAATGTTTTATGCTTAATAATGATTTATTCACTCACTTGATTTGATAACCTATATGTGTTTTTAATAAGACCTGCATAATGGTGTAGTGTAATAACATAAATTATTAAAATACAAGAATAGATTATCTATACTACATTGAATTATTTCTTGCAATTCTTTGTCTTTCATGCACTTATTTTATTGGAGAAAAGTGGTTTAAAAATAAGTTTTATTGTTTGCAAAATAAGTGAATTCGAAGCCCTTAGTCATCAAAATAAAATCAAATAAAATTTGACAAAGAAAACTCTACAAAACACTACTCACCCTCCTGATGAGTCTTAATAAGCATTATGAGGTTGAACACCTTAGAAAGAATTATAAAGTGTCTTGTGCAAAAAAATTATACAAAACTTCTCTTAGTACACTAGATCACAAAAACAAAAAATACTAAAAAGCATATATGTGATCCCCCAAGCAGTACTCTGAACCCTGATAAGTCTTAATGAGCATTGTGTTTGCAGAGCACCTTAGCAGTTGTATTTTTTTATGTGCATTAAATTTTTGTAGAAGTAATGTTATTTATGTAAATTAATGTTGTGTTAATCATTATATTCTTATGTGCTTTGATTAATTCACTTGCATACTTTGTCAACCACTATTTTGTACACATCATTATCTTTCCTAAAACTTCTACCCACGAGAATTGGATTATAATGCACATCTACACTAGTGTCTACATACTTTAATAAATAAACTAGATTGCAAAGCATGACCTCTATAATGTTTAAGTTTAGTTGGAATGTAAATTTCGTATATTGTAGTTTTTTATCTTGACTTGATATAGTATATCATGCTTGCAAAGTTGCAATCAAATCAACACATATTTTGATTTACAAATGTTAAGAACATCTTCATTTAAAAGCAGAACTCTTATTTATTATGTTTTCTTGCAATTACTATAAAGATGTTTATTTACAAAATCTTTGAACATGTTTTCCGTTGTGTTACTAGTTGTACACCCGATCATGAATATTTATCTATCCAACAAGTAGTATATTTTTTAATCAATTAGTGGTATCTAAAAATTATAAATTTCACTATGATTCTTTAATTACTCACAAAGTGGTATCACTAAATGGTGCATCTAAGTTATGAACTATTTCAATCTCTACGTAGAACTCAACTAAGAATTTATTGATATATACTCTCTGCACCCTTTTTTTGATAGTACTAAAAGGGGGAGAATAAATTTGACAAATCTTATAATTTTGGGGGAGTAAAATACAAAACTCATAGGAAGCATCTATGTAGGGGGAGCATCTATATAGGAGGAATTTATGCACACTTTCATGCTTATCACTTACTAAAAACATCTTTCTAGTTATTTTGATTGATTTATTCATAGATAATTTGTTATTATCAAAAGGGGAGTTTATTGGAACATGCGTTTCGCATCTCTTGGTTCGAGTATAACAATCTCATTGTATTTGATCATACTTGTTGTGTTTATAGTGTGCAGGAACTACATGTATCAAACCCCTATGAGTACAATGAAGAATGATGACAATACTCACAAAAAAGCAGCTAACACTTGTTGGTAAGTTCTAATGCTGGAGGTAGCGCTGATAATGCAGGGACAACTGGTAGTGAATAGGTTGAAAGCACAAAATGGAAGGAAAAGTCCAAATTAAGCATGTCCTACCATCAGACATTTAGATTTGTGCTAGACATTAACTTTTGGAAACACTGCAAATCAATCTTTTAACAAGGAGCAAATCAAGAAGGAGATCTATTGGCACATACACAATATCACAAACGTCAGGCATTAATGCTGATGCCGAGCATTAAGAAGGCTTGGCAAAATTGAAGCAGCATGTTTCCAATTCTACCTCGATCCTCTGCCAACTGCTTTATATTATAGACTACCTCCCGGTGGTAATACTAGTACTAACGCTAGTATTTGAAACCATTTAATGAGCGGTTCTCCTCCATACAATATTTCATGATCCAAAGCTATAACTCATATACTTTCGTGAAAGCCTCCTCCCTAGAGCCAAGAGAACTCCCATCACTGATCGTAAATGCAAAGAACTTGAAGAAGGATTGATTAAGCTTATTTAACATGAAGGTCATGTGCATTGACTCCGATGAGCACTTCGACATGTTTCATCATCTCAAGTTCTAAATTTTTGAGGGAGTTTTGATATTTCAAATTTATTTATCTCTGGTGACTTTTATCCTTTTATTAGTCATGAATTTGATGCAGGTGTGGGTGACTAAGTCTTGCTAGACATAAGGGGTATTTGACGCAAATAATGGTGACTAGGTCTAGGGAAAGATCTAGAGGGTGGCTCAAGGCATTATTTGGGGAGAGATAGGCTAGAGACAACTAGTCCTTAGGAGAAGGGTTGGTAAAGAAAATGAAAAATAGTTTTAAGATCGCCTTGATTCCAACCGTCATTGGAATCAAGTTTTGTAATTGTTTTTACAGAAATAAAAATATTATATTCTTTGTTTCTACTTTACATATTTGTTCTACCATATCTCAGAGCAAAATGAAATCTATGTCACTTATGCCCAATAGTAATACTTACCACTAGCGGTTGCAATAGGGATTTAATATCTCTCTTAGAACATCTCTTAACAAGAACTAGTTCCCAATAGCATAAAACCAACTCTACTAAAAATATTTCGTGAAATACATTCAACATTATAAATATATTTCTATAAGTTAAACTTTTTTAAAACCCCTATCCACCCCCCCTTTAAGGGTGCCTAAAAATCAACCATCTCTTACTTCTCAAACCATTAGAACACAAAACCCAAAATTGAACGACACAAAAATTAGGCTTAAAATGAGTTCACGGCTATATACATGGTCTACCCCACATCTATATTCCAGGCTGTGTTCAACTTTGTATATCAAATAGATCATGAGTTTGTTTTCTAGGCATGGCATGCCCTGTGACATGGCTGGGTTGAGCAATATCACATTTTATGTCACCCCAAATGTCCACCATCATAGTTTTGTCAAAAAATTCCATAAGTCGTGTACAGCTTGAGTTTGAGAAACACTATTTAAAGTTTATATGTAATGCCCTAAGTTTTGTTGGAACTATGGTTTCACATTCCTTGTGTTTGAGAATATTAACTCCCAGGTTGTATTTGATCATATTGTATGTCGATAGAGTGTGCAGGTTAACAGGTGCAAGCAAAGAAAAAGGCATATATGAAAGCTACCGGCCGACGTTAGTACTACTGCAGACGCTAACAAGATGATTTATTTGGACCTAGCGCTATGGATGGTTTCGGCGTTAGTTCTACCGCGCCGTGCTAGCCCACTCAACAGTGCGTCGAGATAATAGCTTTGAGTGAAGGCTACCGCCCGACATTAATACTACCGCAGGCTCTTACAAGATGATTTATTTGGACCTAGTGCTCTGGATGGATTCGGCGCTAGCTCTACCGTGCCGTGCTAGGCCTTCGACGAGTTACGAAGGCAGAAATGCTGAGCTCAGTGCTACCGCTAGGCGACTGAATTACCGCATGCGGTAACTAAACGATTTATTTTGTCCTAGCGATCTGGATGGTTTTGGCGGTAACACCTACCGCGCGGAGCTAGCCTTGTCAAACGGGTGTTGCTTTTTCAGGAACGTCGCATCCTATGTTATCGCGCGGCAGTAGGCTCTACCGTGCGGCGCTAGTTCAAATGAAAAGGCAAAAGATTATTTTGTAAGATTATTTTCCAGATTTGGAGGTCAGCTGGCATAACAAGCGCTGAAACTACCGCAGGCGCTGGTATTACCGCTGGCATTAGCCTATTTTCATGAAGACGTATCAAAGCCGCTGCGTTTCCTGTTATTACCGCGACTCCCAGACAAATTTTGATGAAGGGTTTCAGAACTCTAGATTTCGTCCGCCTCCTTGCGCCCGTCTCCACTATCTTTATCAAAGTTGAAGGAAGTTTTCTCCCTCCCGTTCGTGAACGAAAAACTCCAGCGATCCAGAATCTTCATCGACACTGTGAACCGACCAGTTGCTCGCCAATGAAGATCTCTAGCACCAGCCATAGATCGCACATCGGAGAAGTTGTCAAGAGGGAGAACTTCATTTTCTTATCATTATTAGTTTTAATCCTTGCACTCCTTTCCTATTTTCTGTTTAGTTTGTGGTGAGGAAAATCGACCGGTGAGGGTCGTGGGAATCCGGATAGGATTTCGCGGTAAATCGTCCTGAGATTTGGGATGTCTAGATCAGAGGATCTAGTCAGGATCTAAGAACCTTCCTTGTGTGGAGGTGAAGAGTGGGCTCTGAGACCCTTCCTTATGTGGAGGTGAAGAGTTGGCTCTGAGACCCTTCCATGTGTGGAGGTGAAGAGCGTCACAAAGTCCTTTTCAGGAAGGAAAGTGAGAGAGCCAACTGGTCCGGGTAGTGGGTCGGTATACAAAACCTAAGAGCTTTTGATTTTCATCGTCTCCGATCTTCTACGTCATGAAGATAAAGTGTTGATGTAAACTATTTATGAACTATATTTCATTATTTTTTTAATGCAATGAGATTACATTCTTCTGTGATTGTTGTTTGTACGTAAAAGTTAATAAAATTTTATTTAACGTTATAGAACCTTATTCACCCCCCTCTAAGGTTGGCCACTAGATCAAACAAGTGGTATCAGAGGGTGGTTACTTCAAAAGGATTAACATCTTGAGGTAATATGTACAACACTATACATGCATTCACTGAGGGACAAGGTGTGAGTAGACCTCCACTATTTATGGGTAGTGACTATAGTCACTGGAGGACTCGGATGAAATTTTTTCTAATAACTCACAGCATGGACGTATGGGCTATGATAGAGACAAAGTACACTCCACCCATTGTCACGGTTGAGGATACTGTTTTGGAAAAACCACGTGATAAGTGGGATGACACAGATAAGCTGAGATGCGCAAACAATGCCAAGGCTATGAACTCCTTATTCCGTGCCTTAGATAAGACTGAATTCAATAGAATTTGTAATTGTGAAACTGCTATTGATATTTGGCATCTTCTTGAGCTTCCTCACGAAGGTACTTCACAGGTGAAGGAGTAAAAGCTATTCCGACTTGAATCTGAATATGAGAAATTTTAGATGGAGATCGATGAGGATGTGGACAGCATGTACATGCGGTTCACCAAGATCATCAACGCTTCAAGGTATCTCGGGAAGACCTTTCCAAATGGTGACTTAGTGAGGAAGATCCTTTGATCTTTTCCTCCTGGCTTCAACCCCAAGGTGACTGCAATTGCTGAGTCTCATGAAATCAGCACCCTAGAGATTGAAAGCCTCATCGGAAATCTCAAGACACATGAAATGGAGTTAAAGATTCATGCAGAGGAATATCCCAAGGAAATAAATAAGAAGGGACTGGCGCTGAAGTCTTCACAAGAGAGAAAAGCATCTGAAGTATTCGAGGAGGATGAGGAGGAGAGCCTCTATGTACCGGAATTCAAGAAATTAACAAAGAATCCCAAGAAGTAGGGACAATTCAAGAGATTGCTGAAGAGAGGAGCTGGAGAAGGCAGGAGATGGAACACGCCGGTGAAAGAGACGGAAAGCGATGATGAAAAGTTCTAGCCAGAGTGCTATCACTGTCACAGGCTAGGACATATGAAAAGAGATTGCCCGAGACTCCAGAAGGAAGAAAAAGGGAAGGACAGCAGGTTCAAAGGAAAGAAGAAGGTACTAAAGGCACTTACTTGGGATGAGGATGGATCTGACGATTTGAGTACCTCAGACTCAGGGAGTGAAGATGAGGCAAATCTATGCCTCATGGGAAAGAGTCAAAAAGAATCTAATGATGAGTCCAGTGTCTAAAGCGACACTGAGGTAACTCCACCCACCTACTCTGAACTTCTTGAAATTTACGAACACTTAGTTGATAAGTTAGAGTACGTTATTTCTGTCAAAAAATCTTTGAAAGCTGAGAATAAGAAATTAAACAAGGATTTGGACAAACTGAATAATGAGTTAATTATAACTGGCAAAGAGAAGATTGGTTGTCTAGAGTGCCCTCAATTGATGGCAACTATCAAAGAACATAAGGCAAGTCTCTCCAAGTCATCCTTGAGAACGAACTCTCTCATAAATGAGAAGAATGTCTTGGATAAGAGACTTCATTTATCTCTTGACAAGGTAGAGGAAGGCAAAAAATAATTTGCAAATTTGTGTGCGATGCTCCTGACTGAGAACATCGCTTTGAAAGCGAGGATCCATGATCTTGACTGTGCCATCAAA
Organism: Platanthera zijinensis; assembly: GCA_039513925.1. Taxonomy (NCBI): domain Eukaryota; kingdom Viridiplantae; phylum Streptophyta; class Magnoliopsida; order Asparagales; family Orchidaceae; genus Platanthera; species Platanthera zijinensis. The sequence continues at coordinate 126,252,874 of CM077096.1, forward strand.
AAGTTTGGAATAGATCAAAAATCATTAAACATGATATTGGTTGCACAGTGCCATGGATCTGGAAAATTTGGACTAGGATATGGATGTCCATCATCACCACCAAGAAGAAATGGTCATTTTTCTAAGCCTAAGTCCAATGTTTACAAATAAAATGATAAGCTGAAGAACTATGGATGGCTATCTCCTTCCTCAAGCAAGAGCTCAAGCAACGTGATAAAAGCAGTTTCCACTGCCTATGCTTTGTGTGCAAACTGTCATAATTTTGGTCACTCATCCTGCTCTTGTTTAAGGAGAGTGAAAGTGAAGGGATAGATACTACTCTAGAGGGGGGGGGGGGTGAATAGAGTTATCAAATTTTGCACAGACAAAACTTAATAGTCTACCCAACTCCCTTGGAGTGAAGTGCGGAATGAAAAGATTATAGATATTGATTTAACCTTAAAGCCTAACACAAGTGATGTGTACAAACACAAGCTAACTGTAATTACAGTTAAGCTTGGAAAAACCTAATCAACAACTAGCAACCTAGTTATATCTAATCACAGCCACAATGCAGGAATTAAACAAAGGAATCCTGACGACACAAGGAAATTTATAGTGGTTCCCCAAACAACATGGGTACGTCCACTCTTCTACCCACACGGTAGGAATCCACTCAGGTTTTTGATCAGGTGCCCTGCCACCAACAGGATCTGTTTCAGGTAGATCCAGAAACCCTTTAGACTTTTGATCAGGTGTCTAAAAACCAAGCACAGGTTTTTGATCAGGTGCCCTGCCACCAAGGGATACTTTTGAAGGGAGTAATAACCCTGTACAGGAGGGGGAAGAAGGTTAAGATGTCTTCTCTATTTTACAATAGATTAGAGAAGCACAAAAGCTTGCACTGAGCTAGAATGCTCTAAAGAATCAAGGCTCCCCCTGGCTCAAAGATGTCCAGGTGAAGTCTTGCTTCAGTGCAGAAAAACTCTTCAGAAAGTTCTGAAGGAAAAGCTACAGGAAGAAAGTAAATAATAAAATCAAAGTTCTTCAAGCAGCTATCTTCTTCTTCTTCTTCAAAGGAACTCTGAGTTGAACTTCCTGAAAGCAGGAGAACTCAGGTGAAGAAGAGATGAAGATCTTAACACTTCTCAGTTAGATGGAGATTGCTGAGAGCAGGAAGCTTGAACTAGATGAAGGCTTGAGAGCTTGAGAATGTGTGTAACACTGGTTAGCTATTAGCTTCTATTAACTAGCTTGAATCCTTCTTCAAAGGGTTCTTTATATAATCATCAGCAAGCAACGGCTCTCTTCCATTTGAATTATTTGTCTTCTTCTGAGCCTTGAGACCTGGGCTGTAAATATCAAGAAGACAGAAATATCTCTGCAGCAAAACATTCTATAAAGGGAATAAACCACTTTCTAAGAAGATGCAGGCTTAAAACAAATAACAGAAGGACTAAATAAAGTCACATCAGAAATAATCTCTTTATAGCAAAAGAAGACTTTTCAGTCTAACGGCTATAAAGGGCTGACAATAGATAAAGTAAATTAAAATGACAGCTAATAAGAAAAACAACTTTATCTTAAAAAGATTTGACTCAGGCAAAAGAGATGGAGCAAATATTGCCTGGTTATTTTATCATACAGCTTAAAATACTGTGCCAGAAAATGTATTAATTAATTAAATAAATACAAAATACAAAGGCAGACAGAAAACGTCGAACGACCTGCGAAGATCGTCGAACGACGCACGGAGATCGTCGAGCTATCGGGCAGATAGTCGAACGATCCAGATAGTCGACCTATCGAAGAAGATAATCGAGCTACCCCGGCAGATAGTCGAACTATCAGAACAGATAGTCGAACTATCAGATAGTCGATCTATCAAGAACAGATAGTCGAACTATCAAGCGCACAGAGATAGTCGACCTATCAAGCAGATAGTCGACCTACCTCAGAAAACAGATAGTCGATCTATCAAAAGATAGTCGAACTATCAAAACAAACTAGATAGTCGAGCTATCAACAGATAGTTGAACTATCAGATAGTCGACCTATCAGGACAGATAGTCGAACTATCAAAGGCAACAGATAGTCGAACTATCAACAGATAGTCGAACTATCAAGACAAAAAAGATAGTCGATCTATCAACAGATAGTCGAACTATCAAGGCGGAACAGATAGTCGACCTATCAACAGATAGTCGAACTATCAGATAGTCGATCTATCAGAACAGATAGTCGAACTACCTCGCCAAGCAGATAGTCGAACTATCAACAGATAGTCGAACTATCAGCGCAAAACAGATAGTCGAACTATCAACGCAGACAAAGCGTCGACCAACTGATAGACGATCGTCGATCAGCAGATAGACGATAGTCGAGCGGCGTTCGACTATCGTCGAACGAAAAACCTACTTAACCAAATTCTCAATCTGGAAAAGTGAGGACTCTACAGCTAGACTCCTAACCATTGACCATAGATATTTCTTGGGTCAAGGGGCACAAAGGAGAGGACTAAACTCAAATCAAAACTAGGGTACCAACAGAGAGGTGCCAAGAAAAACACGCAAGTCTGGCTACCAAAGTCTTCTACCTATAATATGGGTGGGACAACTTGGGTAACCTAATCTTTACGCTCATCTTCTTCTTAGGTATATTGGCAGGCGAAGGACACAAAGAATGTGTGGTACTTGGATTCTGGTTGCTCCAAGCACATGATAGGTGATAAAGACAAGTTCCTTTGCCTGGAAAAGAAGAAGGGTGGTTTGGTGATCTTTGGGGACAATATCAAAGAAAGTGTTGGGTATTGTATCCACACTCACCTAGATTTGCATGAAGTCACCCATGAACTAAGTTGAATCCAGTTGTATTTGATATTTCTCTTTAGCCATATGCTTGCAGGTGTACACTTTAAGTATAGACCAATGTCAGTCTGCAATGGGTCATCAAACACAGGACTTCACAGTGTAATCCCTCACTGTGTAATCCAAGGTGTTGACTCATGTGTAGCCTCTCTATTGGAATATACTTAACCTCAAATCACTTGGAGAAAAGGACAAAAGCTGAAGCTGAAGAAGTTCTATTTGAAAACATTTTTCTGTAACTTAGAATTTTTGCCAAGTCATTTTTGCTCGAGAAATACATTAGTGCTCGAGTAAATTACATCTCTAGGTCTCGAGAAGTTTTTAAAGTGCTCGAGAAAAAAAAAAAAAAGCTCAGCTTGCTCGAGAACTTTCTCTTTCAAATCTGACTGTCATTAATGCTCGAGAGAAAGTTTTCCTTTCTCGAGAAATTGACTTTGCTGCTCGAGAACTAGAATGCTGTGCAAAAATATTTCTAAGGAAAGGTACTCGAGAAATATAACTCTTCTTCTAAGTCTACCTTTCTCGAGAACTATTTCTCTGTTGTTATTCTAAGTTCCTGTGCTCGAGAACAGCTTTAGCTTCTCGAGTACTTTCCTCCAGATTTTCCTCTATGTTCAAGTGCTCGAGAAATAATCCATTTGCTCGAGTACTCTAGTCTTCAGGATTTTGATTAAGTCTTTGTGATCGAGAAAGAGACTTGTTTCTCGAGTTCTCCAGTTCTCAAGTTTGTGTTTAGTGCTCGAGAAATCTTAATAATTCTCGAGTACATTTCTTCAGGCTCTCGAGCAAATTCTGCTTGTGCTCGTTTTTCCAGTTTTATTCTAAGTCTTTGTGCTCGAGAAGTTTCAAGTTCTCGAATATTTTCTTTCCAGTACTCGAGCAAGTTTACTGTATGCTCGAGTAATCCAGATATACTTTTTCTTCTAAGTATAAGTGCTCGAGTAGTACAATTAGTGCTCGAGAAAGTTATTTTGGACAGTATATTTTTCCCAGTCTCAGATCTCGAGACAATCATTTCTATTCTCGAGAACTCCTTGATTCAGTGCTCGAGAACAACCTTCAGTTCTCGAGTACTTCTGACTTGATCTTTTTCTAATTCTGAAATTGTCAAAATTGTTGACCCGCTATTTGTTCTATTTTTCCAATCCTTAATCTGTCATCATCTTATTGGCCCACGTGGCATTACTTTCAATACGATTTGATTTCTGACCGATTAGGCTCCCTATAAAAGGTCTAATCAGTCTCTGTTTTCAAAAAGAAGAATTATTATTATCGTTTATCTTTTCTCTCTCTTCAAGAACGTAAAACGAAAAAGGGCCGACAAACCCTAAGTTCCCGATTCGTCTTCCCGGTCGCCGCCGCTCACTGTTTCCATCTGGAAGGCCGCCGACGAAGAACGATCGACAAAGTGACACATAGAATCGAGATCGACCTCGACTTTCTTTCGAATCTCTTGATTCCGTGTGTTCCGAAGAACCAGATCTGTAGATCGACGACAGTATCTTCTCCGACTGATTCCTGACAGAGCCGCCATTGTTGAAGGAAGAAGAAACGTCAAGATTTTCTAGATCTGTCACAGTCTCATCATTTTCTGTAAATCTTTATTCTGTAGGAGATTCTTCTCCGAGTTGTAGGAGTTTTCACTCCGAGTATTTGTTGTAGGAAGATTGTGCTTCCGAGTGTAGATCCGGGTGATCGTCGTAAGATTAAAATCTTTAATCTGAGATAAGTGGAGTAGCCGAGTCTAGTGCGTTACTAGATCGGTGAGAGGGAAAGTGGAGTACCCAAGATCGGGGAACCACTATAAATCTTGTGTCGTCTGTGCTTGTGTTCTTTTTGTGTGTGCTGCGATTAGTTTTATTTTATTCCGCAAAAGACGTCGCAATCACCTATTCACCCCCCTCTAGGTGATAATTTAGACAACTAGTCAACTTTCAATTGGTATCAGAGGGTCGTTGATCATATAAAGGTTAACACCTTGATCAGATCTGCCCTAAGTTGTCTAAGAAGTTAGCCAAGCATGGATAAGGCAAAAGATTTTGCAAAGCTTCCACTGTGCACCAAGACAAACTTTCCCATGTGGAAAGAAAGAATTAAATTCTTTATGGAAGCTGTGGATCCAAGGATCTTTATGATAGTTGAAGAAGGTCCCTATGTTCCCATGACAACCTCCACAATAGATCCTACTCTAAAGGTACCAAAGAAACTAATGGATCTTGACAAAGATGAGATTGCACTTGTCTCGTTGGACAAGAAAGCTAAAAACATCATAGCAAGTGCAGTTGATGACTCTATGTTACTGAATCTGATACATTGCCAAAGTGCTAAGGAAATGTGGCAGTGTCTGATAGTCCTGATGGAAGGCACTGAAGAAGTAAGGGATGACAGAAGATCCCTTCTGAATCAAAAATATGAAGCCTTCAGACAAGGACCAAAGGATTCAATCACAGATACTTTTGAGAACTTCAGCAAAATTGTTAATGGTCTGAAGGGGTATGGCAGGAAGTTCACTAATGGTGAGCTGAATGACAAATTCCTCAGATCTCTGACGAAAGAGTGGGATACCAAAGTATGTGCCATTCGGGAGTTTGGCAGACTAGCAGAGACTGACCCACAGAATCTCTTCGGAAAGCTGATGTCTTATGAGATGCAAATAAATACAAGAAAAGCCGAAGAAGAGAAGAGCAGATCCTCTTCAAAGGATAAGACTGTTGCCTTGAAGGCAGAAAGCACAAAAAAGGTCAAAGCTCAATCATCTACTCCTGCTCAGGAAACAATTGAGAGTGAAGAAAGTTCAGAGCCCAGTTCATCAGGCTCAGAGATGTCTGAAGGAGAGTTCTCTCTCTTATCAAGACAGTTCAAGAAGTTTCTGAACAAAAAGAAGAATTGGAGAGGCAAGGATGCCTCACATAGACGATCACATTATGAAAGTGATCGAAGAAAGAAAGGCTCAAGCAGCCATGACAGGTATGTTCCTAAACAGAACAAACATGTTTCATCTGACATAGTTTGCTATTGTTGCAACAAGCCAGGTCATATGATTGCTGAATGCCCTCATAAGAAAAGAGAAGGAGGAAAGAAGGAAAGCAAGAAACCCTTTCACCAAAAGAAGAATGAAAGGAGCCTCGTGGCTAAGAAAACAAAGACCCTCAGCGACTCAGACTCCTCGGAGTCAAGTGAGGAAGAAGAAGCATATTTTGGGCTGATGGCTCAAACTGATGAGGAGACAGAACCCCAGTACACTGGGAAGGTAAACTCTCACACACCTCTTTCTGAATCTGAGAATTCTGAACATGAGAATGAGGACAGCTCTTATGACGATGAGTCTGAACTCATGGTTCAGTACAGAGAGCTGATCAAGGCCTACGACAAATGTCGAAAGGTCGTGAAAGCTCAAGCCAAAGAGATTAAGTCTCTTAAGGCAAGTGAAAGCTCTTTGAGAGAAGAAGTTCTTGAGATGGAATCACTCAAAGGTAAGCTTAACTCTGCCATAGAAGAATTGAATGAGACACTTAGTCTCGTCAGTCTGAAAGAAAAAGTCATTGAGAAACTGGAAGAGCAGTTTGAGGCTGAGAAGAAGCTTGTTGAGAGCTTCTCCAAGCCTAAGACAGTTCTTCCACTGATTGCTGGATTTTCAGCACAGAATGATGGTGCTGGACTAGGCCATATAGCCTCTTCTAGTAAGACTTCTAGAAGGAATAAGACTCAACGAAAGAATAAGGCAGCCAAGAAAGCCTTAGCCAAAGAAAAAGGGAAAGCCCCTCAAGAACAGACTACCTTTAATAAGGTAATCTACCCGACAAACAAGTTTGATCTTGAGTCCTCCTATGGACACTGGTCTAGGCCTACTTATGTAGAGCCAAAGTCTAGATACCAAGGATGGGCACGTCCTAGAAACTTTGGCGAAAGTGTTTTTAAAGCACCTTATGAAGAAATCAGTCTTCAGAGCTATGGTCCATACAATCATGGTCATAACTTTAAGAAAGCACCGAAAGTGAAAGAAGTTGAAGTCTTGTCCACCAAAGAGAGGAAAGCATGTTCCTGTGATCAACATGAAGCATCCACCTCCATGGCAGCTCCTCCTGCTAGACCTCATGTCAAGATGGTCAAGCAAGAGAAGAATGGACAAAGATACAATAGATTTCATTGTTGGTGTTGTGGCAAGATTGGTCACTTCGCCATCGATTGTTGGTTCAACAAAAGTGTTTATGCTGCCCCAAGAGTTATCAATGTGAGAAAGACCGCTCACGATGCTAACATCGGTAGGGGGAGCAATCTAACAAGAGACCAAGGACCCAAACAAATTTGGGTTCCTAAGGCAAAATGATTTTGTGTTTGCAGGTATGTCCAAAGGCCAATAGAACGCCAATATGGTACTTGGACAGTGGATGTTCTCGGCACATGACCGGAACAAAAAGTTTACTTCAAAATTACTCTCCAACCGAGAACGGATCAAAGGTCATCTTTGGAGGCTCCGACCGGGGAGTTACAAAAGGATATGGTACAATTTCTAACGGTAGCGTATCCTTCTCGGATGTTGCTTATGTTGAGGGATTAGAACATAATCTCATAAGCATAAGTCAATTATGCGACAAAGGATACGTTGTTGAGTTTCATGCCAACAAGTGTTTGATAAAAACGGTTGATAAACAAGAAACCATTTTATCCGGCACTCGTAGCAGAAACATATTTTGTCTTAATTTTATTTGTTTGGATTCCTCTACCCCAGTATGTCTTCTTGCTAAAGATAGTGCATCTCTTGGTGACAAATGGCACAAGAGATTAGCACATATTAATTTCAAAACCATTCATAAATTGTTTTCAAAGAATTTGGTGCGTGATGCTCCAAATGTTAAGTGCGAAAAGGAAAGACCTTGTCACGCATGCATTAAAGGCAAGCAAACAAGGGCTACCTTTAAAAGCATTATTGGCAAAGATTCGGACAGGTGTTTACACCTTCTTCATATGGACTTGTTTGGTCCACTGCAAGTTAGAAGTTTAGGAGGTAAGGATTATACGTTGGTTATTGTTGATGATTACTCGCGCTTTGCGTGGGTGTTCTTTTTGAAACACAAGTCGGATACCTTTGATATTTTCACTAATTTTGTCAGGCAAATACAGAATGAGTACAACTGCTCCATTGTCAAAATCAGAAGTGACAATGGAACGGAATTCAAATCTGGGGCCATGACGGAATTTTGTGAAAGCCTTGGTATCCTTCATGAGTTTTCCTCTCCTCGGACTCCACAACAAAATGGAGTAGCTGAGAGAAGAAACAGAACACTCATAGAGGCTTGCAGGACTATGTTGAGTGATGCTTCACTACCGGAATATTTCTGGGCTGAAGCCGTCAACACTGCATGTCACGTGCAAAATCGAGCACTCATAAACAAGAACCATGATAAGACTCCTTATGAACTTTTAAAAGGCAGGAAGCCAACAATATCTTACATTAGAATCTTTGGTTGTAAGTGCTTTGTACTTAACAACGGCAAGTATCATACCACTAAGTTTAGCGAAAAGAGTTTTGAAGGCATCTTCGTAGGCTATAGTAGCCAAAGTAAGGCATATAGGATCTTTAACAAGAAATCCTTGGTGGTAGAAGAATCAATTCATGTTATCTTTGATGAGACGAGTTTGTTGCAAAGCAACTCGTCTAGTGTGTTACTTGAAGCTGCAGGTTCCAAGATAAATGAAATAAAGTTGGAGCAACCAAGTGAAGAGAAGGGTGATACTTTCATCGAGATCACTTCTCCAACTACAATTGAGAATGAAGATCAGGATATTGAAGCAGTTCAAAGAAATGAAGTCACACCAGATGCTGAAGATGTTCCAGATGCTAGGACATTAGAGCTCAGACACTTGAAGGATCATCCAATAGAACAGATCATTGGAAATCCTCGAGACGGTGTCAGAACTCGTAGAGGTACCACTAATGAAAATTTATATTTAAGTTTTCTATCTCAGGTGGAACCAAAGAAGTTTGAGGAAGCAAACTGCGACGCATCATGGATACTAGCCATGGAAGAGGAGCTGAACCAATTCAAACGGTGTGAAGTTTGGAAGCTTGTACCAAGACCCAAAGATAAGAACGTTATAGGAACCAAGTGGGTGTATCGGAACAAGCTAGATGAAGATGGTACAATAATAAAGAACAAGGCGCGTCTCGTCGCCAAAGGATACCGACAAGAAGAAGGAATAGACTTCGATCAAACATATGCTCCAGTGGCAAGATTGGAGGCAATAAGGTTATTTCTAGCATATGCTGCATTAAAAGGTTTCACCGTCTATCAAATGGACGTGAAGTCTGCCTTCCTTAATGGAAACATAAAGGAAGAAGTATATGTAGAACAACCTCCAGGTTTTGTTGATCCAAACTCTCCTAACCATGTCTACTTTCTATTTAAAGCACTGTATGGTCTCAAGCAAGCTCCCCGAGCTTGGTATGAGACATTGTCTACTTTTCTTCTTGAGAACAAGTTCACAAGAGGAAAGATAGACAAGACATTATTTCTTAGGGAAATAAAAGGCAAGATTTTGCTAGTGCAAATCTATGTCGATGACATTATTTTTGGCTCAACTGACGACAACCTTTGCAAAAAGTTTTCTAAACTAATGCAAGGGAAGTTTGAAATGAGCAGTATGGGTGAGTTGAAGTATTTCTTGGGACTCCAAGTGAAACAATCTGAGGATGGAATTTTCATATCTCAGACGAAGTTCACAAAGGAGTTGATTAAGAAATTTGGATTGGAGAACGCATCTACAATGAAAACTCCAATGGCCTCAGCTATGTCTCTGGATAAGGATGAGAAAGGGAAACCTTTTGATGAAACCAAATACAGAAGCATAATTGGGTCACTACTCTACCTTACTGCTAGTAGGCCAGACATAATGTTCTCAACTTGTGTATGTGCTAGATTTCAGGTGAACAGTAAGGAATCTCATTACGTTGCTGCAAAGCGAATTTTGAGATACCTTAAAGGTACACCAAATCTTGGCTTATGGTACCCAAGAAGTAATGACAATGAACTGATTGGCTATTCAGATGCAGATTTTGCAGGTAGCAAGGATGATAGGAAGAGCACCTCAGGAACATGTCAATTCCTAGGAAGAAGACTTATTTCCTGGAGTAGTAAGAAGCAGAATTGTGTCGCAATCTCAACAGCCGAGTCAGAGTACATCTCTGCAGGTAGTTGTTGTGCACAACTGCTTTGGATCAAAAATCAGCTTGAAGATTACAACCTGAAGTTTGAAGACATTCCTCTGATGTGTGATTCATCAAGTGCAATTGCCATTGCCAACAATCCAGTGTCACACAGCAGAACAAAACATATAGAGTTGAGATATCATTTTATACGGGAGCATGTGGAGCGAGGAGATATCAACCTTCAATATGTTCCAACAAATAGACAAGTTGCAGACATTTTCACAAAGCCACTGGATGAGGCCAAGTTCTCTTTCTTCAAGACAGAACTTGGGATGCTCAACAAAGAGGACTAAGGAAAAAGTCATCAATTGGAAAAAGTTCTCTTTCAACTTTTCAGAGTTTCAAAAAAAAATAAAATAAAATAAAGCTAAGTAATTCTTTCTCGGGAACTTTACTCGGGGTACTCGAGAACTTTATTTCATTCTCGAGAGCGGTACTCGAGTACTTTGCCAAGTGTCAAATTGACTAAGTGGCGGTGCTCGAGCACTCAGACTACTTCTCGAGAACTTAATAAAGTACTCGAGTCTACCTCTCGAGAACTTAATAAAGTACTCGAGTCTACCTCTCGAGAACTTAATAAAGTACTCGAGCCTACTTGATACTTGCGAAAATTCTTAACCCTAATTTCCCGAGTACAGTTTTTGTTAGCTTTTATTATTTTTCGAAATGCCTAGTAGCAGTCCAGATCATTTCTGCCGCTCATTTACAATATGTATATAAATAGTCAGATTAAAATCGTTAAATCCACTAATCCCAAAATCCCCAAATATCTTGAGACCCTTCGCCTTCCGCCGGTGCCGTGAAAACCAGGAAAACCCCACAGTTTTTCTCCGTTTTTCTTCAATGGCTTCATCTTCTTCCATCGCCAAGCTCGGAATCGGCAGTGAACTCCTTCGAGATGGCATTGCAGACATATCCCCAGACTTTCAGAACCTCTTGAGCCTCCTGGATATAGCCGGCCTCACTTTTGTCCTAGAACAGAAGTGTCGTCTCCTTCTTCCTCAGGTTCATGAATTCTACCAGAATTTGACAGTCAGCACCAGTGGTCATGTTCTCCGATCTACCGTTTCTGGCATCAAGGTCAAACTCTCGGCCTCCATCATCAATCAGTTGCTTCATCTACCTCCAGTCACAGAACCAGAAGACCTAACCCATGCAGATTATGACCGTGCCTATTCCTTCTGTGGAATCGCCGGCATACCCTCTGGTATTCGACGCCCCCAGCTGAACCCAGAGAGCAAATTCCTCTTGGACATCGTCGGCAAATGCCTTCTCTGTGCTACTGGATCAATCAAACATGCTACAGGAGAGATGTTTGATGTGATGACCTCCATAATTTGCAGGAAGCAATATCCTTTTGGCAGACTGATTCTTGATCACATCAGGTCCAGTCTCAAGAAGCCTGGATTTGCCAGAATTATAACCCTTCTACTCAGTGAACTTGACCCAGCAGTGTTCTCAATGTCTAAAGGCAGTGTTCTGCACTACATGAAGAGGCTCACAGTGGACTCCATTAACAGATGGGAGTTGAAATTGCAGAATACCACCCAGGCCACCAGGGCTCAGGAACTAGTTCAGGAAGAGGTTGTCAGGACTCCACCTCCCTCTCCTCATCCAGCAATTGAGGGGGAGCCTGCACAACCTTCCCTAGCTCCAAAAATTCCCCCAGTTCCTGCTACAACAGTTGTGGCAAAGGATGTTCCAGACTACAGGATTTCATCCCCCCCTCCAAACACAGAGAGTGTCATCCAGGATGCTTCTCTTGAGGGGGAGCCTGCCTCCATGGTTATAGATCTCACTGTCACTTCAGAACAAATTGATGCAATGATCACTGAACTCACTTCTGAGCACCCCAGTTTAGCATCAACAGTTCCAGACTCAGTTCCAAATTCTGCTCCAGACTCAGTTCCAGACTCAGTTCCAAATTCTGCTCCAGACTCAGTTCCAGACTCAGTTCCAGACTCAGTTCCAGATTCTGCTCCAGCCACTGCTCAGGACCCAGCTCCACTTGAACCAGTTCCAGAACTGCCTAAGAAACATGCTTCTCCAGAACCAGATCAGCCCTCCAGTTCACTTCCCCCATCACCTTCTCACTCAGCTAATACCCAAGGACAGCAAGCTGCTACTTCCTCCACAACCACTCCCTCTTCTTTTGAGCCAATGACTGACATCCCAGAAACTGATGAGGATGTTCAGGAGGCAGAGTCCAGGATTCCTCTAAGGCCACACTTCTCCATCCCAACTTTACTTCCTTCAGGAAATGAAGACGATGACAACATCCCTCTGAGAAGACAGCCATCCACTTCTACTATTGTAATTGAAGAGATCAACCCCAGCCCCTCCAATGCACCTTCTCCACCTGCTGCTGCTCAACCACATCCATCCAGTCTTGCTCCTGCAAGTGCTCCTGCTGCTACTGATTCCATCATAACACTGTTAACACAGTTGTTTGCTGAACAGAAAACCTACATAGACACAGCTGTCAAGAAGGTTCAAGACCAGGTGACTGCCCTTGAAAAGGGCATGCACAAAGGCTTTGCTGAAATCCAGGTGAACACAGATACCCTGAAAGAAGCATTTCACAAGGGAGGATTGGCCTTGGATCATACTATAACAAGTATTGGCCACCTCATGGAACAATCAGTTGTGTTGGCTAATAATCAAATTCAGTTGGATAAAAGGACAGATGACAAGTTCTTTAACCTGACAGGTGAGGTTGGCACCTTTAAGGAAGATGCTATTGCAACCCTTACTACAGAAGTCAGAAAGGGGGAGGAGATTTTCAAGACTGTCTCAGCTAAACATTCTGAATCCATCATGACCAGAATTACCAATGCCAGCATTGAAACCCAAGCTGACATAGAAGCCAAAGTCATCAAGGCTCAGAATGCATTCCATACCTCCCTGAAAGAAAATGTGCTGAAACATATTGACTCTGTCAAGTTTCATGCCTTTGATACCTCTGTCTGGATGCACAACAATATATTCCCTGACCATCAGATTGACCCCAACTCAATTCCCCATCATCTGAACCCAGTTGCAGTCAGAGCAGCTCTTGCTGAAAGCACTCAAGCCTCTGCTGCCCAATCTGCTGCTGATGCAATGGCTGCTGTCCAAGCTGAAGAAGATGCTGCTGCTGCCTTTGCTCAGAAGGCCTTCTCTCCATACATTGAACTTCAAGAAACTTTCATGCCAACTGGAGAGGTGTGGGAAGATCTACCTAACCAGCCACCTAATATCCAAACAAAGAAAAGGAAATATGGGGAAGGGCCCTCTGCAAGGAGATCTGCACCTGAACATGATCAAGGCTACAGAAGACATCAGGATGAACCAAGGCAGTATCCAGTACACTCTGAAGTCTGGAGCCCCACCTCCAGGACTTTAATCCTTGAAACTCTGAAGCTGGTAACTCAATTCAGTGAAAGACAACAAGAATTCTACAGCCATGAGGAATGGAGAAAGTATGACAAGAACTGCATTCAGAGGAGGCTGCATGAGTCTAAGTATGGATTTAACAATGCTGCAGCTCCTCCTAAACCTGAAAAGTACTTTCCCAAGCCCTTCAGCTACTTTGAGAGACAAGAGCAGAAGAGATGGCAAGAGGGTGAAAGACAAAAGAAACAGGCTGATGGCAAGAAGAAGTAACCTGCACTCTATTTCATAACAGCCTTTTGTATCTTTGGGAATAGTGGGATTTAAAAACATTAATCTGAAAAATCTGATTACTTATATACCTATATGTTTTTGATTGTGCTGTGATTCATTTCTGTTATTCCTGCTCTAGGTTATTTTGATTATGTCACATATGTCTTGCTTACTTGTTGTAATGTATTATTTGTTAAGGGATTCAGCTTAGTGTATAGGGTTCTGACTTCTGCAAATAGGGGGAGATTGTTGGGTATTGTATCCACACTCACCTAGATTTGCATGAAGTCACCCATGAACTAAGTTGAATCCAGTTGTATTTGATATTTCTCTTTAGCCATATGCTTGCAGGTGTACACTTTAAGTATAGACCAATGTCAGTCTGCAATGGGTCATCAAACACAGGACTTCACAGTGTAATCCCTCACTGTGTAATCCAAGGTGTTGACTCATGTGTAGCCTCTCTATTGGAATATACTTAACCTCAAATCACTTGGAGAAAAGGACAAAAGCTGAAGCTGAAGAAGTTCTATTTGAAAACATTTTTCTGTAACTTAGAATTTTTGCCAAGTCATTTTTGCTCGAGAAATACATTAGTGCTCGAGTAAATTACATCTCTAGGTCTCGAGAAGTTTTTAAAGTGCTCGAGAAAAAAAAAAAAAGCTCAGCTTGCTCGAGAACTTTCTCTTTCAAATCTGACTGTCATTAATGCTCGAGAGAAAGTTTTCCTTTCTCGAGAAATTGACTTTGCTGCTCGAGAACTAGAATGCTGTGCAAAAATATTTCTAAGGAAAGGTACTCGAGAAATATAACTCTTCTTCTAAGTCTACCTTTCTCGAGAACTATTTCTCTGTTGTTATTCTAAGTTCCTGTGCTCGAGAACAGCTTTAGCTTCTCGAGTACTTTCCTCCAGATTTTCCTCTATGTTCAAGTGCTCGAGAAATAATCCATTTGCTCGAGTACTCTAGTCTTCAGGATTTTGATTAAGTCTTTGTGATCGAGAAAGAGACTTGTTTCTCGAGTTCTCCAGTTCTCAAGTTTGTGTTTAGTGCTCGAGAAATCTTAATAATTCTCGAGTACATTTCTTCAGGCTCTCGAGCAAATTCTGCTTGTGCTCGTTTTTCCAGTTTTATTCTAAGTCTTTGTGCTCGAGAAGTTTCAAGTTCTCGAATATTTTCTTTCCAGTACTCGAGCAAGTTTACTGTATGCTCGAGTAATCCAAATATACTTTTTCTTCTAAGTATAAGTGCTCGAGTAGTACAATTAGTGCTCGAGAAAGTTATTTTGGACAGTATATTTTTCCCAGTCTCAGATCTCGAGACAATCATTTCTATTCTCGAGAACTCCTTGATTCAGTGCTCGAGAACAACCTTCAGTTCTCGAGTACTTCTGACTTGATCTTTTTCTAATTCTGAAATTGTCAAAATTGTTGACCCGCTATTTGTTCTATTTTTCCAATCCTTAATCTGTCATCATCTTATTGGCCCACGTGGCATTACTTTCAATACGATTTGATTTCTGACCGATTAGGCTCCCTATAAAAGGTCTAATCAGTCTCTGTTTTCAAAAAGAAGAATTATTATTATCGTTTATCTTTTCTCTCTCTTCAAGAACGTAAAACGAAAAAGGGCCGACAAACCCTAAGTTCCCGATTCGTCTTCCCGGTCGCCGCCGCTCACTGTTTCCATCTGGAAGGCCGCCGACGAAGAACGATCGACAAAGTGACACATAGAATCGAGATCGACCTCGACTTTCTTTCGAATCTCTTGATTCCGTGTGTTCCGAAGAACCAGATCTGTAGATCGACGACAGTATCTTCTCCGACTGATTCCTGACAGAGCCGCCATTGTTGAAGGAAGAAGAAACGTCAAGATTTTCTAGATCTGTCACAGTCTCATCATTTTCTGTAAATCTTTATTCTGTAGGAGATTCTTCTCCGAGTTGTAGGAGTTTTCACTCCGAGTATTTGTTGTAGGAAGATTGTGCTTCCGAGTGTAGATCCGGGTTGGATCGAGTCGTAAGATTTCTTTAATCTGAGATAAGTGGAGTAGCCGAGTCTAGTGCGTTACTAGATCGGTGAGAGGGAAAGTGGAGTACCCAAGATCGGGGAACCACTATAAATCTTGTGTCGTCTGTGCTTGTGTTCTTTTTGTGTGTGCTGCGATTAGTTTTATTTTATTCCGCAAAAGACGTCGCAATCACCTATTCACCCCCCTCTAGGTGATAATTTAGACAACTAGTCAACTTTCAGAAAGGATTCTGGGAATCGGCACTATAGGTAACAATGCATTATCAATTTCTAATGTTCTATTTGTGGATGGCCTTAAGCACAACCTTATTTCAATTAGCCAACTATGTGATAAAGGATTAAATGTGATTTTCGAATCCTCCACACACACTTGCAAAATTTTTGATGCTAAAACATCCAATGTTTTACTTATTGCTCATAGAAATCATAATGTATACACTATTAGTTTTGATGATATTTCTGCTTCAAATTTGAAATGCCTTGTTACTAAGAATGAAGAATTAGATCTATGGTATAGGAGACTAGGTCATACCGGAAGTAAGCTTATAGTAAAACTATCGAGAAAGAAACTTGTTAGGGGACTTCCCAACCTAAGCGGTAATTTAAATGTCCTATGTGCTAGGTGGGAAACTAAGATTTCCACGTCCTATGTGCGGTAGTTTAAATGTCCTATGTGCTAGGTGGGAAACTAAGAATTTGTTAAGAATTCTTTCAAAAGAAAAACTAAGATTTCCACGTCTAGACCGCTTTAACTTATACACATGGACTTGTTCGGACCTCTCAGCACATGTAGTCTAGGTGGGAAATGGTATACTTTTGCTATCATAGATGATTTTCACGTTATTGTTGGACAATATTCCTTGCCAACAAATCTGACACTTTTAGCGAATTCTCAACCCTTTGTACGCAACTTCAAAATGAGAAAGAGCTAAAGATAAAGTGTATTAGATCAGATCATGGAGGAGAGTTTGAGAATGAGGATTTCTCAAATTTATGTGACTCGTTAGGAATTAAGCATGAATTCTATGCCCCTCGCACTCCTCAGCAGAACGGAGTGGTTGAAAGAAAGAACCGCACTCTTCAAGAGTTAGCACGCACGATGCTCGCCGAGTTCGGCTTACCTCGATGTTTCTGGGTTGAAGCGGTCAATACAGCAAGCTACGTGATGAACAGTGTCATGCTTCGTCCTCTTATAAAGTGTACTCCTTACGAGCTATACTTCGAAAGGAAACCTATTGTTTCATACTTTAGAGTTTTTGGATGCCCATGCTACATTCTAAACACTAAGGATCATCTAGGAAAATTTGATGAAAAATCTGATCTAGGCATCTTTCTTGGATACTCGAGCAAGAGTCGTGCCTATAGGATCTACAATAAGAGGACCTTAGTTGTTGAAGAATCGGCTCATGTGCATTTTGATGAAAAATCCCCATCTAGCGAGCCTAAGGTGACTGAAGAGGAAGTTGTAGAGAGCATGCCGATTGAGATTAATGGAGAGGAGAAAAATGTGGAGAGTGAGACTCAAGGTGTTGATCAAGAATATAGGCCTCCTAAGGACTTAATTTTTTCTAAGCAACATCCTCATGATCTAGTCATAGGAAAGCCATCCCATGGAGTTAGAACTTGATCCGCACTTCATGATTCTTTCTCAAACTTGTGCTTTCTATCCGATATTGAACCCAAGAATGTGTGAGAAGCCTTACGAGATGAATCATGGTTCTTGGCGATGAATTAGTAGTTGAGCCAATTTGAGCATAGTAAGGTATGAGTGTTAGTGGATCGTCCGTATAACCATCCTGTCATAGGCTTAAAATGGGTTTTCAAAAACAAACTTGATGGTGAGTCTAGGATAACTAGAAATAAAGCCTGTTTGGTGGCTCAAGGGTACTCTCAAATAGAGGGTGTGGATTTTGAAGGGTCATTTGCCCCGGTTGCTCGTCTTGAGTCCATTCGTATGTTTTTAGCTTTTGCTAGTCATAAGAAAATTAAACTATTTCAAATGGACGTTAAGAGTGCCTTCCTAAATGGTTACATTAAGGAAGAAGTATATGTAGAGCAACCACCCGGTTTTCTGAATGCTGCTTACCCTCATCATGTTTATCGGCTAGTGAAGGCCCTATATGGATTAAAGCAAGCACCATGTGCTTGGTACGATTGGCTCACTACTTTTCTCTTAGATCATAGCTTTAGTATGGGCAGTACGGACACCACTCTATTTGTTCAAACCAAGAATTCTAATCTTATTATCCTTCAAATTTATGTTGATGATATCATTTTCGGGGCCACAAATTAGAAATTATGTGAAGAAATCATCACCTTAATGAAATCAGAATTTGAAATGAGTCTAGTAGGATAACTTACCTATTTCCTAGGTTTTCAAATTTCTCAACGCCAAGACGAGATTTTTATCAACCATTCAAAATATATTAAAGACATGCTTGTGCATTTTGGGTTTGAGAATTTGAAACAAGTCAAAACTCCTATGAGTGCTTCTCTTAAATTAGGAAAAGATGAGAGTGGGATTTCTATCGATTAGACTGTGTTTTGGGGTATGATAGGATCGTTGCTATATTTTAGTGCCTCAAGGCCCGATATCACATTTGACGTAGGTATGTGTGCAAGGTATCAAGCCGACCCTAGAGATTCTCATTTGAAAGCGGTAAAACATATCTTTAGGTATCTTATAGGCACACAGAACTTTGGTACCCTCACTCCTTCGATTTCTCTCTTCACAGGTATTCAGACTCAGACTATGTCGGATGCTCTCTCGATCGCAAGAGCACAAGCGGTACTCGCCATTTCCTGGGCCCGACACTAGTATCATAGTCTAGTCGCAAATAAAACTCGGTTTCTCTATCAACCGCTGAGGCTGAGTACATAGCATTAGGAAGTTGTTGCACTCAAGCACTATGGATGTCTCAAACGTTAGAAGACTTTGGTCTCACATATCGAAAGGTAACACTTTGATGCGATAATAAGAGTGCCACTGACTTAACCTATAATCCAGTGCACCATTCTCGATCAAAACATATTGATGTGTGTCATCATTTCATTCGTGATCATATCAAAAAGGACAACGTGAGTGTTATCTTTATTGGCACAGATGACCAACTTGCGGACATTCTAACTAAACCTCTCCCGGATTCCCGTTTTTCTCTACTCTGACTCGAGCTTGGCATTCTTGATCTCTCATCCTAGTTCTATTTTATTAATTTTTTTGCTCTTTCTTTGTCTATGTATTTTTTTTGTTATATCGCAAAACCAACACAAACATGTCTCCTTTTTGTGAGTTTTCTTTGCATTGTTTAAGTTTTTTTTTAAAAAAACCAATTTTTTTTTATTATGAATCGTTCTTTCATGGGCTCATGTGACTGCGTCTTAAACCATACCGTGTATGCACAGTGTTTGAGTTTACTCGATTAATCTTTTTCAAACATTGTCCTCTGATCATAGTGAGCTAAATATCTAAGTGCTTAGCTATTGAGTGCGCAAATACTTGTGAGTGTATGTTGCCTATGCCTCTAGGTATGTGTGAGGATTTAGATAAGGGAATGACCAATCACACTGCACACATCTATACTTGAAGCACTCTTTTACAAATACAAGACTTACATGCTATACCTCTTGACGTTGTATCCTAACACTAGAAATACTTTGAATAATCAATGTCACGACATGTATGTGCTTGTATAAAGATTAAAACTTTGGGCAATCGTCTCTAGTGCTAAGGTCTTAAGCATACACGTTAAAGTGCATCTATCTAGGTGGATAGATTTCGATTGGCTTGGGTCCCTTGAAATTCAAAAATTATCAACGTGATAGCTCTAAGCAAATAAGATCAAAACTCTATGCTAGCTATTCACTTTCTGTTCAAGGACTCCCCAAGCACTATTCATTCCTCCTGATAAGTCTTTATAAGCATTGTGAGGATGAGAACCTTGGTTCACAGAGTCATTTCGATGATGTGCCTAGACCCACACTAAGCTACGTGCCTCTAGTTTCAATCCTGATATAGCATCGTTAGATACCTGACGTAATTATTACCTATATTTATCCTGTGTAAGTTATTTTAAAGCTCGAGAGCTCACATGTAATACATGCTATTTCTTATTGATGCTCTCTCTCTATTGATGTTTCACGTACACGTCATTGTCTTATTTAAGACTTCCGCGCATAAGAATTGGACTGCAACTGCACAAACTCTTTATAACACAATACGTACTATCACTTGATTTACACTCATGACGTTTTAAAATGTTTGCTTAAATTAATTTCTTTCCTATCTCTTACAACATTATTGCCGTACTCATTGTGTGCTTTGATTCGTGTGTGCTGTCCAATTTTTATTAACTCTGACTATTTGCCCCATTTTGTGCCCTCTCTAATTCTGAATTTTTTGCTCCATTGTGTGACCCCGGTACTTTAAATTCTCTGATATTTATTACGTTTTGGGTCACTCGTATACTTAATATATATACTCTTTTCATCCGACTTGTCTGGTGGGCCTTGCCCGCCAATTTGATATTATCAAAGGGGGAGAATATATTATTCATGAGTACGTTCATGAGATATATTGTTTATGAGTATGGGCACGAGTTAGGAGGGTTAGGAGGGTTAGGAGAGGTCATATATAGGGGGAGCACGGCTAGAAGAGGTAAATTGTAGGGGAGCATGATGCTAATGTGTGCTCATAGATAGGGGGAGCAGCACATAGATAGGGGGAGCAAGTAGAACATATAGACTCTCCAATACACTGTAACCTGTTGTTAGCTTATATTTCCTATCTTCATTTTGCACTCTATCTAATGTTTATTTATCATGAATGGGAATTGATATTATCAAAAAGGAGAGTTTGTTGGAACCGTGGTTTCACATTCCTTGTATTTGAGAATATCAACTCCCAGGTTGTATTTGATCATATTGTATGTCGATAGAGTGTGGATGTTGACAGGTGCAAGCAAAGAAAAAGGCATATATGAAAGCTACCGCCAGAAGTTAGTACTACCGCAGGCGCTAACGAGATGATTTATTTGGACGTAACGCTCTTGATGGTTTCGACGCTAGTTCTACCGCGCAGCGCTAGCCCACTCAACAGTGTGTCGATACAATAGCTTTGAGTGAAGGCTACCGCCCGGCATTAATACTACTGTAGGCGCTAACGAGATGATTTATTTGGACCTAGTGCTCTGGATGGATTCAGTGCTAGCTCTACTACGCCGCACTAGGCCTTCGACGAGTTACGAAGGCATAAACATCGAGCTCAGGGCTACCGCTAGGCGACTGTATTACCGCATGTGGTAACTGAACGATTTATTTTGTCCTAGTGCTCTGGATGGTTTCAGCAGTAGCACCTACCGCGCGGCGCTAGCCTTGTCCAACGGGTGTTGCCTTTTCAGGAACGTCGCATCCTATGTTACCGCTCGGTGGTAGGCTCTACCGCGCGGTGCTAGTTCAAATGAAAAGGCAAAAGATTGTTTCGTAAGATTATTTTCCAGATTTGGAGGACAGCTGGCACAACAAGCACGCGAAACTACTGCAGGCGCTAGTCTTACCGCTGGCGTTAGCCTGTTTTCATGAAGACGTATAAAAGCCGTTGTGTTTCCTGTTGTTAGTGCAACTCCTAGAAGAATTTTGACGAAGGGTTTCAGAACTCTAGATTTCGGCCGCCTCCTTGCGCCCGTATCCACTTTTCTTCGTCAAAGTTGAAGGAAGTTTTCTCCCTCCCATTCGTGAATGAAAAACTCCGGCGATCCAGAATATTTATCGACACTGTAAATTGACCAGTTGCTCGCCAACGAAGATCTCTAGCACCGGCCGTAGATCTCACATTGGAGAAGTTGTCAAGAGGGAGAACTTCATGTTCTTATCATCTTTACTTTTAATCCTTGTACTCCTTTTCTATTTTCTGTTTAGTTTGTGGTGAGGAAAATCGACTGGTAAGGGTTGTGGTAATCCGGGTAGGATTCCGCGGTAAATCGTCCCGAGATTTGGGATGTCTAGATTGGAGGATCTAGTCGGGCTCTAAGACCCTTCCTTGTGTGGAGGTGAAGAGTTGGTTCTGAGACCCTTCCTTGTGTGAAGGTGAAGAGTGGGCTCTGAGACCCTTCCTTGTGTGGAGGTGAAGAGCGGCTCAAAGTCCTTTCCAGGAAGGAAAGTGAGAGAGCCAACCGGTCCGGATAGTGGGTCGGTATACAAAACCCAAGAGCTTTTGATTTTCATCGTCTTCGATCTTCTACGTCATGAAGATCAAGTGTTGATGTAAACTATTTATGAACTATATTTCATTATTGTTTCAATGCAATGAGATTACATTCTTCTGTGATTGTTGTTAGTACGTGAAAGTTAGTAAAATTTTATTTAATGTTATAGAACCTTATTCACCACCCTCTAAGGTTGGCCACTAGATCCAACAAGTTTCTCGTTGTAGGAGGTGGTTTCTATGAGATACAGCCTGACGGTAGGGTTACTGCCGACGGTAGGATGTTGGATTTATAACAAAAGCATTCTGTGAGTTACCGCCTAGCGGTAGGTTGATACTGCGCATTAGAAGTATGACCGATTTATTGACAGAGCTCTCTGTGAGCTACCGCCCGGAGGCAAGGTTAATGCCGGCGGTAGCGAAGCTGATTTATTTGGAATGCCTCTCTGTGAGGTACCGCACGACGGTAGTGATACTGTGGGGCGGTAATGACTTTTCATCATGAGCGACACAATGATGCGACACATCGACTATCGCACGGTAGTCGCAGGGAAGTTACGACGCGACCACGTGTCAGCCCAGGATTGGAGGTTTTGGTTGGTGTAATTGCAGATTGGACGCTTAAAGTATCGCATGATAGTAGCTAGTTACCAAAAAGTTGTAGCTCGGTTTAATGCCGGGATTTGTGAGTCTCACTTCATTTCTTCTGTGGCTTCCTTTTTCTAATTAGTAGACTGAGATGATAGCAAAGGATAGTTAGAGCAAGGATATCTCGTCGCCGTTGGATTTTTGGAGCATCGGTTCACACGTCGAGTTCGGATCTATGGAGGTAAGTCCATTACGGTCATTCTCATCCAGCTAGATTCTCTCCCATAGTGCCGAAATGAATATTGAGGGTAACAATCCTTCTTCTTGGACATGTGAAGTCCTTTGTTTTGGCATGTGAGGGTAGACGCTCCACGAGTATATGGATACTGTTATCTCGACGGTTCGATTGGTTGTATCCCCGTTATCTTTGCATCTAGAATTCAGAATCGAAGTATAGAATAGGCATGCTTTGTGAAGCCCATCCAGACAGGTTGGTTTGGATTGGTGATGATTGTATGTATCCCAGAGAACAATCTGTGGTAATGGTGTGGTTTACGGAGTCGCGGGGTGTGCAGATGCTGTAAAGAAAGTACTGGAAGTGCCCCCAGGAAAACACCAATTTAGGGGGAAGAATTGATAGTCTGTCCCCTACCGCACGGTGGTAGCGCTACCACCGGTAGTAGCTCCCAGTGAGCAATATTTTGTGAGGCCTGTCTCTTGGAGACCTGGGGGAAATTGTGAAAGTGAGTCCTATCTCTTGGAGACCTGAGGGCCTTTGCGATGAGCTGAGAGTCCGTGGGGCCTAGCTTAAGCGGCCGTGAGTGCTAGCCTTGGAACATAATAGAATTATTTTTTGTTGCAAATGGGAAAGAGTAGGCAAACCTGCATCGTGGCTTACTGCGCCCGACGATTTGAGCATCGGGAAAGAGATAAATTGTAACCAGCCCTATGTCATTCGACTTAGAGTGAGTCATAGAGTGTATCTGGTGAATCACCATGACTTTGACGTAGCCATAGGGGCGAGTCTTTGGCTTCAGCCCAGAAAGACTAGAGAATTCTCAAATTATGCTGACCGTCGCTGAGTACGAAGGTGTGACCCTGGTTATGTCTGGTACACCAAGAATGTGCCCTGAGTGCACATGGCATTTGGACGGCAGTACCAACGTTTGTGGTGAATGGTGCTTAAGTTGCACGTTCTGATTTCCATTATATCTATTCTAAATACCTGCAGGGAAGGAGCACCGCAACCCCGAGTGAGAGGTGGGGTTGTTATAATTTGGTCAGCTAATGTTGACCATTGCTTTGTTTTCCACCTTTAAGGTGGAATGTCTTTGTGCAGGTGCAGCTAAGTCGAGCGCAAAAATAGAGGGCTGAAGCCCATGGTTGCTAAGCCGGACCTCGAAGGAAAAAGCAAAGTGGGTTTACTTTTACTGATCATGTGTAGCCGGCTTGCGTGCCGAAGTGTGTAAAACACTTCTATTTGAGGAAACTTTTGTAAGGCCTTAAGGTTATGACAATTTGTGTGTTTGGTTTATCATTCCTATTTTATGGTAGTGGATATTCCTGTGCTTGGGTTCCAA
Source organism: Platanthera zijinensis (assembly GCA_039513925.1). Taxonomy (NCBI): domain Eukaryota; kingdom Viridiplantae; phylum Streptophyta; class Magnoliopsida; order Asparagales; family Orchidaceae; genus Platanthera; species Platanthera zijinensis. Next base: position 126,276,968 of record CM077096.1, read on the forward strand.
GTAATTAATTTATCTTCTGCTAGAATGCACACTTAGTTAGGATGCGTAAAGGTTTATGGTCTCAATACGTAACTCTACTAGCTATCTGTAGAATATATCGTGGGGCCCCGACCGGACCTTCTGTTATATTCTACGTAACGGGTGGCGGTATTATAATTTGGTATCAAACTCTGGTTTCAGTCGTCCTTATTTGAATTTGTGATGAATTCTTTTTAAGGGGTGGTGAGCACGTGTCTGTGTGTCACCGTTATAACATTAAAGAACCCATGAATGTCCACCTAGGAATGAAAATACACATATTTTTGGAACCTATGTGTTCCTGTGATTGCTGTTTTGCAATTTGTTTAGTCGCTAAATTGTGTGTTGCACGATTATATGTGACTAGAAGTGGAGCGAGGTAGTCTAAGACCCAGCTCTCGCTAGAGAGTAGTGCATCCGGTGATATGCTTACACCTCCTATTTAGGTTGAGATGATTCAATTAGTTGTTGAAGCCGTATTCACGATAATCAACGTGCAACTAGGAGGGCATGTATAGCCTCCTACCCCTGAGGTTGCTCTGAGATAGGTTGACATAGTTGAGCTTGTGGCTAGGAGACAAGTACCGGATGAGCCTTTAGAAATGAGGTAAGCGACGGAGAAACAATTGAAGCACGTTATGAGCTTCCATCCTCTGATGTTTGAGGGAACTAGATCCCCCACTCAAGCCAAAGATTGGCTATCGAGGATAAAGAGAGTATTGACGACAAAGGAGATGGAGGAGAGACAAAAGGTGTCTGTGGCTACTTTCCTCTTGGAAGGTGAGGCAAGACTTTGGTGGGATGAACTGTAACTTCATCAGTTTGCTGGAAGGAAACTTTTTGAGATTTCAATGGAAGAGTTCTCGAGGGACTTTCTAGCTAGGTATCTCCCATCTGCTCAAAAGATTGCCTTGGAAAATCAATTTCAGAGGTCAACTAAGGGTGAGAGTAGTGTGGATGACTACTTACATGAGTTCACGAGGTTGGGGAAATATTTAGGCTCTACCTTTACTAATGAGGAGCGCAAGACCAACCGGTTCTATGAAGGACTGCGTGATGATCTGAGGTTATTACTCTCGGATCCAATGACGCAGGGTTTTCTGACCTTGGTCTATACAACCTTATCCCTAGAGCAAGATATAAAGCACGTACAACATAAAAATAGCTCAACGATAAAGAGGACAGAGTTTAAAGTACCAAATTCATCAAAGTCTGGGTACTAAAAGTGGAACAAGAATCCCAAATCTGCTGGATCGGCTTCATCATCTGCTCCATCTGGGGCAATGTCTATGCGAGGAGGCCCAATCTATTGTTATACTTGTGGCAAGCCGGGACATATAACATGAGATTGTTGGAGTTGCAAGATGGAGAAAAGGATAGGAGAATCTTATGCTGAGAAAGGGAAGGTGGTGGAGTCCACCATGTCACATTATGCTCCAGCCCAACCCAGGGTATAAATCCTTGGCCATTAGGAAGCCATTAAGCAGGGTGATGTGGTTACCTGTATGTGTTAGATTTGATCCTATTTGCCTTCTATACCTTACACCCTATGCATTGGTTGTATTAATATCTAGTATTAGGCTATATCTTAATCCTGGACTGTCTAGTGAGAGCACTGTTTGATTGTAACACCCCAAAAATCTCAAAATATGTTTGTACACAATTTTGGGTTGGAGGCTGTTAGACACGGCCTGGGACACGGGCGTGTCCCAGGGCGTGTCGGGTGTACACGGCCTGGGACACGGGCGTGTCCCAGGGCGTGTTCAGGCTGGTCGACGTTTGAGAGTCGACGATCGTCGAGCCTGGGACACGGCCTTCGACACGGGCGTGTCCCAGGGCGTGTTCGAATTAATTTTCGAAATTGACCTATTCAAGTCAGGGCCGGACACGGCCTTGAACACGGCCGGGAACACGGGCGTGTGAGGCTGGACACGGGCGTGTCAGCTGCCGTGTTCCGACCCGTGTACTGGTTTTGGATATCGGTGAGTACCGTGTAACAGGAGACACGGGCGTGTCTCATGACTGACACGGGCGTGTCAGGTTCGACACGGGCGTGTCGATGCCCGTGTTCTCGAATAATTCAGTCGGTGCGACTGCCGCGTGTACCGCTTAAGGGTACACGGCCTGTGACACGGGCGTGTCACAGGCCGTGTCGGCCAAATTTCAGGGGAATTTTCAGTAGATCGTGGCCCTTCATTTTCTTTAAATAAGATCCTGTGGCTGGAGTTCATTCCTGGGCTGATAAGGCCGGGAAAAGGGGGGGAGAAGCTCATTCTTCTTTTCATCTTCTCTTTCTAAAGTAAGAGAGAGGTGAGAGCAAGGAGGAAGAAGAGGAAGTGGAGTCCGGCTGCCGGTGGTGCTACGGTGGTCCAAATCGCGAGCCGAGATCGGATTTGCGAAGGCAACGCTGCTGCGAAGGCTTTCATCCGTCTCAAATTTCTCTCCATGGCTCCGAAGCGAACTCCTAGGGTAACGATTTCCTGCTTGGACATGTGAAGTCCTTAATTCCTGCATTGCATAGGGAAAACCCTTCCCCGCGAGTGTGCGGTGGGTTGTGGCGTCCCTTGGGGTAGATATGTGAAGTCCCCCTTGTTAGAGTCCGGAATTGGAGTACGGATCTAGGCATGCTGTGTGAAGCCCATCTGGACATGGTCTGGATTGGTGATGCTTGGTTGCATATCGGAGAAGGCTCCGTGATGATTGCTTGTATGCATGATGGATAAAAGTACTGGAGGAAGTCCAGGAAATTATGAGAGTTGGACTCTCTTGTGGCCGTGAGTGCTACTGGTGGAAAGTTGAGCTGTGAGGCTGCAACTAGGAAATGGTGGAACGGGCAAGGTGAAACTGTACCCGCGTCAGTCCAGGCGTGAGTCTGACGATGTGAGCAACAGGAAAGGTGGATCTGTACCCGCGTTATGGTTGTCTAACCTTGGGTGCTTAAGACCCTGTTAGGATCACATAGCGAGAGTCGACGGCCGGTGAGCCGATCAGACTAGAATGCTCATAGTGCGCCGTTATGTCTGGGACCTCTGAACGGTGTGAATGTGCCCTGAGTGCACGGAGCGTCGGGCCGTCGAGCCGATGTTTGTGATATGTGACGGTGCGGGCGTGCACGTCTTGCTTGAATGGCTATATATATCATGTTGGATGAATGCTTTGCAGGGATGGAATTCCGCTGCCCCGTGCCAGGGGCAGGGTCGTTATAATTGGTCAGCTGAATGCTGACCGTTGCCCTGTTTTGCCACCGTTTGGTGGTTTGGTTCTTACAGGTGCTGGAGGAGCTGGTCCGAGCGGGACTTAGCGGGCTGAAGCCCAAAGCTGCGTTGCTGCCCTCGAAGGCATTGTTTTGTTTCTTTTGTTCATGTGTGGCCGGCCTGCGTGCCGATGTATGTAAACCACACTCTTGTTAAGAGAAACTGTTGTAAGGCCTTAAGGCCAGACTCTTTTGATGTATGTATATACATTCCTATGTTAGTGGACAATGTTGTTTATCTTGAGTTCATTAATTCAACCGTGAAGCTTCCGCTAGAATGCTCTGTGTTAGGATGCGTTGGTTATGATATTATTTAGTAGCGTCTCCGCCTGTTTGTGGAATATGGTGTGGGGCCCCGGCCGGACCCTCTATTATATTCTTCTTGACGGGTAGAGGTGTTACAATTTGGTATCAGCTTGTTGGTCGATCTCTTCCGAATTCGCGGACGAATTCTTTTGAGAGGGGGCGAGCACGTGTCAGTGCCGTCGTTATAACACTTATTTTGAACTCAAGATTGTCCACTTAGGAATGCAAATACACTTGTTTGTTGAACTTGTGTATTCTCTTTGTATGATTGCCGTTTTTATTGGTCGTTAACCTGTGTGTTTTACACATATAGGTGACCAGAAGTGTTGCGGGTCAGTCCGAACCACAACGTTCTGTTGCGAGTGCGGCACCAGCCGAGGTGCCCACAACTCCTCCATCCGCTGAAACAGTCCGTCTCATCACGGAAACGGTACTTGCTATGATGAATGCTCAGCAAGCGGGGCAAGCACGTCCTGCAGTGGTGCCAACGCAAGCTGGGGTACGGCAAGAACCGATAGAAGCCGAAGTTGATCCGCGGGTAGCAGATCAACAATGGAAGCAATTCTTGAGCTTTAACCCTCCGCAGTTTCATGGGGCGGGTACACCGGCCCAAGCAGAGGATTGGCTTGCAAGAATTAAGAGGATTATGAGGGCCATTAGGGTTGAGGAGGAACAGAAAGTGATGTTAGCCACTTTCCTACTGGAAGGAGAGGCGCGATTGTGGTGGGATGAGATTGAACTGCATCACTTGGCTGGCAGGCAATTGGCAGAGATTACAATGGAAGAATTCTCTCGGTTGTTCTTAGCACAACATCTGCCGATGCAGCAAAGGATGTCGATGGAAATGGAGTTCCAACGGTTAGCACAGGGAGATCGAAGTGTGGATGACTACCTGCATGAGTTCACCCGGTTGGGAAGATATGCGGGCTCGATCTTCGCCGAAGAAGAGCGTAAGACTAGTCGGTTTTATGCGGGACTGCGAGATGAGCTAAGGTATTTGCTCTCGAGTTCTGTGAGTCAGGGATTCCAAGCCTTAGTCTGTACGGCTCGTTCTTTGGAGACGGACATGAAACGGGGGCAAGCAAAGGGAAACTTGGCGGTTGTAAAGCCGGAGTTTAAGCCGCCGCGTCCGGACAAGTTTGGCTACCGAAGGAAATGGAATAAGAAGTCTAAGTCTTCTGGACAAGCTCCTTCTGCGACTGTGACGGACACATCTGGGAATGGAGCTCGTGCTTGTTTTACGTGCGGAAAGGTTGGACACTTCGCACGTGAATGCCGATTTGGTCCTCCAAAGGGTGATAAGAAGACGGGAGCGTCTTATGCGGAGAAAGGGAAGGCTGTGGTGGAGTCTTCTGCCTCGCACGCGCAGCCCAGAGTCTTCAACCTTGGACAACAGGAGGCCATTAAGCAGGCTGATGTCGTCACAGGTGCGCTTAAGTTTTAATATTTGTACTTTTGGTGTGCTGTGCTTGTTTTAATTGTCATGTTATAGGGTTTGTCCTTATACGAGAGTATCCGGCGCGAGCACTGTTCGACACAGGTGCTTCACATTCGTTTCTGTCTGAGGATTTTGTCTTGCGTGTCGGGGTGCCTATCCGGACCAAGACAGACAGTGTAAAGGTGTTGTTGCCTAACGGATGTTTGATGTGCGCGGATCGATCTTGCGGTCTTGAGGTCAAGATAGGAAGTCGGGAGTTCAAAGTGGAAACACTAGTATTGCCGATCAAAGAGTTTGATATAATCTTGGGTATGGACTGGCTTTTAGAGCAGCGTGCCTGTATTGATTGCACTTCAAAAGAGGTCACACTTGGGCAAAATACCGAACGAGAGACCAAGTTTATTGGTATGCAAGGGATGAGTGGGATGTTGTTATCCGCTCTCCAAGTTGTTAAGGCAGTTCGGAAGGGTGCGGAGTTGTTCTTCACACTCATAGAGGCGGTGGCGCCGAAGGCCAGTGTGAGTGAAGTGCCGATTGTGTCGGAATATGCGGATGTGTTTCCAAAGGACCTTCCGGGGTTACCTCCCCAAAGGGAAATTGACTTCGCTATCGAGCTGGTGCCGGGTGCAAAACCCGTGGCCCGTTCGCCGTATCGGGTAGCGCCAAAAGAAATGGCCGAACTGAAAGTTCAGTTGCAAGAGTTGTTGGAGCAGGGATATATACGCCCAAGTATGTCACCTTGGAGCGCGCCTGTTCTTTTTGTGAAAAAGAAAGACGGTGGTTTGCGACTATGTATTGATTATCGCGAACTGAACAAGCTGACGGAGAAAAACAAGTATCCAATTCCTCAGATCGATGACTTGTTCGATCAGCTAGCAGGCTCAACCGTCTATTCGAAGTTGGATTTGAAGTCCGGGTATTACCAGTTGCGGATTAGGGAAGGTGACATTCCCAAGACAGCGTTTGGCACACGCTATGGTCATTATGAGTTCACAGTGATGCCGTTCGGCTTGTGTAATGCGCCTTCGGTATTCATGGATCTCATGCATCGTACGTTCCGCGAATACCTGGATCTGTTTGTGATTGTGTTTATTGATGATATTCTGGTATATTCACAATCGGAGGAAGATCATGCAAACCATTTGCGATTAGTATTGCATACCTTGCGAAGGAATAAGCTGTATGCCAAGTTCTCAAAGTGTGAGTTCTGGCTCTCGTCGGTGGCTTTTCTAGGCCATGTGGTAAATGGAGAGGGCATAGCGGTGGATCCGGCTAAGATAAGTGCCATTCGGGATTGGCCAGTGTTATCTTCAGTGGCCGAAGTCAGGAGTTTCCTTGGACTGGCGGGCTACTATAGGAGGTTCGTGGGGAACTTCTCCCGGATTGCTTTGCCTCTGACTACGTTGACGAGAAAGGATCAGAAGTTCGTTTGGACGCCAGAGTGCGCACGAGCTTTTGAGGAGCTGAAAAGTCGTTTGACCACGGCGCCCGTGTTGACGTCGCCATGTGGTACAGATGGATTTGAAATATACAGCGATGCGTCAGGAAGCGGCTTAGGCTGCGTTCTCCTGCAGTTTGGCAAGGTGATCGCTTATGGTTCACGTCAATTGAAAGTACATGAGCGTAATTACCCCGTCCATAATTTGGAGTTGGCGGCGGTGATCTTTTCGCTAAAGTTGTGGCGGCATTATCTATATGGCGTGAAAGTAGATATTTATACCGATCATAAAAGTTTAAAGTATCTGCTCGATCAAAAGGAGTTGAATATGCGACAAAGAAGGTGGATGGAATTCCTTGGGGATTTTACATTCGACATTCACTATGTTCCCGGAAAGGGAAATGTGGTCGCTGATGCCTTGAGTCGTCGGGCTCCGGTACAGGCAAATTGGTTGCGGATACATGATGAGCGGTTAGTCCAAGAGTTGGAAGTCTTGGAGATATCTTGTGTGGAAAGAGATTCTTCAACTGACGCAAGCATGAACTGGTTGGAAGTTCAATATGACCTTGCTGACAGGGTTCGGCGGGCAACGGAGTTGGATGAAAGTCTTCAACGCTATGCAAAGGAGGGATCGAGTGATCAGTTCTCCTGGGATGATGGTTTATTACGGAAGGATGGCCGATTGTGCGTCCCTAGTGCGGGTAAATTGCGTGAAGGGCTGCTATATGAAGCGCACTTTACAAAATATTCAATTCACCCTGGGAGCACAAAAATGTACAAAGACATGAAGAAACTGTTCTGGTGGCCTGGTTTAAAGAAGGACATAGCCGCGTATGTGGCTAAATGTCGTACTTGTGCTTTGGTAAAGGCAGAATGTCAACGGCCGAGTGGTTTCCTGAAGTCGTTGCCGGTTCCGCAATGGAAATTTGAGGATATTTCTATGGATTTCGTGCACGGATTGCCGAGATCTCAGCGCGGCCATGACTCAATCTGGGTGATTGTAGACCGGTTGACAAAGGTGGCTCATTTTATACCAAATAAGCGGGACGATTCAGTGGAAACGTTGGCAAAGCTCTATGTGGAGCAGATAGTTCGATTGCACGGTGTTCCCCGGAGCATCGTAAGTGACCGAGATGGGCGCTTTACTTCAAAGGATTGGAGATTAGTTCATCAGATGTTGGGCACGAAGTTAGCATTCAGTACGGCCTTTCACCCGCAAACGGATGGCCAAACTGAACGAACCAACAGAACGATGGAGGATATGCTCCGTATGTGCGCCCTGGACTTCGGTAAGAAGTGGGAAGAACATCTTATTATGGTGGAGTTTGCCTATAATAATAGCTATCAAGCGAGTATAGGCATGGCCCCATTTGAAGCGCTGTATGGTCGCAAGTGTCGTACACCGCTAGCTTGGGCAGAAACTGGCGAGACTAAACTTTTAGGCAAAAAGGAAGTCGAGGATGCTACCTCAACAATACGCTCTATTCGAGAGAGGCTCCTAATAGCCCAAGATCGGCAGGCCAAGTATTACAATGCTAAGCACCGGAACGTGGAGTTCGCGGTGGGTGAATGGGTCTATTTAAAGATTAAGCCCTTCAAAGGCGTATCTCGGATCCGGCGATTGAAAAAGCTAAGTCCGCGATACCTTGGTCCGTTTGAAGTGGTGGAGCGAATTGGGGAAGCTGCCTATCGGTTAGCTCTTTCATCGGAATTGAGTGGATTGCATGACGTGTTTCACATCTCGGTGTTACGCAAAGCAGTCAAGGATCCAGCTCATATAGTTGAAAATGATCGAGTGCCAGTTGAGTATGGGCTAACAACAAAGGTGAAGCCTATACTGATAGAGGATCGAGCCGAGAAACAGTTGCGGAACAAGGTGATCGGGATGGTCAAAGTCCGGTGGGACAATTGTGGCCGAGAAGAGCTAACATGGGAGCGCGAGCAGACCATGCGAGCCGAGTTTCCCGAGTTATTTTCGTAACTTGTTCACTCGTTGTATGTGTAATAGAAACATATAAGTGTTTTGTTATTTTCTCCCTATTGTCTTCAAATTTCGGGACGAAATTTTATTAAGGGGGGGAGGATTGTAACACCCCAAAAATCTTAAAATATGTTTGTACACAATTTTGGGTTGGAGGCTGTTAGACACGGCCTGGGACACGGGCGTGTCCCAGGGCGTGTCGGGTGTACACGGCCTGGGACACGGGCGTGTCCCAGGGCGTGTTCAGGCTGGTCGACGTTTGAGAGTCGACGATCGTCGAGCCTGGGACACGGCCTTCGACACGGGCGTGTCCCAGGGCGTGTTCGAATTAATTTTCGAAATTGACCTATTCAAGTCAGAGCCGGACACGGCCTTGAACACGGCCGGGAACACGGGCGTGTGAGGCTGGACACGGGCGTGTCAGCTGCCGTGTTCCGACCCGTGTACTGGTTTTGGATATCGGTGAGTACCGTGTAACAGGAGACACGGGCGTGTCTCATGACTGACACGGGCGTGTCAGGTTCGACACGGGCGTGTCGATGCCCGTGTTCTCGAATAATTCAGTCGGTGCGACTGCCGCGTGTACCGCTTAAGGGTACACGGCCTGTGACACGGGCGTGTCACAGGCCGTGTCAGCCAAATTTCAGGGGAATTTTCAGTAGATCGTGGCCCTTCATTTTCTTTAAATAAGATCCTATGGCTGGAGTTCATTCCTGGGCTGATAAGGCCGGGAAAAGGGGGGGAGAAGCTCATTCTTCTTTTCATCTTCTCTTTCTAAAGTAAGAGAGAGGTGAGAGCAAGGAGGAAGAAGAGGAAGTGGAGTCCGGCTGCCGGTGGTGCTACGGTGGTCCAAATCGCGAGCCGAGATCGGATTTGCGAAGGCAACGCTGCTGCGAAGGCTTTCATCCGTCTCAAATTTCTCTCCATGGCTCCGAAGCGAACTCCTAGGGTAACGATTTCCTGCTTGGACATGTGAAGTCCTTAATTCCTGCATTGCATAGGGAAAACCCTTCCCCGCGAGTGTGCGGTGGGTTGTGGCGTCCCTTGGGGTAGATATGTGAAGTCCCCCTTGTTAGAGTCCGGAATTGGAGTACGGATCTAGGCATGCTGTGTGAAGCCCATCTGGATATGGTCTGGATTGGTGATGCTTGGTTGCATATCGGAGAAGGCTCCGTGATGATTGCTTGTATGCATGATGGATAAAAGTACTGGAGGAAGTCCAGGAAATTATGAGAGTTGGACTCTCTTGTGGCCGTGAGTGCTACTGGTGGAAAGTTGAGCTGTGAGGCTGCAACTAGGAAATGGTGGAACGGGCAAGGTGAAACTGTACCCGCGTCAGTCCAGGCGTGAGTCTGACGATGTGAGCAACGGGAAAGGTGGATCTGTACCCGCGTTATGGTTGTCTAACCTTGGGTGCTTAAGACCCTGTTAGGATCACATAGCGAGAGTCGACGGCCGGTGAGCCGATCAGACTAGAATGCTCATAGTGCGCCGTTATGTCTGGGACCTCTGAACGGTGTGAATGTGCCCTGAGTGCACGGAGCGTCGGGCCGTCGAGCCGACGTTTGTGATATGTGACGGTGCGGGCGTGCACGTCTTGCTTGAATGGCTATATATATCATGTTGGATGAATGCTTTGCAGGGATGGAATTCCGCTGCCCCGTGCCAGGGGCAGGGTCGTTATAATTGGTCAGCTGAATGCTGACCGTTGCCCTGTTTTGCCACCGTTTGGTGGTTTGGTTCTTACAGGTGCTGGAGGAGCTGGTCCGAGCGGGACTTAGCGGGCTGAAGCCCAAAGCTGCGTTGCTGCCCTCGAAGGCATTGTTTTGTTTCTTTTGTTCATGTGTGGCCGGCCTGCGTGCCGATGTATGTAAACCACACTCTTGTTAAGAGAAACTGTTGTAAGGCCTTAAGGCCAGACTCTTTTGATGTATGTATATACATTCCTATGTTAGTGGACAATGTTGTTTATCTTGAGTTCATTAATTCAACCGTGAAGCTTCCGCTAGAATGCTCTGTGTTAGGATGCGTTGGTTATGATATTATTTAGTAGCGTCTCCGCCTGTTTGTGGAATATGGTGTGGGGCCCCGGCCGGACCCTCTATTATATTCTTCTTGACGGGTAGAGGTGTTACATTGATACAGGAGCTTCACATTCCTTTCTATCCGAGGTCTTCATGTCTCATATCAGAGTGCCTTCTTCTATTGCAAAGGATAGACTAGATGTGTTACTGCATAACTGATGCTCGATGTGCGCAAATAGAGTTTGCTGCGTAAAGGTGCTGATTGGGAGTCAAACGTTTGACTTGGAAGCGCCACTACTGCCAATATTAAAGTTTGATGTGATCTTGGGCATGAATTGGCTCTCGGATCAACGTGCGTATATCAATTGCAGTCTCAAGATTGTCAAACTAGGGTTAAATACGGGTTGTGAAAATACATTCTCTAGTTTGAATGGATCGAGCAAGATGCTTATGTCTGCTCTACAAGTAGTCAAAGAAGTTCATGAGGGTACAGAGTTATTCTTTGCCCTATTGGAGACTAAGACACCCAAGCCTAGTTTGATCAATTTTTCTAGGGTATCGGAGTTTGTTGACATTTTCCCCGAAGAAATCCCTAGAGCTCCACCTTAGAGAGAGATCGATTTTACCATTGAGCTAGTGCGAGGGGCCAAGCCTTTGTTACGCTCTCCGTACCGTCTAGCGCCAAGAAAGATGGGATAATTAAAAGTGCAACTTCAAGAACTGCTGGAGCAAGGTTATGTGCGTCCAAGTTTGTCACCTTGGAGCGCACCAGTCCTCTTCGTGTAGAAGGACAAAATTCTACGATTCTGCATCGATTATCGGGAGCTGAATAATCTGATACAGTTGAATAAGTACCCAATTCCGAGAATCGATGATCTGTTATACCAGCTAGTTGGATCAACAGTCTTCTCGAAGCTGGATCTGAATTATTAGGTTAGGATCAGGGAAGGTGACATTCCCAAGATGGCATTCAGTAAACGCTATGGGCATTATGAGTTCACTGTCTTTCCGTTTGGGCTAACAAATGTGCCATCTGTGTTTATGGACTTGATAAACCGGGCATTCATAGAGTAATTGGACAAGTTTGTGATAGTATTTATTGACAATATACTGGTGTACTATTAGTCTGTGGAAGAACTTGAGGATCATTTACGCATTATTTTGGAGACCCTGAGGAGTAGTCACTTGTACGCCAAGTTCTCTAAGTGTGATTTCTGGCTGTCTTTGGTAGCATTCCTTGGTCATGTCGTTAGAGGAGAGGGAATTGCGGTGGATCCGGCAAAGGTAGCTGCAATACGGGAGGGGCCTGTGTTTTCTTCTGCGGTGGTAGTCCGAAGTTTTCTGGGGCTTGCCGGCTACTACAGGTTCTTCGTGGAGAACTTCTCGTGGATAACCTTACCCCTCACTACCTTGACAAGGAAGGATAAAAAGTTTATTTGGTTGCTAGCGTACTCGCAAGCTTTTGAAGAGTTGAAAAGTTGTCTGACCACGACGCCTATTCTATGCTCTCCATATGGATCGAAAGGCTATGAGATCTACAACGATGCCTCGGGGAGCAGATTAGCTGCGTTTTACTTCAATACGGGAAGGTGATAGTATATGGCTCGTGCCAATTGAAAGTGCACGAGAGGAAATATCCGGTCCATGATTTGGAGTTAGTGGCCATGATATTCGTTCTTAATCTTTGGAGGCACTACTTGTATGGCATAATGATCGATATTTTTATAGACCATAAGAGCCTGAAATATCTATTAGATTAGAAGTGTTGGGAATTGTGTCCTACAATGTTCCTTAGGATTTGAAGAGGCATCACCAATCATGCTAAGGGGTATAATGTATTTGATGTATACTTGAGCTATTGCATGCATGTTGTCCTTGATTAGACAGGTGAACAGAGAGGTCAGATAATTTAACTAAGGCATAACCGCTGAGACAGCGGAGACAGCTGAGAAGAATATCTCAGCATAGCCGCTGAGACAGCTGAGAAGCTCAACACAAAATGTTGAGAGAAGTGTTGGTCTCAGCTAAACCGTTGAGACAGAAGACAGTCTTAGCTGTGAAGAAGAAACCATTGAGACAGTTGAGAAGAAACCGCTGAGACAGAAGAGTCTCAGCTATGAATAAGAAACCGCTAAGACAGTTGAGAAGGAACCGATGAGACAAACCTAATAGAAATTTTCTAAGTCTAGAAAGTGGAGTTCGTCGAACTGAGTTCATAGTTCATCGAGCTCAGCTCACAGATCATCGAGCTCAAGTTAAAGGTTGAATATTCAAAGTTCATCGAGCTAAGCTCACCTTTCGTTGAGCTCAAGTTAAGGTTTGAATATTCAAAGATTGGCGAGCTGAGCCCGCCTTTCGTCGAGCTCAAGTTAAAGTTTGAAGATTCAGAGTTCATCGAGCAGAGCTCATATTTCATCAAGCTAAATGTAAAGTTGGAGATTCTGAAATATGTCGAGCTCAACACAGAGTTTGTCGATCTCAACTCGACGATCATCGAGCTCAGTCCAAGTACTTCTTGCCATTGCGGGAAAGCTACAATAGTGCCGGAAGCTACTATTTGTATTCTTCTTAGGGAGGTGGCGCTCACCATACTTGACTGGGCCCACATTCAAATTATGTCATTGATTCAAATCAACAGATATAAAAGGAAGAGAAGAAAAGAAGATTAGGATGAAGATTAGGGCTAACGAAAAACGAGAACGAAAGAAGAAAACATAAAAGATGCGGCTGGACTTCATCTTCTTCGACAAGCTTGAAAGCAAAGTCCAGCAATGAAAGCCAGAAGGCAAAGATAGCTGAAGCTTCTTCAAGATCAGCAAGAGTGTTCCTTGAAGAACAAATTGGCTGATTCAATCTATCAGCACGAGGAGTTAGTCGTGTGAAGGGCTATAAGCCTTCAACAAAAGTTAGCTATCTTCACCAGAATAGAGAAATTGGTAGCTGTATAAGAAGACTAATTCCTTCTACAACAAGTGAGCTGGACTGATATCTGCTTAGTCCAACAAGTTAGACTCAGAGATTTATCTCTAAGTCAGTATTTCAATTTTACTGATTACTTTCCTGTAGGATTCAATTTATCTGAATCTGAGTGTAGGGCACTTTGTGCCTGAGTGGTAGGTGAATAATATTTCATTGAGGTAGGTGCCTTGCTGGGGAACTGAGGTAGGATTCAAGTGTGGATCTGAGTTGTAGGGCTTAAGTGCTTGAGGTAGGAGAGTGATGCTCTCTAAGGTAGAATCCAAGTGTGGATCTGATGTAGGGCTGTCCTCCTAACCTGAGTGTAGGGCCTAGTGCCCGAGGTAAGTGACCGGTGAGTCACTGAGCTATAGATGACAAGTGTGCCACTGAGTTGTAGGCCTTGGAGGAGTCTTAGGTGTAGGTGCCTGGAAGGGCACTGAGGTAGGTACCTGGATAGGTACTGAGTTATAGGAGTGCTGCAGCACTCTAATAGTAGGGCCTTGTGCCTGAAGTTGTAAGGCTGAGAATCCTGAGCTATAGGCCTTAGAAATAAGGCTGAGGTAGGTGGTCTGTGGACCACTAAGCTGTAGGAGCATTGTAGGGCTCTAAGGTAGGAGACCATATGGTTTTGAGTTTGGATTATGAAAAGAATCTGTGTGTAAGGATGAGGGCATGAGGTGTAAGCTCTGAGGAGCATAATGGTGGAGTTTGTGCCTAGTCCAACAAATCAGTTGGATAGGTGGGAGGGAAAGTGAATGTACACAATTGGGGAACCACTATAATTATTTGTGTGCTTGATGTGTTGCTTGTTTCTTTCTTATATTGCAGGTAATTATGACAAGCTCTAGATCACAAAATTTCTAAACAGCATAAAGATCTAAGAAAGTTTAAAAGACCTATTCACCCCCCACTAGGTGACTAGCTAATCTTAAAGTAATAACTTTCAAGTGGTATCAGAGGGAGGTTGCTCAAAAAGGATTTAACAATCTGAGTATACGTCCAAGGTTAGCTATAAGATATAAGTTTTGGGTCAGGAATGAACTATAAGGAGCTAGGGGCCATGAAACTACCAATCTTCAGGAAGGAAGGATTTGGCCTCTGAAAGCAAAGGGTCAGATCTATGAGCAGTAATGGAAGGTCGTTTTGTCCCCACAAAGGCTTCCAACGTAGATCCAACTGTGAGAGTGCCTAATACATACACAGAGATGGATAGAGATGAGGTGATTCTGTCCACCATGGACAAAAGGGCAAAAATATTATATCAGTGCCATTGATAACTCGACCTTCCAAAATCTAGTACACTGTAAGACCTCCAAGGAAATATGGGACACACTTGTGGTCTACATGGAAGGCTCAGAGGAAGTCAGAGATGATAGGAAGTCCATGCTCAACCGAGAGTATGAGGATTTCAGACAAATCAAATCTGAAAAGGTGGCTGACTTCTTCGAAAGGTTCTTTTGGATAGTCAATGAATTAAGAACCTATGGTAGAGTCTTCAGCAACTATGAGCTGAATGACAAGTTCCTTAGATCTCTCACCAGAGATTGGGACACCAAGATTTGTGCCATTAGGGAAATGGCTAAGCTGGCAGACACTCCTCCACCAACTCTCTTTGGAAAGTTGCTATCCAATGAAATGCAGCTGGCTGCTAGACTAGAAGAGGAAAAGAGTAGCCAATCCAAGTCCAAGGACAAGTGTGTAGCATTCAAGGCAGAAGCCCCAAGAAGGAGTAGAAGAAAGACTCCCTCACCACCAAGGAGTGAAGCTGAATCAAACTCAGAAATATCTGAGTTAAGCTCATTAGATAACCATATGTCTGATAAAGACGTAACTGCCTTCTCTAGACAATTTCAGAAGTTCATGAAGAAGAAGGATTAGAGGAGCAGGCCATCTTCATCCTCTTATCACAGGAATTTATCCAAGGATGACAGGTATGTCCCTAAAACCAGTAAACAGATTTCCTCTAATGTCATCTGTTATTGTTGCAGTAAGGCAATACATGTCATTGCTGACTGCCCAGTCAAAAGAAAGGAAGAGGATGAGAAGAAGAAGAAGCATCTCCATCAGCACAAGGACAAAAGAAGGAGAAGTCCTTTGTGGCTAAGAAGGAGAAAAGCTGGACCCTGATAGTGACAATGAGGAGGATGAAGAAGACTGTGGATGCCAGGGGATGATGGCAATAACTGAAGAGGAAAGAAGTAAGGCAGATTTATAATCAATTAAGGTACAACCCCTCTCCATTCTTACATCTTCCTCTGAGTATGAAACTAGTCCAAACACTGATGCATCTTCATCATATGATGAAGATTTCTTAGATTCTGAGACTGATGTCAATCAATTGATTGACAAGTATGGACTACTCTTAGATGCTCTAATGATGAGTAAAAATCTTAACAAAAGGAAAGCAAAGGAAATTGAAGTCCTGAAGCCTTATAAAACTCTCTATAACAATAAATCTATTGAGTTTTATAAGAAGAGTCATGAGGTGTCTGAACGCAAGAAAAGTCTTGAGTGTCAGACTAAGCTTCTAGAAGAGAAGAAAAAGCATATTAGATATCTGGAACAAAAGTTCACAGAGAAGGTGGGGATTGTGATTAACTTTTCTCAGCTACAGGGTCAGTTGACAAAAGCTACAACTTGCCAAGTCCCTGACGAGCTGGGTATTAATCACATTAATCATCATTTCAAATCTGAATTTCCTGATAAGAGGACAATATTTCAAAAGGTGAATTTACCTTCTAAAACTATCAAGTTTGCACCTCCCCTTGAGGATCAATCAAATGTGTGCTCTACCAGTGGGGTAAAGACACATGATCTTAGAAGGAGTGTTTCTGTACACTCTAGCCATAAAGCTAAGGATAAGCTCTTTAGATTTGGATCCAAATATCTTGTATCTAAAGAGATGAGAGAGACCACTAGATGGCAGGCTCCAAAAATACAATTGGCCCATCCAGGACTAGCTGTATTTTGTTCCTCTGCACCTTCATTCAGGAAGAAGGAAGCAACATCATGTAATTCTTTTCCAGCAAAATTTGGAGCTGCTCACTTCTCTCATGGATAACAATTCTGTGTTGTCCTGAAGAGAAGATACAAAATTCATAAATGTTGGTGCTGTGGGAAGGTGGGCCACTTTGCATTGATTGTTGGCACAACCTGAATGTGGCTAGTGGACAGAAAGGTACTCAGTCCAGGCAGAGAGTTGGGCAAAAGTTTTTTAATCCTAACAAGAACCTAGGACCAAACTATTATTGGGTGTCTAAGGGTAAATGAATTCTGTTTTGCAGGATAGTCCAAGTACCTATCTAAATAATACTTGGTACTTGGACAATGGATGTTCCAAGAAAATGTCTGGGACAGGATGATTTCTCACGGAACATGCTCCATGTAAAGCAATAAACAAAGATTGAGGTTGTTAAGTGTGTGATCCTCAAAATCTAGAGGCAGTAAGCCTCAATGTAAGTCTCTCTCTCTCTCTTGTTAAGAGACTAGGTTTGCATAATCATGAATTAAGTTAGATGTGCTTAGGATAAAACTAATCAAGCACACCAGTTAGATAATAATGATTCAATTATTATTCATAATTATCTACATTGTTAACTTATGTAGCTTTTTCTCTCAAGCCTAAATAACATATAAATCACTGAATTATATGGTTGCCAATAAAATTGACTTACTAGCATGTTAGGTCTCCATCATACTTAGAATTGATAAAATATCTTTATAATAGTGTGACAAATAGATTGAACATCCAGACAATGAGGGAAGAAATAAATTAATCAGGCACTATGTGCCCTGTATCATAACAAAAATCATAGAGCAAGCTGTAAAGTATAGAAATGTTTAATTGGCTAGTCAAATGAAAAAGGTAATTAAACTTTTCCATTACATATATAAAGTGGACAAGAAAAGAAAAGCCACATTGCTCTCAAAAGCCTTAATCCTAGCCATCGAGACCAAAACCTTCTCAGCATCTTGCCACACCGACTCAATGGCGCCAAAGATCTCTAAGGAACTTCAGGAGGGCTATGAAATTGTGAGGAATGGATTCAGTCATGCAATGCCAAGGTTTAAGGAAGTGTTGAGGATTATTGAGACTGCGGGTTTGGAGTACGCCCTTTCTGAACCCTCAACCATTCTTAGAGAAGAGGTAGTGGAATTCTTCTCCAACGTCAAGGTGTCGTCCTCTAAAAACTCACTGAAATCTAAGATTGGGAACATCAAGATTAAGATAAATCCAAAGAAATTAGGCAAAGACCTTCATTTACCCTCCGTCAATCCTAGCAAGGAAGAAGAACCCACCATCATGTATAGAGACAATACTCTCAAGTGGTGTGAATACAGTGAGGCCAAATCCGGATCTCTTAAGAGGAAATTCTTCAATCAGAGAGGCAAACATCTGACAAATATAGTAGGGAAATCTCTCATATGCAAACCTGGATCACATGACACAATCTCCAGGTCAATGTTTGATGTCATGACCAGGATAATCTTTAGTAAGCAGACTTCTTGGTCATCAATCATCTACCAGAGAATAGTAGACTGCCTACACACTCGAAAAATGAGCAGAATTCTTTCCTTATACCTAGTGAATACCTACCCAGATACATTCAAGCAAGAGCATGGAGTGAAGATTCACTACCTAAAAAAATGGACATAAAAACTCTAGACAAATTCACTAGGGTCTTACCAATGAGCCAACCTTCAGCAATAAAGAACTCCTCTAAGGATATAAGGAAGAACCTGCTGAGGAGGAAAGAACTGCCAGCTCTGAACCAGAACTTGGAACCTCCTCTCCAGCTGATGTTGGTCTGCAAGTTGAATTATCACTCAGTCAAACCTCTGCAAACTTCCAACTCCAAGTTAATGATTCACATGTTGATAAAATCCATGCAAGTCCTAAGTCAGAACAAGTTTCAAAGAATGCTAATGAAGAAGTGATTGTTGCAGAAGATGAGACAAACATGACTGATACTGATGATGTAGATGCAATAGAAGTTAGCCTTGCAATAAAAGATAATCATGAGCCTCCTGAGGATTTAGATAATTATCTTGATGGGTCAAGCTCACAAAAGAATGCATAGTCTGAGGGGGAGCATAATCAGATGGATCTGACAACCTTGGAACAAGTGGTCAACAGAGTGGTTGGGTCTGCACCCACTACAGGTGTTGTAGTTGAGGGGGAGTCTTCACAGGCCCATGCTAAGGAAAATGTCCCTCCTTTAGTAAGCCAACTAACCACCACTCAAATCTCAAATGAGTTACTCCTAAATAATATCAAAGAACTTCTGGATGCCCAGACCTCAACCTTTAAGGAGTATGTTGACCAATCTATTGCCAAACTTAGAGATGAATTGTTAATCAAGGTCAAGGAAAATAAAGAAGAAATCTCTCACCTAAATCAACAAGTCACCACCTAGTTTGATAGATTTGGAACTGCTGGCTTCAAACTGGCCACGATCATGAAATCCTTAGACACAAGCCAAAAACTCTCTACAGCTGACATGGGAAATGTCAAGAATTATGTGAGTACAACTGATGATGTGATTAAGGGTACAACAGATCATATAAATAAGCATGTCACCAATGTTGCTTTCCACTTTATGAAGGAGGCACTACTTTCGAAAATAGAGCTGCTTGTTGACAATGAAAGAATATTCCAATCCATATCAAGCAAAAATGAAGCCAACACCACCCTACTGCAAAATACCATCTGTGAAGAAGGCAGAAAGGGGGAGATCAACTAAGCTAAGACAGCAATACTCATTGAAAACAAGCCTTTAATGTAATTCACGGCACCAGGGTGGCACTACACCTGCCCCTCCTGGATAGAAAGAGGCCAGAGGACTAGACTTCCCAGCACAAGCTAGAGTTGCACAGGATGCATAACTTGTTTCCAGAAGAAAGAGGGAAGGAACTCAAATGGCTGAAGAGTTCATGGCAAAGAGGAGAACTGAGAACAGAGATGATCCAGTTTATGAACAGCTAAGTGATGCCTATGAATCCATCATTATAAATGCTTGGATAAGCCATGGACAAATTCTAAAGAATATTGATAGTGTATATCCTTTTGAGGAATGTATAAAGCATTTTGAAAGAAATTCTCTAAGGGAAAGAGTATTCAAAGAAAATCTGGTAAGGAAGTGCAATCCTAAGAAAATGCCTTCCAGATATATTTCAAAACCTTTCCTTTACTTCAAGAGGCAGGAGAATAAAGATGAAAACTTGAAGAAGACAGCTATCACCAAGGATGCTGCTTCAAGTTCATCAAGGAAGAGCTGAGATGGGACTGCAAGACTTAGGATGCTTTAAAACATGTAATAAATGTCTTGTAAAGAATATCAAAAGTGTAACAATGCAAAATCTTTATCAATAAAATTACTATGAGTTGGCCATGAATATATTGATGTGATAAATGTGTAATGCAACTCTCATTTATGTATCTATGAAAAATGAATATGCTGTTCTTTCATAGATATCTTGTAATAATAAGTTTACTACTGTTGCTTGGCTAAGTTAATGATTGGGTATATCTTAATCATAATGTTTACCTTATTAATGATTGACAATTCACTAGTATCATTGGTTATTACATCATAGTGTTATGCCATCTCATTTAGGGGGATTTTTTCCTATACTGGGATGGCTAGTTGTCATGATAATGTTTCATCAGGCCTATCATGATATTTTTTGTATTGATGCACCTTAGCATGGATGGGTTTTCTGTCTTCTTTAAATAGGGGGAGATTGCTGGGAATTGTGCCCTACAATGTTCCTTAGGATTTGAAGAGGCATCAACAATCATGATAAGGGGTATAATGTATTTGTTGTATGCTTGAGTTATTACAAGTAGGTTGTCCTTGATTGGATAGGTGAACAGGAAGTGGAAGCTGGAAGTCAGATAATTTAACTAAGGCATAACTGCTGAGACAACTAAGATAGTTGAGAAGAATGTCTCAGCATAACTGCTGAGATAGCTGAGAAGCTCAACACAAAACGTTGAGGAAAGTGTTGGTCTCATCTAAACCGCTGAGATAGAAGACAGTCTCAGCTGTGAAGAAGAAACCGCTGAGATAGTTTAGAAGAAACCGCTGAGACAGAAGTGTCTCAGCTGTGAAGAAGAATCCGCTGAGACAGTTGAGAAGGAACCGCTGAGACAAAGCCAACAAAAATTTTCTAATTCCATCCACCTCCTTTGTTGCATATTCAAATTATTTTGATCGAGCAGATACTTTAGGCTTTTATGATCTGTATAAATATCTACCTTCACGCCATAAAGATAGTGCCGCCACAACTTTAGCGAAAAGATCACCGCCGCCAACTCCAAGTCGTGGACGGGGTAATTACGCTCATGCACCTTTAATTGACGTGAGCCAAAAGCGATCACCTTTCCAAACTGTAGGAGAACGCAGCTTAAGCCGCTTCCTAACGCATCGCTGTATATCTCAAAACTGTCTGTACCACAAGGCGACGTCAAAACAGGCGTCGTGGTCAAATGACCTTTTAACTCTTCAAAAGCTCGCGCGCACTCCGGCGTCCAAACGAACTTCTGATCTTTTCTCGTCAACGTAGTCAAAGGCAAAGCAATCCGGGATAAGTTCGCACAAATCGTCTATAATAGCCTGCCAATCCAAGAAAACTCCTGACTTTGGCCACCGAAGACATCACTGGCCAATCACGAATGGCACTTATCTTTGCCGGATCCACCGTTATGCCCTCTCCACTTACCACATGGCCAAGAAAAGCCACCGACGAGAGCCAGAACTCACACTTAGAGAACTTGGCAAACAACTTATTTCTCCGCAAGGTATGCAATACAAACCGCAAATGGTTTGCATGATCTTCCTCCGACTGAGAGTACACGAGGATATCATCAATGAACACAATCACAAACAGATCCAAGTATTCGCGGAACGTTCGATGCATGAGATCCATGAATACCGAAGGCACATTACATAAGCCGAACGGCATCACTGTGAACTTATAATGACCGTAGCGTGTGCCAAACGCTGTCTTGGGAATGTCACCTTCCCTAATCCGTAATTGGTAATACCCGGATTTCAAATCAAATTTGGAATAGATGGTTGAGCCTGCTAGCCGATCAAAGAAGTCATCGATCCGTACTTGTTTTTCTCTGTCAGCTTATTCAGTTCACGATAATCAATATATAGTCGCAAAATACCGTCTTTCTTCTTCACAAAAAGAACAGGCGTGCTCCAAGGTGACATACTTGGGCGTATATATCCCTTCTCCAATAGTTCTTGCAACTGAACTTTTAGTTCGACCATCTCTTTTGGCGCTACCCGATACCGCGAACGGGCCACAGGTTTCGCACCCGGCACCAGCTCGATAGCGAAGTAGATTTCCCTTTGGGGAGGTAACCCCAGAAGGTCCTTTGGAAACACATCAGCATACTCCGACACAATCGGAACTTCACTCACACTGGCCTTCGGCACCACCGCCTCTACAAGTGTGAAGAACAACTCCGCACCCTTCCGAACTGCCTTAAAGACTTGGAGAGCAGATAACAACATCCCACTCATCCCGTGTATACCAATGAACTTGGTCTCTTGTTCGGTATTCTGCCCAAGTGTGACCTCTTTTGAATTGAAATCTATACAGGCACGCTTCTCTGACCGCAAGTCCATACCAAAGATTATATCAAATTCCTTGATCGGCAATACTAGTGTTTCCACCTTGAACTCCCGACTCCCTATCTTGACCTCAAGACCACAAGATTTATCCGTGCACATCAAATATCCGTTAGGTAACAACACCTTTACACTGTCTGTCGTGGTCCGGATAGGTACCCCGACACAAAAGACGAACTCTTCAGACAGAAACGAATGTGAAGCACCTGTGTCAAACAGTGCTCGCGCCGGATACTCTCGTATAAGGACAAACCCTAAAACATCAAAATCAAAACAAACACAGCACACAGTATAAAAGAACATTAAAAACTGCGCGCACCTGTGACGACATCCACCTGTTTAATGGCCACCTGTTGTCCAAGGTTGAAGACCCTGGGCTACGCGTGCGAGGCAGAAGACTCCACCACAGTCTTCCCTTTCTCCGCATAAGATGCTCCCGTCTTCTTGTCACCCTTTGGAGGACCAACTCGGCAATCACGTGCGAAGTGTCCCAACTTCCCGCACGTAAAACAAGCGCGAGATCCATACCCAGATGTCTCTGTCACAGTCGCAGAAGGAGCTTGTCCAGTAGACTTGGACTTCTTTCCCCATCTCTTACGGTACCCAAACTTCTCTGGATGTGGTGGCTTGAACTCTGACTTTGTCACAGCCAAGGTCCCTTTTGCCTTCCGTCTTTTCATGTCCGTCTCCAAAGACCGAGCCGTACAGACTAAGGCTTGAAATCCCTGACTCACAGAACTCAAGAGCAAATACCGCAGCTCATCTCGCAGTCCCGCATAAAACCTACTAGTCTTACGCTCTTCTTCGGCAAAGATTGTACCCGCATATCGTCCCAAACGTGTGAACTCATGTAGGTAATCATCCATACTACCATCTCCTTTAGTTAACCATTGAAATTCCATTTCCATCGATATCCTTTGCTGCATTGGTAGATGTTGTGCCAAGAACAACCGAGAAAATTCGTCCATCGAGACTTCTGTAAGTTGTCTACCGGCCAAGTGATGCAGTTCAATCTCATCCCACCATAAACGAGCATCTCCTTCCAGTAGGAAAGTGGCCAACATAACTTTCTGTCCCTCCTCAACCTTGATTGCTCTGATGATCCTCTTGATCCTTGCACAACCAATCCTCTGCTTGGGCCGGTGACCCTGCCCCAATAAATTGTGGAGGATTGAAGCTCAAGAATTGCTTCAATTGTTGATCTGCTGCCCGCGGATCAACTACAGCTTCTACCGGTTCTTGCCGTACCCAAGCATGCGTTGGCACTACTGCAGGACGTGCCTGCCTAGCCTGCTGAGCATTCATCACAGCAAGTACCGCTTCCGTGATGAAACGTACCGTTTCAGTAGATGGAGGAGGTGTGGGCACCTCAGCTGGTGCCACACTTTCTACAGAATGTTGAGGTTCGGATTGACCTGCAACACTTCTAGTCACCTATATGTGTAAAACACACAATTTAGCGACCAAGTAAAACGGCAAACATACAAAAAGAATACACAAGTTCAACAAACAAGTTTATTTGCATTCCTGAGTGGACATTCTTGAGTTCAAGTTAAGTGTGATAACGACAGCACTGACACGTGCTCGCCACCTCTCAAAAGAATTTGTCTGCGAATTCAGAAGAGATCGACCAACAAGCTGATACCAAATTGTAACACCTCTACCCATCAAGAAGAATATAATAGAGGGTCCGGCCGGGGCCCCACACCATATTCCACAAACAAGGGGAGACGCTACGAAATAATATCAAAACCAACGCATCCTAACACAGAGCATTGTAGCGGAAGCTTCACGGTGTAAAAACTTGAACTCAAGCAAAACGAGAACTGTCCACTAAAACATAGGAATGTATACAACCAAAGTATCTGGCCTTAAGGCCTTACAAATTTCTCTTAACAAGGTGTGGTTTACAGACATCGACACGCAGGCAGGCCACATATGAATAAGAAGAAACAAAACAAACAAAGCCTTCAAGGGCAGCAACGCAGCTTGGGCTTCGGCCCGCTAAGTCCCGCTCGGACCAGCACCTCCATCACCTGCAAGAACCAATCCACCAAGCTGTGTCAAACAGGGCAACGGTCAGCATTCAGCTGACCAATTATAACGACCCTGCTCCTGGCACGGGGAAGCTGAATTCCATCCCTGCATAGCATTTTCCAATATGATATATATATATATATATAGCGAACCACGCAAGACGTACACGACCGCACATTCAATACATATCACAAACGTCGGCACGACGGCCTGACGCTTCGTGCACTCAGGGCACATTCGGGTGTACCGGAAACACCGGATCCCACCAATAAGCATTCTAATCATGATCGGCACGCAAGACGTCGACTCTCGCTATGTGATCCTAACAGGGACTTAAGCACCCAAGGTTAGACAACCATAACGCGGGTACAGATCTGTTTATCCCGTTGCTCACATCGTCACACTCAAGACTGGACTGATGCGGGTACAGCTTCACCTTGCCCGTTCACAACAAGAGTTGAACCCAACTCGCACAATTTTCTGGACTTCCTCCAGTACTTCCTGCTGCACCAAGCAACAGGTATGCACCACAGATTGTACACAAACAATCAAATACTCGGAGGCTCCTCCGAAATGCAAACAAAGCATCACCAATCAAGACCAACACGTCCAGATGGGGTTCACACAGCATGTCTAGATCCGTACTCCAATTCCGGACTCTAACAAGGGGGACTTCGCATATCTACCCCAAGGGACACCACAACCCACCGCACACTCGCGGGGACGGGTTTTCCCTATGCAAATGAAGGAAATTAGGACTTCACATTTCCAAGACGGAAATCGTTACCCTTGGAATTCGCCTCGGGGCCATGGAGAGAATTGAGACGGATGAAAGCCTTCGTAGCAGTCTTGCCTTCGTAAATCCAAACTCGGCTCGTGATTTGGACCACCGCAGCACCACCGGCGGCCGGATTCCTCTTCTTCCTCCTTGCCTTGCTCTCCTCTCTCTCTTAACTTTAGAAAGAGAATGATAAAACTCAAATGAGCTTTCTCTTCTTCAATCCCGGACTTATCAACCCAGGGAAGAGCCCAGACCATTGGATCTTGGTCAAAGAAAATGAACGGCTCTGATTAGCCCTGAATTTGATTTCCTGGGCCGAACACGGGTTGTGACATGTCCGTGTCCCAGGCCGTGTTCCTGAAGCGGTGCACAACCGACTTAAACTAAACCAGAACACGGGTGTCGACACGCCCGGGACACGCCCGTGTCGACACCTGACACGCCCGTGTCGAGGGGCATGTTCCCCCATCGAGACGGAAATCAGCATTTTCCCCGAGACCACATGGGCACTGGACACGCCCGTGTGACAATTTGACACGCCCGTGTCAAAATCGATACGGCTGGGCCTCCGCATCGTGTCCTTCTCGGGACAATCTTGCTAATATTTGGACATGACACGCCCTGGGACACGCCCGTGTCCCAGGCCGTGTCGATGTGTTGATACTCAACGATCGCCGACTCAACGATTGTCGAAAATGAAGAACACGCCCTGGGACACGCCCGTGTCCCAGGCTGTGTACCCCTGACACGCCGTGGGACACGCCCGTGTCCCAGACCGTGTCAGGCAGCCTGAACCTTAATTTGACCTGTTGAGATTTCTGGGGTGTTACAATCCTCCCCTCCTTAATAAAATTTCATCCCGAAATTTGAATACAGCAAGGAGATAACAACATAACACAATCAGAGACATATATGTTTCTATCACATATACAAACGAGCGAACAGGTAACGAAAATAACTCGGGAAACTCGGCTCGCATGGTCTGCTCCCGCTCCCATGTTAGCTCTTCTCGGCCACAATTGTCCCACCGGACTTTGACCATCCCGATCATTTTGTTCCGCAACTGTTTCTCGGCTCGATCCTCGATCCGAATGGGCCTCACCTTTGTCGTTAGCCCATACTCAACAGGCACCCGATCATTCTCAATCACTTGAGCTGGATCCTTTACTGCTTTTCATAGTACCAAGATGTGGAACACATCATGCAGTTCACTCAATTCCGATGAAAGAGCTAACCGATAGGCAGCTTCCCCAACTCGCTCCACCACATCAAACGGACCAAGGTATCGTGGACTTAGCTTTTTCAACCAGCGAATCCGAGATACGCCTTTGAAGGGTTTAATCTTTAAATAGACCCAGTCACCAACCGCGAACTCCACGTTCCGGTACTTAGCATTGTAATACTTGGCTTGCCGATCCTGGGCTATTAGTAGTCTCTCTCGAACAGAGCGTATTATTGAGTTAGCATCCACGACTGCCTTTTGTCCCAAAAGTTTGGATTCGCCAGTTTCTGCCCAAGCTAATGGTGTACGGCACTTGCGACCATACAGTGCTTCAAACGGTGCCATACCGATGCTCGCTTGGTAGCTATTATTGTAGGCAAATTCCACCATAACAAGATGATCTTCCCATTTCTTACCGAAGTCAAGGGCGCACATACGGAGCATATCCTCCATTGTTCTGTTGGTTTGTTCAGTTTGGCCATCCGTTTGCGGATGAAAGGCCGTACTGAACGCTAACTTCGTGCCAAACAGCTGATGAATTAGCCTCCAATCCTTTGAAGTAAATCGCCCATCACAGTCACTGACGATGGTTCGGGGAATACCGTGCAATCGAACAATCTTCTCCACATAGAGCTTTGCCAACGTTTCCACTGAATCGTCCCGCTTGTTTGGTAGGAAGTGAGCCACCTTTGTTAATCGGTCGACAATCACCCAGATTGAGTCATTCCCACATTGAGATCTCGGCAATCCGTGCACGAAATCCATTGAAATATCCTCAAACTTCCACTGCGGAACTGGCAATGATTTCAGGAAACCACTAGGCTATTGACACTCTGCCTTTACCAAAGCACAAGTACGACACTTAGCAACATACTCGGTTATGTCCTTCTGTAAACCGGGCCACCAGAACAATTTCTTCATGTCCTTGTACATCTTTGTGCTCCCAGGGTGAATTGAGTACTTTGTAAAGTGTGCTTCATATAACAATTCTTATCGCAATTTACCCGCACAAGGGACGCAAAATCGGCCATCCTTCCATAATTGCCCGTCATCCCAGGAGAATTGGTCACCAGACCCTTCCTTGGCATAGCATTTGAGACTTTCATCAAACTCCGTTGCCCGCCGAACCCTGTCCGCAAGGTCATATTGAACCTCCATCCAGTTCAAGCATGCATCGGCCAAGAATCCCTTTCCACGCAAGATATCTCCAACGCTTCCAGCTCCTGGATTAGACGCTCATCATGTATCCGCAACCAACTTGCCCGCACCAGATTCTGACGACTCAAGGCATCAACGACCACATTTCCCTTTCCGGGAACATAGTGAATGTCGAAGGTATAATCCCCTAGGAATTCCATCCACCTCCTTTGTCGCATATTCAAATCCTTTTGATCGAGCAGATACTTTAGGCTTTTATGATCTGTATAAATATCTACCTTCACGCCATAAAGATAGTGCCGCCACAACTTTAGCGAAAAGATCACCGTCGCCATCTCCAAGTCATGGACAGGGTAATTATTCTCATGCACCTTTAATTGACGTGAGCCAAAAGCGATCACCTTGCCAAACTGCAGGAGAACGCAGCCTAAGCCGCTTCCTGACGCATCGCTGTATATCTCAAAACCGTCTGTACCACAAGGCGACGTCAAAACAGGCGCCGTGGTCAAATGACCTTTTAACTCCTCAAAAGATCGCGCGCACTCTGGCGTCCAAACGAACTTCTGATCTTTTCTCGTCAACGTAGTCAAAGGCAAAGCAATACGGGAGAAGTTCGCCATAAATCGTCTATAGTAGCCTGCCAGTCCAAGAAAACTCCTGACTTCGGCAACCGAAGACATCACTGGCCAATCATGAATGGCACTTATCTTTGTCGGATCCACCGCTATGCCCTCTCCACTTACCACATGGCCCAGAAAAGACACCGACGAGAGCCAGAACTCACACTTAGAGAACTTGGCAAACAACTTATTTCTCCGCAAGGTATGCAATACCAACCGCAAATGGTTTGCATGATCTTCCTCCGAATGAGAGTACACGAGGATATCATCAATGAACACAATCACAAACAGATCCAAGTATTCGCGGAACGTTCAATGCATGAGATCCATGAATACCGAAGGCGCATTACATAAGCCGAACGGCATCACATTGAACTCATAATGACCGTAGCGTGTGCCAAACGCTGTCTTGGGAATGTCACCTTCCCTAATCTGCAATTAGTAATAACCGGATTTCAAATCCAATTTGGAATAGATGGTTGAGCCTGCTAGCTGATCAAACAAGTCATCGATCCGAGGAATCAGATACTTGTTTTTCTCCGTCAGCTTATTCAGTTCGCGATAATATATACATAGTCGCAAACTACCGTCTTTCTTCTTCACAAAAAGAACAGGCGCACTCTAAGGTGACATACTTGGGCGTATGTATCCCTGCTCCAATAGTTCTTGCAACTGAACTTTTAGTTCGACAATCTCTTTTGGCGCTACCCGATACGGCGAATGGGCCACAGGTTTTGCACCCGACACGAGCTCGATAGCGAAGTCGATTTCCCTTTGGGGAGGTAACCCTGGAAGGTCCTTTGGAAACACATCAGCATACTCCGACACAATCAGAACTTCACTCACACTGGCCTTCGGCACCACCGCCTCTACGAGTGTGAAGAACAACTCTGCACCCTTCCGAACTGCCTTAACGACTTGGAGAGTAGATAACAACATCCCACTCATCCCGTGTATACCAATGAACTTTGTCTCTTGTTCAGTATTCTGCCCAAGTGTGACCTCTTTTGAAGTGAAATCTATACAGGCACGCTGCTCTGACCGCCAGTCCATACCAAAGATTATATCAAATTCCTAGATCGGCAATACTAGAGTTTCCACCTTGAACTCCCGACTCCCTATCTTGACCTCAAGACCGCAAGATTTATCCGCGCACATTAAACATCCATTAGGTAACAATACCTTTACACTGTCTTTCGTGGTCCGGATAGGTACCCCGACACGGAAGACGAACTCTTCAGATAGAAACGAATGTGAAGAACCTGTGTCAAACAGTGCTCGCGCCAGATACTCTCGTATAAGGACAAACCCTAAAACATCACAATCAAAACAAACACAGCACACAGTATAAAATAACATTAAAAACTGCGCGCACCTGTGACGACATCCGCCTGCTTAATGGCCTCCTGTTGTCCAAGGTTGAAGACCCTGGGCTGCGCGTGCGAGGAAGAAGACTCCACAACTGTCTTCCCTTTCTCTGCATAAGACGCTCCCATCTTCTTGTCACCCTTTGGAGGACCAACTCGGTAATCACGTGCGAAGTGTCCCAACTTCCCGCATGTAAAACAAGCGCGAGATCCATACCCAGATGTCTCTGTCACAGTCACAGAAGGAGCTTGCCCAGTAGACTTGGACTTCTTTCCCCATCTCTTGCAGTACCCAAACTTCTCCGGACGCGGCGGCTTGAACTCTGGCTTTGTCACAGCCAAGGTCCCTTTTGCCTGCCCTCTTTTAATGTCCGTCTCCAAAGACCGAGCCGTACAGACAAAGGCTTGAAATCCCTGACTCACAGAACTCGAGAGCAAATACCGCAGCTCATCTCACAGTCCCGCATAAAACCTACTAGTCTTACGCTCTTCTTCGACGAAGATTGTACCCACATATCGTCCCAAACGTGTGAACTCATGTAGGTAATCATCCACACTACGATCTCCTTTAGTTAACCGTTGAAATTCCATTTCCATCGAAGTCCTTTGCTGCATTGGTAGATGTTGTGCCAGGAACAACCGAGAAAATTCGTCCATCGAGACTTCTGCAAGTTGTCTACCGGCCAAGTGATGCAGTTCAATCTCATCCCACCATAAACGAGCCTCTCCTTCCAGTAGGAAAGTGGCCAACATAACTTTCTATCCCTCCTCAACCTTGATCGCTCTGATGATCCTCTTGATCCTTGCAAGCCAATCCTCTGCTTGGGCCGGTGATCCTGCCCCAATAAATTGTGGAGGATTGAAGCTCAAGAATTGCTTCAATTATTGATCTGCTGCCCGCGGATCAACTACAGCTTCTACCGGTTCTTGCCGTACCCCAGCATGCGTTGGCACCACTGTAGGACATGCCTGCCCAGACTGCTGAGCATTCATCACAGCAATTACCACTTCCGTTATGAAACATACCGTTTTAGTGGATGGAGGTGGTGTGGGCACCTCAGCTGGTGCCGCACTTTCTATAGAATGTTGAGGTTAGGATTGACCCGCAACACTTCTAGTCACCTATATGTGTAAAACACACAATTTAGCGACCAAGTAAAACGGCAAACATACAAAAAGAATACACAAGTTCAACAAACAAGTGTATTTGCATTCCTGAGTGGACATTCTTGAGTTCAAGTTAAGTGTGATAACGACAGCACTAACACGTGCTCGCCAACTCTCAAAAGAATTCATCCGCGAATTCGGAAGAGATCGACCAACAAGCTGATACCAAATTGTAACACCTCTACCCGTCAATAAGAATATAATAGAGGGTCTGGCCGGGGCCCCACACCATATTCCACAAACAGGCGGAGACGCAACGAAATAATATCAAAACCAACGCATCTTAACACAGAGCATTCTAACGGAAGCTTCACGGTTGAAAAACTTGAACTCATGCAAAACGAGAACTGTCCACTAAAACATACGAATGTATACAACCAAAGTATCTGGCCTAAAGGCCTTACAAATTTCACTAAACAAGGTATGGTTTACAGACATCGGCACGCAGACCGGCCACACATGAACAAGAAGAAACAAAACAAACAAAGCCTTCGAGGGCAGCAACGCAGCTTGGGCTTCGGCCCGCTAAGTCCCGCTCGGACCAGCACCTCCAGCACCTCCAAGAACCAATCCACCAAGCGGTGGCAAATAGGGCAACAGTCAGCATTTATCTGACCAATTATAACGACCCTGCCCCTGGCACGGGGCAACGGAATTCCATCCCTGCATAGCATTTTCCAATATGATATATATAGCGAACCACGCAAGACGTTCATGACTGCACAGTCAATACATATCACAAACGTCGGCATGATGGCCCGACGCTCTGTGCACTCAGGGCACATTTGGGTGTACCGGAAACACCGGATCCCACCAATGAGCATTCTAGTCATGATCGGCACGCAAGCCGTCGACTCACACTATGTGATCCTAACAGGGCCTTAAGCACCCAAGGTTAGACAACCATAACGCGGGTACAGATCCGCCTATCCCATTGCTCACATCGTCAGACTCAAGACTGGACTGACTCAGGTACAGCTTCACCTTGCCCGTTCACCACAAGAGTTGAACCCAACTCGCACAATTTCCTGGACTTCCTCCAGTACTTCCTGTTGCACCAAGCAACAGGTATGCTCCACAGATTGCACACAAACAATCAAATACTCGGAGGCTCCTCTGAAATGCAAACAAAGCATCACCAATCCAGACCAACACGTCCAGATGGGCTTCACACAATATGTCTAGATCCGTACTCCAATTCCGGACTCTAACAAGGGGGACTTCACATATCTACCCCAAGGGACACCACAACCCACCGCACACTCGCGGGGACGGGTTTTCCCTATGCAAATGCAGGAAATTAAGACGTCACATGTCCAAGACGGAAATCGTTACCCTTGGAATTCGCCTCGGAGCAATGGAGAGAATTGAGATGGATGAAAGCCTTCGTAGCAGCCTTGCTTACGTAAATCCGAACTCGGATCGCGATTTGGACCACCGCAGCACCACCGGCGGTCGGATTCCTCTTCTTCTTCCTTGCCTTGCTCTCCTCTCTCTCTTAACTTTAGAAAGAGAATGATCTAACTCAAATGAGCTTTCTCTTCTTCAATCCCGAACTTATTAACCCAGGGAAGAGCCCAGACCATTGGATCTTGGTCAAAGAAAATGAACGGCTCTGATCAGCCCTGAATTTGATTTCCTGGGCCGAACACGGGTTATGACACACCCGTGTCACAGGCCGTGTTCCTAAAGCGGTGCACAACCGACTTAAACTAAACCAGAACACGGGTGTCGACACGCCCGGGACATGCCCGTGTCGACAACTGACACGCCCGTGTCGAGGGGCGTATTCCCCCATCGAGAGGGAAATCAGCATTTTCCCCGAGACCACACGGGCACTGGACACGCCCGTGTGACAATTTGACATGCCCGTGTCACGATCGACACGGCTGGGCCTCCGCGCCGTGTCCTTCTCGGGACAATCTGGCTAATATTTTGGCATGACACGCCCTGGTACATGCCCGTGTCCCATGCCGTGTCGATGTGTCGATACTCAACGATCGCTGACTCAACGATCGTCGACAATGAAGAACACTCCCTGGGACACACCCGTGTCCCAGGCCGTGTACCCCTGACATGCCCTGGGACACGCCCGTGTCCCAGGCCGTATCTGCCAGCCTGAACCTCAATTTGACCTGTTGAGATTTCTGGGGTGTTACAGCCTGTGTGGTAGGTGACTAATTTGTCACTGAGGTAGGTGCCCTGCTGGGGTACTAAGGTAGGATTCAAGTGTGGATTTGAGCTATAGGGTTTAAGTGCCCGAGGTAGAGAGTGCTGCTCTCTGAGGTAGGATCCAAGTGTGGATCTTAGGTAGGGCTATCCTCCTAACCTGAGTGTAGGGCCTAGTGCCCGAGGTAGGTGACCGGTGAGTCACTGAGTTGTAGATGACAAGTGTGTCACTGAGTTGTAGGACATGGAGGAGGCTGTGTTGTAGGTGCTTAGAAGGGCACTGAGGTAGGTACCTGGATAGGTACTGAGTTATATGAGTGTTGTAGTACTCTTAGAGTAGGGCTATGCGCCTGAGGTTGTAAGGCTGAGAACCCTGAGCAGTAGGCCTTAGAAATAAGGCTGAGGTTGGTGGTTAGTGGACCACTGAGCTGTAGGAGAACTGCAGGGCTCTGAGGTAGGAACCCTTTTGGTTTTGAGTTTGGATTATGAAAAGAATCTGTGTGTAAGGATGAGGTCCTGAGGTGTAAGCTCTGAGGAGCATATTGGTAGAGTTTGTGCCTAGTCAAACAAATTAGTTAGATAGGTGGTAGGGAAAGTGGATGTACCCAATTGGGGAACCACTATAAATATTTGTGTACACTATGTGTTGCTTGTTTCTTTCTTGTATTGCAGGTAATTAGGACAAGTTCTAGATCACAAAATTTATAAACAACATAAAGATCTAAGAAAGTTTAAAAGACCTATTCACCACCCTTCTAGGTGACTAGCTAACCTTGAAGTAATAACTTTCGAGAAGGGCTTGAATATACACATGCGGAGGTAGATGGAGTTTTTTGTAGACTGCACCTTCAAGATACACTACGTTCCTGGCAAGGGAAATGTTGTTGCCAATGCACTAAGTGGCAGGATTCCAGCACATGCCAACTGGATACAAATGCATGATGAGTGTCTTGTTCGAGATTTGGAGGCGTTGGAGATCTCTTGTGTGGATAGGAGGTCTAGTGTTGAAGCATGTTTGAACTGGGCGGAGGTGTAGTATGACCTCACAGTTCGAATTAAACAATCACTAGAGCTGGATGACAGCATGAAGCGCAACTTGGCAGAGTCTTTGGATGGGTCAAATGCCAAGTTTACTGTTAGTGATGGCCTTTTAAGGAGGAACAATCGATTATACATCCTAAATGTGGGAAAATTGCGGGAGGATATATACGAGGCACATTTTACTAAGTACTCAATCCACCCAGGGTGCATAAAGATGTTCAAGGACATGAAAAAGTTGTTTTGGTGTCCATGATTGAAAAAGAACATAGCTCTATATGTGGCAAAGTGTCAAACAAGTGCCCTAGTAAAGGCCAATTGTCAGAAGCCCGGTGGATTTCTGAAGTCATTACCTATATCAGAGTGGAAGTACGATGATATATCTAAGAATTTTGTGCACGGTTTGTCGAGATCGCAGAAGGAGAACGATGCCATTCGGGTGATCATTGATCGCTTAACGAAAGTGTCACACTTCATTCCAAATAGGAAGGACGATTAAGTGGAAAAGATGGCAAGGATTTACGTTGATAATATCGACGATTGAACGGTGTGCCCCATAGCATCATCAGTGACCGAGATGGGCACTTCACATCTAATGATTGGAGGCTTATTCATCAACTGTTGGGTACCAAACTGAAGTTTAGTATGACCTTTCATATGCAGACGGATGGTCAGACCGAGAGGGTAAATAGGATGATGGAGGACATGCTTTGTATGTGCGCCCTAGATTTCGGGAAGAGGTGGGAGGACCACCTATTTATGATCAAGTTTGCCTACAACAATAGCTACCAAGAAAGTATTCATATGGCGCCCTTCGAGGCCCTCTATGGTAGAAAGTGTCGTACACCCTTGTCGTGGTTAGATACAAGCAAATCAAAGTTGTTCAAGAGAAAGGAAGTTAAGGATACTACTTTGACTATTCGTATAATCCTAGAGCGATTACTGATCGCTCAGGATAGGCAGGCTATGTATTATAATGTCAAGCATTAAAATGTCGAGTTCGCCCTAGGTGATTGGGTTTATTTGAAGATCAAACCATTTAATGGTGTATCAAGGATTCGACGCTTGAAAAAGCTAAGTCCGAGGTACCTTGGGTCGTTTGAGGTTTTGGAGCACATTGGTGAAGACACCCATCGATTGAATATTTCAACAGAACTAAGTGGTCTGTACGATGTATTCCACATATCATTATTGCAGAAGGCATTGCAAGAGCCTACACAAGTGGTTGCTATGGATCAGGTGTCATTTGATAGTGGGTTGATGACGAAAGTCAAGCCCATTTGGATCGAAGGTACGGAGGTCAAGCAACTACATAATAAGTCGATCAAAATCAAGGTCTGGTGGTACAACTGTGGCCGTGAGGAACTATCATGGGAACACGAGAAAACCATGAGATTGGAGTTTCCTGATCTATTTTTATGAGGTATACTTTTATAATATTGATACTTCTATGTTTTTTCCTACCACATGTAATTTTAGGATGAAATTTCTTTAAGTGAGGGAGATTTGTAATGCCCCAAGTTTCCCGTAGCAGGAGGTGGTTTCTGTGAGAGACCGCCCACAGTAGGGTTAGCACCTATAATGCCCCTGAATTTTCGATAATTATTTTTGTCCCTTTAGTGGCGTAATAATGACGTAAGGGTATTATGTTGATGCGTAGTTAATGATGCATCGTCGTTAGTGCGAGATTTTGTTCGTTGGGGCGAGTCGGCTAGTTTTAGACTCGTCAGAGTTAGAGTTTTTGTCTTAAAAAATTATAGTGATTAATTTTAAGCGTATTTGTGAAGTTTTGTTACGAACCGAGCATTTTTGGAGACTCGGTGAATTTTATAATGATTTTGTTGTTTTAACTTCGGGAAATTTTAACCCGAGTTTGGTTCGTAAGATTCTTATTTTGACTTCGCTGTTGGATTTGTAGCACTGCCATTTAATTTTGCTGCGATTTCATCGAAAACCGTGGTGATTTGGTCACCCTTGTCATTTGACTTTTTCTAGTTATTATATTAATAATATATTATATTATATATATATGTATATATACTTATAAAACAAAAACCATATTCACTCTTCTTGTAACACCCCAAAATGTTGTAGGAGCGACGGGGATCGATTTTGGCCAAGACAAGGTTTTGGTGCAGGTGACACGGGCCCCGACACGGGCGTGTCGGAGGCCGTGTCGGGCGTGTCGAGCTCGGGCCGTGTAGTGGACCAGTTCAGGTCGACGATGGTCGTGTGGTGGAACACGGCCTAGGACATAGGCGTGTCCCAGGCCGTATCACACCTGGGCTGTACGGTGGGATACACGGGCAGTGACACAGGCACGAACACGGGCGTGTCTAGTTTGACACGGGCGTGTCTGATGCCGTGTCACCAAGCCGTGTACCTCTCTGACTGTGAAGGGTTGAACAATTGCACACGGGGGGCGTGACACGGGTCCCGACACGGGTCCCGACACGGGCGTGTCGCAGGCGACACGGGCGTGTCGGAGGCCGTGTCACATGCCGTGTTGCTGGTTTTCAATTTTGGTCGAGACGGCGAATGAGCTACACGGCCAGGCACACGGCCGTGTGTGAACCCGTGTTCGGCCTAGATTTTATGATTTCAGATCTAATCTTGACCGTTCGTTTCCTTGGCTTTGGATCCGACGGTGGGGGGCTGTTCCTGGGTGGTTTTAGCCGGGAATAGGGTTTTGAAACCCTTATTTCACTTGGGTACTCTCTCTCTAAAATCTAGAGAGAAGGGAGAGCTTGGAGGAGGAAGAAGGAGGTCAACTCCGGCGGCCGGTGGAGATTCGGAGCTCCAAATTGCGAGCCGTCTTCGGATCCGCGGAGGCAAGGAGATTGCGGTGCTTTTCATCCGCATAGATTTTCATGGCACCGCGGAAGAACGCAAGGGTAATGATTTCTCATCCTTGGACATGTGAAGCCCTTTTTCCCTTTGCATAGGAAGCCCTCTTTCGCGAGTGAGCGAAGAGTTGGACCGTTCCTTGGGGTAGATATGTAAAGTCCCCCTTGTGTAGAGTCCGTATGCGTAAACGGACATAGGCATTGTGTGTGAAGCCTATCCGGACAAGTAGAGCCGGATCGGTGATGTTGCATTGCATTTGTACCGGGCAAGACTCCGGATGTTTGGGTGTTTTCGGGTTTTCTACGTGGTAGATTGCATCAGGGAGCCTTGGAGATTAACTCCAAGGTGCACTCGAAAAACTGGGCAAAAGCGGGTTTTGCCAACACGATGGCCGGGGAGCCAACGTGAACATAACCGGGTTATGTGATTATTGTGGTGGAAACGGGACTCGGTGAGTCTTGGCCTGCGCATATGGCTTAAATTGTCGTTGCGGTATGAGCACGGGTCAGGCGGAACCGTACCCGGTCTATGTCGTTCGGTAGGACCGTTGGCATGGATGAGGGTCTTCGGCGGTCTATGGCTTAAATTGCCGTGACCAAGGCCAGGAAGGCAAAATGCTCATATGGATGACCGTCCAAGAGGAGGTGGTGGATTGGGAATGTCTATGGCTTGAATTGACGTGACGTTGGCCGGTTCGCCGAGAATGTGCCATGAGTGCACGGGGTGTGTGGCTGTGCGAGCCTACGCCTGTGGTGAAGTGCAAATACTGTATATAAGTGCCTATGCTAATAAAGTGCAGGGAAAGAGCATCGCCGCCCCGAATGTGGGGGCGGGATCGTTATAATTTGGTCAGCATTGTTGACCGTTGCTATTGTTTGCCACCGGGCGGTGGTTTATTGCTTGCAGGTGCTGCGGAGCAGAGCGGGAAATAGCGGGCTAAAGCCCTTGTTGCTGTGCCGGCCCTCGAAGGCCTAATTGCTTATGTTTCTTTCCCGTTTTTCATGTATGGCCGGCCTGCGTGCCGAAGTTTGGAAAACACTTCTTTTGTTAAGTGATCAGTGTAAGGCCTTAAGACCATATCTCTTTTGATATGTATACATTCCTGAGTTTGTAGTGGACATTCATGCTGTTGTGGCTGGGTTCTTATTTCTTTTGCAACCTAATAAATTGCTTCCGCTAGCTGTTGTGTAGGACGACATGATTGGTTGAATGGTTTCAACGCGTAACCAACCGGTCTGTCCGTAGTATATGGCGTCGGGCCCCGGCCGGACCTACTGCTATATGCTATGTGGCGGATAGGGGTGTTACAAATTGGTATCAGACTTCTGGTTTTGGTCAAGCTTAAATGAATTCGTGGACGAATTCACTTTAAGGGGTGGTGAGCACATGTGTGCGTCATCATTATAACATGAAAAGAACCCCATGAATGTCCACTTAGGAATGAAAATACACATGTTTGAGGAACCTGCGTGTTCCTATAATTGTTGTTTGCAGTAATTTTTGGTCGCTTATCGGTGTTTTGCACGATTATAGGTGACTAGAAGTGGTGCTGGGCCGTCTGAACGGCCAGGTTCTGAGGCGAGCAGTGCGCCAAGTGAAGCGCCTGCAACACCTCCGTCTGCCGAGACCATTAGATTTGTGGCAGAAGCTGTCTTTGCTATGATCAATGCGCAGCCTGCAAGGCAGGTGCAGCAGCCTGCTCCTGCTGTGGAGCAAGTACCGCTTCAGACGACAGAGCAAAGTAGGGTTGAGCAAGTAGTTTTGGAGCCAGAGTTGCCTCGGAGAGCAACTGAAAGACAACTGAAGCATGTGATGGGCTTTCATCCACCGGTATTCACGGGGGCAGAAACCCCGACCCAAGCAGAGGAATGGCTCTCAAGGGTCAACAGGGTGATGACTGCGACGGAAACGGAAGAGTGGCAGAAGACCACAATAGCGACGTTCCTGTTGGAGGGGACGCAAGACTATGGTGGGAAGGCCTAGAGCTACATCAGTTGCGGGGAAGGCCGTTGGCCGAAGTTTCGATGGAGGAGTTTGTGAGACTATTCATGGCTCGATACCTCCCCTCGGCGCAGAGAATTGCGCTAGAAAGCGAATTTCAGAAGTTGGTGCAAGGGGATTGCACCGTTGATGAGTACCTCCACGAGTTTACTCGGTTGGGGAGATATGCCGGCGCTACCTTCGCAGACGAGGAGCGCAAGGCGAGCCGCTTCTATGAAGGGCAAAGAGACGATTTAAGGTTGCTACTGTCGGGGCCCAAGGCGCAGGGTTTCATGACCCTGGTCAGTTCGGCCCGGTCCTTGGAGAAGGACATGAAGAATGTCCAAGCGAAGAAGGAATCCGGTAGTAAGAAAGCGGAGTTCAAGGCACTGACTACGTCGAAGACGGGCTACCACAGATTCTATAAGAAAGCTAAGACGTCGGGTCCAGCCTCTTCTGCGGGTGCCTCGGGGGCAACTACTAATCGAACCCCGGGCGCTTGTTTTACGTGTGGAAAGACGGGGCACTTTGCCCGTGACTGCTGGAGTGGACGCTCAAAGTCCGAAAGGAAATAAGGAGCTACCTACGAGGAGAAGGGCAAAGCGGTGGAGTCGATCGCGTCCCACTATGCTCCGACTCAGCCTAGAGTCTATAACTTGGGCCAGCAGGAGGCCATCAAACAAGCTGACGTGGTGACAGGTATGAGTTAATTTATAGCAAGTTAGCTTTAATACAGTTATCTATTGCATGTTAGCCTAATATTGTTTGTATAGGCTTCGTTGTGATTAGTGATAGTCCGGCACGGGCACTGTTCGACACGGGAGCTTCACATTCCTTCTTGTCCGAAAATTTCATATCGCGCATCGGAGTCCCTTCTTCGATGGCGAAGGACAAGTTGGATGTGCTGCTACCGAATGGGTGCTCGATGCGTGCAGACAGGGTGTGCGCCGTAAAGGTTCACCTTGGGAGCCAAGAGTTCGACTTGCTAGCGTCATTGCTGCCGTTAGTAGAGTTCGACGTCATATTTGGAATGGATTGGCTGTCAGAGCAGAAGGCTTGGATCGACTGCGACCGAAAAGAGGTCAAGCTGGGTGTTGGACGAGGGACAACATTCGAGGGACTCAAGGGGTCGAGCAAGACACTGATGTCTGCTCTTCAGGTGGTGAAGGCGGTTCGTGCTGGTGTAGAGCTGTTCTTCGCAATAGTGGGGGCTGTGGAGCCAAAGTCCGCGTTGGATAGCATTCCCGTGGTTTGCGAATACCCCGATGTGTTCCCGGATAGTCTTCCCAGAGCCCCACCGCAGCGAGAGATTGATTTCACCATCGAGCTCGTGCCGGGGGCCAAACCGGTGTCACGTGCTCCGTATAGGTTGGCGCCTAAGGAGATGGAAGAGTTGAAAGTTCATCTAGAGGAGCTGATGGAGCAAGGGTATGTGTGTCCAAGCTCGTCGCCTTGGAGCGCATCGGTCCTCTTCGTTAAGAAGAAGGACGGGAGTATGCGGCTGTGTATCGACTACAGAGAGTTGAACAAGCTGACGGAGAAGAATAAGTACCCGATCCCGAGAATTGATGATCTCTTTGATCAGTTAGTCGGATCGTCGGTATACTCCAAGTTGGACTTGAAGTCGGGGTACTATCAGCTGAGGATCAGGGAGTGTGATATCCCGAAGACGGCATTCAGTACGAGGTATGGGCATTTCGAGTTCACGGTCATGCCGTTTGGACTGACGAATGCGCCATCGGTATTTATGGACTTGATGAACAGGACGTTCCGAGATTTCCTGGATCGCTATGTGATCGTCTTTATTGACGATATTTTGGTGTACTCGCAGTGCGAAGAAGACCACTTCAAGCACTTGCACCTGGTGTTGGAGACTCTGAGAAGGAATGAGTTATACGCAAAGTTCTCCAAGTGCGAGTTCTGGCTACCCTCGGTAGCGTTCCTTGGTCATATAGTGAGTGGGGAAGGTATAACGGTGGATCCGGCGAAGATTGTTGCGATACGGGAGTGGCCTGCGTTATCTTCTATCGCGGAAGTCCGTAGTTTTCTCGGGCTTGCCGGATATTACAGGCGCTTCGTAGAGAACTTCTCGCGGATAGCATTACCTCCCACGAAGTTAACAAGGAAGGATCAGAAATTCTTGTGGACGCAAGAGTGCGTGCAAGCTTTTGAGGAGCTGAAGAGACGGTTGACCACGGCGCCAGTGCTTAGTTCGCCGAGTGGGACCGAGGGCTTCGAGGTGTATAGCGACGCTTCGGGTAGTGGCTTGGGCTGCGTGTTGTTGCAGCATGGGAGCGTGATAGCGTATGGATTACGTCAGTTGAAGGTGCATGAAAGGAACTATCCGGTCCACGACTTGTAGTTGGCGGCCGTGATATTTGCACTCAAGTTGTGGAGGCACTACCTTTACGGCGTAAGGGTCGATATATACACCGATCACAAGAGCCTAAAATACTTGTTGGATCAAAAAAACCTTAATATGAGGCAGAGGAGGTGGATGGAGTTCCTGGGGGACTACACCTTCAAAATACATTATGTACCCGGGAAGGGCAATGCAGTTGCAGATGCGTTGAGTCGCAGGGCTCCCGCCCAAGCCAACTGGTTGTTGGTGCATGATGAGCGGCTAGTACGGGATTTGGAGGAGCTTGAGATCTGTTGCGTTGACAGGCAGACGAGCGCCAAAGCAATGCTAAACTGGACAGAAGTTCAGTATGACCTGGCTGACCGGGTTCGGCAGGCATTGGGGTTGGATGACTCCATGAAGGAGCTTATGGAGGCAGCGTTGGATGGGTCAAATTCCCAGTTCTCGGTGGAAGATGGTTTATTAAGGAAGGACCATCGGTTGTGCGTCCCGAGTGGGGGTAACCTCCGGGCGGAGTTGATGTACGAGGCTCATCATACCAAGTACTCAATCCACCTCGGGAGCACGAAGATGTATTGTGATATCAAGAAGCTGTTTTGGTGGCCAGGGCTCAAGAAAGATGTGGCGTTGTACGTGGCTAAATGCCAAACGTGCGCCTTGGTGAAGGCGGAATGCCAAAAGCTGGGAGGATTTCTGAAGTCCTTGCCTATACCGGAGTGGAAGTTTGACGACATATCTATGGACTTTGTGCATGGGTTGCCAAGGTCGCAGAAAGGGAACGACGCCATCTGGGTGATCGTAGATCGGTTAACTAAGGTGTCGCATTTCATTCCGCATAGGAAGGATGACTCGGTGGAGAAGTTGGCGAAGCTATATGTGGACAATATTGTT
The DNA here is from genome assembly GCA_039513925.1 of Platanthera zijinensis. Lineage (NCBI taxonomy): Eukaryota > Viridiplantae > Streptophyta > Magnoliopsida > Asparagales > Orchidaceae > Platanthera > Platanthera zijinensis. Next base: position 126,318,671 of record CM077096.1, read on the forward strand.
AGGCTGCATGGTGTGCCCCGTAGCATTGTGAGTGATCGCGATGGGCGGTTCACGTCAAATGATTGGAGGTTGGTGCAGCAGATGCTGGGAACAAAGTTAAAGTTCAGCACAGCTTTCCATCCGCAGACGGATGGGCAGACCGAGAGAGTCAATAGAACGATGGAGGACATGCTCCGCATGTGTGTTCTAGACTTCAGGAAGCATTGGGAAGACCACCTGTATTTGGTGGAGTTCGCGTACAACAACTGCTACCAAGCAAGTATACAAATGGCGCCCTTCGAGGCCCTGTATGGTAGGAAGTGTCGCACGTCGTTATCGTGGCTTGAAACGGGTGAGGCAAGGTTGTACAAGAAGCAGGAGGTGGAGTGTGCTACCTCGTTAGTGCGGATCATTCTGGAGCGCTTGTTGATCGCTCAGGACCGGCATGCGAAGTATTACAATGCCAAGCACCGGAACGTGGAGTTCACGGTAGGCGATTGGGTATATCTTAAAGTGAAGCCGTTTAAGGGGGTTTCGCGGGTGAGACGCTTGAAGAAGCTGTGCCCAAGATACCTTGGACCTTTTGAGGTTCTGGAGCGAGTCGGCGAAGCGGCATACTGTTTGAGGCTATCAGAGGATTTAGGTGGTTTACATGATGTGTTCCACATTTCTGTGTTGCGGAAGGCGGTGCAAGAGCCTTCGCAGTTGATCGCGGCTGATCAAGTGCCGGTGGACGAAGGGTTGACGACTAGGGTCAGGCCCATTCGTATTGAAGATGTTGAGGTCAAGAGACTTCATAACAAGGAGATCCGGATGGTTAAGGTCCGGTGGGATATTTGCGGGCTAGAGGAGCTCTCTTGGGAACGGGAGCAGACTATGCTGGAGGAGTACCCGAAATTGTTCCGCTCAGGTACTGATTTACGTTAAGTCCTGTTTTTCCTTTATTAATTTCGTGGGCGAAATTCTTTAAGGAGGGTAGAATTGTAACACCCCAAAATGCTGTAGGAGCAACGGGGATCACTTTTGGCCAAGACAAAGTTTTGGTGCAGGTGACACGGGCCCCGACACGGCCGTGTCGGAGGCCATGTCGGGCGTGTCGAGCTCGGGCCGTCGAGCTGGCCGTGTAGTCGACCAGTTCAGGTCGACGTTGGTCGTGTGGAGGAACACGGCCTAGGACACGGGCGTGTCCCAGGCCATGTCACTCCTGGGCTGTACGGTGGGTTACACGGGCAGTGACACGGGCACGAACACGAGCGTGTCTAGTTTGACACGGGCGTGTCTGATGCCGTGTCACCAAGCCGTGTACCTCTCTGACTGCGAAGTGTTGATCGAATGCACACGGGGGGGCGTGACACGGGTCCCGACACGGGCGTGTCGCAGGCGACACGGGCGTGTCGGAGGCCGTGTCATATGCCGTGTTGCTGGTTTTCAATTTTGGTCGAGACGGCGAATGAGCAACAAGGCCAGTCATACGGTCGTGTGTGAACCCGTGTTCGGCCCAGTTTTTGGGATTTCAGATCTAATCCTGGCCGTTCGTTTCCTTGGCTTTGGATCCGACGGTGGGGGGCTACTCCTGGGTGGTTTTAGCCGGGAATAGGGTTTTGAAACCCTTATTTCACTTGGGTACTCTCTCTCTAAAACCTAGAGAGAAGGGAGAGCTTGGAGGAGGAAGAAGAAGGTCAACTCCGGCGGCCGGTGGAGATTCGGAGCTCCAAATCGCGAGCCGTCTTTGGATCCGCGGAGGCAAGGAGATTGCGGTGCTTTTCATCCGCATAGATTTTCATGGCGCCGTGGAAGAACGCAAGGGTAACGATTTCTCATCCTTGGGCATGTGAAGCCCTCTTTTTCTTTGCATAGGAAGCCCTCTCTCGCGAGTGAGCGAAGAGTTGGAGCGTTCCTTGGGGTAGATATGTGAAGTCCCCCTTGTGTAGAGTCCGTATGCGTAAACGGACATAGGCATTGTGTGTGAAGCCTATTCGGACATGTTGGTCCGGATTGGTGATGTTGCATTGCATTTGTACCGGGCAAGACTCCGGATGTTTGGGTGTTTTCGGGTTTTCTACGTGGTAGATTGCATCAGGGAGCCTTGGAGATTAACTCCAAGGTGCACCCGGAAAACTGGGCAAAAGCGAGTTTTTCCAACACGATGGCCGGGGAGCCAACGTGAACATAACGGGGTTATGTGATTATTGTGGTGGAAACGGGACTCGGTGAGTCTTGGCCTGCGCATATGGCTTAAATTGTCGTTGCGGTATGAGCACGGGTCAGGCGGAACCGTACCCGGTCTATGTCGTTCGGTAGGACTGTTGGCATGGATGAGGGTCTTCGGCGGTCTATGTCTTAAATTGCCGTGACCAAGGCCAGGAAGGCAAAATGCTCATATGGATGACCGTCCAAGAGGCGGTGGTGGATTGGGAACGTCTATGGCTTGAATTGACGTGACGTTGGCCGGTTCGCCGAGAATGTGCCCTGAGTGCACGAGGTGTGTGGCCGTGCGAGCCCACGCTTGTGGTGAAGTGCAAATACTTTATATAATTGTCTATGCTAATAAAGTGCAGGGAAAGAGCATTGCCGCCCCGAATGTGGGGGCGGGATCGTTATAATTTGGTCAGCATTGCTGACCGTTGCTATTGTTTGCCACCGGGCGGTGGTTTGTGGCTTGCAGGTGCTGCGGAGCAGAGCGGGAAATAACGGGCTAAAGCCCTTGTTGCTGTGCCGGCACTCGAAGGCCTAATTGCTTATGTTTCTTTCCCGTTTTTCATGTATGGCCGGCCTGCGTGCCGAAGTTTGGAAAAACACTTCTTTTATTAAGTGAACAGTGTAAGGCCTTAAGGCCATTTCTCTTTTGGTGTATGTATACATTCCTGAGTTTGTAGTGGACATTCATGCTGTTGTGCCTGGGTTCTTATTTCTTTTGCAACCTAATTAATTGCTTCCGCTAGGTGTTGTGTAGGACGACATGATTGGTTGAATGGTTTCAACGGGTAACCAACCGGTCTGTCCGTAGTATATGGCGTCGGGCCCCGGCCGGACCTACTGCTATATGCTATACGACGGATAGGGGTGCTACAAATTGGTATCAGACTTCTGGTTTCGGTCAAGCTTAAATGAATTCGTGGACGAATTCACTTTAAGGGGTGGTGAGCACATGTGTGCGTCATCGTTATAACATGAAAAGAACCCATGAATGTCCACTTAGGAATGAAAATACACATGTTTGAGGAACCTGCGTGTTGCTATAATTGCTGTTTGTAGTAATATTTGGTCGCTTATCGGTGTTTTGCACGATTATAGGTGACCAGGAGTGGTGCTGGGCCGTCAGAACGACTAGGTTCTGAGGCAAGCAGTGCGCCAAGTGAAGCGCCTGCAACACCTCCGTCTGCCGAGACCATTAGATTGGTGGCAGAAGCTGTCTTTGCTATGATCAATGCGCAGCCTGCAAGGCAGGTGCAGCAGCCTGCTCCTGCTGTGGAGCAAGTACCGCTTCAGACGGCAGAGCAAAGTAGGGTTGAGCAAGTAGTTTTGGAGCCAGAGTTGCCTCGGAGAGCAACTGAAAGACAACTGAAGCACGTGATGGGCTTTCATCCACCGGTATTCACGGGGGCAGAAACCCCGACCCAAGCAGAGGAATGGCTCTCAAGGGTCAACAGGGTGATGACTGCGACGGAAACGGAAGAGTGGCAGAAGACCACAATAGCGACGTTCCTGTTGGAGGGGACGCAAGACTATGGTGGGAAGGCCTAGAGCTACATCAGTTGCGGGGAAGGCCGTTGGCCGAAGTTTCGATGGAGGAGTTTGTGAGACTATTCATGGCTCGATACCTCCCCTCGGCGCAGAGAATTGCGCTAGAAAGCGAATTTCAGAAGTTGGTGCAAGGGGATTGCACCGTTGATGAGTACCTCCACGAGTTTACTCGGTTGGGGAGATATGCCGGCACTACCTTCGCAGACGAGGAGCGCAAGACGAGCCGCTTCTATGAAGGGCAAAGAGATGATTTAAGGTTGCTACTGTCGGGGCCCAAGGCGCAGGGTTTCATGACCCTGGTCAGTTCGGCCCGGTCCTTGGAGAAGGACATGAAGAATGTCCAAGCGAAGAAGGAATCCGGTAGTAAGAAAGTGGAGTTCAAGGCACCGACTACGTCGAAGACGGGCTACCGCAGATTCTATAAGAAAGCTAAGACGTCGGGTCCAGCCTCTTCTGCGGGTGCCTCGGGGGCAACTACTAATCGAACCCCGGGCGCTTGTTTCACGTGTGGAAAGACGGGGCACTTTGCCCGTGACTGCTGGAGTGGATGCTCAAAGTCCGAAAGGAAACAAGGAGCTACCTACGAGGAGAAGGGCAAAGCGGTGGAGTCGACCGCGTCCCACTATGCTCCGACTCAGCCTAGAGTCTATAACTTGGGCTAGCAGGAGGCCATCAAACAAGCTGACGTGGTGACAGGTATGAGTTAATTTATAGCAAGTTAGCTTTAATACCGTTATCTATTGCTTGTTAGCCTAATATTGTTTGTATAGGCTTCGTTGTGATTAGTGATAGTCTGGCACGGGCACTGTTCGACACGGGAGCTTCACATTCCTTCTTGTCCGAAAATTTCATATCGCGCATCGGAGTCCCTTCTTCGATGGCGAAGGACAAGTTGGATGTGCTGCTACCGAATGGGTGCTCGATGCGTGCAGACAGGGTGTGCGCCGTAAAGGTTCACATTGGGAGCCAAGAGTTCGACTTGCTAGCGTCATTGATGCCGTTAGTAGAGTTCGACGTCATATTTGGAATGGATTGGCTGTCAGAGCAGAAGGCTTGGATCGACTGCGACCGAAAAGAGGTCAAGCTGGGTGTTGGACGAGGGACAACATTCGAGGGACTCAAGGGGTCGAGCAAGACACTGATGTCTGCTCTTCAGGTGGTGAAGGCGGTTCGTGCTGGTATAGAGCTGTTCTTCGCAATAGTGGGGGCTGTGGAGCCAAAGTCCGCGTTGGATAGCATTCCCGTGGTTTGTGAATACCCCGATGTGTTCCCGGATAGTCTTCCCGGAGCCCCACCGCAGCGAGAGATTGATTTCACCATCGAGCTCGTGCCGGGGGCCAAACCGGTGTCACGTGCTCCGTATAGGTTGGCGCCTAAGGAGATGGCAGAGTTGAAAGTTCATCTAGAGGAGCTAATGGAGCAAGGGTATGTGCGTCCAAGCTCGTCGCCTTGGAGCGCACCGGTCCTCTTCGTTAAGAAGAAGGACTGGAGTATGCGGCTGTGTATCGACTACAGAGAATTGAACAAGCTGACGGAGAAGAATAAGTACCCGATCCCGAGAATTGATGATCTCTTTGATCAGTTAGTCGGATCGTCGGTATACTCCAAGTTGGACTTGAAGTCGGGGTACTATCAGCTAAGGATCATGGAGTGTGATATCCCGAAGACGGCGTTCAGTACGAGGTATGGGCATTTCGAGTTCACGGTCATGCCGTTTGGACTGACGAATGCGCCATCGGTATTTATGGACTTGATGAACAGGACGTTCCGAGACTTCCTGGATCGCTTTGTGATCGTCTTTTTTGACGATATATTGGTGTACTCGCAGTGCGAAGAAGATCACTTCAAGCACTTGCACCTGGTGTTGGAGACTCTGAGAAGGAATGAGTTATATGCAAAATTCTCCAAGTGCGAGTTCTGGCTACCTTCAGTAGCGTTCCTTGGTCACATTGTTAGTGAGGAAGGTATAGCAGTGGATCCGGCGAAGATTGTTGCGATACGGGAGTGGCCTGCATTGTCTTCTGTCGCGGAAGTCCATAGTTTTCTCGGGCTTGCCGGATATTACAGGCGCTTCGTAGAGAACTTCTCGCGGATAGCATTACCTCTCACGAAGTTGACAAGGAAAGATCAGAGATTCTTGTAGACGCAGGAGTGAGGGCAAGCGTTTGAGGAGCTGAAGAGACGGTTGACCACGGCACCAGTGCTTAGTTCGCCGAGTGGGACCGAGGGCTTTGAGGTGTATAGCGATGCTTTGGGTAGTGGCTTGGGCTGCGTGTTGTTGCAGCATGGAAGTGTGATTGCGTATGGATCGCGTCAGCTGAAAATGCATGAAAGGAACTATCCGGTCCACGACTTGGAGTTGGCGGTCGTGATATTTGCACTCAAGTTGTGGAGGCACTACCTTTAGGGCGTAAGGTTCGATATATACACCGATCACAAGAGCCTAAAATACTTGTTGGATCAAAAGGACCTTAATATGAGGCAGAGGAGGTGGATGGAGTTCCTAGGGGACTACACCTTCAAAATACATTATGTACCCGGGAAGGGCAATGCAGTTGCAGATGCGTTGAGTCGCAGGGCTCTCGCCCAAGCCAACTAGTTGTCGGTGCATGATGAGCGGTTGATACGGGAGTTGGAGGAGCTTGAGATCTGTTGCGTTGACAGGTAGACGAGCGCCAAAGCAATGCTAAACTGGACAGAAGTTCAGTATGACCTGGCTGACCGGGTTCGGCAGGCATTGGAGTTGGATGACTCCATGAAGGAGCTTATGGAGGCAGCGTTGGATGGGTCAAATTCCCAGTTTTCAGTGGAAGATGGTTTATTAAGGAAGGACCATCGGTTGTACGTCCCGAGTGGGGGTAACCTCCAGGCAGAGTTGATGTACGAGGCTCATCATACCAAGTACTCAATCCACCCAGGGAGCACGAAGATGTATCGTGATCTCAAAAAGTTGTTTTGGTGGCCGGGGCTTAAGAAAGATGTGGCGTTGTTTATGGCTAAATGCCAAACGTGCGCCTTGGTGAAGGCGGAATGCCAAAAGCCGGGAGGATTTCTGAAGTCCTTGCCCATACCGGAGTGGAAATTCGACGATATATCTATGGACTTTGTGCACGGGTTGCCAAGGTCGCAGAAGGGGAACGACGCCATCTGGGTGATCGTAGATCGGCTAACCAAGGTGTCGCATTTCATTCCGCATAGGAAGGATGACTCGGTGGAGAAGCTGGCGAAGCTATACATGGACAATATTGTTAGGTTGCATGGTGTGCCCCGTAGCATTGTGAGTGATCGCGATGGGCAGTTCACGTCAATTGATTGGAGGTTGGTGCAGCAGATGTTGGGAACAAAGTTAAAGTTCAGCACAGCTTTCCATCCGCAGACGGATGGGCAGACCGAGAGGGTCAATAGAACGATGGAGGACATGCTCCGCATGTGTGTTCTGGATTTCGGTAAGCATTGGGAAGACCACCTGTATTTGGTGGAGTTCGCTACAACAACAGCTACCAAGCAAGTTTACAAATGGCGCCCTTCGAGGCCCTGTATGGTAGGAAGTGTCGCACGACGTTATCGTGGCTTAAAACGGGTGAGGCAAGGTTGTACAAGAAGCAGGAGGTGGAGAGTGCTACCTCGTTAGTGCGGATCATTCGGGAGCACTTGTTGATCGCTCAGGACCGGCAGGATAAGTATTACAATGCCAAGCACCGGAACGTGGAGTTCACGGTAGGCGATTGGGTATATCTTAAAGTGAAGCCGTTCAAGGGGGTTTCGCAGGTGAGACGCTTGAAGAAGCTGTGCCCAAGATACCTTGGACCTTTTGAGGTTCTGGAGCGAGTCGGCGAAGCGGCGTACCGTTTGAGTCTATCGGAGGAATTAAGTGGATTACATGATGTGTTCCACATTTCTGTGTTGCGGAAGGTGGTGCAAGAGCCTTCGCATGTGATCGCGGTTGACCAAGTGCCGGTGGATGAGGGATTGACCACAAGAGTCAAGCCCATTCGTATTGAAGATGTTGAGGTCAAGAGGCTTTGTAACAAGGAGATCCGGATGGTTAAGGTCCGGTGGGATAATTGCGGGCGAGAGGAGCTCTCTTGGGAACGGGAGCAGACTATGCTGGAGGAGTACCCAGAATTGTTCCGCTCAGGTACTGATTTATGTTAAGTCCTGTTTGTCCTTTATTAATTTCGTGGGTGAAATTCTTTAAGGGGGGGAGAATTGTAACACCCCAAATTGTTGTAGGAGCGACGGGGATCACTTTTTGGCCAAGACGAGGTTTTGGTGCTGGTGACACGGGCCCCGACACGGGCGTGTCGGAGGCCGTGTTGGGCGTGTCGAGCTCGGGCCATCGAGCTGGCCGTGTAGTCGACCAGTTCAGGTCGATGATGGTCGTGTGGTGGAACACGGCCTAGGACACGGGCGTGTCCCAGGCCGTGTCACACCTGGGCTGTACGGTTGGGTACACGGGCAATGACACAGGCACGAACACGGGCGTGTCTAGTTTGACACGGGCGTGTCTGATGCCGTGTCACCAAGCCGTGTACCTCTCTGACTACGAAGTGTTGATCGAATGCACATGGGGGGCGTGATACGGGTCCCGACACGGGCGTGTCACAGGCGACACGGGCGTGTCGGAGGCCGTGTCACATGCCGTGTTGCTGTTTTTCAATTTTGGTCGAGACGGCGAATGAGCTACACGGCCAGGCACACAGCCGTGTGTGAACCCGTGTTCGGCCCAGTTTTTGGGATTTCAGATCTAATCCTGGCCGTTCGTTTCCTTGGCTTTGGATCCGATGGTGGGGGGCTGCTCCTGGGTGGTTTTAGCCGGGAATAGGATTTTGAAACCCTTATTTCACTTGGGTACTCTCTCTCTAAAACCAAGAGAGAAGGGAGAGCTTGGAGGAGGAAGAAGGAGGTCAACTCCGGCGGCCGGTGGAGATTCGGAGCTCCAAATCGCGAGCCGTCTTCGGATCCGCGGAGGAAAGGAGATTGCGGTGCTTTTCATCCGCATAGATTTTCATGGCGCCGCGGAAGAACGCAAGGGTAACGATTTCTCATCCTTGGGCATGTGAAGCCCTCTTTTCCTTTGCATAGGAAGCCCTCTCTCGCGAGTGAGCGAAGAGTTGGAGCGTTCATTGGGGTAGATATGTGAAGTCCCCCTTGTGTAGAGTCCGTATGCGTAAACGGACATAGGCATTGTGTGTGAAGCCTATTCGGACATGTTGGTCCGGATCGGTGATGTTGCATTGCATTTGTACCGGGCAAGACTCCGGATGTTTGAGTGTTTTCGGGTTTTCTACGTGGTAGATTGCATCAGGGAGCCTTGGAGATTAACTCCAAGGTGCACCCAGAAAACTGGGCAAAAGCGGGTTTTGCCAACACGATGGCCGGGGAGCCAACATGAACATAACCGGGTTATGTGATTATTGTGGTGGAAACAGGACTCGGTGAGTCTTGGCCTGTGCATATGGCCTAAATTGCCGTTGCGGTATGAGCACGGGTCAGGTGGAACCGTACCCGGTCTATGTCGTTCGGTAGGACTGTTGGCATGGATGAGGGTCTTCGGCGGTCTATGGCTTAAATTGCCGTGACCAAGGCCAGGAAGGCAAAATGCTCATATGGATGACTGTCCAAGAGGCGGTGGTGGATTGGGAACGTCTATGGCTTGAATTGACGTGACGTTGGCTGGTTCGCCGAGAATGTGCCCTGAGTGCACGGGGTGTGTGGCCGTGCGAGCCCACGCCTGTGGTGAAGTGCAAATACTTTATATAATTGCCTATGCTAATAAAGTGCAGGGAAAGAGCATTGCCGCCCCGAATGTGGGGGCAGGATCGTTATAATTTGGTCAGCATTGCTGACCGTTGCTATTGTTTGCCACCGGGCGGTGGTTTGTGGCTTGCAGGTGCTGCGGAACAGAGCGGGAAATAACGGTCTAAAGCCCTTGTTGCTGTGCCGGCCCTCGAAGGCCTAATTGCTTATGTTTCTTTCCCGTTTTTCATGTATGGCCGGCCTGCATGCCGAAGTTTGGAAAAAACACTTCTTTTATTAAGTGAACAGTGTAAGGCCTTAAGGCCATTTCTCTTTTGGTGTATGTATACATTCCTGAGTTTGTAGTGGACATTCATGCTATTGTGGCTGGGTTCTTATTTCTTTTGCAACCTAATAAATTGCTTCCGCTAGGTGTTGTGTAGGATGACATGATTGGTTGAATGGTTTCAACGCGTAACCAACCGGTCTGTCCGTAGTATATGGCGTCGGGCCTCGGCCGGACCTACTGCTATATGCTATACGACGGATAGGGGTGCTACACTTATTCACCCTCTTAAGGCCATTCCTCTTCATGAAACCACCCCCATCAACACTTTGAAGGAAGGGGAGGTTGAAGATGACTAACCATTAGAACACAAGTTCTAGCTTGGCCCTCCTAAAAACCTTCATCTCACACATCAAGACTCATTTGAGTCGATGTCTCGCCTAAGAATAACTATGGATCTAGCACCAAGGGAGAGGGGAGGAAGCTGTAAGACCCCCTTTTTTTCTTTTTCAACCACCGGGGTCTTAGGCCCAGAATCGCCGCTTTGCGGTGACACCTTCACGTCCTGAAGGGTCATCACCACAAGGCGCCGATTCTGCCGGCCAATTCGATCACAGAAAGGTAGCACAATAATAGAAGTAAGAGCAATACCAGGCGCACCGATCTCTGGGGCTGCTCCTCCATGCTGGGCTCCACGATCCCCTAAATGATGCGGTTCGAAAACCGTTAGTCATAAAGACTAAGCCCTATCATCCCCTACCCCTTCCCCCATGGCTCCTAGGTACCGAGCGGAGAGGAAGAAAGGGAAGGACATGAAGGTAGAGATTAATCAAGAAACAGATGGCAGCGGAACTAATCTAGCAATTCTATAATAGTATGACAGAAACAGAAAGTAAGAAATGTAACCTTAACTTATGTGCGAAACGCATAAGCCAAGGGATCTTCTGCAAGGCTCCCATCGTATAGAGTGTCCCATACCACCTATACGTTGGGGTGTCGGTTATCAAACAACAGCATATGTTTATATATTGAAATTAACCATTGATTTATAAACTTGCCCACACAAGCTTATAGACCAAGGGGTCGTTTTGCAAGTCCTAATGTATAAGCGTCCCATACCACTTATACTTTAGGTGTCAGGGTTAAATGAATCGATTATGCTATGACATGCAAGTGGGTATGATGAAACATGCAAGTGCAACTCACACACCCGACTCTGTGCACACAGACCTTTAGTTCCCCCTTTCGGAGCCATTACCTCCCAGGATACCTCCGTAGTGGCGGACGGAAGCGGTGGGGTGGGCCTCGCCCACCTCAAAACTAGTAAAAGCACCACTGGTCTGACCTATCGTACGCCTCAACGCTTGGTGCACTAAGCGGACGCCTGCGTACTCTTGCTGGCTGGCGCACCGGACTTCTGTTGGCGAAGTGATAATCACCCCGCCGAGTCAACGATATCGGTGTCGGTGCAATCGAACTCCCCGATATCGAAAAACCCACCACCTTAACTTTTCCTATTTTATGCACATGCAAGTTTAATCGTAAACACACAAAAACCGAGCCAAAGCTCCCCGGACCAAAATGTCCGTCTCCAAACCAACCGAGCCGAAGCTCCCCGGACCAAAACGTCCGTCTCCAAACCAACCGAGCCGAAGCTCCCCGGACCAAAACGTCCGTCTCCAACCAACCGAGCCGAAGCTCTCATCAAGCTTCCTGTGCCAACAGTGTTTGTGAAAAGTGCAGCCCTAGTTACTAAGTTACTCTTGTCGGTTTGTTATTACAGTTTACGTTAGCCCAGGACTGCCCCCGGTATTCCCCGTGAAGGGCTCTCAAGGGGCACTAGGAACCAAGACGGCGGCATTACGGCCCGAAGTTCCCTTTCGCAAGGCACTTATTGTTATTGGTTGATCTCCCATAACCTGATTCCCTTCTCATATTACGATAGACTATCCTAGGGTGATTTTTAACCTTCCTCTCTTCGGGAAAAGGCGATCTTTCGCCGAATCCCGAGCACCTCTTAACTCTAGCTATCACCACTTCTCACTACTCTTTATACCTTCCTATTGTGATTTCACCCACAATTGCCCACCCAGACATTATGATTAACTCCAATGCCTTCCTCAAATCATGTCCTATTGCATTTCACAATTGCTGTATGCAGACCGACCTAGACTACATGTCGAACCGGTTATGCAATGATCCAATACTCGTCCAAATGCCCTAAATTATTTACTGGAGACTTACCATGACATAAATGACCTAAATCCAGAAAATGGAAATTTTCATAATTTATTTGGCATTTAATTAAATTCCTCAAAAATCCCAAGGGCTACCAGTTTGAACATGAACTACCCTAAGTAATCATGCAAGATGTCCAACAAATTTATGATAAATAGTAAGTTATCTCAATAGGTTAAATCCTAAGTATCATAATTTTTCTATCATCAAAAGGGCATGAAAACTATTTTAGAAATAATCTCTTACTTCTGTTGTTTATGAATCAAGTACAGAAAGTATTCTTCCAAAAATTATAAATAATTTATGACATGCAGATAAAGGCCTAAAATTAGCACTGGCCAAGTTTCATAATTTTCCAGCAAGTATTTTATCCATAATTAATTTCTAAACAATAAAACCCCTTTCTAATATCTGTGAATAAAGTACTAGATTTACTCAACATAAAATTCTATAAAATTTCAGGGATCAATGTTCTACTATTCAAGATCTAAATCCAGAATTTTAACTGATTATAATTAATTTAAAACCTCCAAACAATTGAAACAACAAATCGGGCTAATAATCCTTTAACACATGAAGTATAATACTTATTAATCATAAAATTCCAGGAAAATTACCATAAGTCTAAAACATCCTAAAACTCCCTTCTCCCGAGTTTCATAAATTCTGGATTAGATTTAGTGCTTAAAATAACTAAAATACATGTTTATCCTAATCCAAAATCTCAACTTCCGAGGTACCTAATTACCTTCAATTCCTTCACTATTTCAACCAGAGGGTTTTCAGCATATCATCCCACTCTCCTCCAAATTTCAAGGGCATACAAGAGCTTTTGCTCCTATGTCCTTCACAAACCTCAAACTCCCACCCACTGGATTTGAGCCGATCTCTTAGGGTAAAATCCACCCTAATCCACACCATTTTACCCAAGAGGGTAGACATAGACTCAACAAATCAGTGGCCATAACACCAGCCTCATTTGAGGAGATTTGTCGACTCCATTTCCAATCGTACTTTTCCCCATAGTATCCCTCACCAAGACCTATCTAGGACTTGATACTTCCATATTCAAAACTCAACCAATTGAGTTGAAATTTTGTACAGATCTTAACATTGGTGCTAGGGACCACTACCCAAAATTTGGGGGAGTTTGGACTTAATTTCATCTCCTAATTAATTTTATAATGTTTATTAAAATTTTACAAAATCTTAAGGCAAAAGTTCTCCAAAAATTCTCATTTTTGGTCTGTTGTTAGGTTTAGCTAAGGTTAACCCCCTGCCCAAATTTCAGGTCATTTGGACAAGTGACGAAGAGTGGGCATCCATTTTAATTTCTGCCCAACTCTAGGTACAGCCCCCCCACTAAAACGGGTGCTGCGGCCGCATCGCTTACCCAAACGAGTTGAAACCAATTTTAAATTAATCTAGACTCAAAGGGCTACAACTTTCGTGACTGGTCATTTTTCCTAAAACGGTCTCTAAGTGCCTCATTTTGCAGCCTCAAAATATATTCAAATAATATATCTTTCCATTATGTAATATATAATAATCTATATATTATAAAATTGATTCTACTGTTCATCTTCTTCATGAAACCGAAAACAGAAACCCAGAAAGCCATTTTTTCTTCCTGTAACATTTCCGTAATCCGTCGCCGGCCGTCCGGTCACTTCCCTGGCCAGCCACCACCACCACCTCCTCCGTTGAGGCGATGGCTATCGGTCGGAGGTGGTTTGGCCGCCGGAGGTGGCGGTTTCCGGCGAACTCAAGAATACACTTTTCATGGTTTTTCCATGAAAACGAGAGATGGGTCCGGCTCCGTTGAGCGCGAACTTCCTTTCTAAGAATCCTAAGATCTACCCATGAAAGAGAAGAAGCAGAGGAGGACCTTATTCGCGGTTTGGAGGCGAGAAGAACGACGGGGTGCCATGGCGTAGTGGTGGCGTAGCCGAACTTCTCCTACAGCAAGAAAAAAGATCTGATCCGTTTGCTTGAGCGTGTAAACTTCTCCTCTTGCTCCAAGTGGGCTTTTATAAGTCAGAAAGTGGGGAGGTGAAAGGGTAAAGCCTTAATGGCCATGAAGGCTCCTCTTAATAGCCTTTCGGTTACAGTGAAGGGATAAGAAACGGTGGAAGATGAACAGGTGTGTCCAGTTGGCGGTTTCCTATTGGACCAACACTTCCTCCTTTATTATATAATTATAGAAGGAAAAACGGCCCGTAATTACTCCTGGTGTAACTTCCCACACCAGCATTTATTTCCACGCGTGTTAGAATAATTTCGGGCCTGAACCGTCGTTTCGGCCAATGTCACGGGCGTGACACATAGGTCACGGGCGTGACAGGCGCGGGTGACAATTTTGGGGTTGACGATCGTCGAACTGAGATCGACGGTCGTCGAAGGATGGTCACGCCCTAGGTCACGGGCGTGACACCTAGGTCACGGGCGTGACACCTAGGTCACGGGCGTGACAGGCCCGAACGGCAATTTTGAGGTCGACGATCGTCGAACTGAGATCGACGGTCGTCGAAGGCTGGTCACGCCCTAGGTCACGGGCGTGACACTTAGGTCACGGGCGTGACAGGCCCGAGTTCAATTTCGACGATCATTTTACGGGGATCGACGATCGTCGAAGGAGTCACGCCCCTGGTCACGGGCGTGACACTTTGGTCACGGGCGTGACATGTCCGGGCTGCCAGATCGACGATCGTCTCACGGAGATCGACGATCGTCGAAGGGGTCACGCCCTAGGTCACGGGCGTGACACCTTGGTCACGGGCGTGACATGCCCGGGCAGCAAGTTCGACGATCGTCTCGCGGAGATCGACGATCGTCGAAGTAGTCACGCCCAAAGTCACGGGCGTGACGGGTCGGTCACGGGCGTGACCAACCCGTGACCCGAAACCTCGATCGATTTATTTCAATTTTTGGGCTTCACAGGGTCCTGTCACGACCAACCGACTCTTAGGGGTCTAGCCGGAAATGAGATGTTACAAATCCCAATAAACCAAACAAAAATTTCGTCCCCGAAATTGAGGTTGAGCCTACGGGGATTTCTATCGGAATAAATTAAACTTGTAACATCCCATACGATCTTTCTATCGGGTTTAGGCGACTATTCGTTTGATAAACGAAGACAATCTCCCCAATAAACAAAAGATTAGCCCCTACCTTTCTGATTGAGTGCGCTTGCCTAGGTCCTGAATTTTCCTTATCTAGTCTTAACTGTCCAAAACAAGAAGGAAATCTATAGTATACCGAGAGGTGGTGAGATGTACCTGACTGAACAACTCCGGGTATCTTTGCCTCATCAGATCCTGCGGTTCCCAGGTGTGCTCCTCCTGACCGTGGTTTCTCCACAGAACTTTGACTAAGGGGATCTTTTTGCGGCGCAAGATCCGTACTCCTTTGTCGTCGATCCGGACCGGCTCCAAGTGAACAGATCGGTCTGAAGCTACCGGCCCTTCGGTGGTCAAAATTCGCTGCTCCGGGCGTAGTAGAGCCCTTCTCAGTGAAGAAATGTGGAAGACGTCGTGTAGAGCTGCCAGCTCTGGCGGCAACTCTAGCCTGTAGGCTAGGGGTCCGATCCGCTCCAGGATCCGGTAAGGGCCCATATACCTAGGGCTGAGCTTCTTCCTCCGACCGCGCACCCGTGAGACTCCGTGCATGGGCCGGATCTTCAAGAACACTCGATCTCCTACCCGAAACTCCACTTGACGATGCCGGGCGTCATAGTATTTAGCCTGTCTGCTCTGCGCCTCCAACATCCTATCTCTGATCAGTCTCACTTGAGCCTCGGTGTCTTCAACAAAATCCGATCCCAACACCTTCGGATCCTCGTCTTGAACCCAAGAAAGCGGGGTCCTACATTTTCTTCCATACAAGGCTTCATAAGGCGCCATCCTGATGCTGGACTGGTAGCTATTGTTATAGGAGAACTCGACCAACGGTAACATCTTCTCCCACGGCTCCCCTCGGTCCAGTATACACAGTCGTAGTAAATCCTCCAAGGTCCGGATGGTGCGCTCTGTCTGCCCGTCCGTCTGAGGGTGGAAGGCCGTGCTAAAAGTCAACCGGGTACCCAAATATGCCTGCACTGACCGCCACTCCCTGGATGTAAACCGTCCATCGCGGTCCGACACTATCGTCCGGGGCACGCCATGATATCGCATATACTGCTCCACGAACTCCCGTACCAGCACTCCCACCGAGTCATCCTTCCTGATCGGTATAAAGCGGGCCACCTTCGTCAACCGATCAACAATCACCCAGATCGAGTCGTTCCCCGTCCGAGACCGGGGAAGACCATGTATAAAATCCATAGCTATATCGTCGAACTTCCACTCCGGCACAGAGAGTGGCTGCAGCAATCTTGCGGGGTTCCTGCACTCCACCTTCACCAACTGACACGCCTCGCAATGGGTCACAAAGTACGTAATGTCCTTCTTCATGCCCGGCCAAAACATCATCTTCTTCAGATCAGCGGTCATCTTTGTGATCCCCGGGTGCACAGAGTACCGGCTGCAATGCGCCTCCATCATAATATCCTCTCGGATCTGGCCACCTGCGGGTATATATACTCTGCCTCTGAAATTTAGCAATCCATCTCTCAGGGAATAATCTCCTGTCGAACCTTCCTCCAAAGCTCGGAACATCGACTCTGCCCACGTATCTGTCCTCTGTCCGTCCCGAATGCGATCCCGAATATCATCTATGGCCACTATCGATGCCAGATACTCCCTATACAGAACTGGGTCATCCTCGGACACTAGGGATATCTGCATATCTCTGAATGACCGAACTAGCTCCACGGACATAACCTGGGGCCCAGCTTCGGAAGTGGCAGCTCGTCGGCTCAACGCGTCGGCCACCACGTTTGCCTTCCCTGGATGGTAGTGCATCTCATACTGATAATCTGCTAAGAACTCCACCCAGCGCCTCTGCCTGATATTCAGCTCCTTCTGCGTGTCCACGTATTTCAGGTTCTTGTGGTCAGAGTAGATGTCGCAGTGGACTCCGTAAAGATAATGGCGCCAAACCTTCAGAGCAAAAACGACCGCTCCCATCTCAAGGTCGTGCACTGGGTAGTTCTTCTCATGGGTCTTCAGCTGGCGGGAGGCATATGCTATGACGTGTCCGTTCTGCATCAGCACTGCTCCCATCCCCTGGTATGATGCGTCGGTATACACCTGGAATCCTTCCTTTCCAGATGGAAGGGCCAGAATAGGGGCTGAGATGAGTCGGTCCTTCAGTTCCTGGAAAGCCGCCTGGCACTGCGGGGTCCAAACGAAAGGTGCCTCCTTCTTCGTCAAAGATGTGAGGGGGAGGGCAATCTGAGAAAAACCCTCCACGAACTTCCGGTAGTAACCGACAAGTCCCAAGAAACTGCGTACATCGGTGGTTGTCTTCAACTGCGGCCAATCGCGAACTGCCTGAATCTTTGCCGGATCCACTGCCAACCCGGCTCCGCTGATAATATGGCCCAGGAAGGCCACCTCCTTCAACCAAAACTGACACTTGCTGAATTTTGCATAAAGGCGATGCTCCCGCAACCTTTCCAAAGTCAGTGCTAGATGCCGAGTGTGCTCCTCCTCCGTCCTAGAGTAGATCAGGATGTCGTCTATGAATACTATGACGAACACATCCAAGTAGGCCTCGAAGACCCAGTTCATGAGACTCATGAACGCCGACGGGGCATTTGTGAGCCCGAAGGGCATCACAGTGAACTCATACAGGCCATATCTGCTACTGAAGGCCGTCTTCGGGATATCCTCCTCCTGGATCCGTAGCTGGTAGTATCCTGACCTCAAGTCCAGCTTCGAGAAATAATGGGCCCCCTCTAGCTGGTCAAACAATTCGTCTATCCGAGGGAGCGGATAGGTATTCCGGACGGTCAGCCTGTTTAGTGCTCGATAATCGATGCACAGGCGGAGTGTCCCATCCTTCTTCTTCACGAATAGGACCGGTGCTCCCCATGGCGAGGAACAAGGTCTAACAAATCCTGCCTCAACCAATTCCTGCAACTGAGTCCGAAACTCTGCCAACTCCTTTGGGGCCATCCGATAAGGGGCCCTAGATGCCGGCTTGGCCCCCGGCACAAGCTGTATCTGAAAGTCCTGCTCTCGGTGTGGAGGTAGTCCTGGCAGTTTCTCTGGAAAGATGTCAACGAAATCTCGCACCACCGGGATGTTTGTCACCGACTCCTTAACTTCCGCCATCTCAAATAGAATCTGATAGACCTCCTCTCCCTGCAGATGGGCCTTAACGGCCTGTACCGAAGATAAGAGTATACGAGAGACAGGTCTTATACCTTCGATGGTAATGAAAGAGTCCCCGTGTCTCACGGTGATCCTCTTCTCCTGACAATCAATCTGGGCATGGTTCCAGTGCAGCCATACCATGCCCAGGATCAGGTCGTAGTCTGTTAGCTTCAAAATCGTCGCTGGAGCCTCGAATGCCTTTCCACCAAGTTCTGCCTCCATATTGCAGTGATCTGTGGTAAGGAGCTTAGATCCATCCAGCAGTCGCACCCTCATCCTCGAGCCTGTGAACCGCTCCACGCCTTTCAGTCCTTCTACGAACGTCTCCGACACAAAGGAGTGGGTGGCTCCAGTATCGAACAGCGTGCGGGCCGGCTTTCCCCTGATGAAGACTATACCTGGGGTGATTAGATATCTTAGGGTTCTATAGTGAGCTTTACTTTCCTTGCTAATCTATCTAGTGCGATTCAAAGTTCGACCATTGAAAGGGAAATTCTATGAAAATAGAGAAGCATTGCGGCGTACCTGCGATGACCTGCTCCGGATTTCGAGGCTGCGCAAGGTCCAAAGCATATACCTGCTCTCTTCCCTGTCTACGATCTCCCTCCTGGTATCCACGACCGCGGCCGCGTCCTCGGCCTCCGTAATGCTGAGCTGGTGGGCCGCCCTGTGGTGCTGGAGGTGGTGCCCCCTCATGGGGCAGTTCCTCCGAATGTGCCCAATCTGATGACAAAGGAAGCACTCCGGTGGGGGATACGCCATTCCCCCGGGTCTCAGCATCTCCTGCATCCGAAGAGGTGGAGGGGCCAATATCACCTGTTCCATCGGCTCCTGCCTCACGTCCTGACGAGGCTGGTCCTCTGCCCTCCTCCCCTCTGGTACAGTACCTCGCCGTTGGTCATTTCTACCTCTCCGTCCCTAATCCTCTGCTGGTCGTTTCCGGCCCCGGGTGGCGTGCCAATCTGCCTCAATCCTTTTTGCCATCTCCAAAATCCGGGAGATGGGCCCGTCAGATACAAACAACAGATCCTCCCTCAAGTCCTCCCGCAGGCCCTTATAAAACCTCCTGATATACCCTGCTTCGTCCAGCTGGTAGGAATCTGCGTATCGGGCCAGATGGTCGAACTCTCGATGGTAGTCCACCACGGTCCGAGTGCCCTGCTTTAGCTATAAGAACCGCTCCTCCAAATCATCCCTGGCCGACTGCGGAACGAAATGCTCCAGCAGTGCGGCCCTGAACTCCTCCCAGGTAACCTCCGCAACCTCCCTGTCGGCAAATGTCTTGTCCAACAGCGTCTTCCACCACCTCTTTGCATGGGACTCCAGGCAAGAGACAACCAGAGCCACCCTCTCCTCCCAGGGACACCGTATCCCGGTCAGCATCTCGTACATGATATCTAGCCACTCTTCCGTCCGAACCGCCGACTCAGTCCCCAAATAGGACGGGGGAGAAAGACCCCGAAAGATGCTCAACCAGTTGGCCCCCGGATTTGGTTGTGAGGCCGGAACCTGCTGGGCCCTGAAGGCCTCCAGGATGGCAGTCAAAGTCTGTCCCATGTCTGACTAAAGGAAAGGAGTGGGGACCGGTGGAGGTGGTGCAACACCCTGAGCCTGCTGAACTCCGCCTTATGGCGTAGGCTGTGCTGGAGGCTGCGTAACAAAAACACATGTTGAGAAAATGTTCAAATATTACATAAAGGTGGACAATTTATATGTGATCCCCATATGGGCACACCACTGCTTCCGCTGCTTAGTTTGTCCCCAAACTAAACTCGAGCGGGGGTGACCCAGGGTTAGTGGACTGCTACCTTTTCAGATCGATGTTTCGCTCTGATACCACTTATAAGACCCCTTTTTTTTTCTTTTTCAACCACCGGGGTCTTAGGCCCAGAATCGCCGCTTTGCGGTGACACCTTCACGTCCTGAAGGGTCATCACCACAAGGCGCCGATTCTGCCGGCCAATTCGATCACAGAAAGGTAGCACAATAATAGAAGTAAGA
Organism: Platanthera zijinensis; assembly: GCA_039513925.1. NCBI lineage: Eukaryota > Viridiplantae > Streptophyta > Magnoliopsida > Asparagales > Orchidaceae > Platanthera > Platanthera zijinensis. Next base: position 126,338,918 of record CM077096.1, read on the forward strand.
GTAATGCAGTCCACAATAATAAATCACATATATAGAAATAAATCTCCACGAAGGGAGTGTCCACAGAAAACATCAGAGTACTATAAATGCGGGCTTATGCCCGGTACAAAATGTCCTCACTACAAGTCTCTCATGCGGAAGCAAAAACAGGAACTACTCAGGGTTGAGACTCACGGTCCCGGCTGTATGAACTCCGGAGCTAGACTGCCCCATCTCCAGGCGCACCGATCTCTGGGGCTGCTCCTCCATGCTGGGCTCCACGATCCCCTAAATGATGCGGTTCGAAAACCGTTAATCATAAAGACTAAGCCCTATCATCCCCTACCCCTTCCCCCATGGCTCCTAGGTACCGAGCGGAGAGGAAGAAAGGGAAGGACATGAAGGTAGAGATTAATCAAGAAACAGATGGCAGCGAAACTAATCTAGCAATTCTATAATAGTATGATAGAAACATAAAGTAAGAAATGTAACCTTAACTTATGTGCGAAACGCATAAGCCAAGGGATCTTCTGCAAGGCTCCCATCGTATAGAGTGTCCCATACCACCTATACGTTGGGGTGTCGGTTATCAAACAACAGCATATGTTTATATATTGAAATTAACCATTGATTTATAAACTTGCCCACACAAGCTTATAGACCAATGGGTCGTTTTGCAGGTCCTAATGTATAAGCGTCCCATACCACTTATACTTTAGGTGTCAGGGTTAAATGAATCGATTATGCTATGACATGCAAGTGGGTATGATGAAACATGCAAGTGCAACTCACACACCCGACTCTGTGCACACAGACCTTTAGTTCCCCCTTTCGGAGCCATCACCTCCCAGGATACCTCCGTAGTGGCGGACGGAAGCAGTGGGTTGGGCCTCGCCCACCTCAAAACCAGTAAAAGCACCACTGGTCTGACCTATCGTACGCCTCAACGCTTGGTGCACTAAGCGGACGCCTGCGTACTCTTGCCGGCTGGCGCACCGGACTTCTATTGGCAAAGTGCTAATCACCCCGCCGAGTCAATGATATCGGTGTCGGTGCAATCGAACTCCCCGATATCGAAAAACCCACCACCTTAACTTTTCCTATTTTATGCACATGCAAGTTTAATCGTAAACACACAAAAACCGAGCCAAAGCTCCCCGGACCAAAATGTCCGTCTCAAAACCAACCGAGTCGAAGCTCCCCGGACCAAAACGTCCGTCTCCAAACCAACCGAGCCGAAGCTCTCCGGACCAAAACATCCGTCTCCAACCAACCGAGCTGAAGCTCTCATCAAGCTTCCTGTGCCAACAATGTTTGTGAAAAGTGCAGCCCTAGTTACTAAGTTACTCTTGTCGGTTTGTTATTACAGTTTACGTTAGCCCAGGACTGCCCCCGGTATTCCCCGTGAAGGGCTCTCAAGGGGCACTAGGTACCAAGACGGCGGCATTACAGCCCGAAGTTCCCTTTCGCAAGGCACTTATTGTTATTGGTTGATATCCCATAACCCGATTCCCTTCTCATATTACGATAGACTATCCTAGGGTGATTTTTAACCTTCCTCTCTTCGGGAAAAGGCGATCTTTCGCCGAAACCCGAGCACCTCTTAACTCTAGCTATCACCACTTCTCACTACTCTTTATACCTTCCTATTGTGATTTCACCCATAATTGCCCACCCAGACATTATGATTAACTCCAATGCCTTCCTCAGATCATGTCCTATTGCATTTCACAATTGCTGTATGCAGACCGACCTAGACTACATGTCGAACCGGTTATGCAATGATCCAATACTCGTCCAAATGCCCTAAATTATTTACTGGAGACTTACCATGACATAAATGACCTAAATCCAGAAAATGGAAATTTTCATAATTTATTTGGCATTTAATTAAATTCCTCAAAAATCCCAAGGGCTACCGGATTGAACATGAACTACCCTAAGTAATCATGCAAGATGTCCAGCAAATTTATGATAAATAGTAGGTCATCTCAATAGGTTAAATCCTAAGTATCATAATTTTTCTATCATCAAAAGGGCATGAAAACTATTTTAGAAATAATCTCTAACTTCTGTTGTTTATGAATCAAGTACAGAAAGTATTCTTCCAAAAATTATAAATAATTTATGACATGCAGATAAAGGCCTAAAATTAGTACTGGCCAAGTTTCATAATTTTCCAGCAAGTATTTTATCCATAATTAATTTCTAAACAATAAAACCCCTTTCTAACATCTGTGAATAAAGTACTAGATTTACTCAACATAAAATTCTATAAAATTTCAGGGATCAATGTTCTACTAGTCAAGATCTAAATCCAGAATTTTAACTGATTATAATTAATTTAAAACCTCCAAACAATTGAAACAACAAATCGGGCTAATAATCCTTTAACACATGAAGTATAATACTTATAATCATAAAATTCCAGGAAAATTACCATAAGTCTAAAACATCCTAAAACTCCCTCCTCCCGAGTTTCATAAATTCTGGATTAGATTTAGTGCTTAAAATAACTAAAATACATGTTTATCCTAATCCAAAATCTCAACTTCCGAGGTACCTAATTACCTTCAATTCCTTCACTATTTCAACCAGAGGGTTTTCAGCATATCATCCCACTCTCCTCCAAATTTCAAGGGCATACAAGAGCTTTTGCTCCTATGTCCTTCACAAACCTCAAACTCCCACCCACTGGATTTGAGCCGATCTCTTAGGGTAAAATCCACCCTAATCCACACCATTTTACCCAAGAGGGTAGACATAGACTCAACAAATCAGTGGCCATAACACCAGCCTCATTTGAGGAGATTTGTCCACTCCATTTCCAATCGTACTTTTCCCCATAGTATCCCTCACCAAGACATATCTAGGACTTGATACTTCCCTATTCAAAACTCGACCAATTGAGTTGAAATTTTGTGCAGATCTTAACATTGGTGTCAGGGACCACCACCCAAAATTTGGGGGAGTTTGGACTTAATTTCATCTCCTAATTAATTTTATAATGTTTATTAAAATTTTACAATAACTTTAGGCAAAAGTTCTCCAAAAATTCTCATTTTAGGTCTGTCATTAGGTTTAGCTAAGGTTAACCCCCTGCCCAAATTTCAGGTCATTTGGACAAGGGACGAACAGTGGGCATCCATTTTAATTTCTGCCCAACTCTAGGTACAGCCCCCACTAAAACGGGTGCTGCGGCCGCACCGCTTACCCAAACGAGTTGAAACCAATTTTAAATTAATCTAGACTCAAAGGGCTACAACTTTTTTGACTGGTCATTTTTCCTAAAACGTCCTCTAAGTGCCTCATTTTGCAGCCTCAAAATATATTCAAATAATATATCTTTCCATTATGTAATATATAATAATCTATATATTATAAAATTGATTCTACTATTCATCTTCTTCATGAAACCGAAAACAGAAACCCAGAAAGCCATTTTTTCTTCCTGTAACATTTCCGTAATCCGTCGCCGGCCGTCCGGTCACTTCCCTGGCCAGCCACCACCACCACCTCCTCCGTTGAGGCGATGGCTATCGGTCGGAGGTGGTTTGGCCGCCGGAGGTGGCGGTTTCCGGCGAACTCAAGAATACACTTTTCATGGTTTTTCCATGAAAACGAGAGATGGGTCTGGCTCCGTTGAGCGCGAACTTCCTTTCTAAGAATCCTAAGATCTACCCATGAAAGAGAAGAAGCTGAGGAGGACCTTATTCGCGGTTTGGAGGCGAGAAGAACGACGGGGTGCCATGGCGCAGTGGTGGCGTAGCCGAACTTCTCCTACAACAAGAAAAAAGATCTGATCCGTTTGCTTGAGCGTGTAAACTTCTCCTCTTGCTCCAAGTGGGCTTTTATAAGTCAGAAAGTGGGGAGGTGAAAGGGTAAAGCCTTAATGGCCATGAAGGCTCCTCTTAATAGCCTTTCGGTTACAGTGAAGGGATAAGAAATGGTGGAAGATGAACAGTTGTGTCCAGTTGGCGGTTTCATATTAGACCAACACTTCCTCCTTTATTATATAATTATAGAAGGAAAAACGGCCCGTAATTACTCCTGGTGTAACTTCCCACACCAGCATTTATTTCCATGCGTGTTAGAATAATTTCGGGCCTGAACCGTCATTTCGGCCAATGACACGGGCGTGACACATAGGTCACGGGCGTGACAGGCGCGGGTGACAATTTTGGGGTCGACGATCGTCGAACTGAGATCGACGGTCGTCGAAGGATGGTCACGCCCTAGGTCACGGGCGTGACACCTAGGTCACGGGCGTGACAGGCCCGAACGACAATTTTGAGGTCGACGATCGTCGAACTGAGATCGACGGTCGTCGAAGGCTGGTCACGCCCTAGGTCACGGGCGTGACACTTAGGTCACGGGCGTGACAGGCCCGAGTTCAATTTCGACGATCGTTTTACGGGGATCGACGATCGTCGAAGGAGTCACGCCCCTGGTCACGGGCGTGACTCTTTGGTCACGGGCGTGACATGTCCGGGCTGCCAGATCAACGATCGTCTCATGGAGATCGACGATCGTCGAAGGGGTCATGCCCTAGGTCACGGGAGTGACACCTTGGTCACGGGCGTGACATGCCCGGGCAGCAAGTTCGACGATCGTCTCGCGGAGATCGACGATCGTCGAAGTAGTCACGCCCAAAGTCACGGGCGTGACGGGTCGGTCACGGGCGTGACCAACCCGTGACCCGAAACCTCGATCGATTTATTTCAATTTTTGGGCTTCACAGGGTCCTGTCACGACTAACCGACTCCTAGGGGTCTGGCCGGAAATGGGATGTTACAGAAGCTAACCTCATTTCCAGCGGTTCCACCATTTCCGGCCATGGATCTTGTCATCCTTCTCATCAGCATCCCTTTTCCTTGGCAGCGGTGGCGATTCCTTACGAAGTTTGGTTGGCTCCAGCAAGTTTTCCCTCCTCTAGAAGTTTTCTCCAGCAGATGTGGCTTGGAAGAGAATGAAAATGGCTAGGGTTTCATTTTGCCCTTTTTATTAAGAGGTGACACGGGTAGGGACACGCCCGTGTCCTTACCCGTGTCCTCCTCTGGAGAAACGTCGTCAACGGTTTGACTGCCGTTTCATGCACATACACGGGTACTGACATGCCCGTTTCTATACCCGTGTCCAGGTGAAACGACTGGGGTTATGACCGTGTCGATACCCGTGTCCTGCTCGGGATGCATTTCGTCGACCTTGCCTTGACGCACACGGGTCGGGACACGCCCATGTCTCTACCCGTGTCCTTCTCTGGACAAATCACTCTACTCCATTCCACTCAAAGCCATGGTACTCTAAGCCATGTCACACAGGTAGGGACACGCCCGTGTCTCTACCCGTGTCCTCCTCGGGGCAGCCCACTTAATGCCGTGCCACTCAAATCCATGGCACTCAAAGCCACAACACATGGGTAGGGACACTGATAGAATTAATTTCAAGATAACCCAAACACCTAGAGGGGGGTGGGGGTGGGGTGAATAAGTTCTTTTCTTTTTTACTTAAGGTAGAATATTTTTTTTTAGATCATAAAATAGAATCTAACTATTCTACAGCAATCACAGCACAGAAATCACAGTAACACACACAACACAGATTGCACACAGTTTTATAGTGGTTCCCTAAGGTCTGAGTACATCCACTTTCCCCCTTCACCTATCTAGCAGTGTGCTTGATTCGGCCTAACTTCTTCCTTCTTCCCAGATCCATAGATCTTACAGCTCAGAACCCTGAAAGGTTCCTACAACTAAGAACCCTATAAGATTCCTATAACTCAGAGTGTAAACACACTCCTACAGCTCAGGCTAACAGCCCTACCTTAGCCTTGCCACAAGGCCTACAACTCAGAGAAAAATTTCTCCTACACTCCGAGATCTATATCTCCTACACTAAGCCTTTATAATATAGGCTTACAACTCAGATCTATGAAAAGATCCTACAAAATTTGATAAGTGTTTAGATGGACTCTTACCCTTATTGAGAGAGAAGGGATAAGAGATTTATTGATCAGCTTCTTGATAAGTCTGATGGCTGAAATCAACCTGTTCTTAGCTTTTTTCAAAGCTTCTTGAATCTTAACTCAGTAGCGTTTATCTCCTTTGAAGATGACTGGCTGGCAGCTTCCTTCTTTGATTCAGAAATAGATCTGAATCCAACATAGCAGATTAGTTCAAGATCTGCTTCTTAAGAGATTGATAAATGTCTCCTACTTTACTTCAACAGTTGGAGATCTCTCTCTCTCTCCAGAACTTTTGAAGTTTCTTCAGAATTCTTGCTTGAATTCTCTTTAGATCTTCTCACGAAAATCTTCTTCTGAGTGACGTGCACTTCCTTGATCAATGATCAATACTTCAATAGTTATTTGTGTGGTTGTTATTATTGTTCACGTTGTTCTCTTGATTTGACAGAATCCATCTATATATAAACTTCATCAATGGTAACCAGCTGATCCGGTTTCTAACCAACTTCTGACAATTCTGACAACTTCAGCAAACTTGTTGGAATACACAGCTGTCAAGTCTCAAGTAAGTTCTTGAACCTTTGTCTTTGTCAGCAAAGCGTCGAGACTGATTGTCATTATATGTCGACACAAGTAGATTAAGTGTCGATACAAGCTTTAGTGATGTCGACACAGCTCCTCTGGTGTCGACATAGCTTCTTGACATTACATCTGTAGAATGCGTTGACACAGCTTCTTTGTGTCGACATAGACACTTCTTCACTTCACAGCAATCAACATTGTTGAAACTCTGGTTAGTGTTGACACAAGTCATGTGTGTCGACACAGTTGATATAGTCTCAGAATTTGTATGTCGACAAATACTTCTGTGTGTCGACACTGCCTACCGGTGTCGACACAGTCGACGTCGACTAATATTTCTGTGTGTCGACACTGCCTCCCGGTGTCAACACAGTTGATGTCGACTAATATTTTTGTGTGTCGACACTGTCTCCCGGTGTCGACACAGTTGATGTCGACTAATAAATTTTGTGTGTCGACATAGTTGCTTCAAGTGTCGACACAGCTTTTCCAAGTGTCGACATAGGCTTTCTTAAGTGTCGACACATGGACTTAGAAACTTTTTCCTTCATTTTTGCATATCCTTAACCTGCACATATAAACTCAAAATAACATCAAATACACCTTGATGTATATCATTGAGTTAAGTGAGAGTTCTTCAAATCAGGTACACATTTTCCAATGTACCCAACAATCTCCCCCTATTTGGAGAAGTCATAACCCTTTAGTCAATGATATACACCCCTTATAATAAACAAACATGATGATGTATATAAATAATAAAAGACAGGGTAACTTATAAACAAAACATATAACAAAATCACATCACAGAATAAGAATGCAACTTGAATGAACATGAAATATTATTTTGCTTATATTAACAAAAAGTTTCTTAAGAACTGATTACATAGATTTCTATCAACACTAAAGATTACATTGTTCTTGAAAAATCTAGTAAATCTAAACTAAGGCTGATCAGGCTCCTTGATGACTATGCCTTTTCCTAGCTTAATCTGAGCCTGTACAGGAGGTTCTGTATCATCAATAGGCTTTTTTCATTTCAAATCTGCCTTCTTCTGAGCTTCAGCCTTAATCCTTTGCCTTTCAAAATAATTAAAAGGCTTAGGGAAATATTTGCTAGGCTCCTGAGCATTAGGAGGTAGCTTCCCAATCTTAGCCTTTCTTCTATGTTGCACAATGGCTTCTTGCCTTGCCTCATATTTTTGCCATTCCTGTTCATTATACCACTTGCCCCTTTCATGAACTTGATCTTTCACAGCTTTCCAGGCAGTCAAAATGATATTCCTGGAAGTGGGGCTCCATTGCTCAAAATCAGGCTTTAACTCAGCCTATTCTCTGAATCTTTTCTTTGAAAGTTGAGCTTCCTGTTGAGCTTTCAAGGCAGCTTCTGGCATTTCAACTTTTTCTATTATAACATTATTTACTTTCTGTGGAGGACTGTACATAGAATGAACCTGTTATTGAATCATATCAAAATCTGCAGGAGGGTAGATGATCTGAGCAACTTCAGGTTGATCTCCTTAAACATAATCAGGTTGCACACCAGATTCAGCAACATTATCATCATCACAAAGGGGTGGATATCCCAGAGTGGCTCTAATGCTATTGGATATCCATTTGGCATGTTCTGAGCCTGCTTTGACTAACACCCTCTCCCCCTTTATGACTTATCTTACAATGTGGTCCCTTAAATCATCCTTTTGAAATCTTACTTGACCATCAAGAAAATTTATACCATCTTTATAAAATGATTTAATCTTAAGAAGCTGATCAGAGATTGTTTTTTTGAGAAGTAGTAATGGCTGTCCTAAATGAATCCAAGGCTTCCTGTAACTTCTTATCAAACTCTTCTTTCTCTTTAGCTCTTTCTTCAGTCATTGCAGAAACTGTATTCTTTATTTCAGTGACTATCTCATTGTTAGATTTAGTCAGATTGTCATTCATTCTAATCTGATTTTCAAGGACATAGCCTTGTTTAACAGCAATGTCATCCACCTGTGCCTTTACTGTTGCTTGCTGCTCAGCCAGAAATACTACAGCATTACCCCCCTTGTGGAAGCAATATGTCATCTCTTTCTTATGAAGATTTACTTCAAACCTTATGGATTTAATATCCTGAGCCAAATCAAATTGAAGCGATTTATGGCTTTCATCCATATATTTCTCTAGAGCCATTCTCTGCTCATCCAATTTAACTTGGAAAGCCACCATTAATGAGCTGTAATCAGCCTCTGGGGCAGGTTGGGAAGTAGTATTTTGCAATGCCTACTTATAGCTCCGGCTCCTTCTATTAAAGACCATCAATTTTCTTTTCTTGGAATTTCTGATCTCTTCATCTTCTGAAGCAGAGGTACTGGTAATATCTACTCTTTCCTTAAGACTAGGAGGCAGCTCCTTTTCAGTCCTTTGCTGCTCCGCCTAAATGTCAGGAAACAATTCTTCCATAGTGAACTCCTGTTGAGTGTGAACTGGTGATACTACTTCCTCAGGAGCATCAACAGCCAAGTGGATTGGCTCTTCCTCCAGTACCTGGGCAGAAACATTCTCCCCCTGCACCTGTGCATTCTCAGTCAGGTCCTGTACTTGTACATTATCTATCTCCCCCTGCACTTGTGCACTAACTGTTTCCTCCTGCACTTGTGCATTCTCATTAAGGTCCTGTACAAGAGATTTCTCAGCAGCTTCCTGTCTTTCGATATCTGGTATGTCCTTTGTTAGGACCCTATCCCATCTTGAGATAATCCTAATGTCCATTTTCCTCATATGATTAATTTTAGAACCAAAAATCTGGTTCATTACTTCCGGAATTGTTCCAGCCAAGTATAAGCTCATCAATCTAGCCAAATTTGGCTTCTTTATTCCTTCCTTGATCTTCTCAAACAGAACTATAGACCAATCAGTGTTGAGCGTAAAGATTATTCTTGTCATGAGGCTGAACATATAGGCTGAAATCCTATCATGTCCCCTGGCTTACACAGAATCACCTTTCCAACTACTTCAGATAGAAATTTACCTTGCTTATTCATCCCTTTCCTGTTTATTGCTGATCCAATCTTCATGGTGGGATCCAAGCCACACCATTGTAGTGCCTCCCTTATTTTTGATACTGGTACTTCTTCCTCATCCTGAGTTCTTGGAAGATGAAGAATTTTTCTCAAACTTTTCAAGGTCAGTTTGACGCTTGCACCATGAACTGTCGATTTAATATTCAGGCCAGATGAATCTACTTCTGCCGCGCCATAAAACTCAAGAATCTCTTTCTTTCATATCTTGGTGGGTTCAGAAACAAAAAACTCCAAACCATTGTCAGTGATTAGGGTAATTACTCCTTTAATCTCTATGTCAGCATCATCAAAGGCATGACGAACTAACTCATATCCTTCATTAATGTTATCTTCAATCTTTGGCTCCATTGGGATGGTGAGAAAACTTGGATTGAGAGAAGAGAGTTTGTCGACACAAGGGTTTAGTCTCGAAAATCTGGAGAGCATGTCAACAGAATATGTTCTTGACCTATTTATACCCTTTTAAACAAAGAAGGTCAAAAGGTGGGCAAAAACTGTCTAAAAGTGTTTACACTGTTGAAATGTGTCGACACATACTTCTATTGTCTTGACAACGACGATGACTACTATGTGTCGACACCAATTGATGATATGTCGACACTAGAAATACTTAGTAGTTCATCAGAAATTCTGTGTCGACTCTTACTGCAAGTGTCGACACAATTTCTGGATGTGTCGACACCAATACTCTGGTTGTGTCGACACCACTAACTAAAGTGTCGACACCACTTCTCTGGATGTGTCGACACAGATTTACTGAAGTGTCGACATCACTTCTCTGAATGTGTCGACACAGATTTACTTAGCCAAATTTGTTAGACTAATCTATGTTTAACATTTCTAATTCAATTTTAAATTTATTGAATTTAGTTTCATTTAGAGGCTTAGTAAACACATCTGCAATTTCATAATCTGTTTTGACAAATTCTAATGAGATGTCCTCTTTCTCTACATGTTCTCTAAGAAAATGGTATCTAATTTCTATATGCTTAATCCTACTATGTGTAACAGGATTATTAGCAATAAAAATGACACTAGTAGAATCACAAAACAAAGGAGTTCTACTTACCTGAATACCATAGTCTTCTAGCTGGTGCTGAATCCACAACAGCTGTGTACAACAACTTCTTGCTGCCACATATTTAGACTCAGCTGTGGAAATTGCCATACTAGTCTGCTTCTTACTGCTCCAAGACACCAATCTTCCTCCTAGAAATTGACAGGTTCCTGTTGTGCTTTTTCTATCTTCTTTGCAACCTGCAAAGTCTTCATTTGAATAGCCTGTCAGTACAAAATCTCCATTCCTAGGGTATCAAAGGCCTAGATTAGGTGTGCCCTTTAGATATCTCAAAATCCTTTTTACTGCAGTGTAATGAGATTCTTTAGGGAATGATTGGTACCTAGCACAAACACATGTTGCATACATAATGTCTGGTCTACTAGCAGTTAGGTATAGAAGAGAGCCAATTATTCCTCTATACAAAGACTCATCTATAGGTTTACCTGCATCATTTTTGCATATAGGCATACTTGTTCCCATAGGAGTTTTCATGGTGGAGGATGATTCCATACCAAACTTCTTAATTTACTCCTTGGAGAACATAGACTGGGATATGGACAAGCCATCATCAGTCTGTCTTACTTGAAGTCCCAAGAAGAACATAAGTTCCCCCATGCTGCTCATCTCAAACTTCCCTTGCATAAGTTTAGTAAACTTCTTGCAAAGGTTGTTTTCTGTAGACCCAAATATTATGTCATCTACATAAATCTGGACTAAGATTATCTTACCTTTGGATTCCCTAAGGAATAGAGTTTTGTCTATTTTCCCCCTTGAGAATTTGTCCTCAATAAGGAAAGTAGACATGGTTTCATACCAAGCCCTTGGGGCTTGCTTTAACCCATATATAGCTTTTCTAAGTCTATAAACATAATCAGGTTTGAGAGAATCAACAAAACCTGAGGGCTGCTCTACATAGACTTCTTCTTTTAGATTTCCATTTAGGAATGCTGATTTTACATCCATTTGGAATACCTTGAAGCCATGATATACTGTGTTGGTACCCTAGTTTGATTTGAGTTTAGTCTTGTCTTTTTAGTCCCTTGACCCAAGAAATATCTATGGTCAATGGTTAGTAGTCTAGCTGTAGAGTCCTCACTTTTCCAGATGAAGAATTTGGTTAAGTAGTTTGTTCGTTCGACTATCGTCGAACGCCGCTCGACTATCGTCGACTAACTGTTCGATGATCGTCTATCAGTTGTTCGACTTTCAGTCTGCGAGGATAGTTCGACTATCGGCTGATAGTTCGACTATCTGTGTGCTGTGATAGTTCGACTATCTGCTTGGATAGGTCGACTATCTGATAGCTCGACTATCTGTTGATAGTTCGACTATCTGTTCTGCGTTGATAGTTCGACTATCTGTTGATAGGTCGACTATCTGTTCTCGCTTGGTAGTCCGACTATCTGCTTTGATAGTTCGACTATCTGATAGCTCGACTATCTGTTGATAGTTCGACTATCTGTTTGTTTTTGATAGTTCAACTATCTGTTGATAGTTCGACTATCTGTTTCGCTTTGATAGTTCGACTATCTGTTGATAGGTCAACTATCTGATAGCTCGACTATCTGTTGATAGTTCGACTATCTGTTTTGCCTTGATAGTTCGACTATCTGTTGATAGGTTGACTATCTGATAGTTCGACTATCTTCTGATAGTTCGACTATCTCCTGTGATAGTTCGACTATCTGGATCGTTCGACTATCTGCCCGATAGTTCAACGATCTCCGTGCGTCGGTCGACGATCTTCGAGGGTCGTTCGACGTTTTCTGTCTGCCTTTATATTTTGTATTTATTTATTATATTTAATTAATTAATACATTATCTGGCATATCTTTTCAGTTGTTTTATGATAATATTTCCAGGCAATATTTGCTCCATCCCTTATGCCTGAGTAAAATCTTTTTAGATAAAGTTGTTTGTCTTATTAGCTGACTTTGTATTTTACTTTATCTGCTGTCAGTCCTTTATAGCCGTTAGACTGAAAAGTCTTTCTTCTGCTATAAAGAGTTTGTTTCTGATATGACTTTATTTAGTACTTTATTATCAGATTGCTTCCTACAGCTTCCTAGAAAAAGGTTTATACCTTTTATAGAATGTTTCTACTGCAGAGATTGCTTTGTCTTCTTGATATTTACAGCCCAGGTCTCAAGTTTCAGAAGAAGACAAATAATTCAAATTGAAGAGAGCCATTGCTTGTTGCTGTTATAAAAAGGACTCTTTGAAGAAGGATTCAAGCTAGCTAACTAGTTACCCAGTTCATCTGCTTCCAAGCCTTCATAAAGATCAAGTCTTCTGCTCTCAGAAATACTCATCCAACTGAGAAGTGTTAAGATCTTCTACTCTTCTTCAACCTGAGTTCTCCTACTTTCAGGAAGTTCAACTCAGAGTTCTTTTGAAGAAGAAGAAGAAGAAGATAGCTGCTTGAAGATCTTTAATTTTATTATTTATTATCTTCTTGTAGTTTTTCCTTCAGAGCTTTCTGAAGAGTTTTCTGCACTGAAGCAAGACTTCACCTGGACATCTTTGAGCCAGGGGGAGCCTTGATTCTTTAGAGCTTTCTAGCTCAGTGCAAGTTTTTGTGCTTCTCTAATCTATTGTAAAATAGAGAAGATATCTTAACCTTCTTCCCCCTCCTGTACAGGGTTATTACTCCCTTCAAAAGTATCCCTTGGTGGCAGGGCACCTGATCAAAAACCTGTGCTTGGTTTTTAGACACCTGATCAAAAGTCTAAAGGGTTTCTGGATCTACCTGAAGTAGATCCTGTTGGTGGCAGGGCACCTGATCAAAAACCTGAGTGGATTCCTACCTTGTTGGTAGAAGAGTGGACGTACCCAAGTTGTTTGAGGAACCACTATAAATTCCTTGTGTCGTCTAGATTGCCTTGTTTAATTCCTGCTTTGTGGCTGTGAATAGATATAACTAGGTTACTAGTTGCTGATTAGTATTTCCAAGGCTTAACTGTAATTACAGTTAGCTTGAGTTTGTGCACAACACTTGTGTTAGGCTATAGGGTTAATTCCATATCTATAATCTTTTAATTCCGCAATTCACTCCAAGGGAGTTGGGTAGACCATTAAGTTTTGTCTAGTGCAAAATTTGACAACTCTATTCACCCCCCCTCTAGAGTAGTATCTATCCCTTCACTTTCAATTAGTATCAGAGGGAGGTTGACTGACTGAATAGGCTAACACCTAAGTCACAAGATCCTGATAGATACCAAAGTTTATAGATATTCACTATCACTTTCATGGCCCAGTCCAAGGATTATTCTAGCACCAGACCTCCAACATGCAACTTAGCTAAGTTTGGCATCTGGAAGGCAAGGATAAAATTATATATGAATTCTATTGATGAAAGCATCTTTGCTTCTATTTTGTCAGGACCCCCAAGAGCACCTGCTGCTGCCACTGCCTCATCATCAACTGATATGAGTGCAGTGCCTCCTCCAGATTACAATGATGAGTACAAGAAGGCCAAGATAGCAGATGCCAAGGCAATGAATATACTGGCTCAAACAATGTCTGATGAGGTATTCCAGAAAGTAGCTGACTGCTCTTCAGCAAAAGCTATGTGGGATACACTGAACCAGATTGTAGCTGGTTCAGCTGATGAAAGGAAGGACAGAAGGTCCAACCTTATCTCACAATATGAGAACTTCAAGAAAACTGATGCTGAATCAGTTGAAGCCATGTACACCAGGCTCAGCTCAATCATCAATGAGCTGAGGACCCTTGACAAGGACATATCATTGACAGAGGTCAATGATAAGATTCTGATGTGCTTCCCTAGCACATGGGATCTAAGGATCTGGTCCATCAAGGAAGCCAGAAGTACAAATGAGATCTCCACTGAAGCCCTTCTCGGCAAGCTCAAGTCTTTTGAGCAAGTGCTGAAGACAAGGGAAGCAGAAGCAGAAGCAAAGACCCCAACTCCAACAAAAAAAGAGCAATCTCTAGCTCTTAAGGCTGCTGATGCTTCTGAAGGCAGCCAATCAAATGAGGAACTAATGGCATTGTTTGCCAAAAGGTTTCTCAAGATGGGGAGAAAGGAATTCAGAAAGAAGTCTTCATGATATGAAGACAAACCAAGGTATGACCGTTCACCTGCTAAAGAAATTATATGTTATGGTTGCAGGAAGCCTGGACACATCTTACCAGAGTGTCCAGAGGAGAAGAACAAAGACAAGAGGAAAGAAAAGGAACAGCACAGGAAGCACTCCAAGCCATCCTCCTACAAGAACAAGAAAAAGGAGAGAGGTTTCATTGCTGAAACCTGGAGTGATTCTGATGAAGAATCCTCCTCCTCAAGCTCCAGTGAGGATGAGGAAGAGAAGAAGGCAAAAGAAGTTTGCCTGATGGCAATAGATGCCTGCAGCAACCACTCAGCTGCAGAGAGTTCAGATTCAGATGAAGAGATGCCAACAGAAGAAGAGGTACTATCTTCTTATGACTTCACTTCTGAAGAATTTAAATTAGATTTTAAATCTTTATGCTTAGATTTGATTAGCTCAGAAAAGGAGATAAAAGAACTTAGAAATAAGTTAGCTGACTCAGAATTAATTGCTACAGAAAATGTTAGGTTAAAGGAAGATCTCACTACTTGTAGTGAAGAAATTAAATTTCTTAAAATGGAGTTAGCTAAGTCTAAGAGGTTAGAAGAATCACTTAATGGCAGAAGCCTTAAGTTGTTAGAAATTACCAGCATGACTAACACTAGGTCAGCTAATAACAAACTAGGCTTAGGAGCTTCTCCAAGTGAACCCCCAGTTATTCTTAAAAATAATCTTTCAACTCCAGTGAACTTCATTTCAGCTAGTGGAATGAAGAACACTGAGCAAGTAAACCTAGTTAATAAAACTTTAAATAAGGCTAAGAGAGAGAAAATAAAGAAATTTTTTAAAGAAATGCAAAGAGCGTCGAACGCCGCTCGACGATCGGAAGCTCAATGGTCGAACGAAGCTCGACGATCTGAGCGCCCATCATCGAACGCCGATCGACGTTTTCAACGTGATTTTCAAAATCATCATCAGTACCATAGAAACCTAAATGAAAATAGAAACCCTAGGTTTGTTGACCCATCATCTATATGGAGAATCCCACCTAGAAGATCTCACCCATTAGGTTATCACCCTCAGCCTGCATTTTCATTTATTTCTAGCTTTTCTTATGTGAAAAACAAGGGACCCAAGGTTACCTGGGTCCACTCTGTCTAAATAAATGTCTTGCAGGTGAAGGCCTATCCAATCACTCAAAATAAGTGGTATTTGGATAGTGGATGCTCTAAGCATATGACAGGAAATAAAGATCATCTGTCAAAATTCAAAGCTAAGCTCGACCCAAAGGTTATCTTTGGAGATTCCAGCTGTGGTCAGATAGAAGGCTATGGCAGGATCACAATTGGAGATGTTACTTTCAAGAGAGTTGCATATGTGACAGGACTGAAGCACAATTTGATTTCAGTCAGCCAACTATGTGATGCTGGCTACCAGGTTTCATTTTCTAACTCTTCTTGCCATATTACTTTAAATAATAATGTTGTTTTAGTAGGCATTAGAATAGGTAATATTTATTTAGTAGATTTCAATTCATCTCACTCTGAAATCTGTCTATTCAATGAAGTAACAATTAATAATAATTTTTTGTGGCATAAGAGGCTTAGTCATGTTAACCTTAAAAATATATCTAGGTTATCTAAACACAACCTTGTTAGAGGTTTACCTTCTTGCCCCTACAAGAAGGAGAGCCTATATAACGGTCCAGGCCCGCCAACCCCGCGGGACCCAGCTGGCACCGCCGGCCTACCAGAGTCCAGACCCGGGCCCACTACTGGTAGTCAGCCTATCACATCAAGCCTGCAGGCCATGCACCCCAACCCCTCTCCATCCAGGCGGGTTGTTGGTGGCCGTAGCCCCCCTTAGATGAGTCAAACTCGATAGTCAGGCCCGCACTACGGGGACTTCCCAGGAGGTCACCCATCCCAGTACTACTCCAGCCCGAGCACGCTTAACTATGGAGTTCTTTCAACTCTCATCACCAATTGAGCTGCAGCTCAATTGGTGATGAGAGTTGAAAGAACTCCATAGTTAAGCGTGCTCGGGCTGGAGTAGTACTGGGATGGGTGACCTCCTGGGAAGTCCCCGTAGTGCGGGCTTGACTATCGAGTTTGACTCATCTAAGGGGGGCTACGGCCACCAACAACCCGCCTGGATGGAGAGGGGTTGGGGTGCATGGCCTGCAGGCTTGAATGTGATAGGCTTACCGCCAGTAGTGGGCCCAGTGACTACACATCAAGCCAGGTGTAGTGACTACATTAGGGCGTTTGGTCTAGTGGTATCAGAGGGAGAAACTCGATCGATCAAATAGCCTACTGTAGCTCACTACAGCTGTAGTGACTACACATCAAGCCCTAATGTAGTCACTACAGCTGCAGCTCAATTGGTGATGAGAGTTGAAAGAACTCCATAGTTAAGCGTGCTCGGGCTGGAGTAGTACTGGGATGGGTGACCTCCTGGGAAGTCCCCGTAGTGCGGGCTTGACTATCGAGTTTGACTCATCTAAGGGGGGCTACGGCCACCAACAACCCGCCTGGATGGAGAGGGGTTGGGGTGCATGGCCTGCAGGCTTGAATGTGATAGGCTTACCGCCAGTAGTGGGCCCGGGTCTGGACTACTGGTGGGCCGGCGGTGCCAGCTGGGTCCCGCAGGGTTGGCGGGCCTGGACCGTTATAGCCTATGCAAGGCTTGTCAGCTAGGCAAGCAAACCAAAAACTCTTTTAAATCAGTAAATAAGAGTGACTCTCCTAGAATCCTGTATCTATTACATTTGGACCTATTTGGCCCAATAAATGTACAGAGTTTAGGAGGGAAGTATTACACCTTAGTAATTGTAGATGACTTCTCTAGGTTCAGTTGGGTTTTCTTTTTGAGAATTAAGGCTGATAACTTCATAGCCCTTACAGACTTTCTACTATGTGTGCAGACTGAGTACTCTACTCATGTGGCCTTGATCAGAAGTGATCATGGTACTGAGTTTGACTCTCTTCTCATGCAAGAATTCTGTGAGAGAGAAGGTATCAAACATAGTTTCTCAGCTCCTAGAACTCCCCAACAAAATGGGGTAGTTGAAAGGAAGAACAGAACACTCATTGAAGCTGCTAGTACATTGTTGGCAGATGCTAACATGCCTCTCTCCTATTGGGCAGAAGCTGTTAGTACAGCCAATTATGTCTTGAATAGAAGTCTGATACACAAGCTTAAGTGTAAAACTCCTTATGAGTTGCTTAAAGGAAAGAAACCTAAAATTAATTATTTTAGAGTATTTGGTTGTATTGTTTATATTCATAATAACAATAAAGAATATCTTAGAAAATTTGAAGAAAAAGCTTCAATGGGAATCATGCTTGGATATTCCCAAGTAAGCAAAGCTTATAGGGTTTATAACAAATCAACCTGTAAAATTGAAGAATCTGTGCATGTATCTTTTGATGAGTCTCAGATGTTTTACAAGGAGAAAGAAAACTCCCCTTCCTCTAGTTCATTGCAGGTACCTGATGCCCCTCAAGAAATTCTTCAACTATCAACTCTTCAGATCACTGAATCAGACAGTGATGAAGACATTGCAGAAGCTGTTGTTGTACCACCAACAGTAGATCAAATTCCTCCTGAGGAATTAATCCCAACTGTTGCTGAAGATCACATCCCACCTGTTGATATTGTCACACTTAGAGATCACCCCACATCTCAAGTGATTGGAGACATATCAGCTGGTGTGCAAACAAGACACCAATTAAGACAGGATGTGATGCACGCTTGTTTCCTCTCACAGGTTGAGCCCCTCACCTTTAAAGATGCAGAGCTAGATCCCCACTGGATCATTGCCATGCAAGAGGAACTCAATCAGTTTGAGAGATGTAAAGTTTGGACTTTGGTTCCAAGACCTAAAGGCCAACTGATCATAGGCACCAAGTGGGTGTACAGAAATAAGTTGGATGCAAATGGAATTATTGTAAGGAATAAAGCAAGGCTTGTAGCTCAGGGCTACAGACAGGAGGAAGGTATTGATTATGACCAAACCTTTGCTCCTGTTGCAAGGCTAGAAGTAATAAGGATCTTCTTGGCCTATGCAGCCTATATGAAGTTTAAGGTATTCCAAATGGATGTCAAAGGTGCATTCCTGAATGGTGAGCTTAAGGAAGAGGTGTTTGTTGAACAACCACCAGGGTTTGTTTCTTCAACTCAGCCCTCACATGTGTTTAAGTTGCAGAAAGCTCTTTATGGACTAAAGCAAGCTCCCAGAGCCTGGTATGAGACTCTAGCTAGTTTCCTTTTAGAGCACAACTTTACTAGGGGAGTAGTTGATAGAACCCTTTTCGTCAAGCATCACAAGGACACAATCCTGTTAGTTCAGGTGTATGTAGATGATATTATATTTGGCTCCACTGATCCCAAACTTTGCAAAAGGTTCTCTGACCTGATGCACTCTAAGTTTGAGATGAGTAGTATGGGTGTGCTGTCTTACTTTTTTGTCTCCAAGTTAAGCAAGATGCTGATGGTATCTTCATCTCCCAATCCAAATATGCCAAGGAATTGGTAAAGAAATTTGGGATGGCTGATGCTTCAGCAATGCCTACACCTATGGCTACTAATGTAGTTATTGATTCTGATGATCACGGCAAGCCAGTTGATCAAAAGAACTATAGGGCCATTGTTGGTTCCCTATTATATTTAACTGCAAGTAGGCCTGATATAATGTTTGCTACATGCCTTTGTGCTAGATTCCAGGTCAACCCCAAGG
Organism: Platanthera zijinensis; assembly: GCA_039513925.1. NCBI lineage: Eukaryota > Viridiplantae > Streptophyta > Magnoliopsida > Asparagales > Orchidaceae > Platanthera > Platanthera zijinensis. Next base: position 126,358,362 of record CM077096.1, read on the forward strand.
AATCTCATCTGATTCTTCTAAAGAGAATCCTGAGATACCTGAAGGGATGTCCAAATCTAGGACTTTGGTACCCAGCTGAGTCAGAATTTGAATTAATTGGATATTCTGATTCTGATTATGCTGGTTGCAGAGTTGACAGGAAGAGCACCTCAGGAACTTGTCAGTTCCTGGGAGAGAGATTGGTCTCTTGGTTCTGTAAGAAGCAGGCTTCTGTCTCAACTTCAACTACAGAGGCTGAGTATATAGCAGCTGCTAGTTGTTGTTCACAGATCCTGTGGATTCGAAACCAGCTTGTGGATTATGGTTACTCACACAAGAACACCAAAATCATGTGTGATAGTACCAGTGCTATCTCAATTGCACAAAATCCAGTGCACCACTCTAGAACGAAGCACATTGAGATTCAGTACCATTTCCTGAGAGATTGTGTGGAAAAGAACAAGATTTGTCTTGAGTTCATATCCACTGAGTTTCAGAGAGGTGATATATTCACCAAGCCTTTAGATGAACAGAAGCATCTGTTCTTTTTAGTTCAACTAGGCATGATCAATGGACGAGACTAAGTGTGACTATATCTGCCTATGTTGAAACCTGCTTGAAGATCGTCGAACGATGATCGAAGATCGTCGAACGGATTAAGCCTATCGTCGACCTCTGGTTAATGATAGCTTATCTGTTTGAAGATCGTCGACCGGCGTTCGAAGATCGTCGAACAGGTCGAGCTTATCGTCGATCTCGGGATGACGACAGCTTATTGTTTGAGAAGCCAGAAATAGTCGAACGATGGCTCGACTACTCTGCTTCTGGGCTGATCGTCGAACGGCCATTCGACTATCGGGTTTAGTATCTTTTTAATAGATCGACTATCTCCGGTCTAATATAAAGCCGATAGTCGACCTAGGTTAAAAGATCTTTTGTTTTATCGTCGACGGAGCGTGACTTTTCGCATTCTGTCTTCCCGCTTGCGATTTTATGCCTCTTCGTCCCCTTCGTCTTCGCCGTCTTTCTCGCGCATTCTCCAGCAATCCAATGGCGATTTCTCCCGCAGTGTTAGCCGTTGTAAAGTTCGATGCAGGCTTCCGCGTCGATTTTGACGCGTTCAGTTGCTGTGAAGCAGGAATTGTAGAAGTTCTTCAGTTGTGTCGGGATCAAGGTCTAGAGAGATTAATGTCGACAAGGATAAAGTTAAATATTCCCGAGATCAAGGAATGAGATTTCACTTCGTCATCCTTCGACGATTCGATGACTGGCACCATCGGCGGAGAAGAGGTAATTTTAACTCCGGCCGTTCTGACTGATGTTTTTGGTTTGATAAATGGTGAAGATGATTATGAGCAAGATGCTCAAGAATTTGGAAGGATGCTGACTGAGCTGGGACATGCGGAGGGCATTCCCACCAAGCTGCTCAAGGTCAATTTTCCCTTTAAGATTAAATTTCTCGCTGAGTTAGTTGGAAAAGTGCTCCTCGGAAAGCACTCTGCTCATGACAATATAACAAGGCAACAATTTGCACTGATGTGTGCAATTGTTAATCAGAAAAAGATTGATTGGGCAGGAGTAATGTTTGATTTGATAAGGAAAAAGAATAATAAGAAAGAGGTTACCCTAGGCAGGGTTATTGGAATTTTCCTGAAGGAAAAGTATCCTCAGCTGCTGTTCTCCGTCGCAACAACCACAAATGCAAGCAAGAAGATGGACCCAAATCTGTTCTCCAAGTGGAAGAGGACTTTTGTGAAACCCGCTCTCACAGGGGTTGCTCCAGCGACATCAGAGAGCACCAGGACTGATTCGGTCGCTCCTCACCCGGTAGAAGCTGGCTCAGCTCTTTCCCTTCCCTCATCTTCTTCTGCTATACAGTCTGCTTCAGTTGAAGTTCCATCAACTTCAGCTAAAGTACGACTTTCCCCTTCTCCTGTTCGAGAAACAACCACAGTTGTTCTTCCTTCCCCTCCAGCATCTCCTCTTCCTTCTCATCTGGCTAGGATATCTGCTCCTAGTTTTGATCTGTTAGGATCTGAGAGGATTCCAACACCTCCTCAATCCCCTATTCATTCTCAAGTTAACACTCTTGTTAACTCTCCAGCTCCATCTCCAATTCAATCTCCAGTCCACACCACTTCTCATCCTATCACTACAACCATCTCTGCTGCATCTCCATCCACTGCAATTCCATCATCTTTTGAGATCACCCCAGCTTTCATTTCTAGCATTTTGGAGTTGATTACTCCTTCAATCAAAATTATGATTGAAGAGACAATTGCTCCACTTGCCTCCTCCATTGCCACCTTGACTGCTTCCATCCAATCACTTTCCAAATCTGCTGAGCCCTCTTCTTCAAGGGGCCTGGTTTCAGTTACCACTGAAATCAGGCAGGGGGAGATGTTCTGTGAAGATGCCTCAGAGCCTCCAGCCTCCCTTCCAGCAGTTCTTCCAGCAATTCAAGAAGAGACTGATGCAGTTCAAGTTCAAGATAAATCAGTTTCTGTGTTATCGGAAAAAGAAATATCTGATGCCATTATGTTATCTGAATTTGCGGTGAAGGTTTGCTTAGAAGATCTCACCACTCCCGTGGTTGCCCATTTCCTAGAAGGGATTATTACATCCTACCTAGATGAGTCTTGGGAGTCGGTAAAATATGAAGGTAATTCACTCATTCGCTTTATTGACGAGTCAATTAATTTGATAGCTTGTGAATACCTAGAAGGAATGATTTTAGCTTATTTAGCAGATTTGTATTCATAAATCTACAAATTATATTAAAGAAGATTTAGCTGCTCAGGTTATAGCAGTTGTTTCAGAAGCTGATCCAGTTGTTCCTGATGCTCAAGTAGATCCAGAATTGGATTCATTTTTAGATGACATGGAAGATGTATCTGAAAATCAAGAAGAGAAAGCAAGAGTTGCTTTGAATCAAAGAGTTCAATCTTTGTTAGAGAAAGAAAAATATTTGCAAGTTGAAAGTCAACTATTTGGGATGATTCACCAGGGTTGGATTTGGATTTCCTTCTAGCTCAGGATGCCATTGAAGAGGAAAAAGAGAAAGCTGCTTTAAAAGAAAAGGTTGTTTCTGAAGCCTATGATCCTTATGACAATCCTCCTTCATCTCACTCTGAAGATGAAGAGGATTCTGATTTATCTGAAAATTCGAAGAAAAAGAAAGCTGCTCAGAAGAAAAGGAAAGCAATTGCTCCTCCTCCTCCCAGCCGTGATAATGATACTCCATACTATATTCTGAAAGAAATTGACCCCAAATCAAAAGAATTTCAACATTGGATGTGGTTCTCCAAGAACCAGCAGAAAGAGAGAAAAAGATCTAAGAGGTATGATAGTCCTGTTTCAAGATGGACTCCCAGAGGTCCTCCTCCTCCACCTCCCAGTGCAGGAGCCTCTGGGAACCTTTCTGCTAATCCATCTGCCTCTTCTGGAAAATCTGCACCTTCTCAGCCTCAGTCAAGGAAAAGCTCTCAAAGTTCCCAAGGCAGATCTTATTCTGGTTCTCAAAGACATGTTACTGAAGTAAGAGAACAAGTGAAGGAGGTTGTGTATCAAAGACCAACCTTTTCCCCTCCTCCTTCTCCAAAGAAAAGAGTCTCTTCTCCAATACCAGTGCAGTCTGAAAAAATTGTTTCAAAAGGTAAGTAGTTTATTTTGTTTAAATATTCTAGCAAGAACTTTGCTAAGTCTGCTCCCATGTCTTATCTAGTTAATCAAGATAAAGAGGTTGCTCCTTCTGAGACTGCTTATGAAAGTCCTGAGCTTGATCCTAACTTTAGGATGGCTCGTTTTCACGAATTGGTTGGAGCAGCTCAAATCAGAAAAGCAAAAGCTGAAGGGAAGGACACCACTGGACTAACCACTATGTCTTCATTCAGAAAGAAGGAATTCGAAAAGTTCCAGGTCAGCCCTGATGTATTTGACCCTTCAAAGTATATGGAAAAGCATCCAGAGGCAGTTGTTCCAAGGGCTGCAGAATTAAAGATTATTGGTGTGCAGGACTTGAAGATGTCAAAGAAAGAGGCTATTGATCCCATTAGGAAAATTTCTTTTGTTCCAAGTTCTTCTAACTCTTTGCCAGATTCTGTAGACTCTTAATTTTTTGATTGACTGCTGTTTTATATCTATCTGTTTGATAATTGCTAGTTAATTGCTATCTATTTTCTGTATTGATTATAGTGTTCTATAGCTAGCTCTGTGTTTTAGTTTTTAAGAGACTTAACTCAAATAGGGGGAGATTGTTGGTACCCTAGTTTGATTTGAGTTTAGTCTTGTCTTTTTAGTCCCTTGACCCAAGAAATATCTATGGTCAATGGTTAGTAGTCTAGCTGTAGAGTCCTCACTTTTCCAGATGAAGAATTTGGTTAAGTAGTTTGTTCGTTCGACTATCGTCGAACGCCGCTCGACTATCGTCGACTAACTGTTCGACGATCGTCTATCAGTTGTTCGACTTTCAGTCTGCGAGGATAGTTCGACTATCGGCTGATAGTTCGACTATCTGTGTGCTGTGATAGTTCGACTATCTGCTTGGATAGGTCGACTATCTGATAGCTCGACTATCTGTTGATAGTTCGACTATCGGTTCTGCGTTGATAGTTCGACTATCTGTTGATAGGTCGACTATCTGTTCTCGCTTGGTAGTCCGACTATCTGCTTTGATAGTTCGACTATCTGATAGCTCGACTATCTGTTGATAGTTCGACTATCTATTTGTTTTTGATAGTTCAACTATCTGTTGATAGTTCGACTATCTGTTTCGCTTTGATAGTTCGACTATCTGTTGATAGGTCAACTATCTGATAGCTCGACTATCTGTTGATAGTTCGACTATCTGTTTTGCCTTGATAGTTCGACTATCTGTTGATAGGTCGACTATCTGATAGTTTGACTATCTCCTGTGATAGTTCGACTATCTGGATCGTTCGACTATCTGCCCGATAGTTCGACGATCTCGGTGCGTCGGTCGACGATCTTCGAGGGTCGTTCGACGTTTTCTGTCTGCCTTTATATTTTGTATTTATTTATTATATTTAATTAATTAATACATTACCTGGCATATCTTTTCAGTTGTTTTATGATAATATTTCCAGGCAATATTTGCTCCATCCCTTATGCTTGAGTAAAATCTTTTCAGATAAAGTTGTTTGTCTTATTAGCTGACTTTGTATTTTACTTTATCTGCTGTCAGTCCTTTATAGCCATTAGACTGAAAAGTCTTTCTTCTGCTATAAAGAGTTTGTTTCTGATATGACTTTATTTAGTACTTTATTATCAGATTACTTCCTGTAGCTTCCTAGAAAAAGGTTTATACCATTAATAGAATGTTTCTGCTGCAGAGATTGCTTTGTCTTCTTGATATTTACAGCCCAGGTCTCAAGTTTCAGAAGAAGACAAATAATTCAAATTGAAGAGAGCCGTTGCTTGTTGCTGTTATAAAAAGGAACCTTTGAAGAAGGATTCAAGCTAGCTAACTAGTTACCCAGTTCATCTGCTTTCAAGCCTTCATAAAGATCAAGTCTTCTGCTCTCAGAAATACTCATCCAACTGAGAAGTGTTAAGATCTTCTACTCTTCTTCAACCTGAGTTCTCCTACTTTCAGGAAGTTCAACTCAGAGTTCTTTTGAAGAAGAAGAAGAAGAAGATAGCTGCTTGAAGATCTTTAATTTTATTATTTATTATCTTCTTGTAGTTTTTCCTTCAGAGCTTTCTGAAGAGTTTTCTGCACTGAAGCAACACTTCACCTGGACATCTTTGAGCCAGGGGGAGCCTTGATTCTTTAGAGCTTTCTAGCTCAGTGCAAGTTTTTGTGCTTCTCCAATCTATTGTAAAATAGAGAAGACATCTTAACCTTCTTCCCCCTCCTGTACAGGGTTATTACTCCCTTCAAAAGTATCCCTTGGTGGCAGGGCACCTGATCAAAAACCTATGCTTGGTTTTTAGACACCTGATCAAAAGTCTAAACGGTTTCTGGATCTACCTGAAGCAGATCCTGTTGGTGGCAGGGCACCTGATCAAAAACCTGAGTGGATTCCTACCTTATTGGTAGAAGAGTGGACGTACCCAAGTTGTTTGGGGAACCACTATAAATTCCTTGTGTCGTCTGGATTGCCTTGTTTAATTCCTGCTTTGTGGCTGTGAATAGATATAACTAGGTTGCTAGTTGCTGATTAGTATTTCCAAGCCTTAACTGTAATTACAGTTAGCTTGAGTTTGTGCACAACACTTGTGTTAGGCTATAGGGTTAATTCCATATCTATAATCTTTTAATTCCGCAATTCACTCCAAGGGAGTTGGGTAGACCATTAAGTTTTGTCTAGTGCAAAATTTGATAACTCTATTCACCCCCCCTCTAGAGTAGTATCTATCCCTTCACTTTCATGCTGCATAGGCAAGGAACATCCTAATTGCTTCCAGTCTTACTACTGGGGAAAAGGTTTGATCAAAGTCAATACCCTTTTCCTGTCTGTATCCTTTTGCAACAAGTCTTGCTTTGTTCTTCATAATGATCCCATTCTCATCCAGTTTGTTCCTAAAGATCCACTTTGTTCCAATGATGTTGTGGTCTTTTGGTTTAGGAACTAACTCCCAGACCTTGCATCTTCTGAACTGATTCAGCTCCTCTTACATGACATCAATCCAATGTGGGTCCAGAATAGCTTCTTCAAATCTCTTTGGCTCCAGTTGAGATAGGAAGCTTGAGCAAAGCACTGTGTTCAAGTTCCTGCTTCTGGTTTGTACTCCATGTCTTAGATCATCAATTATCTGATTTGCTGGATGATCCTTTAAGTGTCTAACAGCTGGAGGTAGACTATCTTCAGGTTGAACACCTCCAGTCTCTTCAATATGCTGCACCTCTTGGTGTACATCTGCATTTAGAGAGTCATATACTCCCCCTGGACAGTAGCCACCATTTTCCACTTCCTGCTCTTCAGTTGATTCTTCTGTAATGGTAAGCTTGTCCATTTTCTCATTTATACCTGTAGAATTGCATGAGCTACAAGGCAACTCACTATTAATCAGTCTTGTTTCATCAAAGACAACCTGTACAGACTCTTCTACAACTTGAGTAATCAAGTTGTAGACTCTATAAGCCTTACTATTATTACTGTACCCAACAAATATCCCATCTTGGGATTTGTTAGCAAACTTAGTTAGATAAAACTTGCCATTGTTAAAGACATAGCACTTGCAGCCAAAGATCCTAAAATAGGATAAGTTTGGTTTTCTACCCTTCATTATCTCATAGGGAGTCTTTTTATGGCTTTTGGTGATAGAAGCCCTATTGATCACATGACCTGTAGTGTTTACTGCCTCAGCAAAGAATTATTCTGGGAGAGAAGTGTCACTCAATAGAGTTCTACTAGCCTCAGCCAGTATTCTATTTTTCCTTTCAGCAATACCATTTTGCTGTGGTGTTCTAGGTGAGGAGAATTCTTGAAAAATCCCAAATTCTTCACACAGTTTTATCATACTCTCAGATTGAAATTCAGTTCCATGGTCACTTATGATTTTGACCACTGTACTGTTAAGTTCATTCTGAATTTTCTTGACAAAACTTTATAAAACACTTTGGGTTTCTGATTTTTGTCTCAAAAAGAACACCCAGGAATATTTAGAATAGTCATCTACCACCACAAAAGTGTAGACCTTCCTACCTAGACTATGAACTGGCATAGGACCAAATAGATCCATATGTAAGAGGTATAGACACCTCACTGAATCCTTGTTTTCAAGGCTATGAAAGGAGGATTTTGTCTGCTTGTCTTTTTGACAAGCTGAGCATATCCCATCCTTTATACACTTAACTTTTGGACAATTCCTTACTAACTCTTTGCTAAAGAGTTGGCCAATTGTTTTGTAGTTAAGATGGGCCAGCCTCTTGTGCCATTTAACACAATGAGAGGCTCTCTCATCAGCTACAAGACAAATAGGAGAAACATTGTTCTCACACTCAAAATTAAGACAATACACATTTCTATTTCTATATCCACTCAAAATGATCTTTTGATCACTTGATCTTTTGATATGACATCCATTCTTAATAAATGAAATGTCATATCCTAAATCGCTCAGGTTACTTATGCTTATAAGGTTGTGTTTCAAACCCTTCACATAGGCCACTTGAGTGATAGTAATCTGGTTATTAGAAATGTTACCAAACCCTTTGATGATTCCCTTTTCAGAACCACCAAAGATTACTTTAGACCCATTTATGATAGGTAAGTACTCCTTCAGCAACCCCTTTGTTCCAGTCATGTGCCTTGAACATCCACAATCAAAGTACCATGTAGGGGCATGGTAACTTCGACTCACCTGCAATAAAGAATTACCTCTCCTTAGAACCCAAGTAAGTCTTGGGTCCTTGGTTCAAGTTAGCTTCATACTTAACAAATCTACCTGCAGCACTTCTAATAGGTAGACTGTTGTTCTTCCCGACACTAGTTATGTGCCAGCAATCTATGGCATAATGACTTGTCTTGCCACAGTACCAGCATTCATACCTGTTATATCTATTTTTAGATACATTCTTGGTAGTCTGGTTGACAGCAAATCTTTTGTTTTGTGCTGGTACTGCTGCAGCTACACTCATTGTTTTCTTAAGAACATGGTGTTTATGGACATGGGCTGCCTTATTGACATAAACACTCTTATCATTCAAAACTTCAGTCTTACTATGATCATGAGTATTCTCAAGGTCATACTTGTTAGAAGGCACTTGTACCTTTCTAAAAGCAACAGGGACTTTACAATTCAGTGGCTAGACTGAGGCTTTGCCCTTTCTCTTGAATTGGATAGCCTTGGTGTCACCTTTAATGCCTATTCCAGCCTTACCCTTTTGAGCCACAAACTCATCTATTAAGGGTAAAACTGATTTTGGCTTGAAATAAGTAGCCACCAAATCTTTCTCCTTTTGAAGTCTGGCTTCCAGACTTTTAATTAGATCATTTTTGTATGTGATTGTACCCATCTGAATAACAGTTATAGTTTTCAGTTTGGTAACCTCATTCATTTTTTGATCCAACTCTTTCTCTAAATCAGATGCAGCCATCTTAAGATCTACAATTTCATTAGCCTGAGTTTTGGCCAGGTTTTTGCTTTTCTTTAGTGCCTGTAACAAATCCCCATATTCATCTATCAGCTGATGAATATCACCTTTAGACTTAGACCCATCCACATCACTTGATGTAGATGTAGCTGACTCTGTACCAGTACTACAATCTGAATTACTAGAAAAATATTGTACCTTACTAGGACCAGGCTGATCCTGACACTTGTCCTCTTCTGACCTAGCCATCAGTCCCATTCACTGATGGTCTTTTTATTCATAGATAGAGTTCAGCACTTGCATAAACTCATCTTCTTCATCTGCTGCATATAGACCAATGAATGCCTCAGCTTAAGATTCAGACTCTGAAGATGATTGGTCTGTAAAGCTCTTCTCCTTCTTAGAAACAAAGGATTTCTCCTTTTTGCTCTTTTGTTGAGTCTTTCTTTTATCAGCAGACTCCTTTCTCTTGTCTGGACACTTACCACAACATGTCCAGGCCTATTACAGTAGTAGCAAACTATCTTTGATGTTGTAGATTTGCTATGCTTAGACCTGCTCCTGTCCTTCCTAGATGACCTCCTCTTTTGATAATAGTCATCCACAGGCTGAGATGTGGAGGGCCTAGACTTCCATTGCTTCTTCTTCAGGAATTTTTGAAACTTTCTTGTGAAGGCAGCAAAGTCTTTATCTGAGTCACTGCTGTCAGAACTTTGGTTGTCTGAATTATCTGAAGTAATTTCAGCAACAATCTCAGGAGGTGATGGAGACATCCTCCTATTCTTCCTAGTGGCTTCCACCTTGAAGGCCATAGACTTTTCTTTATGCTCCCCTTTAGGACTTTGCTCTTCCTCTTTCCTAGCCATCAGCTGCATCTCATATGACAGCAATTTTCCAAACAAAGTTGGAGGAGAGATATCTGCAAGTTTGGCCACTTCCCTAATGGCACAAATCTTAGTGTCCCAATCATTTGTCAAGGATCTTAGGAATTTATCATTCAGTTCATATGTACTGAAGATCTTTTCATAGGACATCAGCTCATTTACGATTCTATATAACTTTTTATAACACTCAGTTATACCATCTGACTTTCCTTGCCTGAAACTCTCATATTCCTGGTTCAGCATAGATTTTCTATCTTGTCTAACTTCTTCAGAACCCTCCATATAGACAATCAAAGTGTCCAACATTTCCTTGGAGGTCTTGCAGTGAATCAAATTTTGAAAGGTTGAATCATCTATGATACTTACTATGATTTTCTGGGCTCTTTTATCCGTAGTTGCCAGGATGATCTCATCCTTAGTCATCTCTGAAAAATCTTTGGGAGTTCTTTGATTGGCATCTAGAACTGACAACTTCATTGGAACATAAGGACCTTCCATTACAGTAATGTAGATCCTTGGATCAGAAGCCTCCATGAAAAGCCTGACCCTTTCTTTCCATATTCCAAAAATCTCTTTCTTGCATATGGGTAATTTCATAGAACCTAGTTCCTTATGATTTTCTCCTGAACCCATTTTCTTGATCTTGAATCTGCCTTATGGATCTTACTCAGACTGTTAAGTCCTTCTTTGAGGAACCTCCCTCTGATACCACTTGATAGAATTAATTTCAAGATAACCCAAACACCTAGAGGGGGGGGGGGTTAATAGGTTCTTTTCTTTTTTACTTAAGGCAGAAATTTTTTTTTTAGATCATAAAATAGAATCTAACTATTCTATAGCAATCACAACACAGAAATCACAGTTATACACACATCACAGATTGCACACAGTTTTATAGTGGTTCCTCAAGGTCTGGGTACATCCACTTTCCCCCTTCATCTATCTAGTAGTGTGCTAGATTCGGCCTAACTTCCTCCTTCTCAGATCCACAGATCTTACAGCTCAGAACCCCTAAAGGTTCCTACAACTCAGAACCCTATAAGGTTCCTACAACTCAGAGTGTAACCACACTCCTACAGCTCAGGCTAACCTTGCCATAAGGCCTACAACTCAGAGAAAAATTTCTCCTACACTCAGGCTAAACAGCCCTACCACTCAGAGATCTATATCTCCTACACTCAGCCTTTATAATATAGGCTTACAACTCAGATCTATGAAAAGATCTTACAAAATTTGATTAGTGTTTAGATGGACTCTTACCCTTGTTGAGAGAGAAGGGATAAGAGGTTTCTTGATCAGCTTCTTGATAAGTCTGATGGCTGAAATCATCCTGTTCTTAGCTTTCTTCAAAGCTTCTTGAATCTGAAATCAGTAGGATTGATCTCCTTTGAAGATGACTGGCTGGAAGCTTCCTTCTTTGGATTCAGAAATAGATCTGAATCCTACTTAGCAGATAGTTCAAGATCTGCTTCTTAAGAGACTGATAAATGTCTCCTACTTTAATTCAACAGTTGGAGATCTCTATCTTTCTAGAACTTCTAAAGTTTCTTCAGAATTCTTGCTTGAATTCTCCTTAGATCTTCTCACGAAAATCTTCTTCTGAGTGACGTGCACTTCCTTGATCAATGATCAATACTTCAATAGTTGTTTGTGTGGTTGTTATTATTGTTCACGTTGTTCTCTTGATTTGACAGAATCCATCTATATATAGACTTCATCAATGGTAACCGGCTGATCCGGTTTCTAACTAACTTCTGACAAGTCTGATAACTTCAACAAACTTGTTGGAATACACAGCTGTCAAGTCTCCAGTCAGTTCTTTAACATTTGTTCTTATCAACAAAGCGTCGAGACTGATTGTCATTATGTGTCGACACAAGTAGATTAAGTGTCAACACAAGCTTTGGTGATGTCGACACAGCTCCTCTGTTGTCGACACAGCTTCTTGACACTGCATCTGTAGAATGCGTCGACACAGCTTCTTTGTGTCGACATAGACACTTCTTCACTTCACAGCAATCAACATTGTTGAAACTCTGCTGAGTGTTGACACAAGTCCTGTGTGTCGACACAGTTGATATAGTCTCGGAATTTGTGTGTCAAAAAATACTTCTGTGTGTCGACACTGCCTCCCGGTGTCGACACAGTCGATGTCGACTAATATTTCTGTGTGTCGACACTGCCTCCCGGTGTCGACACAGTTGATGTCGACTAATATTTCTAAAGGAGGCCCATTGCTCCAAGTACTCGGTGCACCCGGGGATCGCGAAGATGTACACCGATTTGAGAAAGACAATGTGTTGGCTGGGCATGAAGAGGGATGTCAAGTACTTTGTTACTCATTGTATGGCCTGCCAAATGGTGAAGGCGGAGTGCAGAAGCCCCGGTGGAATGCTACAGTCGTTGCCCATCCCCGAATGGAAATTTGAGGACATCTCCATGGACTTCGTCCACGGGTTACCTCGCTCGTGCTCGGGGAATGATTCTGTGTGGGTGATAGTTGACCGGTTGACCAAGGTAGCCCGATTTATCCCAATGAAGAAGGAGGCGCAGGTGGGCGTCCTAGTGCGTCTCTTTGTGGAGCAATTTGTGCGGTACCATGGTGTGCCGAAGACGATCGTTTCCGATCGGGATGGTCGGTTTACTTCAAGAGAATGGAGGGCTGTACAGGCTTATTTGGGCTCGCGCCTCGCCTTTAGCACAGCCTTTCACCCTCAAACGGACGGGCAGTCTGAACGAACCATCCGAACATTGGAGGACCTTCTGAGGTTGTGTGTGCTAGATAAAGGAGAACCATGGGAGAGACTCTTACCTCTCGTGGAGTTCTCTTATAATAACAGTCATCAAGCCAGTATTGGAATGGCACCTCATGAAGCTTTGTATGGAAGGAGGTGTAGAACACCCTTGTCCTGGGTGCAAGACGAAGATCCGAAGACATTGGGAAATGAGTATATTGATGACACGGACGCGGTGGTTAGGTTGATCCGGGATCGAATGCTAGAGGCTCAAAGCCGACAGGCGAAATATTACAACGCAAGGCAACGTATGGTGGAGTTTCAAGTGGGTGATAAGGTGTTCCTGAAGATTCGACCGATGCACGGAGTGTCGCGGGTACGTGGAGTCAAGAAGCTCAGCCCAAGGTATATCGGGCCCTATGTCGTAGTGGAAAGGATTGGCCCTCTGGCCTATCGATTGGAGTTACCACCGGAGCTGGAGAACCTTCACGACGTGTTCCATGTATCGTCGCTTCGGAAGTCTTTGTTGCGACCTGAACAGTATATCCCCACGGCGGATGGTGTCGTGGCGTCTGATAGGTCTGTGCGACTGGAGCCGGTGCGGATCGTTGATAACGAGACAAGAACCTTGCGCCGCAAAAGTGTTCCCTTGGTGAAAGTGCTATGGTCTAATCATGGGAAGGAGGAGTTCACATGGGAGCCAAAGGATTTGATGCAAGGGCGCTACCCGGAATTATTTACTCCAGGTAAGAATTTTATTTGAAAGCATAGTTCCCTTTTATGTGTTTCACTCCCATAGCCTTACCCTGATTTCAGGGACAAAATCTTTAATTTTGTTTATAGGATTTGTAACGTCCCAATTCGCGCTAGGCCCCCTGATTGCGTATTTGAGTCAAGGGGGCTGTGGTGAGCCCAATGGGGGTGTGGGTGAACAGGTGCGAACGTATGGGAAATGAGGAAAACAAGGCAAAACGGTGATTTTGGCCGACACGGGTATGGATACGGCCGTGTCCATACCCGTGTGCCTCATGCCAATATTAAGTTTCCAGTCAGAGAGGTACACGGGTATTGGGACACGGGCGTGTCCCTACCCGTGTGCTGAGGACACGGGTCGAGACACGGCCGTGTCTCTACCCGTGTGCCGCAACCCTGACCCGGTGGAAAGATGTTCTGGGATGAACACGGCCCTAAACACGGCAGCCGACACGGCCGTGTCACCTGAACACGGGTAGGAACACGGCCGTGTGCCTACCCGTGTCTGCGGTGTATAAAAAGGAAAAAGTTGTGAAACCCTAGCATTTCATCCCCTTTCTTCAGCCCCGAAATCTCTGAGGGAGTTCTCTTGGCTGGAGGAGGAAGAGCTTGCCGGAGCCATCCTTGGAGGAATCGAAACGCCGCCGCCGTCAAGGGAAAAACAATGCCGCCGCGAAGGAGTGCGAGGCTCATGGCCGGCCATGGTGGTACCGCTGGACTTGAGGTGAGCTTCCTCCCCTCTCCCTTGGTGCTTGATCTATAGTTATTTTAGGAGAGACATCGACTCCATAGAGTCTTGATGGTGAGGAGGAGAGCTCTTAGGATAAGCCATGCCTAGGTTTTCTAGGCTTAGTCTCCCTCAACCTTCTCATCATTCAAAGTGGAGATGAGAGGGGTTTTCGTTGAGGGTTTGGCTTTGAAAGGAGAAATAAGATTGGGTGTGAATTCTGGAGGAGTTTATGCGAGGTCGTTGCAAGGAAGAAGATGAACGGATGCCGTTCATCTCGCCTTAAGATGCGTGCAGAAGTCTGATTTCTGCACGCGGAGACCTTCGTGGCCAATTTCAGAGGTGTTCTGGCCAAATCTGGGTGATCGACTCAACACGAAAGTCGTAGCCCTTGAAATTACCTTTCCAACGAGTGGTTGCTCGTTTCCATGCGATACCCGTAGCCACGGGAAAGCTGGTTCGAGTCCGCTGCGTTCGGGAAAATTCCTGTACAGGAAACTGTTTCCTGTACGTATTCGGGTTGAATTTCTGGTATGTTGCGACCAGATCTGGGCGATCGACTCAACACGAAAGTCGTAGCCCTCGCGAATACCTTTCCAACTAGGGGTTGAACATTGCGATCGGATTCCTGTAGCTCCGGGAATCCCAGTTTTAGTATTGGACTATCCTATGTTAATGCACTTGTTAATTTATAATGCTAGCACTCTTGCAATGGTTGTGACTTGCTCATTTGTTGTCTTGCTCCCATATATCTATAATGTTGTTGTTACTATAATTTAGCATGGTTACTCATTTGGTTGTGTAATAAGGTATAACCATGTATTGGTAGAGAAATGAAGTGGATGAGAAGGCTAGAAACTAAGGGTTGAGAGTGGTATAAAATATATTTATATAGTTGGGAGTTGAACATATCTATTATGCGTAGTGTTGAGGTGAACTCATTGAATAGGTGGGCGTGAATATGATGAACACTATGTGAAGAGTACTTTGTAACCGTAATCCGAGCCCAAGGGGATTATTAACAACCGATGCTTAGAGTTGAAGTCTCCCTACGTGTAGCATCGAGTGAGTTGTTTTGGGGCATGTGATGTGCGACGATTCATCGTGTCGCGATATTGAGATAATGACTGTGGCAGGTCTACGGGTTCGCCAGTCGTCACACCGATGGGAGCCAATGGGTAGACCTTGGGCGGTAGGGTTAGATACTTGGTGTCCATAACCCGAGATCTCCTCCGCGCCATGAGAACGGTTGGGCTTGCACCTCGTGCGTTTCCGAGGTTCCATCCGGTTCGAAATCAAAGGCCAGGTTGGGTTGTGTTCTTGGTGCACATTTACCCAAGACCCCTTCTGAGCCGTAGTACGCATGTGAGCTCCGCTGTTGTGTTCTTAGCATTGAGGCGTACGGGGGCCTAGGATAGGTAGTGTGATACCACCTAGTAGTGGAGACGCCCGCTCCACTGTCGCCGTCTGGCCACGACGGACGACGCCTGAGAGGTTAGCTACCTGCTCGAAAAGTGGGAACTTCAAGTCTGTGTCGACATAGCAACTTGCATGTGCGTGCGCATGATTCGGTCATAGCATAACATTCATATCATGTCATTCATTGCATACACAAGATCCTCATCGTATAAGTTTGTATGGGCACTCTTATACGATGAGTTACTTTACTGTTAAGCCGATCCTTAACTTATAAGTTTGTATGGGCACTCTTATAAGTTAAGTTACTATTCTGATTACTTATACCTGCTGTCATGTATAAAGATATTTGTAGAACTGCTAGTGGTGTAGCGTAGTTTATTCTCCACCATATTTACAGTCACCTGCTTGTTTACTTGTTTACATATATACATATTGTACCTTTGTTCCTTTCTCCGCCCGGTGCCGAGGAGTCGCCGGGGGAGCGGATGTGAAGCCACTTAGTCTTATGACTAACGGTTGCTACGTCTTCCTTTTTAGGAGGAAACCCCGCAGGTAGAGCAGCAACGGACTATGCAGCAGGACAGCCAGGCCCGGACGATAGGACCTGAGGTGGTGGTGTCATCGGCACCGTCAGTGACAGTCGTGAGTGTTTTCATGTAGCCATTTGGCAAAACATTTCTAGACTCTTGTTGTTTTGTACAAGCCTGTTGTGCTTGTTATCTTCCGCTCTTTTGGACTTAAACTTAGCTGTGAATTGAACTGCTTTACTTTTCTGTTATGGTTGGGTTGGCATTGTTTATGTGATATGGATTGTTGCCGGCGGAATAGGCGTCTTATGGTAAAGGCTAACCCGTGTGTTAGTGCTACCGCAAGGCGGCTATTTCGGGCATAAGACTCCCCTCGTGCCGTGTGTTGTGTTCCGGGAGGGGGGTCTTACAAAATACACCTTGATGTATATCATTGAGATAAGTGAGACTTCTTCAAATTAGGTACACATTTTCCAATGTACCCAACAGACACGCCCGTGTCTCTACCCATGTCCTTCTCAGGACAAACCACTCAACGCCATGCCACTCAAAGCCATGACACTCAAATCCACGGTACACAGGTAGGGACACGCCCGTGTATCTACCCGTGTCCTCCTCGGGACAATCCACTCAACGCCATGCCACTCAAAGCCATGACACTCAAAGCTATGACACTCAAAGTTACGACACACGGGTAGAGACACACCCGTGTCTCTTCCCGTGTCCTACACAGGCCCAACTTCATTTTTCCCCACGAGTGCGCGCCTGATCGCCTACACTCACTGAGCCCAAATCAGCTCTCCTGACTCAAAAGCGCGCATAAGGGGCCTAGCTCGAATTGGGACGTTACAAATCCTATAAACAAAATAAAAGATTTCGTCCCCAAAATTCAGGTTAAGGCTACGGGGAGAGAAAAACATAAAATAAACATGACATGACATAAAATAAAATATGCTTTTAAAGGTTACCTTGATGGAATAGCTCCGGGTAGCACTTTTGCATCAAGTCTACCAGCTCCCACGTATACTCCTCTTTCCCATGATTGGACCACAACACTTTCACTAGAGGAACACTTTTGCGGCGCAAGGTACTCGTTTCGCTCTCCACTATCCGAACAGGCTCCAGTCGCACTGACCTATCAGTCGCAACTGCTCCATCAGTGGTTGAGACATATTTTCGGGCCGCAACAACGCCTTTCAGAGTGACAACACATGGAACACGTCATGAAGATTCTCCATCTCTGGCGATAACTCCAACCGATATGCCAACGGGCCAATCCTTTCCAATATGATGTAGGGACCAACGTACCTTGGGCTGAGCTTCTTCATACCATGTACTCGAGATACTCCATGCATCAGCCTGATCTTTAAAAATACCTTATCGCCCACTTGAAATTCCACCATCCGGTGCTTTGCATTATAGTATTTTGCTTGGCGATTTTGAGCCTCGAGTATGCAGTCCCGTATTAGCCTCACTGCCGCATCAGTATAATCTATGTATTCAACTCCCAAAGCCTTCAGATCTTCATCCTGCACGCAAGACAAGGGTGTTCTACACCTTCCGTAAAGGGCTTCATGGGGCACCATCCCGATGCTAGCTTGATGGCTATTGTTGTATGAGAATTCTACCAAGGGTAGGAGCCTTTCCCACGGCTCTCCTCTATCCAACACACACAACCTCAATAAGTCTTCCAATGTCCGGATAGTCTTTTCAGATTACCCGACGGTCTGAGGGTGAAACACTGTGCTGAAGATAAGGCGCAAACCCAATATGCATGTACAACCTTCCATTCCCTAGAGGTAAACCGACCATCCCGGTCAGAAACGATTGTCTTTGGCACGCCATGATACCGTACGAATTGTTTCACAAAAAGGCGTTCCAAAACATCTACGTGTGCTTCTTTCTTCATAGGTATGAACCGGGCTACCTTCGTCAAGCGATCAACGATTACCCATATTGAATCATTCCCTGAGCGGGAGCGAGGCAAACCATGGACGAAGTATATGGAGACATCCTCGAACTTCCACTCGGGGATGGGCAATGACTACAACAATCCATCGGGGCTCCTGCATTCTTCCTTCACCCTTTGACAGGCCTCGCAATGTGTAACAAAATACCTGGCGTCTTTCTTCATCCCCGGCCAACACATGGTCTTCCGCAATTTGGCGTACATCTTAGCAATCCCAGGCTGCACAGAATACTGAGAGAAGTGTGTCTCTCTCAAGATATCTTCCCGAATTTTATCGCCCTTGGGAATGTAAAGCCGGCCGTAGAAATGAACAAGGTAATCCTATATAGAGTACTCGCTAGCTGTCCCATCTTCAATTGACTTTATTGCCAAGGCTAGAGCCTCATCCCTTCCTTGCTCCGCCCAGATCCGGTCTTCAACATCGCAAACTATGCTCATCGTGGCCAAGTACTCCGTATACCCATCCGGTTTATCCTATACACCAAGGTGATCTCCATCTCCTCAAGCATCCGAGCTAACTCCAAACGCATCAACCGGGACTCGGGGCTTGTTTCCGGTACCTTCCTGCTCAAAGCATCGGCTACGGAATTTACTTTTCCGGGGTGGTAGTTCAGGGTGTATTCAAAATCGCACAAAAACTCCAACCACCGCCGCTGTCTTAGATTAAATTCCTTCTGGGTATGGACATACTTTAAGTTCTTATGATCCGAGAAGATTTCGCAGTATATGCCATATAGGTAGTGCCTCCAAATCTTCAAGGCAAACACTACTGATCCTCGCTCCAAATCATGTACTGGACAGTTGATTTCATGCTTCTTCAGTTGTCTTGAAGCATAAGCGATCACATGCCCGTGCTGCATCAATACCGCTCCCATTCCTTGATATGATGTGTCTGGGTAGACTTGAAATCCTTCCTTCCTCGATGGAAGGGCTAGGATGGGTGCGGATGAAAGTCTGTCCTTTAGTTCTTGGAACGTCGCTTCACGTTGGGGTGTCCACTCATACGACACACCTTTATTTATTAGGGAAGTAAGAGGAAGAGCAATCTTTGAGAATCCCTTTACGAACTTGCGGTAGTACCTGACAAGTCCAAGGAAACTCCACACGTTGGCAACCGACTTCAAAGGAGACCACTCCTTCATGGCACACACTTTGGCCGGATCCACAGCTAGCCCAGCCTCGCTGATCACGTGACCTATGAAAGCAACCTCCTTAAGCCAGAATTCACACTTGCTGAACTTGGCGAACAGGGCATGCTCTTTTAACTTCTTCAGTACTATGGCCAGATGCTCGGCATGTTCTTCCTCCATCTTGGAGTAGACCAAGATGTCGTCTATAAAAACAATGACGAAGACATCCAGATAGGGCTCGAACACTTTGTTCTTCAAGCTCATGAAAGCTGATGGGGCATTTGTTAGCCCAAACGGCATCATTGTGAACTCATACAAGCCGTACCATGAGCTGAAAGCCATTTTCTGAATATCATCCTCTTGTATTCTCAGTTGATAATACCTCGAGCGCAAATCTAGCTTGGAAAACCAATGCGCTCCCACTAGTTGATCGAACAACTCATTGTTCCGAGGTAATAGATAGGTGTTCCATACCGTCATTCGGTTGAGCTCCCGATAGTCTATGCATAATCGCAGGGTTCCATCTTTCTTCTTAACGAATAGAACATGGGTTCTCAATGGTGATGAGGTGGGGCAAACAAACCCTGATTCTACCAACCTTGCAGTTGCACTCAAAACTCTACGAGTTCCTTTGGGTCCATCCGATAAGGGGTCCTGGAGATAGGCTTGGCTCCTGGTACTAACTTGATTTGAAAATCTACTTCTCTGTGTGGGGGTAATCCTAGCAATTTCTCAAGAAATACCTCAGGAAAGTCTCGCACTACCCATACGTCCTTGATGTCCATTGCCAACTCCTTCAACTCGAAATAAATCAGAAAAACTTCATCCCCCTTCATGTGGGCTTTTAAAGCTTGGACTGAGGATAACATCATACGGGGCGCGAAGTTAATACCTTGAAAATGACCTCCGAGACTCCATGTCTCAACGAGATCCTCTTCTGCGCGCAGTCAATCTTCGCATAGTGCCAATCCAGCCATGCCATGCCCAGAATGAGGTCGAACTCTGGCATTCTCAAGACTGTGGCAGGGGTGTCGAAGAGCTTTCCTTTAAGGAGAATCTCAAACTCGCACTTCGCGGTTGCCGTCATCTCCGATCCATCTGGAAGGCGCACCCTTCGAGCAGTACCAATGAAGTATTGCACTCCATCTATATCTTTGATGAAGTCTTCAGACATAAAAGAGTGTGAGGCACCGGTGTCAAATAACGTATAGGCCGGTTTCTCGCCGACCATCACGGTGCCTAAGTGTCAATAATAATTCTCAATCTAGGCATCTAGTATATCCTAAACAACTTGAGGGTATTAACGAAAATAAAATGACTAACTGTAATCATACCTACAATCACTTCTTGAGGGTTCCGCTCTTGAGTCATGTCCAACGCATACATCTGATCCCGAGCGGCCCCGGGGTTTCTTCCTCGTGGTCCTCGTCCTTGACCACGCATGTGCCCCCACCCTCGAGGAGCTGCTAGAGGGAAAGCGAGAGGCGCATTTCCAAAGAACTGTGGGCAGTAGCATCAAATGTGGCCCGGTTGGTTGCATTCGAAGCACACTCGCTTCTGGCGCTCACCGGGTTGCTCAAATTGTTGAGGTGGAGGCAATGCTAGCGGTTGCGGAACCGGGCGCTCCATCCTAAAATTCTGGGGGAAACGCCTTCCACCTTTTCGATATCGTCTTCCTCCTCTATTATAAAATCTCATTCTATTGCTTGGGCCGGCTTCCATCACGCCCTCAGCTGGCCTCTTACCACTTCCCAAGTGGTTGGCTTCCAACCTCTTCGACATGTCAATAATCTCGGCTAGACTAGAGTCCGCTATAAACAAAAGGGCTTGCCTCAGGGGGGTCTTGCAAGCCTTTGTAGAATCGTTTTGCGTATACTCTATCATCCAACTCATAAGAGTCAGCAAATCTAGCCAAGTGCTGAAACTCCCATTGGTATTCTGTCACCAACTAAGACCCTTGCTTCAGTTGCAAAAACCTCTCTTCAAGATTATCCCAAGCGGCCGAGGGGGTGAAATGCTCTAAAATGGCTTCATAGAATTCGCTCCAACTGATATCCGTGTACACCCATCCTTGAAAAGTGGAGCCCATGAGGGACTTCCACCACCTTTTGGCGTGCAGTTCTAATAGTGTCACTATAAGGGTCACCGTCATTTTGTTTGGGCACCTTATTCCTGCCAAAAGTTCTTGTACAGTGTCGGGCCATTCTTCCGCACGCATTGCCGACTCCGTCCCAAGGTAAGCAGGAGGGGAGAGAGCTCATAAAGTGCTTAACCAAGTGGATACCGGACCCTGCTGTTGTATAGGGGCTTGCTAGGATTGGGACCTGAAGGCGTCCAGGATAGAAGTGAGCTCTGCCCCAGCTCTGATTGTTGGAATTGTGTAGGTACGGACGGGGCGGGGGTTCCCCTCACTGGCTCAATATGTACTGAGATCTACACGTAAGGTACAAACTTAAGGTTAGGTCGCCTAATCGTAGGGCCAAAGTTGGACATACTTAGTGTGAATTACATATGGGCACACCACTTCTTCCGCTAAGTCAGTTTGTCTGCAAACTTACTAATCGAACGGGGGTGACATCATTATTAAATGACTTCTTCAGTTCAGGATTGTAGCAAGCTGATACAATTTGTAAGACCCCCCTCCCGGAACATAAAATACGACACGAGAGGGGTCTTATGCCCAAAACAGCCTCCTTGCGGTAGCACTAGCACTCGGGCTAGCCTGTACCACAAGACGCCAATTCTGCCGGCTGTAACCAATATCATACATTAACAACCCAACCAAAATATAACATAGAAGTCAAATCCACATAAAGCATATAGTCCATAATATCATAAATAAAGAAGCTTTAACAAGCTTCTAATATAAGAGTATGTAAATAGTAGTTTGCCTAAAAAAGGCTACATCAAAAACCTCTCACACTCACGTCTGTAACTGACGGTAGCGACGGTACCATCCCCTCAGGCCCTGTCGTCCTGGCCTGGCTGTCCAGCTATAAAATCTGCTTCTCCACCTGCGGTATTTCCTCGTAAAAAGTAAGACGTACCAACCATTAGTCATAAAGACTAAGTAGCTTATCATCCACTTCCCCGACAACTCCTCGGCACCGGGCGAAGAAAGGAATAGGGTACAATATATATTAATGATAGGTACAAGCAGGTGGTACAATCTGAATAACACAATGTAAATAAAGCAGTGTAATAAATGAGCAACCACTTATTCTAACAACTCTACCATCTACAGCAGCATGAGAGTATAATGTTATAACAGTAAGTAACTCAACTTATATGAATGCCCATACAAACATATAAGTTGAGGATCGTTGAACAGTAAGAGACTCATAGTATAGGAGTGCCCATACAAACTTATACGATGAGGATCTTGTGTATGCAATGAATTGTAATGACATGTATGCAATGCAACGACTCACCTTGATCATGCACATGCAATCACTATGTCGACACAGACTTGTATTTCCCCCCTTTTCGAGCAGGTAGCTAACCTCTCAGGCGTCAACCGTGGTGTCCGGACGGTGATATTAGAGCGGGCATCTCTACTACTAGGCTGGTCTCCACACTACCTGGCCTAGGCCATCGTATGACTCAATGCTAAGAACACAACAGCGGAGCTCACATGCGTACTACGGCTCATCGGGTGTCTCGGGTACATGTGCACCGAGATCCTAGCCCTGAACTGGCCTAAGGTGTGATACGTAAGGAGCCTCAAAAATGAGCACGAGGACCAAGCCTAACCGTTCACTTGGTATTGAAGGAGCCTCGGGATGTGAACACCGAGGACCAAGCCCAACCGCCCAAGGTCAAGCTGTCAACTCCCATCAGTGTGATGATTGGCGAGCCCATAGACCTGCCACACTATCCTTTACCCGGGATTACGACATCGCGTGTCGACTCACACTACATGCATTATATCCACATCGTGATACAGAAGGAGCCTCGAAAACGAGCACGAGGACAAGGCCCAACCTACCACTTAGCACGGAAGGAGCCTCGGGACATGAACACCGAGGACAAGGCCCAATCGTCCATTTATGATTCTTCCCAATATTACCAAGCAGTGCGATCAGATATCTGCACTCACCCTTTTCACAATATGGTGCCCAAGGCACCTCAGGGTTTTTCCACAAACATAGGTGGCGAACCACCACATACAATGGACCATTTTAGACTCCCTTATATGACAAGCCTCATGACCATGATTTCGTTTAATGCTATGGTCACATAACTTTAACATCACCAAGATCAACCATTTGTGTACACATGAGTTAAACATCTATTTAACACCTCACATGTTAATACAACCAACACCGAATAATTACCCAAGCTCTAGTAAATCATGTTATTAAATGACTAATTACACTTCGTTCATTAACCCCCACCAAGTCATTTCGTTCAACCACATGCCATTTCACCATTTATTTATGTGGGGTCTATCCAGTAATTTCATCATGTGTTGAATCATCATAATTAGGCATATTATGAATCGCCTACAACTTAACGTCGGATTGTTACAAAAACCTCTTCCGAGTCCAAACCCAACATTACGCTTACCCAGGAATTTCAGGTGCAGAACACCTGCTTGGCAGAAACTTCGACTGAATACCATTTTCCCGTGGCTACAGGAATCCGGTGAATGCGTAAAACCCCTCGATGGAAAGGTCTTTCCATGGGCTACAACTTTCATGTTCAGTCTGTAACCCAGATCAGACTATGTCATACATGAAATTGGCTCCAAACCTGCTGCATATTGAATACAATTTCTGCACGCTTAGTATGACAACCCCCTATATCGATCAATATTTCTCGTGGCTACAGACTTTACCTGAATGCGTATAACCACTCGTTGGAAAGGTAATCCCAAGGGCTACGACTTTCGTGTTTAGTCAAAAGCCCATATCTGGCCCTATCTTGCTTGAAAATAGCCAAGAAGTTCGCTGCGTGCAGAATGCAGATTTCTGCACGCATCTTTAGGCGGAATGAATGGCATCGGTTCATCTTCCTCCTCAAGACGATCCTCCTAAATCACCCCCAGAAGTTCCTCCCCCCTTATTCACCCTCTTAAGGCCATTCCTCTTCACGAAACCATCCCCATAACACTTTGAAGGAAGGGGAAGGTGAAAATGACTAACCATTAGAACACAAGTTCTAGCATGACCCTCCTAGAAACTTTCATCTCACACATCAATACTCATTTGAGTCGATGTCTCGCCTAAGAATAACTATGGATCTAGCACCAAGGGAGAGGGGAGGAAGCTCACCTCATTTCCAGCGGTTCCTCCATTTCCGGCCATGGATCTTATCATCCTTCTCGTCGGCATCCTTTTTCCTTGGCGGCGGTAGCGATTCCTCACGGAGTTTGGTTAGCTCTAGCAAGCTTTCCCTCCTCCAGAAGTTTTCTCACGCAGATATGGCTTGGAAGAGAATGAAAACAGTTAGGGTTTCATTTTGCCCTTTTTATTCAGAGGTGACACGGGTAGGGACACGCCCGTATCCTACTCTAGCGAAATGTCGTCAATGGTTTGACAGTTGTTTCGTGCACATACACGAGTACTGACACGCCCGTTTCTATACCCGTGTCCATGATACACGGACGTGATTCTGACCGTGTTGATACTCGTGTCCTGCTCGGGACACATTTCGTCGAACTTGCCTCGACACACACGGGTAAGGACACGCCTGCGTCTCTACCCGTGTCCTTCTCTTGACAAACCACTCAACGCCATACCACTCAAAGACATGGAACTCAAAGCCATGACACATGGGTAGGGACACACCTGTGTCTCTACCCGTGTCGTCCTCGGAGAAGTCCACTCAACGTCGTGCCACTAAAATCCATGGCACTCAAAGCCATGGCACACGGGTAGGGACACGCCCGTGTCTCTACCCGTATCCTTCTTGGGACAAACAACTCAACGCCATACCACTCAAAGCCATGGCACTCAAAGCCACGACACACGGGTAGGGACACGCCCGTGTCTCTACCCGTATCCTCCTCGGGACAGTCCACTCATCGCCATGCATCTCAAAGCCATGACACTCAAAGCCATGACACACGGGTAGGGACATGCCCGTGTCTCTACCCATGTCTTACACAGGCCCAACTTCATTTTTCCCCACGAGTATACGCCTGATCTCCTGCACTCTCTTAGCCTAAATCAGCTCTCTTGACTCAAAAGCACGCACAAGGGGCCTAGCGCGAATCGGGACATTACAATGGGCGTGTCCAAGGCCGTGTTGTGCTCGGGTTTGGTCGAACTCTCGATTATTCGATGAAATGCACTCAATGATTGTCGAGACAGGGAACACGGCCTGAGACACGAGCGTGTCAGAGGGCGTGTCCTGCTCGAGCTGATCGTCGGGTTGCGTCGAGAGAGTTATACGGCTTGGGACATGGGCGTGTCCCAGGGCATGTCAAGCGCACGACATGTGACACGAGCGTGTCACATGGCCGTATTCTATTCGAGATGTTTTGGTTGTGTCGATTTAAGGAACACGCCTAGAAACACGGGCGTGTACTATATCACACGGGCGTATCAGTTGTGACACAGACGTGTACTGTATGACACGAGCGTATTAGTTGTGACACAGGTGTGTCTAAGCCCGTGTACTGTTCGGGACGCGACGGTTACAGTGCCGATAGAGGCACACGACCCATGACACAGGCGTGTCCATTTGTGACACAAGCGTGTCCTAGGCTGTGTCACAGGCCGTGTCCTGTTCTGTGATCTCTGGTTTTATCGAGAATGAGGGACATAACCTTGGACACGGGCATGTCACAAGCCGTGTTCGGCCCAGAAATGTTATTTTCAGGGCAAATCGTGGTCGTTCGTTTCTTTCAAAAGGGATCCAAGGGCTAAGGGCTGTCCTGGTTGTGTTTTAAGCCAGGAATAGGGTTTTCAAACCCTCATTTCATCTCCATCATTCTCTTTCTAATTTTAGAGAGATGGTAGAGCAAGGAGGAAGAAGAAGTAGGTCAACTCCGGTCACCGGTGGAGCTTCGGAGCTCCGATTCTCGATCCGAGTCCAGATCTATGAATGCAAGGCCGATACGGTGCTTTCCATCTGACTGGATCATCATGGCGCTGAAGCATAATGCGAGGGTAACAATTCTCTACTTGAGCATGTGAAGCTCTCCTTATTTTGCATAAGGAAACACACTTCTGCGAGTGTGTGGTGAGTGTGCGGTGTTCCTTGGGGTAGATGTGAATATTCTCCCATATTTGTATGTAGAGTCCGAAATCGAGAAACATACATAGGCATGGTGTGTGAAGCCTACCCGGACAAGTTGGTATGGATCGATGATGTTTCATTATGCATGAATAGCCGGAGAAGACTCCGTGCCTTTGGTTGTTTTCGGGTTTTCTATGCGGTAGAATGCAACAGGGAACCTTGGGGATTAACTCCATAGTGCACCTAGAAATCTAGGCGGAAGAAAAGTTCTGCAGTTTTTGGTGGCCTAGGTGCAAGCCTGGTATATAGCGGGGCTATGTACCGTTGTATGATCGATAGTTTGGGACTGGGGAAACTTGGCCCCGCATCGAAGGCCAAATGGCCGTGGCGAGGTGGGCAACTGGCGGGCGGAACCTTACCCACTCCAAGTCATTCCGTGAAAGTTGGCTTGGAAAACTAGTCTAGGCTTCGGCTGAAAGGACTTTAATGCTCACGATATTTGCCATCCTGGGGGCGGTGGTGGACCACGAAACGGACCGGGTTTAGACCGGGTTCACCGAGTAAGTGCCCTGAGAGCACGGTGTGTGTGGCCGTATGGTCCTGCACCTGTGGTGATATGTGTGGTTATGGTACTTTCACTTAGTTGTTGCTTTATGCTAATGCACTGCAGGGAAGGAGCACCGCCACCCCAATAGTGGGGTGGGGTCGTTATAATTTGGTCAACATTAGCTGACCGTTACTTTTGTTTGCCACCGTTGCGGTGAATTGTGCTTGCAGGTGCTGCGGAGCCGAGCAGCAAATAGCGGGCCAAAGCCCTTGTTGCTGAGCCGGCTCTTGAAAAGGCCTTATTTTGTTTACTTGTTTAATCCATGTGTGACCAGCCTGCGAGCCGAAGTATGGAAGACACTATTTTAAATTTAGTGAACTCTTATAAGGCCATAATGCCGGTACTTTGTGTATTTTTTAGTTCATTCCTGTTTGGGTTTGTTAGTGGACATTCATTCTTATAGCTGGGTTCTTATTTCTTGCAACTTAATAAATTGCTTCCGCTAGATGCTCTGTGTAGGACGTGTGTATTGGTTGAATGGTTTCATTGAGTAACCCATCGGTCTGTTCGTGGTATATGGCGTCGGGTCTCGACCGGACATACTGCTATACACTATGTGATGGATAGGGGTGTTACACCAGCAATGGCCTACGCGATTCCGGGGTATTGCCAGGATATATTGATATTATTGTGCGATAGTCCCACATTCGTACATGATCTCCATCTTTCTGGTATGTTAATTGCAGCATGGGACACGTGACAACTTGAAGAGATATCACATGAGATAGCTACCAATAACCAGGTGATAGAGCAAAAACTATAAAAAGACTGGATTTTGGGAAATTCAAGATATACACCTCCTAGAGCCTTTATTCCCAAGCACTCTCAGCCAGACTACTCAAATTCTAGAAAAACTCTCAATCACCTTCAAAATCAACAACAAAGAGGAGACTGTTCGTGTACTTCAACTCTAGTGATCTTTGTAAGGCTTCACCATTTTCTTCAAAGCTCAAGTATACGGGGATTTTTTAGATTTCAAATTTCTTTCTTGTAATAATTTTACTATTCATCGTAATCATAGAGAAATCACCGCCTTGTGAGTGGAGACTAGGACTTTGTATGGTTTAGTGGGGGTTTGTTTCCTTGTGTTCGGTGACTAGATCGCGGAGAGATCTAGGCAGAGGCTAGAGGATGTATCTAGGGAGAGATAGTCTATACCCGACTGGTTTTTTGGAGATGGACTTATGAATTCACAAAAAAGTTTTTTACTTATAGCCTTGATTTCAAGCTCTATTATTTTCATCTTGGTGAAATAAATTCATTATCTTATCTTCTTTGATATTCTAAGAGTTTTTTCATATAAGTGTTTGTAAGAAAATTTGCTCATGTCTTTTTATTAATTTGTCAAAGTATTAAGTTTTTTGTAAAAAGGATAAAATAACCCTTATTCACCCCCTCTAAGGCAACCTCAAGATCCAACAAATGAATCCTTTGTAGCAGAAGATGCAAGGATTATAATCCTTTGATCTACTCATCTATTCAGGAAAATCTTAGTTCATCCCAAGTTGCAACAGAGAAGAGGAAGAAGGGAGAAGAAGTATCTCTGCTGTCAGCTATATCTATTTTTCAATATTCAGTATCTTTTATGTTCTTGTCTCTTACTCCTTATTTAATTTGAGTATATGAATCCTTGAACAATTTTGAATTCTTCCCTAACTAGAAAATCTTCTTTAGAAGGAATAAAATAATATTCTTCTACATTTGTTTTCCTAAATTTTTACAATCTCTTCAAATATTCTTCCATATATATCTTCTGAAATTTGGTGAAGAATTATTTACTTAAACCTCTGTTCAGCAGCTCTAAAGATTCAAAAGTGATCAATAATAATCTTCTATAAATAATTATGAATAGATCTTCCGATATTTCCATTTTGCATATATGTATCGATGTTATGCCAACTTCTAGTAAAAGGTGTGTCAATCTTCCTTTAAACACAAGTTCAGTTGACATAATCAAATAATTGACATTGCGACGATACACTATTGACTGATGAATCATCTTCTGCTTTGAAGTGGCGTCAACTCATCTTCTAAAATTTCTCTTATATCCAGTCAGAGTGACATCAACTTCTAGTCGGCGTTGTGTCAACTTCTAGTCGATGCATAATTACTTTGATTGATTTTCTTCCTATATTCATTTTGTCTTTCTCTTGTCCTTGACTTGGTTGACTTTTGAGGACATCTATGAACAAATTACCCTCTTTATACACATGGGAAATTAGACTAGGATGTAAAATTACTTATAGTTAATTTTTTAAAGTTAAATCATAAGATTTTTCCCAACAATCTCCCCATATATATCTTAAAAAATTTTACAAGACTCTTGAAGTGAATTTACAGAATAATTCAGAAAAGCAAGAATAATTTTTAAAGAGGCGTGATAATTATTAATATAAATTAATGCTCCAAAACTTTTCCTTTTACAAGAAATGATAGAATTATACTTTAAACAATATTAACCACACTTTTGTCAACAAGAAATTTGGAAAAGACAATATATAGTTTTCTTGAAATATTTTCAAAATATTCAAAAGGAGCTGATTGATGAGTCCTCTTTATATACCTATTTTCGGACTCATCTAGGCTTATTTTCTTGTCTTTGCACACCGTTTAGCGTCATTTGCACTCCTTTTGGTTCGCTACGGTTATTCCACGTCTTGTGCACTTTATTAGCCTATTTCTGTGCGTGTGTGTATTTCCCTTTTGCTGTGCATTATATTTATGTCTGTGACTGCCATGATCGACATCCCGTCCAGTTTTCCTGCAGGTTCTGGGATCGTGTGGGCGTCCGGCATCGGACTTTCACCATTTTTGGCAAAGGAGTCAGTGGTCGTGCGTTTTTACCCACGCACGACCATCGACCTCTTTGGCGCACGATCATCGGTCGTGCGCAGTCATGACCTCTCCTGTGAAAGTTCTGTCCCGCCATATCGCACGATCACCAGCCATACCGCGCACGATCACTGCTCGTGCGCTGCCGGTCGTGCGCAGTCATTATATCTTTTTCCACTTTTCTGCCTCCATATCGCACGATCACTGACTATATCGCGCACGACCACTGGTCGTGCGCCAGTGATCGTGCGCGCTGTTTAAATTCTGTTTTCTATAAATAGCGCAGGTTTCGCCCTATTCCGGGGTTCGACATTCTTCCGCCGTTTTTCGTCCCAGACGAGGGTTTCCGCCGTCTTCCTCCATCTCCCACCTTAGGGAGGGTCTCCGGGCAAGCTTTCAACGCCAAATCAACGCCGGAGCATCCTCTCGGCCTCCTCCTTCATCCTCAAGCTTCAAGCGGAGTTTTGACCTAGCTTTCTCCATCAAGCAAGGAAGGGCCGGAGCCGCAATCTACGGGTCATTTCAACGAAGAAGACGGGTCCATTGGGAGTGAGTGACAGCCTCCTCTACCCCGAACGCAGTTGAGGACCGAGCTTGGACTCGGATTGACAACCCGGGACTCCAACCGTGAACCCTCAACAAGGCTTCGGATTCGGTCGATTCGCACACCTCTTCCTCTTGTTGTTGTTAGCTTAGTTATTCTCTTTGTATTGATGAAGAATGTTTATTGTAATTAACGCTTGTGCTAAATCATGTCTTTGTGATTTGTATTTTCGTTATTTATTGTTTGAGGTGCGCCTTATTATTCCACCATCCATCCGCCCTTGCCGCACTAGCAATTGCTAGTGGCGTGCGTTGCGAAGAGGTGCTCACGACCCTCATTCCGCCATTCTCACCACCTCATCCGCTAGCCTACTCTTCCATCCGCCTAGCGATTCGGTGCATAGCGGCCCGTGTAGTTTCCATCCCGCCTGGCGAAGCAGTGCATAGCGGCCTGCATAGTAGGATTTCCGCCGTTCTAACCACCTCATCCGCTAGCCTACTCTTCCATCCGCCAAGCGATTCGGTGCATAGCGGCCCGTGTAGTTTCCATCCCGCCTGGCGAAGCAGTGCATAGCGGCCTGCATAGTAGGATTTCCGCCGTTCTCTCCACCTCATCCGCTAGCCTACTCTTCCATCCGCCTAGCGATTCGGTGCATAGCGGCCCGACTAGCCTTCCATCCCGCCTGGCGAAGCATCGCATAGCGGCGTTGCATAGGAGTAGCTTGTAGCTTTTATTTTCTGTTTCCGCAACCATCACAAACCCCATCGTTACCTTCGCCCCGAGGACTTCAATCTCAAGTCCTCCTCGACATTAACTCATCCCTTACTGTGTTCCTCAAGAGACCGACACTCGGGGATTTATTCCCAAACTTTATTACTTGTGCGACCGGTGCGCTTGCCGTTTTCCACGCATCAAGTTTTTGGCGCCGTTGCCGGGGAACACAGTCGTTTGAGTTTTTGAAGAGGTAGATGCGAGATAGTCGCCCTTGTCCATTTGTTCATACCCTATTTTGTCTTTATTTTAGTTTTTGAAATTGTTTACTTTATTTTTCTTGTCCCTTCCTTATTTTCTTTTTTTTATATTGCAGATCCGAGTTATTGTATTCTTGTGTGTAGTAATTTCCGGTAAATATTTTTGTTCGCGATGGATTCTTCTGCCGAGTGCCGTATTATTGACGCTTTGCGGAGTTGCATCGATGCCATGACTGTTTCTAATGCCGAACACTGTTTTCGGTGTATTCTATGTCAAGGTGTGGGCCATATGTTGAAGGATTGCCCTCGCTTGTGCAAGCCTTCTACCTCTGTGGACGCATCCGTAGCAGTCCCCTGTTCGCGGGAGACTACTATGGTTAGGCCTACTAGGGTGTTGCCTGGCCCATACACTGACATGGCGCACCTTGCTCGTTCTTTGCCCGTTGAGATTACGGAAGAATCTCTCGCCGCATATAGTTCCTTCATGGGTTCCTCAACCCCTTTTTACGAGCTTCCTTTGAGTGATCATTCTCACTCGGATGTTAGCTCGCAAGGAGTGGATCGGGTACTCATGGACGATCCTGTATGGGATGATGAGAGTGTTCCGATCGTCGACGGGGTGGCATCTGCGGATGATGCTGCGATGGGGCCTGCGCATTCTATGCCTGATTTTGTGAGCAGCTTTGCCCCTACGCAGTATTTGCCGGAGTTTTCTACTCCTTTTTCTTGTGAGTCGGCTGATGATGCCGTATTTGCGGATGATTCGGTGCCTGAGGTTGTGCCGAAGTGGGATGATGATTCTGCTATCTCCGACGGAGAATGTGGATCTTCGGAACACTTCTACGCACCCCGGTGGGACGAGGAATATCCTCTTTCCGATGCGGAGGTTTGCACCTCTTTGTCGGACGAGGCCGTTCATCTTACCACCGCGGACCTCGAGTTGTCGGATTCCCCCCGATACGACTCGTATGATTCCGACGATGATCGTTGCTTGGATCGCGCTGAGAGTGAAGCCGGAGTCACTCTCCCATTTTCTGATTATTTTTGTCCTTCTTCTCTTTTATTCCTTGATCCCCCTTCCATATCTGAGCCTGTGCGGGTTGATTCTCCGCTGGTGTGCTGGGATGACGATGAGCCTTGTGCTCAAGCCGTTGACTCCTACGCACCTGTGTGGGATGACCCCTTGCTAGGCAAGGATATTTTTTGTGGTGAGTTGAGTGAGGACCAGTGCTCCTCCTCATCTTACTTCCTATTTCCTCTACCTGTGCATCGCAGGTATCATTATCTAGGTAGAGGGGTAACTGTTTTATCGCCGTACCGGTACCCGTTACCGCAACGGAGATTGGAACAGTTACCTGTGCACTTTTCCTTTCATAGGCCCATCAGCTAGAACTTTTCTTTTGCCAAATAAGTCGTGCTGGGATGACAGTAACCCCAGTAGTTATCTTATATTTTCTTGCATTTTATTTTCATGTCTAGCTTAGTTTAGTTTTATTTGTTTTTGTCTATTTCTTTTGTTTTTGCGGAGCTCACCCCTGCAGGTATTCATGGATACTACACATTGGCGGGGTTGTGATTCTTCGTATGGCGGGCCTGCTCCTAGTTTTCACGCGTCTTCTGGTATGCTCACTAGCTGAGCATTGGGTAACCTCTTCCCTTAGCTCTTTTTGATTTAAATTTCTCTATCATTTGATGTGTTGTTTAGTTTAAGTCTGGGGGAGAGTCAGTTTACCTTTTGCACGTACACATTTCTTTTGCATGCTAGAAGCTTTTTGTATTTTATTTTGTTTATGTTCATTGCATCGCACACCACTGCACCCACATGAGCGCGAGCTTAGCGGTTTGCGTGTCACGAGTTGAACCTGTATCTTTGTTCGATTTGGAAAATTTCTGTGCTAGTTCAGGATTGCGCGACGGAGTAAAATGTTGGCCTTGCTGTGTTTCTAGTCAACTGCTCTCGTTTTGTATAGAAATTTGAGTAGATTTAATTTTTCTGTATGCTTATAGCTTTATATTTTTCTATCTGCGTAAATTCTTTTTTATTCTACTCAAAAGTTGGTGAATCCGGTGTGAATCAAACGGTAGCGTAGGAATGTGTGTAGCCGCCACTAAACTCGTATTGCTTGAGTCGGGAGGAAGGATTATCTTTCTCGGTTGCTAAGAACTTGCCCCAAGCTATTCTTGAAGCATTGGTACACGGTTAGTCTAGCGTGAGAGTGATGTAGGCCATCTTTTGGCCCGGTTGAGCTTTGTACCGTTCCTAACGTCATATCCTCGCTACGCCCCTTTGTGCCTACCCTTTCTTTTGATTCAGCTCCACCTATATTTCACCAAAGCCTTATAGCCTATCCTAGTCGCGCACCCAAGTCGAGCTTAATGTTTTATATTTTCATGTTGGGTTGTGATGTGGTGTTATTATTTGTGAAAATGTGGAAGTGCTTCCAAGTTATATCTGCTGAAATTGTGAAAATAAAAAGATGAAAAAAGAAAAGAAAAATATTTGAAAAAGAGAAAAAGAGAAAAGAAAAAAGAGAAAGAAAAAGTTTGATTGAAAATCTTTATTGGAGATGATTTGGATTTGGAGTAGGCGGTGCACACACCCATTTAGTAAAAGTTAAGTCTGGGGGTGTGGTGCACCCGTATTTATTTTGTGGGCAGCGGGTACTAGTTTTGTACGTTAGCTCTTTTGGGTTAGGTGCATAGCCGTCATGTTTATCTTTGCTTTCCTCACCTAATCCCAAGCCCCGTTATTATCCTAAAGTCCTACGGACTTGCGCTTGAGTTGACTAGTGCCGTGGAGAGAGTGCGAACGGGCAAGCTTATGGTTTCCGACATTGGTGGATTCCTTTGGGGGTAATCTTGAGCCCCGGTCTTCGGCAATGCTCACCTCAGTGGCCTGCCTACTTTCTCCCTGCGTAGGACCGGATGATTCACCGTGATTCCACTTTTGAGTAATAATAAATTTTTAATACGCATTGTGAAAAATATAAAATATTTTGTATACTTAAAAATTTCCTCTACTTTATTTTTTATGCACGCGAGCATGCGACTTCGCATGGTACTCCGTTTTGCAATTTCTTTGTTAGCTAGTTCATTTTCCCTGTCTGCTTAGGTTTTGTTTGCTCGGGACGCGCAAATGGTTAAGTCTGGGGGTGTGATGAGTCCTCTTTATATACCTATTTTCGGACTCATCTAGGCTTATTTTCTTGTCTTTGCACACCGTTTAGCGTCATTTGCACTCCTTTTGGTTCGCTACGGTTATTCCACGTCTTGTGCACTTTATTAGCCTATTTCTGTGCGTGTGTGTATTTCCCTTTTGCTGTGCATTATATTTATGTCTGTGACTGCCATGATCGACATCCCGTCCAGTTTTCCTGCAGGTTCTGGGATCGTGTGGGCGTCCGGCATCGGACTTTCACCATTTTTGGCAAAGGAGTCAGTGGTCGTGCGTTTTTACCCACGCACGACCATCGACCTCTTTGGCGCACGATCATCGGTCGTGCGCAGTCATGACCTCTCCTGTGAAAGTTCTGTCCCGCCATATCGCACGATCACCAGCCATACCGCGCACGATCACTGCTCGTGCGCTGCCGGTCGTGCGCAGTCATTATATCTTTTTCCACTTTTCTGCCTCCATATCGCACGATCACTGACTATATCGCGCACGACCACTGGTCGTGCGCCAGTGATCGTGCGCGCTGTTTAAATTCTGTTTTCTATAAATAGCGCAGGTTTCGCCCTATTCCGGGGTTCGACATTCTTCCGCCGTTTTTCGTCCCAGACGAGGGTTTCCGCCGTCTTCCTCCATCTCCCACCTTAGGGAGGGTCTCCGGGCAAGCTTTCAACGCCAAATCAACGCCGGAGCATCCTCTCGGCCTCCTCCTTCATCCTCAAGCTTCAAGCGGAGTTTTGACCTAGCTTTCTCCATCAAGCAAGGAAGGGCCGGAGCCGCAATCTACGGGTCATTTCAACGAAGAAGACGGGTCCATTGGGAGTGAGTGACAGCCTCCTCTACCCCGAACGCAGTTGAGGACCGAGCTTGGACTCGGATTGACAACCCGGGACTCCAACCGTGAACCCTCAACAAGGCTTCAGATTCGGTCGATTCGCACACCTCTTCCTCTTGTTGTTGTTAGCTTAGTTATTCTCTTTGTATTGATGAAGAATGTTTATTGTAATTAACGCTTGTGCTAAATCATGTCTTTGTGATTTGTATTTTCGTTATTTATTGTTTGAGGTGCGCCTTATTATTCCACCATCCATCCGCCCTTGCCGCACTAGCAATTGCTAGTGGCGTGCGTTGCGAAGAGGTGCTCACGACCCTCATTCCGCCATTCTCACCACCTCATCCGCTAGCCTACTCTTCCATCCACCTAGCGATTCGGTGCATAGCGGCCCGTGTAGTTTCCATCCCGCCTGGCGAAGCAGTGCATAGCGGCCTGCATAGTAGGATTTCCGCCGTTCTAACCACCTCATCCGCTAGCCTACTCTTCCATCCGCCAAGCGATTCGGTGCATAGCGGCCCGTGTAGTTTCCATCCCGCCTGGCGAAGCAGTGCATAGCGGCCTGCATAGTAGGATTTCCGCCGTTCTCTCCACCTCATCCGCTAGCCTACTCTTCCATCCGCCTAGCGATTCGGTGCATAGCGGCCCGACTAGCCTTCCATCCCGCCTGGCGAAGCATCGCATAGCGGCGTTGCATAGGAGTAGCTTGTAGCTTTTATTTTCTGTTTCCGCAACCATCACAAACCCCATCGTTACCTTCGCCCCGAGGACTTCAATCTCAAGTCCTCCTCGACATTAACTCATCCCTTACTGTGTTCCTCAAGAGACCGACACTCGGGGATTTATTCCCAAACTTTATTACTTGTGCGACCGGTGCGCTTGCCGTTTTCCACGCATCACTGATCTTGCCATATTTGGGTCCTCTTGAATGTCATGATAAATCTTGAATAACGTCTAAATTTTTTCCTTTGTATTGTGAGATGTTGCATTAAGTGTAAATTTATGGCTCAAAATTTTAGCAGAGTTCATTAATTAGTTCAAGCTTATTTTCAGGTTATTCATGCCTTTGAAGATCCTCACCAACAAATTCTTTTGTTCTAAGATTTGAGGACCATATAATGCAGATTAGTATGAATTTATTAACCATATAGGGAACATAACTCTCTTTAATATATAGTTTTCTTGATATTTCTTCTCGTACAGTTTTCCCTTCTTGTATTATTTTTGTTTGAGCCTTAGTATACTTCTTCCACCTTGGTAGAATTTTTGTAATAAATATTGCTGGAGACAACTTTTCTGGAGACTCATGCCTAGAAGTCTCATCCCATATTACGGGATCTTCACTTCTTTGTTGAATTAGATCATCAGACAGAAGCTCCCCTCGAGTAGTTTTCTCCACCTGAAAAATATGGATCATAATCCCTGCTTCTTATTTTGGTATAAATAATAGTATCCTTGACTCAATGGCTTTCTCCCCTCTAATATATAAGGAGAACCAGGATAAACCATAGTGTAAATGGTTTTTATTAGTTTCTCTAGCTTCTGATCATGGATAAAAGCAATAATCTCCTGATCCTTTTTTTCTCAAAAACTTTGTCATTATCATTCATTTGATCAGCAATCTCTTCATCCTTTTTTTCTTAAATATTGTCATTATCATTCATTCAATCAACAATCTCTTCATCCTTTTTATTTAAAACACTAACATTCTCAATCTCCTCATCTTGTTTCTCTAAAATATCATTATTATTAGCTTCATTGTCAATTTTTGAGAACAATCTATGTGAATGTCTTGATGACTCTCCCCCTTCTTTAATTCCTTGAAAAAGGATTTAAAAACTTCTAAAGGAATATGGGATTGATTCAATTAATATTCTAGAAATTATATAGATCTAGATAGATCATTCAGTCGATCTTGTAGAATAGCAATTTTATTGGAACGGTAATCTAAGAAGATTAGAAAATGTTTCATGAATTCTATGACTAAGGTTGTCTGGGCCTTATTAAGAGCATCCCTAATATCTGATTCCATTGATATTATATCCCTTTGTGTACCTACAAGAACACTTGCAAATAAGAGAAAGAGAACAAGAGGGATAGAGTAGGAAAGATAAAGCATTTGAGGATGTATTTAATTATAATAAAAGTCTTGTATAAGTAAATGATATGTCAATACTAAGGACACAAAGCGACATGATTTAAGAAAGGGTCGATGCATCTTGCTGAAATAGATATAAGCAAATATTTATGTGTGCGTCTATTAAGTCAACATAGTTTCGATTATAACTCAGTGTAACTTCAAAATACCTTATCAAACTTTTTGTCGACGCACACGCCGATTACTATTGATGTTGCATCAAATAGATTTAGAATCTTCATAATCTATAGCTATGGGAATTGGATCAAAAAGAAGTTGATGTTTACATAGGCTAGTATTCGATGTTACGTCAAATATATACTTAAAACTTTAAGTCTTATGTTGTTTTTCCCAACATTTCATTATTATAGAAATACATTTTGTGCAAATTATAATGTGGTTTAGTGTGCATCATCAAGCATTCCCAATGCATTGATAAAGTCCTTATGCATTACTTCATCAAGAGTCTACGTGAAAATATTATCCCTTTGATATTAAGCGGACACATATTCAAGGAAAATTTTCCCCTTTCTCTACATTTTTCCTAAGGAAGTAGTACCTAATTTCAACATGTTTAGTTCTGCTATGCAGTACTAGATTTTGGGAAACTGAAATTGCACTTGAGCTGGCACAACAAATTCTGGAGTTTTTAATTGAGAAATCATAATCCATTATTCTACATCCATAATATCCGTGAACAATAAATTCCAGCTGTTATAAACGTAGCTTCAATAGTGGATGTAGAGACTGAAGTTTGTTTCTTGCTGAATAAAGAGATTAGTCTAGCACACAGGAATTGAGTAATTCTTAATGTGTTTTTTCCTTTTCATCCCACATCCAGCATAATTCCATCTGAGTATCCAACAAACTCAAATTTTGATTTTTTTGGTACCATAAGCGAAGTTCAAGTGTACCCTTTAGATATCCCAGAATTTTTTTATAGAGCTCAGGTGTGATTGTTTTGGATCTACTTGGAATCTTGCATACACACATGTGGAAAACATTATGTGTGACCCGCTGACAATGAAGTAGAGAAGAGATCCAATGATTGCTCTATAAATAACAGCATTAGTAGCCATGCCAGTTTTCAAGATGGAGGCATTTTCCATTCCAAACTTTTTTAATAAGTTTTTTTTGTATATTTGGATTGGGATATGAAGATGCCTTTATCACTTTATTTCACTTGGAGACCAAGGAAAAATGATAACTCTCCCATGCCACTCATTCCAAACCTAGACTGCATTAGGTCAACAAGCCTTTTGTAAAGTCTTGGATATAAGACCCCCTCCCCCCAACCTTAGACCAACTCAGGTCGGAGCGGGTCTTACTTCCCATGATGACCACCCTATGCTCTTCAAGTGGCAACATCCCACTGCCAAATGTAGAATGATCGCCTTGTTAGGCTATGAAAACTCATCACATCACTTCAGATCACAGCGGAAGTATATTAGAAACCAACGTTTATATATATAAAGAAAGGTCGTAGCCATGAGTTTATACAAGTGGCCCTCTGGGCAAAGTAAAACAACAACACTCTCGATTCTTGTACTATGCTAAAGGCTCACGTAACTAAGGTCTGGAGATGGGACTAGAATGTATGCTTGTGTGGCCTCTAAGGTGGGTATACTCTCACGCAGTAACTGGGCCTCACACTGCTCCATCCCCTGTGAATGGTTGTTAAACCACTTGTTTGTCATAGACTAAGTGGATTCACACCTCCTCCCCAAGATCCCAACACTTGGGGATGTGAGTGAGCCTCAACACTATCAATAATGGACAAAACAAAAGAGTCCGTAATATCATATGTAAATATTTACATTAATAAGAAATAAAGCTAGGAGCAATATGTTGAATGAACATAACAATAAATAACTGAAAAGTAGCAGTATAAACATCAGTTATTCCACAAAAAACTCAACTAGCAAGCACACAATTATGCATATGTGCATAAACAATAATCACACTATATATCGACAAAGTATGGCCTCTCCTCTTCCAACAAGGTAGCGAGCCTAATGGCCTCACCGATTTGGCTGTCGATGACAGTTGTCGATCCTACCATTTTTGGGTGTGGACATACCTTACTATCCAAGCCCCAGCGTACAATCCTGTGTACTCCTAGATGTGGGAGATGTTCGAAAATAACTGAATTTGCCCAACCAGTGGAGAGACCCAGCGGGGCATATAAAATACAATCAAGCTCCCAGGGTGCACATCTCCATGTTGCCTAGAGTCACCAATCTTCGCACACCAGTAAGTATGATCTACAAGCATGACCGACCCACCACTTTTTATCACAAGCAATTTACAAAACAAACAATAAATAAAATAAATATTTGGCATCGTCGGGTTCATAGTGGCTTGCCCTACTTGATATAAAATAATTCGGGTAGGATATTGTATATCCTCAACTTGCTGCTCAACTTTAGATAAGGAACGCCACGAGAATATGAGTGTATTTTTAGGGCTAGACTTGGAGGAATGTCTCGAATCCAAGTTACACCTAATTAACACTCAACCAGATAACCAATCGATTGTCAAAGCGGGACCCGAACTAAAAAATGTAGGAGTAGAAAATGATAATAATTAAGTGCGGTAAGAAAATGCTGTTGAATTAAACTATAGAATTAAGTGCTAAAGTAAACTGCATAAAATAAAGTATGAACTGAATTGAACTGTAATAAAGTACTAAACTAAACTAAAATAGTACTGAAAGGAAGTGCAATGATTAAAATACTAAATAAAAAGCAAAATAAGAAAAGCTTAGTTCTTTAGTTCCATCTCCATTTCAGGAGACAAGTTCAGTTACATCTCTGTTCATAGGAGCCAAGTTCAGTTCTATCTACGTTCATAGGAGGCAAATTCAGTTCCATCTCCATTCATAGGAGGCAAGTTCAATTCCATTTCCGTTCAATAGAGGCAAGTTCAAATCCATCTTCATTCATAAGAGGTAAGTTAAGTTCCATCTTCATTCATAGGAGGCAAGTTCAGTTCCATCTATGTTCATAGGAGGCAAGTTCAGTTCCATCTCCAATCATAAGAGGGAAATTCTTCACTCCCTTCATAGGAGGCTTATTAGTATTATAACATATTAGGTTTTATCATTATATTCGAGTCTGATAATTGCTTTAACTACAACTTCTTATAATGGCTTATCAGACCTGCATTTATCTGTTAGAATTCCATTATATTAGCA
The DNA here is from genome assembly GCA_039513925.1 of Platanthera zijinensis. Taxonomy (NCBI): domain Eukaryota; kingdom Viridiplantae; phylum Streptophyta; class Magnoliopsida; order Asparagales; family Orchidaceae; genus Platanthera; species Platanthera zijinensis. The sequence goes on from CM077096.1 coordinate 126,399,025, forward strand.
TGCCTTTTTATAAACACCCAATAAATTGTCGAGACTTAAAATATTTGAGAGTGGATTAATACATGATCCTTTAACCTCAATTACTCGCATCGGGGTGAATCAAGTTTCTATAATAAGACCAATATTATTTCCTGATAGTTTTACTTTCAAGACTACCTAAACACCTAGAGGGGGGGGGGGGTGAATAGGTTCTAATGCTTGTTTTCACTTTAGGCAGAATATAACTACTGAATAAAATAGAATGCAGAATATACTTCAGCAAACACAGCACAGCAATCACAGATATTCACACATCACAGATTGCACACAGATTTATAGTGGTTCCCCAAGGTCTAGGTACATCCACTTTCCCCCTTCACCTATCTAGCAGTGTGCTAGATTCGGCCTAACTTTCTTCTTTAACTCAGATCCTCAGATCCTACAGCTCAGAACCTGGAAAGGTTCCTACAACTCAGGCTAATCAGCCCTACCTCAGCCTTGACACAAGGCCTACAACTCAGAGAAATACCTTCTCCTACACTCAGGCATACACAGCCCTACCACTCAGAGATCAAATCTCCTACACTCAACCTTTATAACATAGGCTTACAACTCAGATCTATATTAATAGATCCTACAGAATTTGAAAAGAGTTTTATTATATCTTGCCTTTGTTGAGAGAGAAGGGACAAGACAGCACTTGATTAGCTGATGGATGAAATCAACTGAATCTTAGCTTTCTTCAAAGCTTCTTGAATCTGAACTTAGCTGAGTTGATTTCCTGACAGCTTCTTGAGAAACCTGTGATAGCTTCCTTCTTGATCTTCAAATGGCTGGATCTCTCTCTATCCAATACCTTTGATAATACTTCAGAATTCTTGGACGAATTCTACTTAGACAGATTCTGAGAGGTTGTACCCTTCAGAATGTCTTCTTAGATCTTCTAATGAAGATCTTCTTCCGTGTCTTGCACTTTCTTGATTTGATCACTCAATCAGTTTCTATGTGTGTTGCTTCTTAAATCAAAATTATCCATTCTACTTCTGAATCTGTCTATTTATAGACCTTCTTCATGGTAACCGGCTCATCCGGTTTCTAACTAACTTCTGAAAGGTCTGGCAGCTTCAGTTAACCTGTTGTAACTCACAGCTGTCAAGTCTTCAAACAGATCTTGTGCCTTTGTCTTGGTCAGCAAAGTGTCGAGACTGTCTGTCAGAAAGTGTCGAGACCATCTGTCAATATGTGTCGACACAAGTAACTTTAGTGTCGACACATCCTTTGATGATGTCGACATGTTTGCCTTTAAGTCGACTCAGCTTCTTCATACTGCATCTTGAGAATGAGTAGACACTGAGTATTTGTGTCGACTCAAAAACTTCATCATTCTTCAGCAAATGACTTGGTCTAGACTTTGCAGTGTGTCGACACAGTTGATGTAGATTCAGAACATAGTATGTGTCAACACTGCCTTCAGGTGTCGACACAGCTGTTGTCTACTCTGCCTATATGTGTCGACTCAGTCTTCTGGTGTCGACACAAATGTAGTCGACTCTGCCTCTGTGTGTCGACTCAGTCTTCTTGTGTCGACACAAATGTAGTCGACTCTGCCTGTGTGTGTCGACTCAGTCTTCTGGTGTCGACACAAATGTAGTCGACTCTGCCTCTGTGTGTCGACACAGCCTTCTGGTGTCCACTCTGCCTCAGTGTGTCGACACAGCCTTCTGGTATCGACTCTGCCTCAGTGTGTCGACACAGTCTTCTGCAAGTGTCGACACAATTATTCTGAAGTGTCGACACAGCTTCTTCTGGTGTCGACACATGGACTTAGAATAATTTTCCTGCTTTTTTTAGTACATTCTTAACCTGCACATATCAACTCAAAATAACATCAAATACACCTTGATGTATATCATTGAGCAAAGTTAGGCTTCTTCAAATCAGGTACAAATTTTCCAATGTACCCAACAATCTCCCCCAATTTGGAGAAGTCATAAGCCTTTTAGCTAATGATATACACCATTTATAAAAATTTAACATGATAATGTATATAAGCATGACATAACAGGAAACATTTAAAAAAACATTAAGCAACAGATTCATCACAGAATAAAGATGAACATAAAGAAATAATTACAGAACAATGTTTTGTTTATAAACTTAGAAATGTTTGTTACAGCTTGTTTACATTGATTGGATTAACAAACAAATCACTACAAAATATTTGAAAGAACTGATAAGCTTAATCTAAGACTGATCAGGCTCCCTTATGACAATTCCTTTGCCTGGTTGAATTTGAGCCTTCACAGTAGGTTCAGCAACATCAGCAGGCATCTTGCCTTTCAGTTCAGCTTTCTTCTGAGCTTCCTCCTTGAGCCTTTGCCTTTCAAAGTAATGAAAGGGCTTGGGAAAATATTTCCTGGGCTCCTGAGTATCTGGTGGTTGCCTCCCCATCTTAGCTTTCCTTCTGAACTGAACTATGGCCTCCTGCCTAGCCTCATACTTTTGCCATTCAATATCATTATACCATTTTCCTCTTTCATGGACTTGATCCTTCACAGCCTTCCAGGAAGTTAGTATAATGTTTCTTGAAGTGGGGCTCCACTGCTCAAAATCAGGTCTAAGTTCAGCTTGCTCTCTAAATCTCTTCTTGGACAATTGAGCATCTTGTTGTTCTTTCAAACTTGCTTCAAGCTTATCAACTTTTTCAATAATAATATTTGTAACCTCCTTTGGAGGACTGTACATGGCCTGCACTTGCTGTTGAATCATATCAAAATCAGCAGGGGGGTAAATGACTTGGGCAACCTCAGGTTGATTACCTTCAAGTAGACCTTGGTGAATGTCTGACTCAGCAACAATATCATCATCACATAATGGTGGATAGCCCAATGTGGCTCGAATACTATTGGTTACCCACTTGGTATGTTCTGAGCTAGCATGAACTAACAACCTCTCCCCCTTTATGACTTCTCGTTCAATATAATCTCTTAGGTCAGTTTTCTGAAACCTTATTTGGTTATCAAGATAATTCACACCCTCTTTAATAAATGGTTTCAAATTTTGAAGCTTAGCAGATATTTCTTTCTGAGAGTTGGTGATTGCAGTTTGAACTGAAGTTATGGCATCCTTGAGTTTCTGATCATAAATTTCCATCTCTTTAGCCCTTGCATCAGTCAACCCTGTAGCAGTATTTTTTAACTCAGTGAGAATCTCATGGTGAGATTCAGCCAGATTGTTATTCATTCTCAGTTGATTTTCTAGAACATAACCTTGCTTCAATGCAATATCATCCACTTTAGTAAGAATAGTCTGCTGTTGCTTAGCAAGGTACACCACATCATTACCTCCCTTGTGGAAGAAATCTGTCATTTCCTTTTTATTCAGATTTACTTCAAATCTGATGGACTTAATGTCTTGAGCCAAATCAAATTGAAGTGATTTATTACTCTCATCAACATATCTCTCCAAAGCTAATCTCTGCTCATCCATCTTTACCTGCAAATCTACCATGAACTTATTGTAATCAAAAGCAGAAGAAGATTGATGAGTTGAAGTCTGTAGAGCCTGCTTATAGCTATGGCTTCTTCTCGTAAAGACCATGAGCTTCCTTTTCTTAGCCTCTCTGGCTTCGTCAGTCTCAGATTCTGAAGAGCTTTCAATCTGAACTCTTTTAGGTGGTGTTGGAGGAATTTCTGTCTCAGTGACATGTTGTTCTTTCTCATCATTCACTTGCTCCCCCTCAATATCTTGCTCCTCCTCAATATCTTGCTCCTTCCCAAGTTCTTGCTCCTCCTCAATTCTATCAGTAGCAATTCCATCATCAGGAAACACCTTATCTAGAGTGAATTCCTTTTTTGCTTGAGCAGAAGATGAGGCATCAAGGCCAGCAATGTTCAGATCTTCTGGTAGGTTTACTCTTTCTTCCTCTTGGACTTGTTCAGACATTTGCTCCCCCTGCACCTGTCCAGGATTAGAAATGTTCTGGGCAGGAGAATGAACTGGCTCTCCCTGCACGTGTGCAGGAGTATTTTCTTCCTGGGCATGAGTAGACCCTGTCTGGTCCTCAGCTGGTTCTCTAACTTGTTCTTCTTGATGTTGTTCAGTGCCTTGTTCATGGCCAGGTGACATCTCAGTTATGTCCTGCCTATCCACAGCAGGCATCTCTTTGGACAGAACTCTATCCCACCTTGAGAATAATCTCATATCCATTTTTCTCATGTGATTGATTTTGGACCATGGTATCTATTGTATGACTTCTAGAATGACTCCAGCTAGGTATAAACTAAAAATCCTAGCCAAATTTGGCTTCTTAATACCTTCCTTGATTTTATCAAACACAACTCCTGACCAGTCTGTGTTAATCCTGAAGATTATCCTTGTCATGAGATTAAACATTAAGGCCGAAATCCTATCATGCCCTCCTGGTTTACACAAAATTACTTTTCCTACTACTTCAGATAGAAATTTGCCATGTTGATTCGTTCCTTTTCGGTTGATGGCTGCTCCAATCTTTATGGTTGGATCCAATCCACACCATTGGAGAGCCTCCCTTGTCTTAGAGGCTGGGACCTCTTCTTCATCTTATATGCTAGGTAGTTGAACAATCTTTCTTAAACTTCTTGGAGTAAGTTTCACTGTTGTCCCATGAATAGTGGATTTGATCTTGAGCCCCGAAGAGTCCAATATTGCAGAAGTATAAAATTCAATTACCTCTTTCTTGTAGATTTTTGTTGGTTCAGAAATAAGAAACTCTAATCCAGATTCGGAAATTTGAGTGATAACCCTTTGTATATCTGTCGGTGCATCCTCAAAAGCATTGCGTACCAACTCGTATCCTTCGTTAACATTGTCTTCAACTTTGGGCACCATTGGAAAGATGAGAAATCTTGAGAAAAGAGAAGAGAGATTGTTGACACAGTGTTTTAGTCTCGAAAACCTTGTGAGCGTGTCGACAGAATACGTTCTTGACCTATTTATACTCTCTAAAGAAAGAAGGTCAAAAGTCATGCAAAAACAGTCTAAATGTGTTGACACAGATGAAATGTGTCGACACAAACTTCTATTGACTCGACATCAATGCAGAATACTTTGTGTCGACACGTGAGATACATAGTAGTGCATCAGAAATTCTGTGTCGACTTTTAGTACAAGCGTCGACACAAAATCTGTAAGTGTCGACACCATTATTCTGGTGAAGTCGACACTACATTTCTGAATGAGTCGACTATTTGACCCTTAAGTGTCGAGACATATTTTCTGTGTCGACACAATTTCTCTGACTAGTCAACATGACTTCTCTATGTCGACACTTTATTTCTGAATGTGTCGACACCATTTGACTTAGCCAATTTTTTTTTTGATTTTGAAAAACACTAGATAAACTAATCTATGGTCAGCATTCCTAATTCAATTTTAAATCTATTGAAGTTAGTTTCATCTAGTGGCTTAGTAAATACATCTGCAATTTGAAAATCTGTTTTAACAAACTCCAATGAGATGTCTTCTTTTTCTACATGATCTCTGAGAAAATGGTATTTTATTTCTATATGCTTAGTTCTACTATGTGAAACAGGATTGTTTGCAATAGAAATAGCACTCTTAGAATCACACAATAAAGGTGTTCTACTTACTTGAATACCATAGTCCTTTAGCTGGTGCTGAATCCACAATAGCTGTGCACAGCAACTTCTAGCTGTAACATATTCAGACTCAGCTGTGAATATTGCCACACTGGTCTGCTTCTTACTGCTCCAGGATATCAGTCTTCCTCCCAAAAACTGACATGTCCCTGTTGTACTCTTTCTATCTTCTCTACAGCCTACAAAATCTGCATCTGAATAACCTGTTAGAAGAAAATCTCCATTCCTAGGGTACCAAAGGCCTAGATTAGGTGTGCCCTTAAGATATCTCAAGATCCTTTTGACTACAGTATAATGAGATTCTTTAGGGCAAGCTTGGTACCTAGCACAGACACATGTAGCATACATAATGTCTGGTCTACTAGCAGTGAGATATAATAGAGAGCCTATTATTCCTCTATACAAAGACCCATCTACAGGTTTACCTGCATCATCTTTGCATATAGGCATACTTATTCCCATAGGAGTTCTCATGGTGGAGGATGATTCCATACCATATTTCGTAATTAATTCCTTGGTGAACATAGACTGGGATATGGACAAGCCATCTTCAGTCTGTCTTACTTGGAGTCCCAATAAGAACTTAAGTTCCCCCATGCTACTCATTTCAAACTTCCCTTGCATAAGTTTGGCAAACTTTTTGCAAAGGTTGTTCTCTGTAGACCCAAAGATTATGTCATCTACATAGATCTGAACTAAGATGATCTTACCTTTAGATTCCCTAAGGAATAGAGTTTTGTATATTTTACCTCTTGAGAATTTGTTCTCAATAAGGAAAGTAGACAGGGTTTCATACCAAGCTCTTGGGGCTTGCTTTAACCCATACAATGCTTTCCTAAGTCTATAAACATAACCAGGTTTAAGAGAATCTACAAAACCTGATGGCTGCTCTACATAGACTTCTTCTTTTAGATCACCATTCAAAAATGCTGATTTCACATCCATTTGGTATACTTTGAATCCTTGATAAGCTGCATAGGCAAGGAACATTATGATTGCCTCCAGTCTTGCTACTGGGGCAAATGTTTGATCAAAGTCAATCCCTTCTTCCTGCCTGTATCCTTTAGCAACCAATCTTGCTTTATTCTTCACAATTACACCACTCTCATCCAACTTGTTCCTATAGATCCACTTTGTGCCAATTATGTTGTGGTCTCTTGGTTTAGGAACTAACTCCCAGACCTTGTACCTTCTGAATTGATTAAGCTCCTCTTGCATAGTATTAATCCAGTATTGGTCTTGGATGGCTTCTTCAAATTTCTTAGGCTCCATTTGAGATAGGAAACTTGAGTGCAGGACTATGCTCAGATTTCTGCTTCTAGTCTGCACTCCTTGACTTGGATCACCTATTATTTGATTAGCTGGATGATCTTTTAGATGTCTTATGGCTGGAGGTAGATTTCCTTCAGGTTAAACATCTCTAGCTCCTTCATCATGCTGTACCTCTTTGTTGTCATCAGCTTCTATAGAGTCTTGTACTCCCCCTGGACAGTAGCCTTCATTTTCCAATGCTTCATCTGCATTTGATGCTTTTGCAATGGAAAGCTTGTCCATCCTTTTGCTTATACCTATTGAATTATTTGATCTACAAGGCAACTCACTGTTGATTAATCTTATTTCATCAAATACAACATGTACAGATTCTTCTACAACTTGAGTAGTCAAGTTGAAGACTCTATAGGTCTTACTATTTATGTTGTACCCAACAAATATCCCATCTTGGGATTTGGCAGCAAACTTAGTTAGATATGACTTGCCATTGTTAAGTATATAGCACTTGCAACCAAAGATCCTAAAGTAGGATAGATTTGGTTTTCTACCTTTCATAATTTCATAGGGAGTCTTTTTGTGGCACTTGGTGATAAAAGCCCTATTGATCACATGACATACAATGTTTACTGCCTCAGCCCAGAAATATTCTGGAAGAGAGGTGTCACTCAATAGAGTTCTACTAGCTTCAATCAATGTCCTATTCTTTCTTTCAGCAATACCATTTTGCTGAGCTGTTCTAGGTGAGGAGAACTCTTGAAAAATCCCAAAGTCTTCACATAATTTTGTCATACTTTCAGATTGAAATTCAGTGCCATGGTCACTTCCGATTTTGACCACTGTACTGTTTAGTTCATTCTGAATTTGTTTCATAAAACTAAGTAAGACACTTGGGGTTTCTGATTTTTGTCTCAGAAAGAACACCCATGTATATCTAGAATAGTCATCTACAACCACAGAAGTGTAGACCTTCCTACCTAGACTATGAACTGGCATAGGACCAAAAAGATCCATATGTAAGAGGTATAAGCACCTCACAGAATCCTTGTTTTCAAGTCTATGAAAGGAGGATTTTGTCTGCTTGCCCTTTTGACAAGCTGAACATATCCCTTCTTTTATACACTTAGCTTGAGGACCATTCCTCACTAACTCTTTGCTAAAGAGTTGGCCAATTGTCTTAAAGTTAAGATGAGCCAACCTCTTGTGCCACTTGACACAATGAGATGCATTATCATCAGCTACAAGACAGATAGGATAAACCTTGTTCTCACATACAAAATTAAGACAATGAACATTTCTCTTTCTATACCCAGTCAATATGATCTTTTGATCACTTGACCTTTTGATATGACATCCATCCTTAACAAATGAAATGTCATATCCAAGATCACTCAGCTGACGTATGCTTATCAGATTATGTTTCAAACCTTTTACATAAGCCACTTGGGTGATGGTAATTTGGTTTGAAGAAATGTTACCAAACCCTTTGATGATTCCTCTTTCAGATCCACCAAAGATTACTTTAGGTCCATCTTTGACAGATGTGTACTACTTCAGCAGCCCCTTTGTTCCAGTCATGTGCCTGGAACATCCACTGTACAAGTACCATATAGGCGCATGACAACTTGGACTTTCCTGCAATACAGAATTACTTTCCCTTAGAACCCAAGTAAGTCTTGGGTCCTTGGTTCAAGTTAGCACCATTCATATTAAGACTACCAACAGCTCTTTTAACTGGTAGACTATTGTTCTTCCTTACATTTGTGTTATGCCAGCAGTCTAAGGCAAAATGGCCTCTCTTTCCACAAGACCAACATTCAAACTTGTTGTATCTAGGTCTTGATACACCCTTGATAGAAGAATTTCTGTCCAGTGCTAGTGTTGCTGCAGCTTCACCCACAGATTTCTTATAACCATGGGGTTTATGAATATGGGTAGACCTATTGGCATTTACACCCTTGTTTATCTGAACATTAGTCTTAATATGACCATGAATATTCTCAAGATCATATTTGTTAGAAGGCACTTGCACCTTTCTAAACATAACAAGGACTGAAAGGTTTAGTGGCTGGACAGGAGCTTTGCCTTTTCTCTTGAATTGGGCAGCCCTGGGGTTACCTTTGAAGCCTAATCCTGCCTTACCCTTTTGAGCCACAAACTCATCTATTAAAGGTAAGACAGAATTTGGCTTAGAGTAACTAGCCACTAAATTTTTCTCTATTCTTAGTCTGGCCTCCAGACTCTTAATTTGATCATTATTATATTTGATTGTGCCCATCTGAATAATGGTTATATTTTTCAGTTTGGCAATCTCATTTAACTTTTGATCCATTACTTTTTCAAACTCAGTTGCAGCCACCTTAAGATCAGCAATTTCCTGAGCCTGAGTTTTGACTAGGTTCTTGCTTTTCTTAAGAGCCTGCAACAAGTCCCCATACTTATCTATCAACTGATAAACATCACCTTCAGATTCAGATCCATCTACATCACTTGATGCAGATGTAGCTGATTCTGCACTAGTACTACAAAGTGATTTTATAGAAGGACAATGTACCTTACTGGGACCAGACTGATTCTGGCACATGTCTTCTTCTGATCCAGCCATCAGTCCCGTGCACTGATGGTCTTCTTGATCATAGATGGAGTTCAGCAATTGCATAAACTCCTCTTCTTCATTGGCTGCATACAGCCCAATGTATGCTTCAACTTCAGATTCTGACTCTGAAGCAGATTGATCTGTAAGGCTCTTCTCCTTCTTAGCAACAAAGGATTTCTCCTTCTTGCCCTTTTGATGAGTCTTTTTTCTGTCTGTTGACTCCTTCCTCTTATCAGGACATTCAGCCACTACATGTCCTGGCCTGTTACAGCAATAGCAAACAATCTTTGAAGTTGTAGCTTTGCTGGGCTTAGTTCTGCTCTTCTCCTGTCTTGATGATTTTCTCTTCTGATAGTAATCATCAGCTGGCTGTGATATGGAGGGCCTTGACATCCACTGCTTCTTCTTTAAGAACCTATGAAACTGCCTTGTAAAAGCAGCAAAATCTGTATCTGAATCACTACTTTCTGAAATCTGATTGTCTGAAATTTCTGAGTTAACTTTAGCAACTTCCTTAGGAGGTGATGGAGATATCCTCCTATTCTTTCTAGTGGCTTCTGCCTTGAAGGCCACTGACTTCTCTCTATGCTCTCCTTTTGAATTCGTTTCTTCCTCCTTCCTAGCCATTAGTTGCATTTCATATGATAGCAACTTTCCAAACAAGGTTAAAGGAGAAATCTCTGCCAGTTTAGCCACTTCTCTTATGTCAAAAATCTTGGTGTCCCAATCCTTTGTCAAGGACCTTAGGAATTTGTCATTCAGTTCATAGGTACTGAAGACCCTTCCATAGGACATCAATTCATTTACTATCCTGTATAATTTCTTGTAGCATTCAGTTATGCTATCAGACTTCCCTTGTCTGAAACTCTCATACTCTTGGTTGAGCATAGACTTCCTATCCTGTCTAACTTCTTCAGACCCCTCCATGTAGACAATCAAAGTGTCCCACATTTCCTTGGAGGTTTTACAGTGAATCAGATTTTGGAATGTAGAATCATCTATGGCACTCACTATGATATTCTGAGCTCTCTTATCCATAGTTGCCAATATGATTTCATCCTTGGTCATTTCAGAATAACTCTTTGGAGTTTGAATATTTGCATCAAGAACTGATATCTTCATAGGAATGAAGGGGCCTTCCTGTACTGTGATGTATATCCTTGGGTCGGAAGCCTCCATAAACAACCTAACCGTTTCTTTCCAGATTCCAAAGATTTCTTTTCTGCAGATGGGTAATTTCATTGACCCTAGTTCCTTGTGATTCTCTCCAGAACCCATTTTCTTGATTCTTGATTCTGCCTTTCGGGATCTAACTCAGACTGTTAAGTCCTTATTTGAGCAACCTCCCTCTGATACCACTTGATAGTTTTACTTTCAAGACTACCTAAACACCTAGAGGGGGGGGGGGGGGGGTGAATAGGTTCTAATGCTTGTTTTCACTTTAGGCAGAATATAACTACTGAATAAAATAGAATGCAGAATATACTTCAGCAAACACAGCACAGCAATCACAGATATTCACACATCACAGATTGCACACAGATTTATAGTGGTTCCCCAAGGTATGGGTACATCCACTTTCCCCCTTCACCTATCTAGCAGTGTGCTAGATTCGGCCTAACTTCCTTCTTTAACTCAGATCCTCAGATCCTACAGCTCAGAACCTGGAAAGGTTCCTACAACTCAGGCTAATCAGCCCTACCTCAGCCTTGACACAAGGCCTACAATTCAGAGAAATACCTTCTCCTACACTCAGGCATACACAACCCTACCACTCAGAGATCAAATCTCCTACACTCAGCCTTTATAACATAGGCTTATAACTCAGATCTATATTAATAGATCCTACAGAATTTGAAAAGAGTTTTATTATATCTTGCCTTTGTTGAGAGAGAAGGGACAAGACAGCACTTGATCAGCTGATGGATGAAATCAACTGAATCTTAGCTTTCTTCAAAGCTTCTTGAATCTGAACTTAGCTGAGTTGATTTCCAGACAGCTTCTTGAGAAACCTGTGACAGCTTCCTTCTTGATCTTCAAATGGCTCGATCTCTCTCTATCGAATACCTTTGATAATACTTAAGAATTCTTGGACGAATTCTACTTAGACAGATCCTGAGAGGTTGTACCCTTCAGAATGTCTTCTTAGATCTTCTGATGAAGATCTTCTTCCGTGCCTTGCACTTTCTTGATTTGATTACTCAATAAGTTTTTATGTGTGTTGCTTCTTAAATCAAAATCATCCATTCTACTTCTGAATCTGTCTATTTATAGACATTCTTCATGGTAATCGGCTGATCCGGTTTCTAACTAACTTCTGACAAGTCTGACAGCTTCAGTTAACCTTTTGTAACTCACAGCTGTCAAGTCTTCAAACAGATCTTGTGCCTTTGTCTTAGTCAGCAAAGTGTCGAGACTGTCTGTCAGAAAGTGTCGAGACCATCTGTCAATATGTGTCGACACAAGTAACTTTGGTGTCGACACAGCCTTTGATGATGTCGACATGTTTGCCTTTAAGTCGACTCAGCTTCTTCGTACTGCATCTTGAGAATGAGTTGACACTGAGTATTTGTGTCGACTCAAACACTTCATCATTCTTCAGCAAATGACTTGGTCTAGACTTTGCAGTGTGTCGACACAAGTCCTGTGTGTCGACACAGTTGATGTAGATTCAGAACATAGTATGTGTCGACACTGCCTTTAGGTGTCGACACAGCTGTTGTCTACTCTGCCTATATGTGTCGACTCAGTCTATTGGTGTCGACACAAATATAGTCGACTCTGCCTCTGTGTGTCGACTCAGTCTTCTAGTATCGACACAAATGTAGTCGACTCTGCCTCTGTGTGTCGACTCAGTCTTTTGGTGTCGACACAAATGTAGTCGACTCTGCCTCTGTGTGTCGACACAGCCTTCTAGTGTCGACTCTGCCTCAGTGTGTCGACACAGCCTTCTGGTGTCGACTCTGCCTCAGTGTGTCGACACAGCCTTCTGCAAGTGTCGACACAATTATTCTGAAGTGTCGACACAACTTCTTCTGGTGTCGACACATGGACTTAGAATAACTTTCCTGCTTTTTTAGTACATTCTTAACCTGCACATGTCAACTCAAAATAACATCAAATACACCTTGATGTATATCATTGAGCTAAGTTAGGCTTCTTCAAATTAGGTACACATTTTCCAATGTACCCAACATTTCCTCTAATTTAAACCTCTGTTATGCATTAATTACCAAAAAGAGCCAAAATTGACGAAACCAGAACCATAGGTTGAAATCTCCATAACAAAACCCCATAAATCCCTCGATTCATTTTGAGCTTCGATAATTTATTTTTCTCAAATAAACCCTAACTTTTATTTTTAAAAATAAGCCATATTACAAATCACGAAACCACAACAGTGAGTTTAAAATACAAACTCCTAAAAAAAATTTGCATCATTTTGAGGGATTGCATAGCCTCTAGCATCTTTAAAGTACGCTCGGGTCATTTTTAATCATTTTGAGGCCTTAAATAACCTCAAATATGAAGTATCCTCGCGTCACTTTTGTTAAATCATTAAAAATACTAGGAATGCCCCCAAAAATTCCCCCAGAACTTCTCATAAGATTATACAGAATTTTGATCGGATAATTTTTTCCTTAATTAACTTTAAGCATGCCTGTGAATAAATTAAAATCTCCCAAATAGCAGGAATGCTTGAACAATTCTCAAACTTCATCGGGGCATGTCTTTAGTAAATAAAAATCAACCATGAGATTTTACGAGATTTTAATTGGAGGAATTAGCCTCTATTAATTTCCAAAAGTGAAAACCATCATTTTAAATTCTTGAAAAATATTAAAGGTTACCAAAAAATCTCCAAATATATATAGAGTATGTTTGAGAACTCTAAATATCAGTATGACTATTATTAAATTTTTATGAGCATTTTAGGTCAGTCAAATTAGCTAAATAAATAGTATTTCAACTTTTTTAAAATACCAAATAGTGTCAAAAAAATACCAAATTTTTAGAAGGGGTAGATATCCTCAAAAGGAACATTTTTCATGTTTAAAACTTTTCTATCGGAGGCTTTTATGAGCCTTAGAAAAATCAAAAGCCTTAAATAAAAAAAATTTGTAAATTTATACAAATTTAGTAGTACAAGAAGTACGGATGGCTTCGATATTAAGTTGGGTGACCAAGATATTTCCCATAGTGAATGTTTTAAGTATCTTGGATCGATAATTCAAAATGACAGAGGTATTGATAAACATATGACACATAGAATCCAAGCGGGTTGGTTGAAGTTGAGAGGCGCGTCGGGGATCTTATGTGATTGTAAATTACCATTAAAACTCTAGGGAAAGTTTTACCGTACTGCAATTGCACCAGCGATGCTCTATGGTTCTGAGTGTTGGGCAGTGAATTGTGTACATGAACAAAAAATGGGAGTTGCAGATATGAGAATGCTTAGGTGGATGTGTCGACATATGAGACTGGATAAAATTAGGAATGAATGTATCAGGTTTAAGATAGGAGTAACACCAATTGCTGAGAAGATGAGAGAAGCTCGACTAAGATGGTTTGCACATATATATAAAGGGGACAATTAGAGGCACCTGTTAGGCATTGTGAGAGTCTTGTCATTAGGCATGTTAAATGAGGGAGGGGTAGACCAATAAAGACTTGGAATGAAACTATATAGAAAGATATGATGTACTTAGTCCTTAGTGAGATTATGACAAAAGATAGGGCACAATGGCGACAAAGGATCCATATAGCCGACCCCACTATAGTGGGATAAAGGGTTGAGTGTTGTTGTTGTAAATTTATACAAATGCATGTATGCAACTGTTGTGGTTGCAGGTCACTGCCGTTACCAGCTGGCCGCTGGCCGGCCATGACTCTATTGGAACCTATGGTTTGCATCTCTTTAGTTCGATAATATTTATTTTGATATTTTTCCAAATCTGCTGGACAACTGTCATCTTCACGCGCATCGACCTACCACCGGGAACTAACTTTACCGCCGGCAGTAGCTTATTTATCAAAGATGTATAAAAGTGTGCGTTTCATTTCCTGGACTAGAGATTATAAGGAGAACAATTCATTCTAGGGTTCAAACTCCATCTAGAGTAGGACAAACCTTCATCTTCGTTGAAGGAAAAACATTATTTCTTCCTCTTGCTCGTGATCGAAGAACTCCGGTGAACGAAATCTTCAACGACCTCTTGTGGTTGATTGATTGTAAAGAGAATGATATTCGAGAGAATCTATCACACATCGTTCCTCGAAGGAGTTCTATGTTTGAGGGAGAAAAAATTTCTAAACACTTTGTATTTTACTTTGGATTTTCTTTATTGTCTAGTTGTTTGTGTGTGAGAAAAATCAAACGGGTTTCGTTGAAATTTGTGAAGGGTTTCATTAGATATCCTCTTGGTGAGAGACGTCTAGATCGGGGGATCTAGTGTTATGAAAATCGACCAGGGGGTCATCAGAATCCGTGAATTGTTTCATGGGAAATCGTCCTGGTGTGGGACATCTAGATCGGAGGATCTAGTGGGGCTCTAAGACCCTTCCGAGAAGGAAGGTGAAGAGCTGTCTCGAATACATTTCTGGGGGGGGGGGGGAGGGAGAGAGACAACCGATCCGGGTAGAGGGTCGATATAGAAACAAAAGGAGAAATTTGTATTTCATCGCCTCCGCTCTTCGCCGTCATGGAGATCTAGTTGTTCTTGATTGTAAACCACTTTCCTTATTATTGAATAAAATTAATTGAAAGTTATTACTTCAAGGTTAGCTAGTCACCTAGAGGGGGGGGGGGGTGAATAGATCTTTTAAATTTCTCTAAGACTTTGTATGCTGTTTATAATTTGGTGATCTAGAGCATGTCCTAATTACTTGCAATGTAATAAATAAACAAGCAACACAGCAATCACACATGTATTTATAGTGGTTCCCCAATTGGGTACATCCACTTTCCCTCCCACCTATCCATCTGATTTGTTGGACTAGGCACAAACTCCACCAATATGCTCCTCAGAGCTTACACCTCAGGCCCTCAGCCTTACGCACAGATTCTTTTTAGAATCCAAACTCAGAACCACAAGGGTTCCTACCTCAGAGCCCTATAGTGCTCCTACAGCTCAATGGTCCACTTACCACCTACCTCAACCTTACTTCTAAGGCCTACAGCTTAGGCATAAAGTTCCCTAACACTTCAAGCACAAGGCCTTACTCTCAGAGTGCTGCAACACTCCTATAACTCAGTACCTATCCAGGTACCTACCTCAGTGCCCTTCCAAGAACCTACAACTCAGCCTCCTCCAAGGCCTATAACTTAGTGACACACTTGTCACCTATAGCTCAGTGACTCACCAGTCACCTACCTTAGGCATTAGGCCCTACACTCAGGTTGGGAGGACAGCCTTACCTCAGATCCACACTTGGATCCTACCTTAGAGAGCAGCATTCTCCTACCTCAGGCAATTGAGCCCTACCGCTCAGATCCATACTTGGATCCTACCTCAGTACCCCAGCAGGGTACCTACCTCAGTGATAAATTTGTCATCTACCACACAGGCACAAAGTACCCTACACTCAGATTCAGATACACTAAATCCTACAGGAAAGTAATCAAGAAAATTGAACAACTGACTCAGAGAAAAACCTCTAAATCCAACTTGCTTTACTGAGCAGATATCAGTCCAGCCCACTTACTATAGAAGGGATGAGTCTTCTTCTACAACTACTTGCTGTGGAAGGCTTATAGTCCTTTACACAGCTCTCTCCTTTTGCTGATAGTATGAATCAGCTAACTTGTTCTCAAGGAAACAATCTTGCTGAAGATTCAGCTATCTTCCTTCCTTAGCCTTCTGGCATGCCTGTTGGACTTTTGCTTTCAAGCTTGTCGAAGAAGATGAAAGTCCAGCCGCCTCTATTTTGCTTTATCCTTCCATTCTGTTTCACGGTTTCATTCTTGTGTTTTGTTAACCCTAATCTTATTTTCTTCTCTTTCTTTTATACCAGTTAATTTGAATCAATGACACTATCTGAATGTGGGCCAAGTCAAGTATGGTGAGCGCCACCTCCCTCAGAAGAAGAAAAATAGTAGCTTCCGGCGCTACTGTAGCTTTCCCGCTACGACATGATGTATTTGGACTAGGCTCGATGATCGTCGATCTGAGTTCGACAAGCTCTGTGCTAAGCTCGACGTACTTTAGAATCTTCAACTTTAACTTTAGCTCGACGAAAGGCGGGCTCAGGTCAATGAACTTTGAATCTTCAACCTTTAACCTGAGCTCGACAATCTGTGAGCTGAGCTCGACGAATGCTGAATCTTCAACCTTTAACATGAGCTCAAAGAAAGGCGGGCTCAATCTTCAACCTTCAACTTGAGCTCGACGAACTGTGAGGTCAATCTTTAACCTTCAACTTGAGCTCGATGATCTGTGAGCTGAGCTCGACGAATTCCACTTTCTGGACTTAGAAAATTTTTGCTGGCTTTGTCTCAACAGTTTCTTCTCAACTGTCTTAGTGGTTTCTTCTTCACAGTTGAGATAGTCCTGTCTCAGCGGTTCCTTATCAACTATCTCAGTGGTTTCTTCTTCACAGTTGAGAAAGTCTTCTATCTCAGCGGTTATTTCTTCACAGTCGAGACTGTCTTCTATCTCAGCAGTTTAGCTGAGACCAACACTTCTCTCAAAGATATATGTTGAGCTTCTCAGCTATCTCAGCGGTTCTGCTGAGTCATTCTTCTCAACTGTCTCAACTAACTCAGTGGTTTTGCCTTAGTCACATTATCTGACTTCCAGCTTCCTCTTCCTTTTCACCTATTCAATCAAGGACAATCTGCATGCAATAACTCGAGTATACATCAAATACATTACATGTATATGTCCTTGAACAGTTGGTCTTCTTTCAAATTTGGAGCATTGGGGTCAATGGACCAACCAATATCCCCCTATTTGAAGAAGTCAAAACCTTGCTTGATCAATAACACAAGTCATTGACATACACAGTATTTTTAACATAAAAACTGACACTTGTGTAACATCATTAAGAGTTTGAAAATATGTTACCACACACAATTCTTTATATCAGGAATTTTACTTACTCCCTCTGGCATGCTGCTCTCCTGGATGAGCCATCCTTACTATTCTTGTGCTGAAAGAACTTCTGCACCACTTGGCTTTGAGCTTCCTGCATCTGCATCTTGGCCATCCTTGCTTTCTTCCTCTAACTCCTCTCCCCCTTTTTGACTTCTGCAATAGGGAGATATGTTATGTGTGGAGTTTTTCTCCCCCTTTCTGTCTGGGGATGATTCCCCTTCTCTGACTTAATTCCATTTTAGCTGCTGGGCTTGCTCCCCCTCAACTGTTGCACACTAGCTTCATTGTCTTAGGGAAGGACTTGTATTGCCTGCAAGATAGAAAGAACAACATATTGTAGAGGAGAGAATTGAAGCTACACAATATTCAACATACCAAATTCAAATTTGAAGTTATTGAACTTGGCTTCATCTAGTGGCTTAGTGAAGATATCAACCACTTGCTTGTCTATAGAGACAAACTCAGGCTGATGTCTTGCCTTTCTACATGTTCTCTTATGAAATGATACCTAATTTCTATATGCTTAGTCCTGCTATGGGAGACAGGATTCCTAGCTATAGAAATTGCACTAGTAGAATCACAAAAGAGTGGAGTTCTACTTATCTGAATATTGTAGTCCTGAAATTGATGCTAGATCCACATCAACTGAGCACAGCTGCTCCCAGCTGAAATGTACTCTGACTCAGCAGTGGAGATTGAAACACGTATTTGCTTCTTGCTGATTCAAGAGACAAGCCTTCCACCTAAAAATTGATAGGAGCAAGATGTGCTCTTCCTGTCCTCCTTGCAGCCTGTAAAATCAGCATCTGAATATCCAGTTAGTTCAAAATCCCCATTCCTAGGGTACTATAAGCCAAGAGTTGGGGTGCCCTTAAGATATCTCAAGATTCTTTTCACAGCAGTATAGTGAGACTCTTTAGGGCAGGCCTGATACCTAGCACAAACACATGTTGCAAACATAATGTAAAGACCTACTTGTAGTGAGGTAGAGAGGGGAGCCAACTATACCTCTACACAAAGTTGGATCAATAGGTTTCCCTGGATCATCTTTGCCTATAGTCATACTTGAGCTCATGGGAGTTCTTTTGGTGGAAGCATTCTCCATACCATACTTCTTTATTAGCTCCTTGGTGAACTTTGACTGGGATATGGATAGACCACCATTAGTTTGTCTTACTTGGAGTCCCAAGAAGAACTTAAGTTCACCTATACTATTCATCTCAAACTTCCCCTGCATAAGTTTTGCAAACTTCCCGCAGAGGTTGTCATCAGTAGAGACAAATATTATGTCATCAACATAAATTTGGACTAGGATGATTTTGCCCTTAGATTCCCTTAGGAATACGTTCTTGTCTATCTTCCCCCTTGAGAATTTGTTCTCAATGAGGAAGGTAGACAATGTCTCATACCATGCTCTAGGGGCTTGCTTGAGCCCATATAGAGCTTTCCTAAGTCTATACACAGTAGTAAGAGAGTTAGAATCTACAAAACCTGCAGGCTGCTCTACATAGACCTCTTCTTTCAAATCTCCATTCAGGAAGGCAGACTTCAAATCCATCTGGAAGACTTTGAATCCCTGGAAGGCTGCAAATACAAGGAACAGTCTGATGGCTTCCAACCATGCAACTGGGGCAAAAGTCTTATCATAATCAATCCCCTCTTCCTTTTTGTACCCCTTGGCAACAAGTATAGCCTTATTCTTTATTATAATGCCATTTTCATCAAGTTTATTTCAAAAAATCCACTTGACTCCAATGACATTATATCCATCTGGTCTGGGAACTAGTTTTCAGACCTTACATCTTTTGAACTGGTTCAATTCTTCTTGCATTGCACCAATCCAGAATTGGTCCTGATTTGCATCTTCAAATTTCTTGGGCTCTTCTTGTGACAGGAAGCTGGAGTAAAGAGCTGTGTTGAAACTCTTGCTTCTGGTCTGTACACCTTGGCTAGCCTCACTTATTATCTAATCAGAAGGATGATCTCTCAGATATCTAACTACTGGGGGGCAGCTGGACTATTTCTTACTAAGCACAATTTTCTTTAGCTGGTTGATCTTCATCTCCAGCTAGACTGTCCTGTGCTTCCTTTGGACAACATCCTTCTTTATATTCTTCTGGCACAACAGGGTCTTTACTTTTGATGGAGAGCTTTTCCATCATAATTTCTGTACCTGCAGAACTAGGCAAAGAGCTTGATAGCTCAATGTCAATCATGCTTGACTCATCAAACACTACATGGACAGAGTCTTCTACAACTTGATTTGTCAAGTTATAAACTCTATATGCCTTGCTACTATTGATGTACCCAACAAAGATCCCCTCATGGGATTTAGTAGCAAACTTAGTCACTTTTGACTTGCCATTATTCAAGATGAAACACTTGTAACCAAAGATCTTGAAATAGGATATGTTTGGTTTTCTGCCCTTCAAGATCTCATAGGGAGTATTCTTGTGGTCATTGGTGATAGAAGCCCTACTGAGAACATGACATGCAGTGTTAACTGCCTCAGCCCAAAAATATTCAGGGAGAGAAGTTTCACTCAACAATTTTCTCCCAGCTTCTATGAGAGTCCTATTTTTCCTCTCAGCTAACCAATTTTGCTGGGGTTTTCTTGGAGAGGAGAATTCTAGATTAATCCCTTGCTCTTCACAGAAGGTAGTCATGGCAGCAGACTGAAATACAGTTCCATGGTCACTTCTTAGTTTGACCAAAGAGCTTGCAAGTTCATTCTGAATCTTCTTGACAAAATTCACGAAGACTTCAAGTGTTTCATCCATTCTTCTAAGGAAGAATACCTAAACAAACATGGAATAGTCATCAACCACCACAAGGGTGTAGACCTTCCTACCTAGAATCTGAACAGGAATAGGACCAAACAAGTCCATATGTAGGAGATACAAGCATCTCACTGAGTCCTTGGTCCCAATGCTCTTGAAGGAGGTCTTAGTCTGCTTACCCTTCTGGCAAGTAGCACAGATACCCTCCTTGGAGCATTTTATTTTGGGACCATTCCTAACTAGATCATCACTAAAGAGCTGACCAATGGTCTTATAATTCAAATAAACCAGTCTCTTGTGACATTAAACACAATATAAGTCTTTGTCATTTGCAACTAGGCATATAAGGGAACTACTATCTAAGCAAGAAAAGTTTAAGCAATAAACATTCTCACTCCTAGTGCCTGTTAAGATGACACTCTGGTCACTTAACCTCTTGATGTGGCACTTATCCTTGTGGAAGGAAATGTCATAACCAAGGTCATATAGTTGGCTTATGCTTATGTGGCTGTGTTGCAACCCTTCTACATAAGCTATCTTTATGATGGTGATTATACTATTTGAGATCTTACCATAACCTCTGGTTATCCCCTTATCATAGCCTCCAAAGATTTCCTTAGGTCCATTCTTTACTGGAGTAAACTCTTTCAACAGTTCCATTGTTCCAGTCATGTGTCTAGAACATCCATTGTCCAAGTACGATTTAGGGGAACTGGTACTTGAACTAACCTGAAAAGCACAATTTATCTCACCTTAGGACCCCAATTTCTATTGGGTCCTAGGTTCATATTAGTCTGAAAATAAGCTTGCCTTCCTGCAGAATTCCTGATAGGTTGGCTACCTCTGGACACTGAGGATTGTGCCAGCAATCTACAGCATAGTGGCTCACTTTACCACAACACCATCACTCATGAACATTATATCTCCTTTTTTGTTTAGGTCCAACATTTTCCTAGACTGCTCCTTGAACAGTGGGTAGATGTGCTGCTGTATGTTTCTGATTACTTCCAGCAAAAATTTGACTGAAAGTAAGTATTTCAGCTGACTGTTTTAGTCTTTTCTGAGAGCCACCAGTTGCATGTCTCTTTTCATCCAACATGCATCTGATTTCATCAGAAATTGCCATTCCAGCCTTGCCAAAAGACTCACCTTGAGTCATTACTTTTGCTGGATGACTCAGATTTCCTACAGATCCAATACCCTTGAGTTTTGGGTCTAAGGCACTAAAAACAAATTGTACAGGATGGGCCATTTGAATTTCCTCATGGGCATCCCTCACATAGCTATATCTTCAATCTTGGCTATGGCCACATTGTTACATACCAGTGGATCTACCATTCTCCCAGTGACGATAATAGCTTTCATGGTCATACCTGTTAGAAGGCAATAGAACTTTCTGAAAAGAAAATGGAGGCAATGAGACTAGAGGCACAATTGGTGCCTTCCCCTTTCCTCTTTGATTGGGAGGTCTAGCAGATCCCGTAAAACCTAACCCTTTCTTACCCTTTCTGGTAAAGAGGGTGTTGATTAAGGGAAGCATAATGCTTGGCTTAGAAAACTTGGCAACAAGCAGTTTCTCCCTTAGTAGATCATATTTAAGTTTCTGGATAAGTTTCTCATTTGACACTCTTACCACAGACTGCATATCAAAGATCCCCTTGAGCTCGGCTGATTGAGTAGTCATATCATTGAGATACTTTTCTTGGCCCTCACACTTGCTCCTAAGACAGAGAAGCTCTTTTTTGCCTGTCTCTTGGCAAGGAGCTTGCACTTCTTGAATGCTTCAAGAAGTTCTCCATACTTGTTAATTATAGAATTAACATCATCCTCAGACTCTGAATCCCCTTCATCTCTTGATGATTGAGCTTCAGACTCTGAGCTAGCCTCATGACTTGAAATAAAAGGCAGAGATTTAGGATTTACCTGATCCTTTCCAGGCTGATCTTGGCAGCTCTCCTCATCTATCATTGCCATTAATACATGGCATTGAACATCTTCTTCATCTTCATCCACCTCTGAGTCACTTTCTGAATATGACAGAGGGGCCCTGATTCCTATCATAGCAGTAGGATATTCTTCAGGTTCTTCTTTAGAAACAGCCATTAGCCCAATGCAGGCTTCTCCTTCTTCACTGTCTGACCCAGAAGAGGAGTCAGTCAAGGTCTTTTCCTTCTTGTCCACAAGAGACTTCTCTTTTTTTCTTCCCCTTGTGGTGCTTCTTCTCTCCTTCTTCTTTCCTCTTCAATGGGCAGTCAACAACTATGTGCCCAGGTTTACTGCAACATAAACAAATGACTTTAGAAAAATTTTGTTTGCTAGAGGTAGGAGTATACCTGTTCTCCTTAGAGGATCTCCTTCTGTGTTTGTAGGAAGAGGAAGGCATGTTGTTCATCTTATGCTCCTTCTTCATGAATTTTTGAAACTGTCTGGAGAAGGCAGCAAAGTCCTCATTAGACATATTGTTGTCTGAGGAGTTGGTCTTTGAGCTCTCAGAATCTGACTCAGTAATTCTCCTGGGTGGAGAGTTCTTCCTTCCGTTCTGGTTCACGGTTTCATTCTTGTGTTTTGTTAACCCTAATCTTTTTTTCTTCACTTTCTTTTACACCAGTTTATTTGAATCAATGACACTATCTGAATGTGGGCCCAGTCAAGTATGGTGAGTGCCTCCTCCCTTAGAAGAAGACAAACAGTAGCTTCCAGCACTACGTTAGCTTTCACGCAATGGAATGAAGTATTTGGACTGGGCTCGACGATCGTCGATCTGAGTTCGACGAACTCTGTGCTGAGCTCGACGTACTTCAGAATCTTCAACTTTAACTTGAGCTCGATGAAAGGAAGGCTCAGGTCGATGAACTCTGAATCTTCAACCTTTAACCTGAGCTCGACGAAATGCGGGCTCAATCTTCAACCTTCAAGTTGAACTCCATGATCTGTGAGCTCAATCTTCAACCTTTAACATGAGCTCGATGATCTGTGAGCTGAGCTCGATGAATTCCACTTTCTGGACTTAGAAAATTTCTGCAGGCTTTGTCTCAGCAGTTTTTTCTCAACTATCTCAGTGCTTTCTTCTTCACAGCTGAGACAGTCCTGTCTTAGTTGTTCCTTATCAACTATCTCAGCGGTTTCTTCTTCACAGCTGAGACAGTCTTCTGTCTCAGCAGTTATTTCTTCATAGCCAAGATTGTCTTCTGTCTCAGCGGTTTAGCTGAGACCAACACTTCTCTCAATCATATGTGTTGAGCTTCTTAGCTGTCTCAGTGGTTCTACTGAGACATTATTCTCAGTTGTCTCAGCCATTATGCCTTAATCATATTTTATGACTTCAAGCTTCCTCTTCCTGTTCACCTGTCCAATAAAGGACAATCTACATGAAATAACTCGAGCATACATCAAATACATTATACGTGTATGTCATTGACCAGTTTGACTCTTTCAAATCTGGAACATTGGGGTCAATGGACCCAAAATTAATGTTTGTTCTTTATCTCCTCGCAATTTTGTGATTGTATGCTGGTAGATCTTTAAAGGTTGTGTGAGCTTCTATAAGGCAAAGTTTTACGAAGAAAATTGACTTCTGTTATCTAACGTCGGGCGCTAGTAAGCTAACGCCTTGCGGTAGGCTCTAGAAATAGTTTTCCTAGATAAAACTACTTTTAGTTTTTTAATTAATCTGAAAACCTGATTCACCCCCCTATAAGGTTGTTGACCCGATCAAACAAGTGGTATTAGGCCAGATTACTTCAAAAAGGGATTAAAATCCTGAAGTAAGTTGGCCAATCTAAATCATATTTTCCCTGAGGGATAAGGTGTGAGTTGACCTCCCTTGTTTAAGGGAAGTGAATACACCCACTAGAGAACATGCATGAAGATATTTTCGATGACTCAAAGCATGTACGTATGGGCCATGATTAAAACAAAATACATTACACCCACTATCATTATAGGCGAACAATTCTTTGTGAAACCGCATGATAAGTGGGATGATAATGATGAACTGAAATGCACTAACAATGTGAAAGCTATGAACTCTCTTTTTTGTGCATTAGATAAAATTGAATTTAATAGAATTTGCAACTGTGAAACTGCTTATGATATATGATGATTACTTGAGCTAACGCATGAAGGTACCTCGCAGGTGAAGGAATCAAAGTTGTTTCGACTAGAATATGAATATTAACAGTTCCAGATGGAGATTGATGAGGAGGTGGATAACATGTACACTTGCTTCACGAAGATTGTCAATGCCTCTAGATCTCTCGAAAAGATTTTTTTTAATGGAGACTTGGCGAGGAAAATCCTACGATCTCTGCTTCCACGATTCAACCCAAAAGTGACTGCTATTGTCGAATAACATGACATCAACACCATGGAGATAGAAAGCCTCGTTGGAAACCTGAAGACCATGAGCTTGAACTGAAAATACAAGCCGAGGAGTTTCCTAGGGACCTGAAGAAGATGGCGCTGGCACTAAATGAAGCAAAGGAAAAGAAGGTTGTGGAAGAGTCCGATGATGAGGACAAAGAGAGCCTCTGTGTTAGGGAATTTAGAAGATTCATGAAGAATCCCAAGAGTCAAGGAAAATTCTGAAAATTTCTAAAGAAAGGTGCAGAAGAGAAGAGGAGATAGATCAAACCATCAAAGGGGATGGAGAGTGATGAAGAAAAGTTTGTACCTGAGTGCTACCACTATCACAAATCTGGGCATATAAAGAGAAAGTGTCCAAAGCTTCAAAAGAAGAAAAAGAGAGACAAAGTCGGGATAAGGGAAATAATAAAGTGTTAAAGGTATCATCGTGGGACGATGCTGGTTCTGATGATTTAAGCACATCCAGCTCAAGTAGTGAAGACGAGGTAAATTTGTGCCTCATGGGGAAACATCAAAGTGAATTCGATTGTGAATCCACATAGCGACATTGAGGTAACCTCACCTTCCTATGATGAATTATATGAAATCTATAAGCGATTATGTGATAAGCTTGATCATGTGCTTCTTGAAAAAAGTTTTCTAAATATGAAAACATGAAAATGAAGAAAGACTTCGAAAAATTAACTAATGAAGTGATCAAATGTGTCACATAGATGATTAAGTGCCAAGAGTTCTCTTACTCAGTGGCAACGATCAATGAGCTAAAATAAAGCCTCTCCAAGACTTCCTTAAAAATAAAAAATCTCACTAACGAGAAAAAGGTCTTGGAGAAGAAGCTTCAATTGTCTCTTGCACAAGTAGAAGAGGGAAAAAAACAGTTTGCAAATCAGTGTGTGATGCTCGTCATGGAAAATAGTGCCTTGAAAGCAAGTATCCTTGACATGAACCTTGCCATTTATAAATTTGGAATAGGAAAAAAATCTCTTAATATGTTGTCAGGGTTTAGTGTCAAGGATCTGGTAAATTTGGGCTGGGATATAAATACTATGAGCTACCGCCCAGTGATATCTCTATCGCCGATGATAGCTCGTCTTCAGCAAAGTAGGTTAAGAAGCTTATGAAGCGTAAAGATAATCATAATAAAACTGGAGGTCTACCTCCATCTTCTAGATGGAGCCCCAGTATAACTCAAAAGGTGATATCCACCGCCTATGTGAAGTGTGTCAAATGTAATAAGTTTGGTCACACTTCTGGATCTTTTTTGAAGAGAAGAGTAAATAAAATTACTCAAGTCTGGATGCCGAAGTCGACTACCTATACTCTGGGTGGAACATTTGGGTAACTAGATCTTTACCCTCATCCTCTTTCTAGGTATGTTGGCAGGCTAAGGATAGGGAGAACGTGTGGTACTTGGACTCTGGGTGTTCCAAGCACATGATAGGAGATAAAGACACGTTCCTTAGTCTAGAGATAAAGAAAGGAGCACAGTGAATTTTGGTGACAACAATAAAGGATGCATTCTTGGTGTCGACACTATAGGTAACAAAGCATTTTCTATTTCAAATATATTATTTGTTGATGGCTTAATGCACAATCTAATATTTGTTAGTCAACTTTGCGATATGGGCTTGAATGTGTTGTTTGAAACATCCATAAATACTTGCAATATTTTAGACGCTAAAACGAATACTGTATTTCTTACTGCGCACTGAAATCATAATATCTATATTGTTAAGTATGAGGACATATACTCCTCTGATTTGAAATGCTTAGTTTCTAAAAATGAAAAATTAGAGCTTTGGTATAGGAGACTCGGTCATTACGGGAGTAAACTAATCGTCAAACTATCAAAACAGAAACTAATCTGTGAACTTCCAACGTTGATCTGTAGTTTGACTTCATTATGACCTCCTTGTTAAAGGGAAATTTTTTTAAAATCTTCGTTTAAAAGCAAAAATGATATTTCCTCGTCTAGCCACTAGAACTAATTCACATGGATCTATTTGGTCCTTTGAGCACTTGTAGTCTAGGAGGAAAATGATATACTTTTGTGCTTATCGATGACTACTCTCGTTTTTGTTGGACTATTTTTATTGCTAATAAATCTGGTGCATTTCTTTAATTCTATAATCTGAGTGCTAGATTACAAAATGAAATGGAACTAAAAATAAAATGCATTAGGTCTTATCACGGGGGCGAATTTGAGAATGAAACTTTTACGGATCTTTATAACAACCTAGGAATTCGACACAATTTTTCTGCCCCATGAACTCCACAACAAAATGGTGTAGTAGAAAGGAAGAACCGAACACTTCAAGAATTAGCACGCACGACGCTTGTCGAGTTTGGCTTGCCTCGATATTTTTGGCCTGAAGCGGTCAACACAACATGTTAGGAGATGAATCAAATCATGCTTCGTCCTATTCTTAAGCGCACCCCTTTAAGCTCTACGATGATAAAAAGCCATCTGTGTCCTACTTTCGAATATTTGGTTGCCCATGTTACATTCTTAACATAAAGGATAACTTAGGAAAATTCGATGATAAATCTAACCTAGGCATTTTTTTAGGATATTCCTCCATAAGTGGCGCATATAGGGTCTATAATAAATGGACCTTGGTTGTAGAAGAATCCATTCATGTTCACTTTGATGAGAATAAACCAAATATAGAATCTAGAGCAAATTAAGAGAATGTCGATGATGATGTGCCATTGGAAGACAAGGGTATGGAGAGAGAGAGAGGAAGTAGTAGATAATCCAACTCGTGTTGAAGGATATAAGCCACATAGCACACTAAATTTTTCAAAATAACATCCACGAGAACTGGTAATAGGAGAGCCTTTACATGGGGTTAGAACTCGCTCAGCCTTGCATGAATCTTTCTCAAATTTATGTATTATATCTGAAATAGAACCCAAGAATATCTCTGAAGCATTGAGTGATGAATCTTTGTTCTTGGCTATGGTCGAGGAATTGGATCAATTCAAGCGAAGCAAAGTTTGGACATTAGTGGAGTATCCTGATAACCATCTAAATATAAGCTTGAAATGGGTGTAGAAAATAAGCTTGATGGGGATTCTAGGATAACTAGAAATAAGGCATGGGTTGTCTGTAATGCCCCAAAACTCAAAAAGGAACAGATGGCATTTTAAGGCCAAATTGGTGCCTAAATAGGTTCACACGGCCTGTGGCACAGGCGTGTCAGAAGCTGACAAAGGTGTGTTAGCAATAACATGGGCATGTCTGAGCCCATGTCCTGCTTTGTGTTGGCAGGGCAGTGTCGAGTGAGGCACATGGCCTGTGACACGGGCGTGTCCAGAGCTGTGTCCTTCTCTGTGTTTGGCCGACCTGTGTTGATTGATGAACACGGACTGGGACATGGGCATGTCCAAGGATGTGTCCTAGTCGGGATGCGACGGTTTCCTGTGTAGCTTGAGGAACACGCTATGTGGCACGGGCCTGTCAGAAGCTGATACGAGTGTGTTAGCAGTAATACGGGCGTGTTAGAGCTCGTGTCTTGCTCTGTATTTGACAATTGTGTTTAGATCGTGAGACACAGCTTGTGACATGGGCGTGTCACAAACCGTGTTCGACCCAGGAAAGTGATTTTCAGGACAATTCATGGCCGTTCGTTTCCTTCAAATAAGATCCAATGGTCCAAAAATCTCCCTACTGTTTTATGGCCGGGAGTTGAGGGTTAAACCCTCATTTCACTTAGGTCTTTCTCTTTCTAAAGAGTTAGAGAGTGGGGAGATCAAGGAAGAAGGAGAAGGAGGAATCCAGCCACCGGTGGAGCTTCAGAGCCCCAAATTACGAGCCGAGTCCAGATCCGCGGAGGCGAGGTCGTTACTGTGCTTTTCATCCGTCTAGTTTCTTCTCTTCTCCATGGGGACAAAGCGAACTGCTAGGTTAACGATTCTCTTCTTGGACATGTGAAATCCTCTTCCTTTTTGCATAATAAACCCGCTCTCGCGAGTGTGCGGTGAGTGTGAGGTATTCCTTCGGGTGGACATGAATAGTCCCCGTAGTTTTGCATATAGAGTCCGGAATTGAAGTACGGACATATGCATGGTCTATGAAGCCTACCCGGACAAGTTGGTATAGATCGGTGATGTTTTCATTATGCATGGATTGCCGGAGAAGACTTTGTGGCGTATGTTTTCGGGTTTCTACGCGGTAGATTGCAGTAGGGAGTCTTGGGGATTAACTCCAAGGTACACCTGAAAATCTGGGCAGAAGCGAAGTTCTGCCATTTTGGTGGCCTGGGAGCCATCCTTGTACATATACGGGCTATGTACTGTTGTATGATTGATACATCTAGATTCGGTGAAGCTTGACTTGCACCGATTGCTAGCCGTGGCGAGGTGAGCAATGGGCTAGTGGAACCTTACCCACTCCAAGTGGTTTGGTTAAAGCGGCCTAAGGTACATGGGACTTACCGATGGCTTGGAGAGCGAGTCTAGGCTTCAGCTGAAAGGAATTTATTGTTCATGATTTTTTTTGTCTTGGGGGTGGTGGTGGATCTGCGGGATGGATCGGGTTCAGATCAGGTTCTGACCAGCTTCACCGAGTAAGTGCCCAGAGAGCACGAGGTGTGTGGTTGTGCAGGCATACACCTGTGGTGTATTGTGCTGATGTTGTACTTTCACTATAATATTTGAATATGCAATTAAACGCAGGGAAGGAGCACCGCCTTCCTAAGTAATGGGTGCGATCATTATATTTTGGTCAGCTTTAGCTGTCCGTTGCTTTTGTTTGTCACCATTGCGGTGGAATGTTGTTTGCAGGTGCTGCGGAGCCTAGTGGTAAGTAGCGGGATGAAGCCCTTGTTGCTGAGCTGGCCCTTGAATGCCAAAGTGAATGTTTACTCTTTATGCTCATGTGTGACCGGCCTGCGTGCCGATGTATGGACGACATTTATCGTTTAAATAAACTCTTGTAAGGCCATAAGGCCAACTATTTGGTATGTTTGTACTATTATTCCTACTATGGGTTTTAGTGGACATTCATGCTATGGTTTGGGTTCTTTACTCTTCAACCTTTAACATACTTCCGCTAGAATGTACTCTGTGTAGGATGCATTATTTTGGATGGATGGTTTCATTTAGTAACCCTTCTGTCTGTCTGTAGTATATGGCGTCGGGCCCCGACCGGACCTACTGCTATATGTCATGTGACGGATAGGAGTGTTAAAATTTGGTATCAGAGGGAGGTTTCGATCCTCCAACCTGTGGGTTTTGATCCTCCGACCGGTTTTGGTCTTGCTTATTTGAATTCTTGGGCAAATTCTTTTAAGGGGTGGTGAGCACATGTTTGTGCGTCATCGTTATAACATAAAAAGAACCCATGAATGTCCACTTAGGAATGAAAATACACATGTTTGAGGAACCTGCGTGTTCCTATAATTGCTTTTTGCAATTTTGTTTGGTCACCTAATGGTGTTTTGTATGATTATAGGTGACCAGGAGTGGCGCAGGGCCTTCAGAACACCCGCATTCTGAGGCAAGTAGTGCACCTAATGATGTGCCTGCAACCCCTCCTTTGAAAGAAACTATAAGGCTTGTGGCTGAGGCGGTGTTTGCAATGCTAAACGCCCAGCCAGGAAGGCAAGTACAGTAGATTGCCCCCTACAAGTGAGCAGGTACCACTTCAAGCGGCAGAACCTAGAAGGGTTGAAAAAGTGGTGGTAGAGTCATTGATACATAGAAAAGCGACAGAGAAACAACTCAAACATGTAATGGGCTTTACCCCTCCAGTGTTTTCGGGTACTGGAACCCCATCCCAGGCTGAATATTGGCTTTCTCGGGTGAAGAGAGTCTTGGCGGCCACTGAGACAGAGGAATGGCAGAAGACCACCATAGCCACCTTCATGTTGGATGGTGAGGCAAGGTTGTGGTGGGAAGGGTTGGAGCTACATCACTTGAGTGGATGGCAACTCACGGATGTCTAGATAGAGGAGTTCTCGAGGTTGTTCTTGGAAATATACCTCCCCTCGGCTCAGAGGATCGCTATGGCGAATGAGTTCCAGAGACTGGCACAGGGAGATAGTAGCGTGGATAAGTACCTCCACGAGTTCACACGGTTGGGTCGCTATGCTAGCTCTACTTTAGCTGATGAGGAGCGTAAGACCAATCGATTCTACGAGGGTTTGCGTGATGACCTATGGATACTACTCTCGGGGCCTATGATGCAGGGCTTCCTAACCCTGGTCAATACGGCCTGATCTTTGGAGAATGATCTGAAGAGAGTTCCAGCAAAGAAGGACTCTAGTGCAAAGAAGATGAAGTTCAAGGTGTCGACTTCCTCAAGGTCTTGTTTCCGTAAGGGGTATAAGAAGGCTAGGACTTCGAGTTCAGCCCCTTCTTCTGGTGCTTCTGGGCCAACTATAGGCCGAACCCCGGGCGCATGCTATAACTGTGGGAAGCCGGGACACTTTGCCCGAGATTGTTGGAGCAGATGTCCAAAGTTCGAGAAGAAGATTGGAGAAACTTAAGAGGAGAAGGGCAAGGCAGTGGAGTCAACCGCATCACATTATACCCCAGCCCAACCTAGAGTGTACAACCTGGGCTAGCAGGAGGCCATGAAGCAGGTTGACGTTGTGATAAGTATGGTTTCATTTATAGCAGTTTAGCTTTAAATACTTGTTGCCTTGCGCAGGTTAGCTTATTACTGGTTGTGCTAGGCTTTGTTTTAATTTTCGATTATCCGGTGAGAGCACTATTTGATACGGGAGCTTTGCATTTCTATTTGTCCGAAGGATTTGTATCGCGCATCGAAGTACCTTCTTCGATGGCAATGGACAAATTGGATGTGTTGTTTCCTAATGGGTGTTCAATTCACGCGGATAGAGTTTGTTGCGTAAAGATACGGATTGGGAGTCAAGTGTTTGACTTGCAAGCGTCGCTACTGCCGATAGTGGAGTTCGACATGATCTTTGGAATGGACTGGCTCTCAGAGCAGCGGACATACATTGATTGCAACCGCAAGGAGGTCAAATTGGGAACTGATTGTGAGACGACATTTGCGGGCATGAACTAGTCGAGCAAGACTTTAATGTCCGCTCTTCAGGTAGTTAAGTTAGTTTGTGCTGGTGCAGAGCTATTTTTCACACTGGTGGAGGCTTCTAAGCCTAAGGCTAGTATGGACAGTATCCCAGTTGTATCTGAGTATCCTGACATGTTCCCTGACGATCTCCCTAGAGCCCCACCTCAGTGAGACATTAACTTAACCATTGAGCTGGTGCCAGGTGCAAAACCTGTGCCATGCTCTTCATATCGGTTAGCGCCTAAGGAGATGGCAGAACTGGAAGTTCAACTTTAAGAGCTGTTGGAACAGGGTTATGGGCGTCCAAGTTCATCGCCTTGGAGCGCACCGATCCTCTTTGTTAAGAAGAAGGACGAAAGCTTACGACTCTGTATTGATTACCGAGAGCTGAATAAGCTAACAAAAAAGAATAAGTATCCGATCCCAAGGATTGATGATCTGTTCAATCAGTTAGTTGGGTCAATGGTGTACTCAAAATTGGATCTTAAATCCGGATACTATCAGTTGAAGATAAGAGAAATTGACATCCCCAAGACAGCTTTCAGCACACGGTATGGGCATTATGAGTTCACCGTCATGCCGTTTGGGCTGACTAATGTGCCATCCATGTTTATGGATTTGATGAACAGAATGTTCAGAGAGTACCTGGACCACTTCATGATAGTCTTTATCGATGATATATTAGTGTACTCGCAGTGCGAGGATGATCATTTCAAGCATCTGCATATGGTGTTGGAGACTTTGAGGAGGAATCAACTATATGCCAAATTATCCAAATGCTAATTCTGGTTATCCTCGGTAGCATTCCTTGGTCATATAGTTAATGGAGAAGGGATTGCGGTAGATCCGACGAAGATAGTTATGATACGGGAGTGACTTGTGTTATCTACAGTGGCAGAAGTCCGGATTTTCCTAGGAATTATCGGCTACTACAGGCGCTTCGTAGAGAACTTCTCGTAGATAGCATTAACCCTCACGACTTTGACGAGGAAAGATCAAAAGTTTGTGTGGTCGCTGGAATGCACGCAAGCTTTTGAAGAACTGAAAAGTCAGTTGACCACGACGCCTATTCAATGTTCGCCGAGTGGGACCGAAGGATTTAAGATTTATAGTGATGCTTCGGGCAGTGGCTTAGGTTGTGTTCTACTTCATCATGGGAGAGTAATAGCTAAGGGCTCGCGTCAGCTGAAGGTACACGAGAGGAATTATCCGGTCCATGACTTGGAGTTAGTGGCCATAATATTTGCCCTGAAGCTATGAAGGCATTATCTGTACGGTGTGAAGGTCGATATCTATACTGATCACAAGAGCCTGAAGTACTTATTGGATCAAAAGGACCTAAACATGCGGCATTGGAGGTGGATGGAGTTCCAGGGTGACTACACCTTCAAGATACATTATGTGCCTGGGAAAGGCAATGCGGTTGCGGATGGGTTGAGTCGTAGGGATCCCGCGCAGGCTAACTGGTTGTTGATACATGATGAGCATTTAGATCGTGATTTGGAGGCATTAGAGATCTCTTGTGTTGACAAGCAGGCTAGTGTCGAAGCGTAATTGAACTGGACAGAGGTGTAGTATGATCTTGCTGATAGGATTCGGCAAGCTCTGGATGGGGAAAACATCATGAAGCAGATCATGGATGAGGCTTTGGATTGGTCAAATTCCCAATTTATTATTAAGGATGGACTGTTATGGAGGGACAGTCGTCTGCGCGTCCCAAGTGTGGGT
The DNA here is from genome assembly GCA_039513925.1 of Platanthera zijinensis. Classification (NCBI taxonomy): domain Eukaryota; kingdom Viridiplantae; phylum Streptophyta; class Magnoliopsida; order Asparagales; family Orchidaceae; genus Platanthera; species Platanthera zijinensis. Next base: position 126,432,522 of record CM077096.1, read on the forward strand.
AAACTACAGGAGGAATTGATGTACGAGGCTCATCATACTAAGTACTCGATTCACCTGGGGAGCACAAAGATGTTTAGAGATATGAAAAAGTTGTTCTGGTGGCCAAGACTTAAAAAGGACGTAGCACTTTATGTAGCGAAGTGTCAAACATGCGTCTTGGTGATGGCGGAGTGCTAGAAGCCTGGAGGTTTCGTGAAGTCCTTACCTATCCCAGAGTGAAAGTTCGACGATATTTCAATGAATTTCGTGCATGGGTTGCCAAGGTCGCAGAAGGAAACGACGCCATCTGGGTGATCGTAGATAGATTGACGAAGGTGTCGCACTTCATTCTGAATAGGAAGGATGATTCGGTGGATAAACTGGCAAAACTTTACGTAGATAACAATGTTTGATTGCACGGTGTGCCCCGCAGCATCGTGAGTGACCGGATGGGCGCTTCACGTCCAATGACTAGAGGTTAGTGCATCAATTGTTGGGAACCAAGCTGTATTTCAGCACGGCCTTTCATTCGCAGATGGATGGTCAAACCAAGATGGTCAACAGGACGATGGAGGACATGCTTCGCATGTACGTCCTGGATTTTGGAAATCGGTGGGAAGATCACCTGTACATGGTGGAGTTTTATTATAACAATAGCTACCAAGCGAGTATTCAAATGGCACCCATCGAGGCCCTGTACGGTAGAAAATATCACAAGCCGTTGTCATGGTTGGAAACGGGTGAGTCGAAGCTGTACACACGACAAGAAGTGGAAGATGCCACTTTGTTGGTACAAACAGTACAAGAATGATTGCTGATCACTCAGGATAGGGAGTCTAAATACTATAATGCCAAGCATAGGAATATTAAGTTCGCTGTTGGTGACTAGGTATATTTGAAAATTAAGCCGTTCAAGGGTGTCACACGGGTACGACGCTTGAAGAAGCAGAGTTCAAGGTACCTTGGACCGATTGAGATACTAGAGCGAATTTGTGACACGGCTTATCAACTGAAGTTATCAGTCGAATTGAGTGGTCTACATGACGTATTCCATATATCGATGTTGCGGAAGGCAGTGCAAGAGCCTTCGCAAGTGATTTTGGTCAATCAGGAACCTATTAATAATGGGTTGACGACGAAGGTCAAGCCCGTTCGCATTGAGGACTTTGAAGTCAAGTGACTTCGTAACAAATACATCAGGATGGTCAAAGTCCGTTGGGACAACTGCAGTCATGAGGAGCTTTCATGGGAGCGAGAGCAGGTCATGCTTAAGGAGTATCACGAGCTATTCCGCTTAGGTCCCATTTAATTTTGTGTACCTTTCCATCTAATTTCGGGACAAAATTCATTTAGGGGGGGGGGAATTGTAACGCCCCAAAACTAAAAAAGAAACGGATAGCATTTTAAGGCCAAATTGGTGCATGCATTGGTTTATACGGCCTATGGAATGGGTGTGTCAGAAGCTGACATGGGCGTGTCAGTAGTAACATGGGCCTGTCTGAGCCCTTGTCCTGCTTTGTGTTAGCAGGGCGGTATAAAGTGAGGAACACGGCCTGTGATACGGACGTTTCCAAAGCCGTGTCCTTCTCTATTTTTTACCGGCCAGTGTCGATTGATGAAAATGTCCTGGGACACCGGCGTGTCCGAGGACGTGTCCTGGTCGGGATGCAATAGTTTCCTGTGTCAGTTGAGGAACACGCCCTATGGCACGGGCGTGTTAGAAGCTGACATGGGCGTGTCAGCAGTAACACGGGCATGTCTGAGACCGTATCTTGCTCTATATTTGATGATCGTGTTCAGATTGTGAGACACGGCCTGTGACACGGGCGTGTCACAAACCGTGTTCGGCCCAAGAAAGTGATTTTCAATACGATTCGTGGCCGTTTGTTTCCTTCAATTAGGATCCAATTGTCAAAAAATCTCCCTGCTATTTTAAGGCCGAGAGTCGAGGGTTAAACCCTCATTTCTCTTAGGTCTTTCTCTTTCTAAAGAGTTAGAGAGTGAGGAGAGAAAGGAAGAAGGAGAAGGAGGAATCCGGCCGCCGGTGGAGCTTCGGAGCCCCAAATCACGAGCCGAGTCCAGATCCGGGGAGGCGAGGTCGTTGCGGTTCTTTTCATCCGTCTAGTTTCTTTTTTCTCCATGAGACCAAAGCGAACGCTAGGGTAACGATTCTCTTCTTGGACATGTGCAGTCCACCTCCTTTTTTCATAGGAAACCCTCTCTCGCGAGTGTGCGGTGAGTGTGTGGTATTCCTTCGGGTGGACATGAATAATCCCCATAGTTTTGTATATAGAGTCCAGAATCGAAGTACAGACATAGGCATGGTGTGTGAAGCATACCAGGACAAGTTGGTCTGGATCGGTGATGTTTTCATTATGCATGGATAGCCGGAGAAGACTCAGTGCTGAATTTTTTCGGGTTTCTATGCGGTAGATTGTAGCAGGGAGTCTTGGGGATTAACTCCAAGGTGTACCCGAAAATCTGGGTAGAAGCGAAGTTCTGCCGTTTTGGTGGCCTGGGAGCCAGCCTTGTATATAGCCCGGCTATGTACTGTTGTATGATCGATACATTGGGATTCAGCGAAGCTTGACCCGCACTGATGGCTAAATTGTCGTGGTGAGGTGAGCAACGGGCTGGTGGAACCTTACCCACTCCAAGTGGTTCGGTTAAAGCGACCTAAGGTACATGGGACTTACCGATGGCTTGGAGAGCGAGTCTAGGCTTCGGCTGAAAGGACTTTAATGCTCACGATGTTTGCCGTCCTGGGGGCGGTTGTAGAGCTGCAGGACGGACCGAGTTTGGACCGGCTTCACCGAGTAAGTGCCCTGAAAGCACGGGGTGTGTGGCCGTGCGAGCATACACCTGTGGCGTATTTTGCTGATTTTGTACTTTCACTATAATGTTTGGATATGCCATTAAATGTCGGGAAGGAGCACCGCCACCCTAAGTAAGGGGTGGGGTCGTTATATTTGGTTAGCTTTAGCTGACAATTGCTTTTGTTTGTCACCGCTGCGGTGGAATGTTGTTTGCAGGTGCTGCGGAGCCTAGTGGCAAGTAGCGGGCTGAAGCCCTTGTTGCTGAGCCGGCCCTTGAAGGCCAAAGAGAATTTTTACACTTTATGCTCTTGCGTGACCAGCCAGCGTGTTGATGTATGGAAGACATTTATCGTTTAAGTAAACTCTTGTAAGGCCATAAGGCACCCTATTTGGTGTATTTGTACTGCCATTGCTACTTTGGGTTTTAGTGGACATTCATGCTATGGTTTGGGTTCTTTACTCTTCAACCTTTAACATACTTCTGCTAGAATGTACTCTGTGTAGGACACATTATTTTGGATGGATGGTTTCATTTAGTAACCCTTCGGTCTGTCTATAGTGACGGATAGGAGTATTACATGGTCGCTCAAGGATACTCTCAAATCGATGGTGTCGATTTTGAGGAGTCTTTTTCATCAGTTGCTCATCTTATCCATTCGTATGATTTTGGTATTTACAAGTTTTAAGCAAATGAAGTTATATCAAATGGATGTTAAGAGCACATTCATAAATGGGTAAATATTAAAGAAAAAGTGTATGTTGAGCAACCACCCGACTTCAAGAATGATAATCACCTAGATCATGCATACAAACTAGTGAAAGCCCTATATGTACTAAAGCAAGCACCCTGTGCTTGGTATGATATACTTACAACATTTCTCTTAGAACATGAATTTAGGATGGGTAGTATAGATACTATACTTTTTGTAAAGCATAGTGGTTCCGATTCGAGTTTACTGCAAATCTATGTAGACGATATAATTTTTGGTGCCATAAATGAGAGTTTATGTAAAGAATTGTTGCACAAATGCAATCAAAACTTGAAATGAGCTTAGTTGGAGAATTAACCTATTTCTTAGGTTTTCAGATTTCTCAACAAAACGATGGAATTTTCATAGGACAATCAACACACATACAAGATATGCTTAAGCGATTCGGCTTTGAAAATCTAAAACAAGCAAAAACACTAATGAGCACATCACTAAACTAAGAAAGGATAAAAGTGGCATTTCGGTGGATCAAACACTATTTAGAGGTATGATCGGATCACTATTATATATAAGTGCTTCTAGACCCGATATTATGTTCGTAGTGTGCCTTTGTGCTAGATATCAAGCTAATCCAAATAAATCTCATCTTAAAGCTGTTAAGCACATCTTTAGGTATCTCATAGGCAACCAAAATCATGGTCTTTGGTACCTATCACTTCCTTGGTCCGACAATTGTTTTATGGTCAAGTAGGAAATAGAACTCAATTTCCCTCTCCACTGCTGAAACTGAGTATATAGCCCCAGGAAGTTATTGCACTCAAGCACTTTGGATGTCACCGACATTGGAGGACTTCAGCCTATATTTTAAGAATGTTGACATTAGGTGCGACAACAAGAGTGCCATTGACTTGATGAATAATCCGATGCACCACTCTCGCTCCAAACATATTGACGTTCATCATCACTTTATCCGAGACCACATTAAGAAAGAGAACGTGAAAGTGAGATTCATTAGGACTGACGATCAACTTGCTGATATCTTTACAAAACCCCTCCCTGACGCTTGTTTTTCTTTACTTCAAATAGAACTGTGCATTTTGGATCTCTCTGCTTAATCGTGCCACAATCTTTACTAACATCGGGGCAGGCGCTGACGGTAAGTTGGCTGCCTGTTTTTTATTTGTCTATGTTTGTGTTTTTTTGTCCCTCTGTTTTTTTGGTTGCCTTATTTTTAAAAAAACCAAATAATTTTTTTGAAATATCTCAAAACTCAAAAAACATGTTTTTCTCTTTAGTTTGGTTTGTTTGATTTGTTAAAATAAAAAAATTTATAAAACCCCAAAAACACAAAAATATGCTTTTATGTTTGCATGATTTTCATGTTTTATGTACTTTATTTAAATCAAAAATTCAAAAAATATATATCTATAATAAATTGGCACCATCTGCGTGTTGGACATGCATGACTAGAACCTAAAGCATAACAATTACGAGTAATATTTGATTTAGGATTGTTAATCCCCATTAACATTATCTGATTATGTCATGATGTGACTAATATATAGGTAGTTAGCTACTGAGTGCGACTAGACAGGATAGTGTATGTTGAATAAGCCTCTAGGTATATGTGAGGATTTAGGTAGCGTAATGACATTATAATATTCACACATCCCTAAAAAATTCACTCGTGTAGAAATTAATGCTTACATGTTATAACTCGTGATATTGTGTCTAACATACTAGAAATAATTTGAACAATCAATGTCACGATGTTCACTCTGTGTATAATGTTTAGAGCATTGAGCCAATATTCTATTAAAAATGTCGTTTGTATACAAGTTAAAGTGTATCTATCTATATGGGTAGATTTCGATTGATACGGGGTCCTTGAACTCAAAAATGATATAAAATTGATAGTGAAAAAAATGAAAACAAATTGGGTAAATCATATACTATCAAATCATGTGTCAAGGATACCCCCAAGCGCTACTCATTCCTCCTGATAAGTATTCATGAGCATTGTGAAGATGAGCACCTTGGTCTAACGAAACGCTTTGATCTTGTAAAAAGACTACAAATTGATGTAGTGCCCCTTGTTTTCGTCTTGGTATGAAGTAGATAGAAACGTGACATGGTTGTTTCACTTTATTTCTCTTGTGCTAGCATATTGCATTATTGAGATAAAACATATATTCATGACTATTTCTACTGGATGCATTTATCTATAATGCTACACGTACATGTGTCATTACTCTATCTAAAGCTTCCATGCATAAGAATTGGACTTACACTGCATTATATGTCTATAACACATATGTACAAGCACATGATTTCTACTCCTAACTCTTCAGATTTTACACTGTATTAACTCTATAAATCTCCTAGCATTGTACTCCAAATCATGTGTATTTAGTTTCACTTGTGCTGTCCAAATTTCTTTTACTATGAAAAGCTTTTCAAATCAATTAATTTTTTTTCTTATGTTGGGTAGGTCCATATTCATTGTGTTCCACTCCAATTTTGCCCATACTGCTTATGATTTTTGATGTAGGTGTGCCCATTTTCTCATCTCTTTGTTTTTACGAGACAGGTTCGTTAATCACCAACCCTTTCAATAATATCAAAAGGGGGAGAAGTTAAGTGTTCATTCGTATATCCAATGATATGTCGGTTGAGTGTTGAGTGTTCATGAGTGTATCCAATACTCAGTTACTTATGGGAAGATCTCATATAGGGGGAGAACACTTGTAGAGGGAGCATATTTGTAAGGGGAGTCGTATTGATTATTTCAACCTACTATCTTTCACGCTTACTGATTGGATATCACTATGCCATATTGTTACTGTTTTATATCTCATGAACGGAATTTAAAATTATCAAAAAGAGGAGTTTGTTGGAACCTATGGTTCTCATCTCTTTAGTTTGACAATATCAAATCCCGTGTTGTATTTGATCATACGTGTGTTGGGTATAGTGTGTAGGTTTACAGATACAAAAGAACAAGAAAATAACCTTTTGTGACCTACCGCCGAGCGCTAGCACTACCACCAGCACAAGCATGAATTTAATTTTACAAGAGCTCTCAGTGACTACCGTACAGTGCTAGCTTCATACCACGCCATAGTAGCGCAAAAAGCGGAAAATATTTATTTTGATATTTTTCCAAATCTGCTGGATAGTTGTCACCTTCATGCGTATCGACCTACTATCAAGCACTAGTTTTGCCGCCAACGGTAGCTTATTTTTCAAAGACATATAAATTCATGTGTTTCATTTCCTGGACTAGAGATTACAAGGAGAACAATTCATTCTAGGGTTCAGTCGCCATCCGGAGAAGGATGAACTTTCATCTCCGCTGAAGGAAAAACATTGTTTCTTCCTCTTGATCATGAATGAAGAACACCGGCAAACGAAATATTCAATGACCATTCGCGGTTGAATGATTACAATGAGAATGATATTCAAGAGCATCGATCGTGAACCATTCCTTGGAGGAGTTCTACATTTGAGAGAGATAGTTTCCAAACTCTTTGTATTTCATTTGGATTTTCTTTATTGTCTAGTCGTTTGTGTGTGAGGAAAATTGACTGGGGGTCGTCGAAATCCGTGAAGGGTTTCATGAGAAATCTTCCCAGTGAGAGACGTCTAAATCGGGTGATCTATTGTGAGGAAAATCGATCGGGGGGTCATTGGAATCCGTGAAGGGTTTCGTGAGAAATCATCCCAATAAGGGACGTCTAGATCTGGGGATCTAGTGGAGCTTTAAGACCCTTCCAAAAAGGAAGGTAAAGAGATGGCTCAAAGACTTTTCTGGGGGGAAGGGAGAGATCCAATCGGTCCAGGTAGAGGTTCGGTATAGAAACAAAAGGATAAATTTGTATTTCATCGCTTTCGCTCTCCGACGTCATGGAGATCTAGTTGTTTTTTTACTATAAATCACTTTCATCATTCTTGAAAAAATTTATTGTTCGTTCTTTCTGTTGAAGTTGGAGATCGGGCGGTCTGTCGGTCTGGCTTGGCGGGTTATTGACCGGGCGGTCTGGCGGTTTGCCTTCAGCGGTTTGGTTGCTGTGTTGAGCTCTGAGGTCCAAGCGGTCTAGCGGTCTGTTACTGGCGACTTGGAGACCACGCGGTCTAACGGTCTCACATGGCGGCTTGTCTCTCTCTGGCAGTGGCCGAGCGGTTAGCCCTTCTGTCTAACCGCGCGGCTTGTTCCGGTCTGTTATTCTAGCCGCCCAGATTTTTTGTATAGTTTTAGTCCCACATCTCTTATTTGTATTCTATCTTCTCTCCTCCATTCTATATAAGGGAGGCCATACCTTTGTAATAGATACCTTTTTCTGATAATAAAATTTCAGTTATACACTTTCCGGCTTGTTTTAGTTCGCTTCTCACATGGTATCAGAGGAATCGATCCTTTCCTCCTGATTCTGTGCCCCTCTCTATCCGCACGACTTGCTTCTCCGGCTTGCGCCCTGTCCGCACGGTCTCCTTGTCGTTGCCCTCTGTGTGCGCGACCTGTTCGCTGCGATCTGTCGCCTTGTTCGCCGCGACCTATCACCGTGTGCCTTGCCCTCTCTTGTGCTTCTGTTCGAGCGGACTGTCTGCTTGCCGCTCGACTTCTTCCCCTCTTCTTGATACTGCGGCTTGGTCGTGGTCTTTCTGGCCGCTGGTGTTTGACATCCTGACTGCTGTAGTTCCTCTCCTGCCTATCCGCGCGGCTTGTTTCCTAACCGCGCGGCTTCCTGTTGTTTGCTCTTATGGCTCTTTCTGATGCTTCCACTGCCACCACTCCTGCCGCCACCCCTGTAGCCAATCCGGCTCTGCCTCTACCTCCTACTCCTTCCGGGAACCTTGGCACCGTTTCCAAGCTTGTCGGCTCCAACTACCCGGATTGGAGCGTCTCTTTCACCTTTCTCCTTCGCTCGCAACGCAAACGCCACCATCTCATTGATGACCCTCCACCTACCACTTCACCTCTCTTTGATGACTGGGATGCGAGTGACGCTCTTGTGCGTACTTGGCTCGCTAACAGTCTATCTGATGAGTGCCTTCCCGTCATCCATCATGATGAGACGGTGAAGGCCGCTTGGCTTCATCTTGCTGCTTTGTATTCCAAAAGGGCTCAGACGTCCCGCATCTTTACGTTGTATGCGGACCTCTTTGCCCGGCCTACCTTGTCTCCTGCTGCTGCCTACCAACAAGTTCAAGCTCTTGGGGCTGAGATTCTTCAGAATCGCCCCTTTTCTGCGGATCTTGCTCAACAACACAAGCACTTCCAGGAGCTTCTGGTTGTGTGTTAACTGCTCCGTCTTCCTGACACTTATGACATGATCCGCCAACAAATTCTGGGTGAGGCGGAATCTCCTACTTTAGATGCCACCGCTACTCGCATCGCCGCTGTCACCTCTCTACTTCAGCACCCGCTTCTGCCCGCTCCTTCTCCTCCGGATAACTATGCTCATCAAACTCAGCAGAGTGGCTCTGGTAGCCGCAGTCATCAGTCTGGCGGACGTCCTTCTTCCCGCTACCTTTGCTCTCACTGCGGCCACACCGGACACACTCTTGACCGCTGCTGGACAAAGTATCCCCATCTTCGCCCCTCGGGTGACTCTTCCGCCTCCTCTTCCAAGCCGTCTGCTTTCGTGGTCACATCATCAGGTAGTGCCCATGTGGTCACTCAAGGTAAATGGCTTATCGACTCCGGTGCCACTAATCATATGATGGGCAATCCTCAGTGCTTCTCTCTCCTCGAACAGCATGATCGGTTTCCCCTGGTCCGCATTGCAGACGGTTCTCCCTCCCCGGTTCATGGGTCGGGAGTGGTTCATGTTACTCCGTCCCTTCGGCTAGAGGACACTCTCTATGTGCCCAAGTTTCCGTGAAATCTGTTGTCGGTTACTTTTTTGTGCAAGCAGCTTCAATGTTCTGTAACGTTTACTCCATCTTCTTGTTCTTTTCAGGATCCGAGCTCCCAGCGGACGATTGCTACTGGGACTGAGAGCGGCGGCCTCTACTTCCTCGACAACGTTTCCGCTTTGTCCGCCTTCTCTTCTTCTTGTACGGATCTTCTCCAGTGGCATCTCCGTCTCGGTCATCCTCCACCACGACTTCTATATCAGCTTCTGCCCCACCTCCCTCGCTCCAATACTCCTCTCAACTGCGAAGCATGTCAACTTGGAAAGCATCATCGTTCCTCCTTCCCGCCGAAGCAAGGTCGGGGCTCTACCCGTCCATTTGATCTAGTCCACTCCGATATCTAGGGACCTGCTCCTACCCTTACTATTGATCGGGGTAGTTCTTATTTTGTAACCTTTATTGATGATTTTTCTAGATGTACTTGAGTGTATCTCTTACGAGATCGATATGAACTTTTTAATGTATGGACCTCCAATTATCATTTAATCAAAAATCAGTTTGGTGTTGGTATTAAAACTTTTCGCTCTGATAATGCACAAGAGTACTTAAGTCATGCTTTTATCTCTTTCTGTGTCCAACATGGCATTATTCATCAGACAAGTTGTGTCTATACATCCCAACAAAATGGGGTGGCGGAACGCAAAAACCGTCACCTCCTCGATGTTGCTCGCACATTGATGACTCAAATGCATGTCCCTCGCTCATATTGGGGCTATGCTGTTCTTCTTGCCTGCTATCTCATCAATCGCTTTCCCTCCTCCATTCTCAAGGGAAATATCCCTTTTTCCATCCTTTATCCAGGCAAGGAGGCTTTTCCTCTCCCTCTCTGAATCTCTGGGTGCACTGCCTTTGTGCATGCCCCATCTGTCACCCGTGATAAGCTCTCCCCTCGCTCCACCAAATGTGTCTTTCTGGGGTACTCGGCCACTCAGAAAGGCTACTGCTGCTTTGATCCTGTTCTTCGTAAGCAGTTCGTCTCCGCTGACGTTACCTTCTTCGAGAATGCCTCCTACTTCTCGGATGACTCCTCTTCTCTTCCCTCCACCTCTGATTCTCCTGTTATTCCGTTCGTTCCCTCGTCTCCTACTGCGATATCCGACCCTCCTCCATCTCCGCCCACTCCTCTCCCCCCGCCTCTCTCTCCGCCTCCATCTCCCTCATCTCCGTTGCCGTCGCTCTCTCCTCCCGGGCCAGCTCTCTCTGCCACGGATGCTCTGGATGCCGAGGAGCCCGCCGACCTGGATCTTCCTGTAGCTCTTCGCAAAGGGGTGCGGACGTGTACCATACACCCCCTTGCTGCTGTTGTTTCATATGATCGTCTTACCCCTTCTCGCAGGGCCTTTGCACTGGCTATCTCTGCTACTACCACACCTCGTTCCTACCAGGAGGTCCTTGTCATTCCTCACTGGAAGATGGCCATGGATAAGGAAATGGCGACCCTCACAGAGCGGGGTACCTGGACTCTTGTCCCTCCTCCCTTTGATACAGATGTTGTTGGTTGTCGCTGGGTCTTTGTGGTAAAATTTGGCCCAGATGGCACTGTGAACCGTTACAAAGCTCGCCTGGTGGCTAAGGGCTTTACTCAAACCTATGGGGTTGATTACTTTGACACGTTCTCTCCCGTGGCTCGTCTCAGCACTATACGGGTCCTTCTCTCTATGGCGGTCAACAAAGATTGGCCACTTTCCCAGCTGGTAATCAAGAATGCCTTCCTTTATGGTGATCTTCAGGAGGCCGTCTACATGGAGCAACCTCCAGGGTATGTTGCTCAGGGGGAGACACGAGTATGCCGGCTACAGAAGGCAATCTATGGCCTCAAGCAGAGCCCTTGAGCTTGGTTTGACAAGTTCAGCGGCATCGTGGCGGCCATTGGTTTTGCTCGCAGCGCTACTGATCACTCTTTATTTATTCGCAAAACCTCTTCGGGACTGGTGGTTCTTGCAGTATATATTGATGATATTCTTCTCACTGGTGATGACCAGGAAGGGGTAGCCTTGACAAAGCGGCATCTTCGCCAACATCTAGTCACGAAAGATATGGGTTCTCCGAAGTACTTTTTGGGGATCGAAATCTCTTGGAAGCCCAACTCTTTAGTCCTCTCTCAGCGTAAGTATGCTCTTGATATTTTAAAAGAAGCAGGATTGATTGGGGCCAAACCTGCTAGATGTCCCATGGCTGTTGGAGAAGACAAAACCTGGACAGATGATTCGCCTCTTCTTTCAGATGCTTCGCGGTACAGGCGTCTGGTTGGTAAGCTCATATACCTCACCGTGACTAGGCCCGACATTTCCTATGCTGTGGGCAAGGTGAGTCAATTCATGCAAGCTCCCAAGGAGTGCCATCTACAGTCCGCCTTGCGGATCTTGGAGTACGTCAAAGCAGCCCCTGGGAAAGGATTGCTCTTTCAGAAGAATGATCATATGAGGGTTGAAGCTTACTCAGATGCGAGTTACACTGATGACAAAGGGGACCGCAAGTCTACCTCCGATTTTTGTACCTTTGTTGGGGGCAATCTGGTAAGCTGGAAGAGCAAGAAGCAATCTGTTGTCTCCAGGTCCAGTGCTGAAGCAGAGTATCGGAGTATGGCATCGACCACTTGTGAGCTGAAATGGCTACGGGCTCTCATGTTGGATTTAGGAGAGGTCTACAACCATCCTCTACCTATGTTCTGTGACAACAAGACTGCTATATACATCTCCAAAAATCCAGTCTTCCATGAGAGAACCAAGCACATTGAGGTCGACTGTCATTTCATTCGTGAAGAGATTCTGAAGGAACAAATTTGCACCCCCTTCGTCACGTCTGAAAAAGAGCTGGCTGACATCTTCACCAAGCCAGTATCCGCCTCGTTTCTTCATATATGTGACAAGCTGGGCATGATCGACATATATGCTCCAGCTTGAGGGGGAGTGTTGAAGTTGGAGACCGGGCTGTCTGTCGGTCTGGCTTGGCGGGTTATTGACCGGGCGGTCTGGCGGTTTGCCTTCAGCGGTTTGGTTGCTGTGTTGAGCTCTGAGGTCCAAGCGGTCTAGCGGTCTGTTACTGGCGACTAGGAGACCACGCGGTCTAACAGTCTCACATGGCGGCTTGTCTCTCTCTCTGGCAGTGGCCGAGCGGTTAGCCCTTCTGTCTAACCGCGCGGCTTGTTCCGGTCTGTTATTCTAGCCGCCCAGATTTTTTGTATAGTTTTAGTCCCACATCTCTTATTTGTATTCTCTCTTCTCTCCTCCATTCTATATAAGGGAAGCTATACCTTTGTAATAGATACCTTTTTCTGATAATAAAATTTCAGTTATACCATTTCCGGCTTGTTTTAGTTCGCTTCTCACACTTTCTCTTCTCGCAATTTCGTGATTGTATGCCGGTAGATCTTTAAAGGTTGTGTGAGCCTCTATAAGGTGAAGTTTTACTAATAAAAATGACTTCTGTGACCTAAATTCATGTGCTAGCAAGCTAACGCCGCGTGGTAGCCTCCAGAAATAGTTTTCATAGGTAAAACTACTTTTAATTTTTGAATTAATCTTAAAACCTTATTCACCTCCCCTCTAAGTTTGGTCACCTAATCCAATAGACTCCTCCCCTAGCTGACTCACTGAGGGAAGGAGCTCCCTCCGGCGTGGTCCTGGCCAAGCACTGCCGGTCGTCGCCTGAAAATTACATATAGAGGATTTTTTCATGGAACTTGGTGCTATTGCGGCAGCGCTCCAATAGTCAACGTTCCTATGCGACACGTCCGAGAGTTAGAGAGGGAGGTGAGGAGGAGGTCCTATTTTGTTTGGGGGCTTCTGGGAGCATCTGGCGAGATCCGTCTTTAATGGTGTTGTATGACGGTAGAACTCGTGTGGGCTTTGCTTATGAGCTAGGGTTCAGGCAGAGGGGAGCTTGGGGTTAAATGGTCTCAGGGAGAGGTGTACATTCCTTTGTTGTAAGGGGATTCCTTTTATTAAACTTAAAGAGGGCTCCCTACCCCATTCACACAGTTTGAGAGTAAAAATCCATAGGGAAAAATCTTGGGCTTCATTCCAACTACCATGGGATAGATGACAGTTCCCCATTGGGGGGTTGTACTCCCTAGGGGCCTAGAATAAGCTTTTAGGCATGTGGGGAGAGGGAGAGGGAGAGAAAGAAAGAGAGAGAGTGAGAGAGAGAAGGAGGGTGGGCTTATTCTTAGCTGTACCCAAGGACCCTTACTCTTGCTGGAATTCATGGCCTATATAGGGCTTAGGTTGGGACTAAGGGTGGCCTAAATGGGTGGAATCAAGTGGAGCTTAATTAAAATATGAAAAATCGAAAATTTAAGGTTTTGAACAAATTCATCCCTTGGGTTGGTCCCTCATGTATGTCAAGGTCAAGGTAAGTTCTAGTCGTCGAGTGACGAGCCAAAGTTGGGTTATTTTAGTAATACCAGTGTGAGCATGATTTTTAGAGCGCCCTAAAGCTTATTTTATCTGGTGTTGATCTGATGACATCAAAACCGAGCGCAACAAACTTTGTTGATCTCGTATTGACCAGACGAGTCAAATATATCTTATTGGGGTCAAATCTGAGTTCATTTGCCCATTATTCAAAAATGGCATCGTCGTGACGTGTAATAATAAAAAATGGTCATATTTTCCATATGACCTCAAATTGAGACAAAACAAGTTTTCTTGCACTTGTATTCACTATACAAGTCTATAACTATCATAACTCAAATCAGAGTTTGTATGCCTAATATCCAAATTTCACATCTTTGTGATGTGCTACTCAATGCGGTCATATTCTCCATATGACCTGATAGTTTATAGTTAGTGGTAGTCTAACTCACCTAGAGGGGGGTGAATAGGTGGCTTTCCCTTTAATTATATTCTTTTCTACTTTAGAAGATTTTAAGAAAAGTGAGAACAAAATACAAACACACAGCAAGCACACAATGATTTATAGTGGTTCCCCAAGGTCTGGGTATATCCACTATCCCTCTACACCTATCTAGAAATGAGCTAGACTAGACAAACTCATCCAAATACTCAACTCCTTGAGCTTACAACTTTGATCCTTCAGGATCTCTCAGATCTTCCCCATATCCTACCTTAGATTTATCAAGAAGTCCTACCTCAGGCACATAGGCCCTACAACTCAGAGTGATCCAACATCTATAGCTCAGAACCCTCCAGGTTTCCTACCTCAGACTTATTCCTAGGTCCTACCTTAGATTTACCCAAAAATCCAACCACTTAGACTATGAGCATATCCTTATAACTAAGGCACAAAGGCCCTACAACTCAGGTACAAAGGACCTACAACTCAGTCACAAAGGCCCTACAGCTCAGACACATAAGCTCTATAGAAAGTGTAATTAAGTATTACAACTGAAGTCTAAAAAGAATAGACCTTGAAGCTATAAAACTTCTGTTGTTCTTGCTTTGACGAAAAGATCTGGAGCAAGTCCTTGAATAGAATAATCTTCAGGTTATATAGGTTAGGACTTGCTCCACCTTGATCTTCTTCTCTAGCTGATGAAAGAAGATCTATCTTGAGTCAGAAGAATGACTCTCCTTATTCTTCTAAAAGTATTCAGCAAGAACTATCTTCTTCTTTTCTCAGAGCGCCATTGAACTTCTCTTGATTTTCACTTGGTTTTTCAGCATTGTTCCATTGCCGTAAAATTTCCTCTTTATACTCTCTGATAATCTGCAACGTCCCCAGTAAACGTCTTGTCAATAGCTTGGATAGGAATAGATTATTTTATCCTAACTTTAAGTGCCACCACCACATTTGAATCCTTCCAGTCTGTATAGGATCAACGATAACATTTTTAATCATCTCCATGGTAACGTTGAGTGGAAACTTCATTCTCAGCATTATCTGCTTTGGCGCTGAGTTATACGGCTTTCAGCAGCTTCTCTACAGAATCACTGAGATAAGACTTTATTCTTAGTGGTATGTCACTAATATACCTACTTAGTGGTATATAAATGATATAGTTGACACTTATATACTATCTCGGTGGTATAACCCGTCTTTGCTCTAAACTTGTTATAGAGTCAATAATCCAGCATAGACATGAAGTAGATGTACCATCAAATATAATATGCACTTAGCATTATAGGTGATGCATCTGCAAATCTAGGAATAATGAGGGTAATATTCGCAACAATCTCTCCCTATTTGAAGAAGGCAGAACACACTTCAATGCTAAGGTGCATTAACTAATAAATCAACATTTGACAATAATATAACAGATCAAATTGTCAACACAGGCATCATGATAATAGCAATAGAATTGTTATCACAGATAAGTATCAAATAAAATATTATCACAAACAAAATAACATCAAGCACAAGGCACAAAGTATAAATCATTCCAGATATATATAAAACCATGTTCACTGAGACACATAAGTCCATTATAGTTTTAATATTGGTATATCAAAAGAATTTTATATTTATCAAGATTCTTGCTGCTTGTCTAGTGGTTGGCTAGCTGAATCAGTTCTCATCCTCTTTTGTGTTGATCCTGATCTTTCTCCTTGAGCAACAACCATCCTTTCAGCTTGTTTGGCTTTGTTGTCTTGTCTCTTGAAGTACAAGAAGGCCTTGGGAATGTACTTGGAGGGCATCCTTCTTAGATTGTTTGTCCTCGCCAAGTTTTCTTTGAAAACTCTTTCTCTTAGGGAATTCCTTTCAAGGTGCTTGATCCAATCTTCACTAAGATATATACTGCTAATATTTTTTAGAATTTGGCCATGACTGATACTGGCATTGATTATGATATTCCTTGAGTCATCACTCCAATGCTCATAATCTGGATCATCAGCTTGTTCAGCTCTCCTTTTTTCCATAAATTCTTCATATAACATCAAGCTGGGAATTTGTCGAGTGAACTCAAGGCCACTGGACGATAATTAGATCAGGCCTGTAGTGAATACAGGAAATTCGTTGAGTGAACTCTAGAGGACTTGTGAATTTGTCGAGAGTACTCAACGAATTCGTCTAGTGAACTCGAGAGGACTTGCGAATTAATCGAGAGGACTCGAAGAATTTGTCGAGCGAACTCGAGAGGACTTGTGAAATTTGTCGAGATATTCATCGAAAGGACTCGTGAATTCATCGAGAGGGTTCGACAAAATTTGTCGAGAGATTTGTAAAGAGGACTCGATGAATTCGTCTAGTGAACTTGAGAGGACTTGTGATATTCGTCAAGATATTCATTGAAATTACTCATGTAACGGTCTCAATGCACTCGATCATTCGTCAAGTATACACGATGAATGGACTTGGCATTTTTCTGTATTTACTCTATTCATGGTCTGGAAGGAAAATGCGGACTGCTATACCTCGGGAACTGTTCATACGATGCGTAAATGTCCTATCTTTTCAAAAAAAGTAATTTTGACATATAATAGATCGATCTAATGGAAAAGTGACACATGACATGAAAACTTTCAACCCTAAATCACCAGCCATTTATTTAAAAGGGATAATCCAAACCCTAAGGGATTTCTTCATCAGCCGACTCCTTCTCCCTTTTCCTTAAGAATGAAGTTGAAGCTAAGACACTGCTGCAATTGCATCAAGGAGACAAACACGATACATAGCCGCGAATCAGGTGAGCTTCCTACCCTCTACCTTGGTACGAGATCCTTAGATCCAGAAATGTAGGAGATACATCAGCTCAAGAGAGCTTAGTTTGAGAGTTTAATGGAGTTTTCATAGGAAGGGACAATGCTAGAACTTTCATTCTAGGGCGTCGATCAATGCGAGAATGTCTTCAATCATCTCCTCTCTTCATTACGAAGATGACGGACTTTATTTCATGAAGATCATTAGTCTAATGAGGGAGAATGGGAGGAGAGAAGTTGGACGTGCCTTGTATGATGGCTGGAGGAAGGAGACAAACCAAAGTCGTTCATCTGTCTTTACGATGTGTGAAGAAAGTGCTGAACAGAAATATGTTTTCTGTGCGCAGTAAACTTAAAACCTAATTTTAGGTATGATCCTATCTTATTCAGGCTTTATACTCAACATTAAAGTTGTATCTCTTAGAAATACCTTTCCAACGGATGGTTACACATTTTCTGAAGAGTTCTGTAGCTCCCTAAAAGTACAACCGAAGTTGCTGCGTTGAAATGACGTTTGTACAGGATGTGTTCTGTCCAAGTGTACACAGCCAGACTGAAACCCAATTTTAGGTGTGATAAATTTATATATGGACCCATGCTCAACACAAAAGTGGTAGCCCTCGGGATGACCTTTCCAACAGATGGTTACACTTTTTTTTGAGGACTGTAGCTCCCATAAATTTAGTTTTACTAAACTTATGTCGTGAACATACAGATTTTATAATTTGCGAAGTTATCTCATAATATTATTTGTCAGATGCTTATGAAATATGGGCGACATACACCTGATGATATTTTGCTAAGCCCCATTGAGTTTCATAAGATTTGGAGAAAAATGAGTTGAGATATTGTTAATCACTTCTTATAAGTTATTGTGCTATGAATAAATATATTGGAACCTTATCGGGGCTAAAAGCTTGTGGACATGATCGAAATGCTATACCTGAGCTATGGCAAAAATATCAGTGGATTTGGTAATGATATGTCTCACTTAATAGTTTCGTGATTATTGATCTTATATGATGGAATATGTGACGATTGAGATTATGATGTGGGAACGAATAGTTTTGGATTTTTTTATTGATCAATGCTATTTTGTTATGTTGAATTTAATTGATAGTTTAACTTTCAAGACAGCCTAAACACCTAGAGGGGGGGGGGGGGTGAATAGGTTCTACTTATTTATAAAAACTTCTAGGCAGAATTCAATTTAATGGCTAACACAATAATCACAGCAATCACAGAAAATAAAACATCACAGATTGCACAATGTTTTATAGTGGTTCCCCAAGGTCTGGGTACATCCACTTTCCCCCTTCACCTATCTAGCAGTATGCTAGATTCGGCCAAACTTCCACTAATCTCAGATCAACAGATCCTACAACTCAGAACCCAACTGGTTCCTACAACTCAGGCACAACAGCCCTACCTCAGCCTTGCCCCAAGGCCTACAACTCAGAGAAGACCCTTCTCCTACACTCAGGCAAACAACCCTACTACTCAGAGTTCAACACTCCTACACTCAGCCTTTATAACACAGGCTTACAACTCAGATCTGTGTAAACAGATCCTACAGAAATATAGAAAAGATTATTTAACTGTCTTGCCTGAATTGAGAGAGAAAAGGCCAAGACAATTCTTGATCAGCTGATGAAATCAACTGTATCTGAGCTTTCTTCAAAGCTTCTTGAATATGAACTTAGCTGAGTTGATTTCCAAACAGCTTCTTGAGAATCCACTGGTGGTTTCTTTCTTCTTCTTCTTCAAATTCTGGCTTGATCTCTCTCTATCCAGCACTTTTGAATGATTCTTCTGAATTCTGATTAGAACTCTTCTTTGATCTATCCTTAGATAGTCATCTTAGATCTTCCGGAGGAGATCTTCTTAAGTGCCAAGCACTTTCTTGAAAAGAATTGGATTGTAATCCTTCTCAACTTTTTGATTCTTATCAATGTTTTCAAAAGTTACTTTCTTCTTCTGAATCTGTCTATTTATAGACTTTCTTCATGGTAACCGGCTGATCCGGTTTCTAACCGTTTTCTGACAAGTCTGACAGCCTCAGTTAACCGGTGGCAACCCACAGCTGTCAAGTCTTCAAACAAGTCCTGTGCCTTAGTCTTGAACCACAGGTTGTAGAGACAGTCTGTCAGAATGTGTCGAGACCATCTGTCTATCTGTGTCGACACAATTGACTTTGGTGTCGACACAGTCTTCAGTGATGTCGACTAAGTTGCCTTTGAGTCGACACAGCTTCTTCTGAAAATAACTTGGTCTTGACTCTTCAGTGTGTCGACACAAGTCCTGTGTGTCGACACAATTATTGTAGAATCATAACTTAGTAAGTGTCGACTTAGCCTTCAGGTGTCGACACAGTCTTCTTCTAACTATGCTATAATGTGTCGACTCAATCACAATGTGTCGACACATTCTGCTGGTGTAGACAAACTTGAGGTCGACTATATTCTTCTGTGTCGACACATTTTCCCAATGTTGAGGTCGACGCTTTTCTTCTGTGTCGACACAAATTCCCAGTGTTGTGTCGACTTACTTCTTCTGTGTCGACACACTTTCCCAGTATTTGTTGTAGACTAACTGCTATGTGTCGACACACTTCCTCTGTGTCGACACTTTTTCCCAGTGTAGTTGTAGACTACCTGCTATGTGTCGACACTGCTTCCCAGTGTTGTCTCGACTACTTTCTTCTATGTGTCGACACATCCTTCTCTGTGTCGACACTTGGACTTAGAATTCTTTTTTTTTCTGCATACTTTATCAATTCTTCACCTGCACATGTCAACTCAAAACAACATCAAATACACCTTGATGGATATCATTGAGCTAGGTTGGGCTTCTTCAAATCAGGTACACATTTTCCAATGTACCCAACAATCTCCCCCTATTTGGAGAAGTAATAACCCTTATAGCCAATGATATACACCATTTATAAACAGTACTAAATGATGATATATGACAAAAACACAGGGATACTTAATTATAAACAAAATAATAAAAACATCATAGATAAAACAATCTATCATAGACTTAAACAATATTTTGTCTATTACTGGGTAATGTTTGATTACATTGTTTTACATTTAATGATTACAACATTACAAAACATTATGAAGGAACTAAAACACAATCAGGATTGATCAGGCTCTTTAATGATAATCCCTTTGCCAGATTGAATTTTAGCTGTCACAGGAGCTTCTGATTCTTCAGCTATCTTCTTTTCTTTTAGATCAGCTTTCTTCTTAGCTTCTTCCTTGAGCCTTTGCCTTTCAAAATAGTGAAAAGGCTTTGGGAAGTACTTGCTTGGCTCCTTAGTATCTGGTGACAGCCTCCCCAGCTTAGCTTTCCTTCTGAATTGTACTATTGCTTCCTGTCTTGCCTCATACTTCTGCCATTCTATCTCATTGTACCACTTTCCTCTTTCATGAACTTTGTCTTGTACAGCCTTCCATGCAGTGAGTATTATGTTCCTTGAAGTAGGACTCCACTGCTCATAATCTGGCTTAAGTGCAGCCTGCTCTCTAAATCACTTCTTTGCTAATAGAGCATCTTGCTGTTCTTTCAGGAAGGCCTCTGGCATCTCAACTTTCTCAATCACAACATTATGCACATCCTTTGGAGGACTATACATATCCTGCACTTGCTTATCCAGAATTTCAAAATCAGAAGGGGGGTAAATAACTTGGGCAACCTCAGGTTGGTTGCCTTCAAGTAGTCCTGCTTGAATGCCTGATTCAGCCATCATATCATCATCACACAAGGGTGGACATCCCAAGGTGGCTCTTATACTATTTGTCACCCATTTAGAGTGCTCTTGGCCTGCATGAATCAATAACCTCTCCCCCTTTATGACTTCTCTTGTCATATGATCTCTAAGGTCATCCTTCTGAAACCTTATCTGTCCATCTAGATAATTTATACCTTCTTTGAAAAATGGTTTCAACTTTTGCAGCTTGGTTGATATGTCCTGTTGGCAGGTGGAGATAGCAGTTTGTACTGAGGCAATAGCATCTTGAAATTTATTATCAAAATCTTCCATTTCTTTTGTTTTATCTGCAGGCAGGCCTAGAACAATCTTTTTCAATTCCTTTATTATCTCATGATGAGATTCAGTTAAATTATCATTCATTCTTAACTGATTTTCCAAGACATAGCTTTGCTTCAGGACAACATCATCTACCTTTTTAGTAATAGCCTCCTGTTGTTGGGCAAGATAAACCACAGCATGGCCTCCCTTTTGGAAGCAATCTGTCATTTCTGTCTTATGCATGTTGACTTGAAACTGGATGGACTATATCCTGAGCTAAGTCAAACTGCATAGACTTGCTATTTTCATCAACATATTTTTCCAGATCCATTCTTTGTTCATCCAATTGCACCTATAGATCTACCATAAACTTGTTATGATCAAAGGCAGGAGATGCTTGTTGAGGTGTTGTCTGTAAAGCCTGCTTATAATTCTTGCTTCTTCTCTTAAAGACAACAAGTTTTCTTTTCTTGGCCAGCCTGGCTGCTTCAGTTTCAGTATCAGATGAAGTATCTAGGTGAATTCTTTCGTGAGAAGGATGAAGTGTTTCTGTCCCAGTGACCTGTTGTTCAGTCTCAACATCCACTGGCTCCCCCTCAACTTGTGGCTCAACTTCAGCTTCCTGATCAATTTCCATACCTATGGACTTCTCCATTTCTTGTCCTCCTCCTACTTTATCAGTAGTAGTATCAGCATCAGGGAATAACTCCTCCAGAGTAAATTCCAGTTGAGCTGTATCTTCTGCAGCAGTTAAATTTTGAGATAAGTCTAACTGTGCATCCTCTTGCACTTGTACTGACAACAGCTCCCCCTGAACCTGTGCAGTAATAAGAATATGAGCAATGTCTTTTATAGTAAAATACATTAGCTCCTCCTACACTTGTACCTGATCAGGAGTAGATACATTTTGAGCAGGAGAGTGAACTGGCTCCCCCTGTATCTGTGCAGGTGTTGACACTTGCTGGAGTATAGTTGAGTCAGGCTGTTCTCCAACCTGTGTCCTGAGTGGGTCTTGTTGTTGTTGTTCAGTTTCTTGAGTTTGAGAAGGGGATTTCACAGGGGTGTCTGACCTGCTCTCTTCAGGCACATCTTTGGACAGCACCCTATCCCACCTAGAGAACAGTCTCATATCCATCCTTCTCATATGATTGATCTTAGTCCCTGGCAGTTGCTACATAACTTCAGGGATCACTCCAATGAGATA
Organism: Platanthera zijinensis; assembly: GCA_039513925.1. Lineage (NCBI taxonomy): Eukaryota > Viridiplantae > Streptophyta > Magnoliopsida > Asparagales > Orchidaceae > Platanthera > Platanthera zijinensis. The sequence continues at coordinate 126,454,790 of CM077096.1, forward strand.
TAAGCTCATGATTCTAGCCATGTTGGGATTCTTGATTCCTTCTTTGATCTTGTCAAAGAGTACTCCTGACCAATCAGGAGGAATTATAAAAATAATCCTGGTCATAAGGCTGAACATATAGGCAAAAATCCTATCATGTCCGGCTGTCTTGCAGAGAATTACTTTCCCAACAATTTCAGACAAGAACTTCCCTTGCTGATTCATACCCTTCCTGTTGAATGCAGCTCCAATCTTCATGCTCGAGTCCAGTCCACACCATTGAAGGGCTTCCCTTGTCTTAGAACTAGGAACTTCCTCTTCATTCTCAACTACTTGTAATTGAAAGATCTTTCTTAAATTTCTTGGAGTAATCTTTACCTTAGTCCCTTGAACATTGGACTTAATCTTGAGGCCATTTGAGTGGACTGATGTAGAGATAAAGAACTCATGCACCTCCTTCTTCCAGATTTTAGTCGGTTCGGAGATTAGAAATTCTAACCCTGACTCGGAGAGGAGGGTGATAACCCCTTGAACATCTGGCGGCGCATCTGCAAAGGCCTGGCGCACCAACTCATACCCCTCATTGACGTTGTCTTCCATCCTTGGCGCCATCGATTCGTCGAGAAAGCTTGAGAGAAGAGAGAAAGATAGACTGTCGACACAGGGTTTTAGTCTCGAAAACCTTGGAAGCGTGTCGACAGAAAGCGTTTTTCACCTATTTATACCTTCTGTTGAAAGAAGTTCAAAAGGCGCCAAACACAGACTAAATGTGTCGACACAGACGGAATGTGTCGACACAAACTTCTATTGTCTCGACATTACTTCAGCCTACTATGTGTCGACACCAATTTGTGGTTATGTCGACACCTTGGATACATAATAGATAGACAGAAATTCTGTGTCGACTCTAAGGATAAGTGTCGACACATATTCTGTAAGTGTCGACACCATTTTCCTGGTTGAGTCGACATTACATTTCTGGTTAAGTCGACCATATAACTCTTAAGTGTCGACACATATTCTCTGTGTCGACACAATATTTCTGACTTGTCGACATAATTTCTCTGAGTCGACACATTATTACTGAATGTGTCGACACATTCTTACTTAGCCAATTTCTGTTGGTTCAACACCACTTGTAAGTGTTACTTCAATGTGTCCTTTTTTTAAATACTTAATTATGTTGTTATTACTTTAACTTACTTAAATACCACTTCAATTGCATTGTTAATGATTTTGTTAATACATTAATCAATGGTTAACATACCTAATTCAATTTTGAATTTATTGAATTTGGTTTCATCTAAAGGCTTAGTAAATACATCTGCTATTTGATAATCTGTTTTTACAAATTCCAATGAGATGTCTCTTTTTTCTACATGTTCTCTAAGAAAATGGTATTTGATTTCTATATGCTTAGTTCTACTATGAGAAACTGGATTATTAGCAATAGAAATAGCACTCTTAGAATCACATAAAAGGGGTGTTCTACTTACCTGAATACCATAATCCTTAAGCTGATGCTGCATCCACAATAGCTGTGCACAGCAGCTTCCAGCAGCAACATACTCTGACTCAGCTGTGGAAATTGCCACACTGGTCTGCTTCTTACTACTCCATGATATTAGTCTTCCTCCCAGGAATTGACAAGTACCTGTAGTACTCTTTCTATCCTCTCTACATCCTGCAAAATCTGCATCTGAATAGCCTGTTAGTTGAAAATCTCTATTCCTAGGGTACCAAAGACCTAGATTAGGTGTGCCCTTAAGATATCTCAGAATCCTTTTGACTGCAGTATAATGAGATTCTTTAGGACAGGCTTGGTACCTAGCACAGACACATGTTGCATACATAATGTCTGGTCTACTAGCAGTGAGATATAGTAGAGACCCAACTATTCCTCTATACAATGATTCATCAACAGGTTTACCTGCCTCATCTTTGCATATAGGCATACTTGTTCCCATAGGAGTTCTCATGGTGGAGGATGACTCCATACCATATTTCTTAATTAATTCTTTGGTGAACTTAGACTGGGATATGGACAATCCATCATCAGTCTGTCTTACTTGGAGTCCCAAGAAGAACTTAAGTTCTCCCATACTGCTCATCTCAAACTTCCCTTGCATAAGTTTGGCAAACTTTTTACAAAGGTTGTTTTCAGTAGATCCAAGGATTATGTCATCAACATAGATCTGAACTAAGATGATCTTACCTTTGGATTCCCTAAGGAATAGAGTTTTGTCTATCTTTCCTCTTGAGAATTTATTCTCAATGAGGAAGGTAGACAGGGTTTCATACCAAGCCCTTGGAGCTTGTTTTAACCCATACAAAGCTTTCCTAAGCTTATACACATAATCAGGTTTAAGAGGATCTACAAAACCTGATGGCTGCTCTACATATACTTCTTCTTTAAGATCACCATTCAGAAATGCTGACTTCACATCCATCTGGTATACTTTGAAGTCTTGGTAGGCTGCATAGGCAAGGAATATTCTGATAGCCTCCAGCCTTGCTACTGGAGCAAAGGTTTGATCAAAGTCAATCCCTTCTTCCTGCCTGTATCCTTTTGCAACCAATCTTGCTTTATTCTTCACTATTATCCCACTTTCATCTAGCTTGTTCCTATAGATCCACTTAGTGCCAATTATGTTGTGGCCTCTTGGTTTAGGAACAAGCTCCCAGACTTTGCACCTTCTGAATTGATTCAGCTCCTCTTGCATAGCATCAATCCAGTGCTGGTCTTGGATAGCTTCTTCAAACTTCTTAGGTTCCATCTGAGACAAGAAACTTGAATGCAAAACTGTGCTTTGATTTCTGCTTCTAGTTTGCACTCCTTGTCTTGGATCACCTATTATCTGATCAGCAGGATGATCTCTTAGATATCTTATAGCTGGAGGAAGATTCCCTTCAGGTTGAGCATCTCCAGCTTCTTCATTCAGCTGAACCTCTTGGTTTTCATCAGCTTCCATTATCTCTTGTACTCCGCCTGGACAGCAGCCTTCATTTTCCAATGCTCCATCTTCCTTTGAAGCTTCAGCAATGGAGAGCTTGTCCATCCTCTTGCTTATACCTGTTGAGTCATTTGATCTACAAGACAACTCACAATTGATTAATCTTGTTTCATCAAATACAACATGCACAGATTCTTCAACAACTTGAGTAGTTAAGTTGAAGACTCTATATGCCTTACTATTTGTGCTGTACCCAACAAATATCCCATCCTGGGATTTGGCAGCAAACTTAGTCAAATATGACTTGCCATTGTTAAGTATATATCACTTGCAACCAAAGATCCTAAAATAGGATAGATTTGGTTTTCTCCCTTTCACAATCTCATAGGGAGTCTTTCTGTGGCTTTTGGTGATAGAAGCCCTATTGATGACATGACAAGCAGTGTTAACTGCCTCAGCCCAAAAATATTCTGGGAGAGAGGTGTCACTCAATAGAGTTCTACCAGCTTCAATTAATGTTCTATTCTTTCTTTCAGCAATTCCATTTTGCTGAGGTGTTCTTGGTGAGGAGAACTCTTGGAAAATCCCAAAGTCTTTACACAAGTTTGTTATGCTTTCAGATTGAAACTCAGTACCATGGTCACTTCTGATTTTGACCACTGTACTATTCAGTTCATTCTGAATTTGCTTTACAAAATTAAGTAATACACTTGGGGTTTCAGATTTTTGTCTCAGAAAGAACACCCATGTAAATCTAGAATAGTCATCTACAACCACAAAAGTGTAGACCTTCCTACCTAGACTATGAACTGGCATAGGACCAAAAAGATCCATATGCAAGAGGTATAAGCACCTCACAGAATCCTTGTTTTCAAGGCTTTGAAATGAGGATTTTGTCTGCTTGCCCTTTTGACAAGCTGAGCATACCCCTTCCTTTATACACTTAACTTGAGGCCCATTCCTCACTAGTTCTTTACTAATGAGTTGGCCAATTGTCTTGTAGTTTAGATGAGCTAATCTCTTGTGCCACTTAACACAATGGGAAGCATTGTCATCAGCTACAAGACAAATGGGGGAAGCCTTATTTTCACATTCAAAATTAAGGCAATATACATTTCTCTTCCTATACCCAGTCAATATGATCTCTTGATCACTTGACCTTTTGATATGACATCCATCCTTACCAAATGAAATGTCATATTCTAGATCACTCAGCTGGCTTATGCTTATTAGATTATGTTTCAAACCTTTTACATAGGCCACTTGGGTGATAGTAATTAGGTTAGAAGAAATATTACCAAACCCTTTGATGACTCCCTTCTCAGATCCACCAAAGATCACTTTATGTCCATCTTTGACAGATGAATACTCCTTCAGCAGCCCCTTTGTTCCAGTCATGTGCCTGGAACAACCACTATCCAAGTACCATATAGGGGCATGGTTACTTGGATTCACCTGCAATACAGAATTACTTACCCTTAGAACCCAAGTAAGTCTTGGATCCTTAGTTCAGGTTAGCATTAATAAAGTTATCATAACCTCTTCTAACAGGTAGACTCTTATTCTTTATAACACTTGTGTTATACCAGCATTCTAATGCAAAATGGCCTCTCTTGCCACAACACCAACATTCAAACTTATTGTATCTAGATCTAGATACATCCTTGTCAGAAGAATTTCTGTTCATTGTTGGTGCTGTTGCAACTTCACCTACTGATTTCTTAAAACCATTGGGTTTATGACCATAGGTAGGCCTGCTTGCATTTACACCCTTGTTCTTCAGAACATTAGTCTTAATATGACCTTGAATGTCTTCATGATCATATTTGTTAGAAGGCACTTTCACCTTACTAAACTTTATGGGGACTGAAAGGTTTAGTGGCTGAATAGGGGCTTTGTCTTTCCTCTTGAATCTGCCAGCCCTGGAGTTACCTTTAAATCCTAATCCAGCCTTACCCTTCTGAGTGACAAATTCATCTATCAAGGGTAAGACAGATTTTGGCTTAGAGTAACTAGCCACTAAATCCCTTTCAATTCTAAGTCTGGCCTCCAGACTCTTCACTTGATCATTAGTATAATTAATTGTGCCCATCTGAATAATAGTTATATTCTTCAGCTTGGCAATTTCATTTAATTTTTTATCAAGAACTTTTTCTAACTCAGTTGTTGTAACCCTTAGTTCAACAATTTCCTGAGCCTGAGATTTAACCAGGTTCTTGCTTTTCTTAAGGGCCTGCAACAAGTCCCCATACTTATCTATCAATTGATAGACATCTCCTTCAGATTCAGATGCATCTTCATCATTTGATGCAGATGTAGCTGATTCTTCACTTGTACTACAAACAGATGTACTGGAAGGACATTTTACCTCATTAGGACCAGACTGATTCTGGCATATGTCCTCTTCTGATCTTGTCATCAACCCCATGCATTGATGTTCATTGATGGAGTCTAGCAACTGCATAAACTCCTCTTCCTCAGATGCAGCATATAGTCCAATATATGCTTCAGCTTCAGATCCTGATTCTGAAGTTGACTGGTCTGACAGACTCTTATCTTTCTTTGCTACAAAGGATTTCTCCTTCTTGCCTTTCTGATAAGTCTTCTTCTTTTCTGAAGATTCCTTTCTCTTGTCAGGACAATCAGCCACTACATGTCCAGGCCTATTGCAACAATAACAGACAATCTTTGAAGTAGTGGCTTTGCTGGGTTTTGATCTGCTCTTCTCTTTCCTTGATGACCTTTTCTTCTTATAATAGTCATCAACTTGCTGTGATGGGGAAGGTTTAGACTTCCACTGCTTCTTCTTCAAGAACCTCTGGAATTGTCTTGTGAATGCAGCACCATCTGAATCACAGCTTTCAGAACCCTTGTTTGAACTTTCAGAACTATCTTCTGTAACTTCCTTAGGAGGAGATGGTGATTTCCTCCTATTCTTTATAGTGGCTTCTGCATTGAATGCCACAGTATTTTCTCTATGCTCTCCTCTTGAGTTTCTTTCCTCCTCCTTCCTCACCATAAGTTGCATTTCATAGGATAGCAACTTTCCAAACAGGGTTGGAGGAGATATCTCTGCCAATTTAGCCACTTCTCTTATGGCACAGATCTTTGTATCCCAATCCTTTGATAAGGATCTTAAGAATTTGTCATTCAGTTCATAGGTACTGAAGACTCTTCCATAGGATATTAGCTCATTCACAATTCTATAGAATTTCTTATAGCACTCAATTATGCTATCAGATTTTCCTTGTCTAAAGCTTTCATACTCCTGATTTAGCATAGACTTCCTGTCCAGCCTTACTTCTTCAGATCCCTCCATGTAGACAATCAATGTGTCCCACATTTCCTTGGAGGTCTTGCAGTGAATCAGATTCTGAAATGTTGAATCATCTATGGCACTAACAATAATGTTCTGAGCTCTTTTATCCATGGTTGCCAAGATGATTTCATCCTTGGTCATTTCTGAATAACTCTTTGGAGTTTGGATATTTGCATCAAGAACTGATACCTTCATTTGAATGAAGGGGCCTTCCTGTACTGTGATGTAAATTCTTGGGTCAGATGCTTCCATAAACAGTCTGACTCTTTCTTTCCAAATTCCAAAAATTTCTTTCTTGCATATGGGTAATTTCATAGACCCTAGCTCCTTATAATTCTCTCCAGAACCCATCTTCTTGAATCTTGAATCTGCCTTTCAGATCTACCTCAGACTGTTAAGTCCTTTTTGAGTAACCTCCCTCTGATACCACTTGATAGTTTAACTTTCAAGACAGCCTAAACACCTAGAGGGGGGGGGGTGAATAGGTTCTACTTATTTATAAAAACTTCTAGGCAGAATTCAATTTAATGGCTAACACAATAATCACAGCAATCACAAAAAATAAAACATCACAGATTGCACAATGTTTTATAGTGGTTCCCCAAGGTCTGGGTACATCCACTTTCCCCCTTCACCTATCTAGCAGTATGCTAGATTCAGCCAAACTTCCACTAATCTCAGATCAACAGATCCTACAACTCAGAACCCAACTGGTTCCTACAACTCAGGCACAACAGCCCTACCTCAGCCTTGCCCCAAGGCCTACAACTCAGAGAAGACCCTTCTCCTACACTCAGGCAAACAGCCCTACTACTCAGAGTTCAACACTCCTACACTCAGCCTTTATAACACAGGCTTACAACTCAGATCTGTGTAAACAGATCCTACAGAAATATAGAAAAGATTATTTAACTGTCTTGCCTGAATTGAGAGAGAAAAGGCCAAGACAATTCTTGATCAGCTGATGAAATCAACTGTATCTGAGCTTTCTTCAAAGCTTCTTGAATATGAACTTAGCTGAGTTGATTTCCAAACAGCTTCTTGAGAATCCACTGGTGGTTTCTTTCTTCTTCTTCAAATTCTGGCTTGATCTCTCTCTATCCAGCACTTTTGAATGATTCTTCTGAATTCTGATTAGAACTCTTCTTTGATCTATCCTTAGATAGTCTTCTTAGATCTTCCGGAGGAGATCTTCTTAAGTGGCAAGCACTTTCTTGAAATGAATTGGATTGTAATCCTTCTCAACTTTTTGATTCTTATCAATGTTTTCAAAAGTTACTTTCTTCTTCTGAATCTGTCTATTTATAGACTTTCTTCATGGTAACCGGCTGATCCGGTTTCTAACCGTTTTCTGACAAGTCTGACAGCCTCAGTTAACCGGTGGCAACCCACAGCTGTCAAGTCTTCAAACAAGTCCTGTGCCTTAGTCTTGAACCACAGGTTGTCGAGACAGTCTGTCAGAAAGTGTCGAGACCATCTGTCTATCTGTGTCGACACAATTGACTTTGGTGTCGACACAGTCTTCAGTGATGTCGACTAAGTTGCCTTTGAGTCGACACAGCTTCTTCTGAAAATAACTTGGTCTTGACTCTTCAGTGTGTCGTCACAAGTCCTGTGTGTCGACACACTTGTTGTCGAATCATAACTTAGTAAGTGTCGACTTAGCCTTCAGGTGTCGACACAGTCTTCTTCTAACTCTGCTATAATGTGTCGACTCAATCACAATGTGTCGACACATTCTGCTGGTGTAGACAAACTTGAGGTCGACTATATTCTTCTGCGTCGACACATTTTCCCAATGTTGAGGTCGACGCTTTTCTTCTGTGTCGACACAAATTCCCAGTGTTGTGTCGACTTACTTCTTCTGTGTCGACACACTTTCCCAGTATTTGTTGTAGACTAACTGCTATGTGTCGACACACTTCCTCTGTGTCGACACTTTTTCCCAGTGTAGTTGTAGACTACCTGCTATGTGTCGACACTGCTTCCCAGTGTTGTGTCGACTACTTTCTTCTATGTGTCGACACATCCTTCTCTGTGTCGACACTTGGACTTAGAATTCTTTTTTTTTCTGCATACTTTATCAATTCTTCACCTGCACATGTCAACTCAAAACAACATCAAATACACCTTGATGGATATCATTGAGCTAGGTTGGGCTTCTTCAAATCAGGTACACATTTTCCAATGTACCCAACACTAATGCTAATAATGATAGATATAAATGTTGGGGCATCCTATGTTAAGGTAAAAAGGAACTTGGGGTGGAGCCCTTGCGTGCTTAAGGACACGGGTAAGATATAATACGAAGGGACTCGGTTGGATCCCTTGGATGCTTGGGAGCATCAAAATGTGTGATGTTTGTATGTGTGTGTGTATTGACACACGGTGTATGATCCTAGGTTGAGGATTAATGTGGCAATTAAACAGGCTTGCCAGTCATCACACCAATGGAAGCCGACAGTTGGACCTAGGACGGTTGGGTGCTTACTTCCCAAAGACCCCTTTTGTATTCTTAGGACAGTTGGGCTGGGCTCTTGGTGCACTTCTACCCAAGACCCCTTCTGTGTCGTATATGTAGGAGCTCCGCTAGTCAGAGGATGATAACATTGGGGCATAGAGATTCCTAGGACTGGTAGTGTGGGTACCAACCTAGTAGTGGAGATGTCCGCTCCACTATCCCCATTTGGCAACGATGGGTGATACCGAAGAGGATTGCTACCTATCAAAAAGTGGGAACTAAGTTCTAAACATAACAATTGTGTGTGTGTAAGCATGGGTGAGTCATCATATTGCATTCATTTCATTTTATTACATTGCACCGCATAAGATCCTCATAATATAAATTTGTATGACACTTTTATATGATGAGTTACTTTTATGTACCTGATCCTTAACTTATAAATTTGTATGGGCATCTTTATAAGTTAAGCTAAATTATGTACTTATGATTTGATATGCTGATATAATAGAAGTGTTTTTACATATATTAATATCTACTACTATTACCTGCTTACAGTTGATGTGCTGTTATATACATGTACTGTTGGATTCAACAATGCTTTTTTGTCACCTGTTTGATACATACATTACTGCTATATTGTGCTCCTCTTTCTTTTCTGTTGGGTATTGCTTCCACAATAAACCTAATTTGAAGAAGTCCCCCTTGAATTAAGATGAATTGAGTTATATTTGACAATGCTTTAAATTTATGTGCTTGCAAGATTTAATTTCCAAATACACACCAATGTCAGATTACATTGAGTCATGCAATACATGACTATGCAATGTAATCCCTCATTATGTTGGACATGGTGTTGACTCATGTTTAGTCTCTCTATTGGGGTGTACTTCATTTTCAAGTGCATAGGATTTGTCACAACCCATATTTTCTCCGCATTTAAACAATATATCAGAGTAAGAGCAAACACGCGTCATGATGTCACGCCGTATAGGGGATAACTGCAGGCACTTAGGCAAGAAATCGAACCTAACGCTTTCTATGGAATCCTAAAGTTAATTATGAAGAAAGCTGTAATTTAAGATAAGTTTTAATGGCTGTATCCCTCGGCCCAATGGATCAACTAGTACACAAGTGAAAATATGAATATACGCTGTGGAAAATACTTTGTTTATATTGATTAACATCCTACATGAGCATAAACATCCAAACAGGACAACTCATGGTATGCATACCTCTAGATTTAATATAAGTATAGAAATAGCTTTTTTGTTCGTTAAAATATAGTGACTTTGGTTTAAAGCAATGCTATGCATGAGGTGGTCAAATGATACTTTTATACTTTTTAATATTACTAATATGCAATCCTAGTATAAAACCTTCCCAGAGAGCAAGTAAAACCAACCAATCATCAAAAAGAGACTAAGCAGCTAGCATATATCATAACAATATAAAAACTCCGGTGGGCGTCAACAACCTGACACGAACACACCGACAGGAAAAATGAGTATGTATGAACTAATCAACAGAACAACAACACTACCTCACACTAGTTAGGAAAAGACGTCTGCAACAACAACAAAAAACTAGCAACCACCAAACCAAGCCGCTCAATTGGCTACTTCTCTAAACCTGAGGCATTCCAAAGAAAAGAATACCTCAGCAAGAATATACAAGTGGCAAATAAATTCGACAATAGATAATAATCAAAAGAAAGAAAAAGGGGTTACCAACCCCAACCACAGGAATGACTAACAAACCTCAGCTAATAAGTCAAACTATAACAAGTAAGGTAGTTTTCAACAGTAGAGTAAGAGAAGTTGCACCAAGTGCGGAATGAAGCCATGTTCGATAAAATCTGCAAAGGTAAGCATCCAACATATTTCTATACAATAGGAAGAAAAGAGACTGAAAAGCTCTAAACACGTGAATCATTAACATTGGTAAAATTGGTTCTGAGTTTGTGGCCATAATGTCCAACACGAAATAACAGACCCAAACATCTCGAGAAGGCATTGAGATGGTGGAAACAAGGTCCAACAAAACCCATCAGTCCAAACATCTCAAAAAGGCACTGTGGTGGTGGAAACAAGGTCCAACACAACCCAACAGTCCAATCATATCAAAAAGGCACTATTGAGGTGGCAAAAGGTCCAACGCAATCCAACAGTCCATGAGAAAACATCAACAACCACCAAGTGTAATGATTCACGAGCCAACACTTGGTTGTCCTTTATTCACTACCAACCATGGGCCACACCTAAACATCCATAAATACCTATAAAATCCCAATCAAACACCGAGCTTCTCCAATGACAAGAAGGAAGAAAAACCCAAAATTCACTCTAAGGCCCATACTCGACGAAATGGACTCAATTTGGCGAGAAAATACTAAGTCCATACTGATTCGTCGAGTATACTCGACAAATGCAGTAGATACACGACAAATTATACTTGGCAAAAAAATCAACTGTCTTAACGACACTAAACGATTCGGCGTAATTACCTTGATACTCGATGAATCATCGAAATTAATTAAGTCCACGGAAATTCATCGAGTATACTCGACGCCTCGCTGAGTCCACTCAACACTTGGACTTAACTCCATGATTTTACATCACTCAACGCCTTCAATCGACGTTCTCGACGCCAACTGACAATACTCGACTAATTCGTCGAGATTACACGATGCTTTTGACTTAGCCTCGCCGACACTCGACGCTCTCGACGCCAAAGACAATATTCGACGAATTCGTCATGAATACTCGACGAATTTGACTTAGTCACAAAGATCACTCAACGCTAAGACTACACTCAATGCCAAAGGCTCATACTCAGCGAATTCGTTGAGATTACTCGACGAATCTGACTTAACTAAACTCTTAAACTATTCGATGATTTAGACTTAATCCTAGACCATACTTAACGAATTTCAATCAGGCTTACCCCACCATACTTGACGATTTTTTTAAAACCTAAGCTAAAGGTCATATTCAATGAATTTGTCTATACTTAGACTATCATATATGACGGAATTACCTAGACTAACTGTCATAAACTCGACGAGTTAACCTGGACTAACAATCATATACGACGAATCCTACCTTTACTTGATTGGGAATTTTACACTATTCAGTAGATCGAACATGGCTGATCCCTACGCTACTCCAAATCCTAAGGAGGGTAGAAGAAAACAACAAGAAAACACACGAAAAAAGACTTAGCATGGTGAAGAAATCACCACTTGCCTCTAACTCTAGAAATCAGGCCACACAAGCGCCCTTCCTCACGGATCCGCCAGCAAAATCATCTTGGCTACACTTCCTGAAACTTTTTCAAGGAAAAGGAGGGTCAAAACCGAATAACCAACGTCCAAAATTTCAAGAAACAGGAAAGCTCACCGCACACAAGTAGATATCGGCGAGAGCAATCCGAATCTACCCTCCGATGACGATTTTGTGCACTGGAGCTCCTACAATCGACGACCGAAAGCTTAGAAATGTCCTCCGTTCCTCTCTTTCGCAAAACAGTGCGACAGCTTGGGAAGAAGGCAATGGATAGGGTTTCCGCCAAATCGTAAGGCTATTTATACTTATAAAAATATTAATAATATAATATAATATAATATTATTATTAACACTTAAATGCCCAAACTACCGATAAATCTAATCAACTCGGATTTTCACGAAATTTGCACCAAAGCTAAATATCGATGCTGTGAATCCAACGACGAAGTTGAAATAAAAATTCGACAAACCAAACTCGGGCAGAAACTCCCCGATGTCCAAAACACCAACTATCCCAAAAAGGCTCCACCGAGTTCCAAAACAAACCCGACTCACAAGGGATATCTCAAAAACACACTAGAAATTAGCCAAATTAATATTCTAAGTCAAAACCTTAAATACCAAATGAGCAACACGCTCCAATAATGGTACCTATCAACTACACATCAACGTAACGCCCTGACGTCAAAAATACGCAACTAAAGGAATTAAAATAAACATCGAAAAATAAGGGGCGTTACAACCACTCCCCCTAAAAGGAAGTTTCGTCCCAAAACATGATACCCAATAGAATCTTATAAATAACGAAAATAACCAAGGGTTATTTAATAGAACACTTACCAAAAAAACTAGGAGAACATATGAAGATGTGCCTCCCTCATGGCTGACTCCAACTCCCAAGTCGCGCTCTCCATGTCTTGGTTTTGCCACAAAAATTTTACCATGGGTATTGTCTTCCTTCGCAACACCTGATCTTGAGTATCCAGAATACAAACAGGCATCTAACCGTAAGAAAGGTTAGGCTACAATTGGGGCACTGAATTAAGAACATGTCGGTCACTAAGCACACATTTTCGCAACTAGCTCACATGAAACACATCGTGCACATCAGGAAAATTTGCGGGCAAATCTAGCCTATAAGCTGACACTCTGATGCGTTCAACCACTTGGAAAGGTCCCACTTACTTGTGATCTAACTTGTGGTTCTTTCTAAACCTCTTAACACCAGCCATCAGAGAAACCTTGAGAAAAACCATGTCTCCAACTACAAATTCCAGGTCAATCCTTATCCAATTAGCGTTCTTCTCATAACGCTCCTGAGCTATTCGAATCTTCTCTCGAATATGCATCACAAAAGTATTCATTTCTTCCAAAGCTTCTGGACCCAACAACGGTCCTTCACCAACTTCGGCCCTAAACAAGTGAGTTTTGCAATGTCTCCCATACAAAGCCTGAAATGGGGCCATTTGCAAGCTCTCTTGATAACTATTATTATAGGCAAATTCCATCAATCTCAGCCGCTCATCCCATGCTCCTCCGTGGTCCAAGATATAACATCTTATCATGTCTTCCAAAATATGATTAACTCTCTCCGTCTGACCATGGGTCTACGGATGATAAGCGGTTGAATATCTGAGGTCGGTACCCAACCCTTCCTGTAAACTTTTCCAAAAATGAGATATAAACCTGGAATCTCAATCAGACACAATACTAACTGTAAGACCCCCCTATCGGAACACAAAACACGGCACGAGAGGGGACTTATGCCCAGAACAGCCGCCTTGCAGTAGCACTAGCACTCGGGACAGCCTGTACCACAAGACGCCTATCCTGCCGGCTATAACCAATATCAACATATAAATGCCAACCCAACCATAATAATATAAAGAAGTCAATCCACACTAAGCATAAGTCCATAAGTACAACAAAAGAGAAGCTAAATAAGCTTCTACATAATAAGAGTACGTAAATAGAATTGCCCCGAAGGGCTACAATAAAATCTCTCTCACTCATATCTGTAACTGACGGTAGCGACGGTACCGTCACCTCAGGCCCTGTCGTCCTGGCCTGGCTGTCCAGCATCATGACCTGCTGTTCCACCTGCGGGGTTTCCTCCTAAAAAGGAAGACGCAGCAACCGTTAGTCATAAAGACTAAGTGGCTTCACATCCGCTCCCCCGGCAACTCCTCGGTACCGGGCGGGGAAAGGAACAGGTACAATATATAAAAAAAGTAGTACAAGCAGGTGAAGTAAGTATACATTTCATAAGTAGAAATAGAAGTAGTGTATAAATGAGCAACCTCTTAATCTACAATTCTACCATCTACAACAGCAAGAGAGTATAATGTTATAACAGTAAGTAACTCAACTTATATGGATGCCCATACAAGCATATAAATTGAGAGTCGTTAAGCAGTAAATAACTCATCGTATAGGAGTGCCCATACAAACTTATACGATGTTGGTCTTGTGTATGTAATGAAGTGCAATGCTATGTATGCAATACAATGACACACCCATGATCAAGCACATGCAATCGCTATGTCGACACAGACTTATATTTCCCACTATTCGAGCAGGTAGCTAACCTCTCAGGCATCAACTGTCGTGGCCAAACAGTGATAGTAGAGCGGGCATCTCCACTACTAGGCTGGTCTCCACACTACCTGGCCTAGGCCTCCGTACGCCTCAATGCTAAGAACACAACAACGGAGCTCACATGCGTACTACAGCTCAGCGGGTTCTCTTGGGTAAATGTGCACCAAGATCCTAGCCCCGAACAGGCCTAAGGTATGACACGGGAGGAGCCCCGAAAATGAGCACGAGGACCAAGTCCAACCATTCACTTGGCACGGAAGGAGCCTCAGGACGTGATCACCGAGGACTAAGCCCAACCGCCGAAGGTCTAACTGTCAACTCCCATCATTGTGACGATTGGCGAGCCCGTAGACCTGCCACACTATCCTTAACCCGGGATTATGACACCGCGTGTCGACTCACACCACATACAATTCCACAATATCGTGGCATGGAAGGAGCCTCGGGACGTGAACACCGAGGACCAAGCCCAACAATTCATCAAATACGGAAGGAGCCTCGGGACATGAACACCGAGGACCAAGCCCAACCGTCCAACTTTACTCATCTCAACCTCATTCCAACTAGTGACGGTCAACACCGCACTTGTTAACTTCCACAATGCTACCCGCAGGGAGACGACACTCTAAGCATTGGATTACTAATTCCCTTCTATCCATTCAACATACATCATGGCCATAGTTAAGTCATTTATATGCCCTTCCAAATGAATTCAACATGATATAGATAATGGGCATCAATATATATCTACAAATTTATATCAGGCTCTTTCCTTAAATTAAGCTTGTCCACAGCTCGTTATACGAATTAAAATTTAGAGCATCAACTTATCATATCACTATGATGATTATGTCAAAGAGTTCACCCAAACCTCGAGTTGGATCGCAACATTAAATTCCACCAAATCGAATTCCACATTACACAGCCAAGAATTTAGGTGCAACATTAATCCGGGAAGCAACTTCGACCAAGGATTCCCGTGGATACAGAAGTCCAGCGAGTGCGTGTAACCACTCGTTGGAAAGATAATTTAAAGGGCTACAACCTTCGTGTTTGGTCGAAAACTCAGATCAGACCCCTTCTTGCTTGAAAACAGCCAAGAAGGTCGCTGCGTGCAGAACACAGATTCTGCATGCATCTTGAAGCGGAGTGAACGGCATCCGTTCGTCTTCCTCCTCAAGAGATTTTCCCCAAATCGCGACCAGCAGATCCTCCACCCTTATTCTCCCTCTCGAGGCCATTCCTCTTCACGAAGCCACCCCCATCATCACTTTGAAGAGGGGGAGGTTGAAGGTGACTACTCATTAGAACAAACGTTCTAGCTAGGCCTTTCCTAGAGAAATAACCATCTCCCATGTCTAGAGTCTCTTGAGTCGACATCTCACCTAGATATCTACAGATCTAGCACCAGAGAGAGGGGAGGAACCTAACCTCATTTGCAGTGGTACCATCATTCCCGGCCATGGATCTAGTTATCCTCCTCCGCGGCATCATTTCCTCCTTGACGGCGATGGTGTTTCTCCTCTTCCAAAGTTTGGCTAGCTCCAGCAAGCCTTTCCTCCTCCAGAACTCCAACTCCGATGATCCGCTTCTCTCCTGATGGTTTTGCGCGGGTAAGGGCTTGGCAGTGGTCAAAGTGACGGCTAGGGTTTAGTTTCCTTCTTATTTATATTAGAGCATTAGGGTTATTTCACTTCGCCATGTGTCAATTTCTGATTGGACCGCCCAAATTAGGTCTTATTTGAAATGACCGGTCCAAGGGATCATCCAGCATGAATCCTGAAGTCCGGTTCAGTCCGCCTGTACAAGCCAGCGAATTTGCCTGGGCGAAAAAATGCACAAGTAAAATTCGGCGGGAATCAGCTTCCATTCTCGACGATCGGCGAGTATAGTCGTGTATTCTCGACGAATTCGTCGGGTATCAACAGTGATTCCCGACAAATTTCCCTTAACCATTTTATCGAAAATCCTAGCGTTGAGTGCGTTGAGTATCATTCAACGATACTTGACGATCGGTCATCATTCTCGACGACCGGTGAGTATAGCCGGGTATTCTCGATGAATTCGTCGGGTATCAACAATGATTCCCGACGAATTTCCCTTAACCAGTTTATCGGAAATCCTGGCATTGAGTGCATTGAGTATTAGTCAACGATACTCGACGATCGGTCATCATTCTCGACGATCGGTGAGTATAGCTGGGCATTCCCGACGAATTCGTCGGGTATCAACAATGATTCCCGACGAATTTCCCTTAACCAGTTTATCGAAAATCCTGGTATTGAGTGCATTGAGTATCAGTCAGCGATACTCAACGATCTGTGGGTATATCCGGGCATTCTCGACGAATTCGTCGGATATCACTCAACCCATCACTCCATTCAACACACTTGACACCTTTTGCCAGTGCGCCCCGAGCCCGAGTCAAGTCTCTTGACTCCGAACTCGTGCGAGGGGGCCTAGCGCGAATTAGGACGTTACAAATCCTATAAACAAAATGTTGGGTACATTGGAAAATGTGTACCTGATTTGAAGAAGCCCAACTTAGCTCAATGATATACATCAAGGTGTATTTGATGTTGTTTTAAGTTGACATGTGCAGGTGGAGAATTGATAAAGTATGCAGAAAAAATTCTAAGTCCAAGTGTCGACACAAAGGAAGCAGTGTCGACACACAGAAGAAGAGAGTCGACACAACACTGGGAAATTGTGTCGACACAGAAGAAAAGAGTCGACACAATACTGGGAAATTGTGTCGACACAGAAGAAAAGAGTCGACACAATACTGGAAAATTGTGTCGACACAGAAGAAAAGCGTCGACCTCAAACATTGGGAGAATGTGTCGACACAGAAGAGTATAGTCGATCTCAAGATTGTCGACATCATCTGAATGTGTCGACACAGAAGAAAATAGTCGACCTCAAGTTAGTCGACACCAGCAGAATGTGTCGACACATTGTGATTAAGTCGACACATTATAGCAGAGTTAAAAAAATGAATGTGTCGACACCTGAAGGCTAAGTCGACACTTACTAAAGTTATGATTCTACAACAATTGTGTCGACACACAGGACTTGTGTCGACACACTGAAGAGTCAAGATCAAGTTATTTGCAGAAGAAGCTGTGTCGACTCAAAGGCAACTTAGTCGACATCACTGAAGACTGTGTCGACACCAAAGTCAATTATGTCGACACAAATAGACAGATTGTCTCGACACTTTCTAACAGACTGTTTCAACAACTTGTGATTCAAGACTAAGGCACATGACTTGTTTGAAGACTTGACAGCTGTAGGTTATCACCGGTTAACTGAAGTTGTCAGACTTGTCAGAAAACGGTTAGAAACCGGATCAGCCGGTTACCATGAAGAATGTCTATAAATAGACAGATTCAGAAAGAGAAAAATAAAAAAACAACATATAGAACTGACCTTTTGAAATACATTGGATCAGAAAGTGGAGAAGGATTACAATTCTACTCATTTCAAGAAAGTGCTAGGCACCTAAGAAGATCTTCTCCGGGAGATCTAAGAAGACTATCTAAGGATAGATCTAAGAAGAGTTCTAATCAGAATTCAGAAGAATCATTCAAAGTTCTGGATAGAGAGAGATCAAGTCAGAATTTGAAGAAGAAGAAAGAATCCACCAGTGGATTCTCAAGAAGCTGTTTGGAATCAACTCAGCTAAGTACATTTTCAAGAAGCTTTGAAGAAGGCTAAGAAACAGTTGATTGCATCAGCTGATCAAGAATTGTCATTGTCCTTTCTCTCTCAACTTTGGCAAGACAATTAAAACAATCTTTTCTATATTTCTGTAGGATCTATTTATACAGATCTGAGTTGTAAGCCTAGGTTATAAAGGCTGAGTGTAAGAGTGTTGAACTCTGAGTGGTAGGGCTGTTTGCCTGAGTGTAGGAGAAGGATATTCTCTGAGTTGTAGGCCTTGGGGCAAGGCTGAGGTAGGGCAGTTGTGCCTGAGTTGTAGGAACCAGTTGGATTCTGAGTTGTAAGATCTATTGATCTGAGATAAGTGGAAGGTTGGCCGAATCTAGCATACTGCTAGATAGGTGAAGGGGGAAAGTGGATGTACCCAGACCTTGGGGAACCACTATAAAACATAGTGCAATCTGTGATGTTTTGTTTTCTGTGATTGCTGTGTTTATTATATTAGTTAGTGAATTGAATTCTGCCTAGAAGTTTTAGAAAGAGAAGCAGAACCTATTCACCCCCCCCCCCCCTCTAGGTGTTTAGGCTGCCTTGAAAGTTAAACTATCAAGTGGTATCAGAGCCAGGTTCCTCAAAAAGGACTTAACAGTCTGAGGTAGATCTGATAGGCAGATTCAAGAATCAAGAAGATGGGTTCTGGAGAGAATCATAAGGAGCTAGGGTCAATGAAATTACCCATATGCAAGAAGGAAATCTTTGGGATCTGGAAAGAAAGAGTCAGATTGTTTATGGAAGCATCTGACCCAAGGATTTACATCACAGTACAGGAAGGCCCCTTCATACCAATGAAGATATCTGTTCTTGATGCAAATATCCAAACACCAAAGACTTATTCTGAAATGACCAAGGATGAAATCATCTTGGCAACCATGGACAAAAGGGCACAGAACATCATTGTCAGTGCCATAGATGATTCAACATTTCAGAATCTGATTCACTGCAAGACCTCCAAGGAGATGTGGGACACATTGATTGTCTACATGGAGGGATCAGAAGAAGTAAGGCTGGACAGAAAATCTATGCTAAATCAGGAGTATGAAAGTTTTAGACAAGGAAAATCTGATAGCATAACTGAGTGCTATAAGAAATTCTATAGAATTGTGAATGAGCTAATTTCCTATGGAAGAGTCTTCAGTATCTATGAACTGAATGACAAATTCTTAAGATCCTTATCAAAGGATTGGGATACAAAGATCTGTGCCATAAGAGAAGTGGCAAAATTGGCAGAGATATCTCCTCCAACTCTGTTTGGAAAGTTGCTATCCTATGAAATGCAACTTATGGTAAGGAAGGAGGAGGAAAGAAACTCAAGAGGAGAGCATAGAGAAAAGACTGTGGCATTTAATGCTGAAGCCACTAGAAAGAATAGGAGGAAATCACCATCTCCTCCTAAGGAAGTTGAAGAAGGTAGTTCTGAAAATTCAGATAAGGGTTCAGTCAGCTGTGATTCAGATGCAGACTTTGCTGCATTCACTAGGCAATTTCAAAGGTTCTTGAAAAAGAAGCAATGGAAGTCTAGGCCTTCCTCATCACAGCAAGTAGATGACTATTATCAGAAGAGAAGGTCATCAAGGAAAGAGAAAAGCAGGTCAAAGCCCAGCAAAGCCACTACTTCAAAGATTGTCTGCTATTGTTGCAATAGGCCTGGACATGTAGTGGCTGATTGTCCTGACAAAAGGAAGGAATCTTCAGAAAAGAAGAAGACTTATCAGAAAGGCAAGAAGGAGAAATCCTTTGTAGCAAAGAAAGATAAAAGTCTGTCAGACCAGTCAACTTCAGAATCAGGATCTGAAGCTGAAGCATATATTGGATTATATGCTGCATCTGAGGAAGAGGAGTTTATGCAGTTGCTAGACTCCATCAATGAACATCAATGCATGGGTTTGATGACAAGATCAGAAGAGGACCTATGCCAGAATCAGTCTGGTTCTAATGAGGTAAACTGTCCTTGTACATCTGTTTGTAATACAAGTGAAGAATCAGCTACATCTGCATCAAGTGATGAAGATGTATCTGGATCTGAAGGAGATGTCTATCAATTGATAGACAAGTATGGGGACCTGTTGCAGGCCCTTAAGAAAAGCAAGAACCTGGTTAAATCACAGGCTCAGGAAATTGCTGATCTAAGGGTTGCAACAACTGAGTTAGAAAAAGTCCTTGATCAAAAGTTAGCTGAAATTGCCGAGCTGAAGAATATAACTATTATTCAGATGGACACAATTAATTATACTAATGATCAAGTAAAGAGTCTGGAGGACAGACTTAGAATTGAAAGGGATTTAGTGGCTAGTTACTCTAAGCCAAAATCTGTCTTACCCTTGATAGATGAATTTGTCACTCAGAAGGGTAAGGCTGGATTAGGATTTAAGGGTAACTCCAGGGCTGGCAGATTCAAGAGGAAAGGCAAAGCCCCTATTCAGCCACTAAACCTTTCAGTCCCCATAAGGTTTGGTAAGGAGAAAGTGCCTTCTAACATATATGATCATGAAGACATTCAGGATCATATTAAGATAAATGTTCTGAAGAACAAGGGTGTTAAGGCAAACAGGCCTACCTATGGTCATAAACCCTATGGTTTTAAGAAATCAGTAGGTGAAGTTGAAACAGCACCAGCAATGAACAGAAATGCTTCTGACAAGGATGTATCTAGATCTAGATACAATAAGTTTGAATGTTGGTGCTGTGGCAAGAGGGGTCATTTTGCATTGGACTGCTGGTATAACACAAGTGTTATAAAGAATAAGAGTCTACCTGTTAGAAGAGGTTATGATAACTTTATTAAGGCTAACCTGAACCAAGGACCCAAGACTTACTTGGGTTCTAAGGGTAAGTAATTCTGTATTGCAGGTGAATCCAAGTTACCATGCCCCTATATGGTACTTGGATAGTGGTTGTTCCAGGCACATGACTGGAACAAAGGGGCTGCTGAAGGAGTATTCATCTGTCAAAGATGGACATAAAGTGATCTTTGGTGGATCTGAAAAAGGAGTCATCAAAGGATTTGGTAACATCTCTTCAAACCTAATTACTATCACCCAAGTGGCCTATGTAAAAGGTTTGAAACATAATCTAATAAGCATAAGCCAGCTGAGTGATCTAGGATATGACATTTCATTTGGTAAGGATGGATGTCATATCAAAAGGTCAAGTGATCAAGAGATCATATTGACTGGGTATAGGAAGAGAAATGTGTATTGCCTTAATTTTGAATGTGAGAATAAGGCATCCCCCATTTGTCTTGTAGCTGATGACAATGCTTCTCATTGTGTTAAGTGGCACAAGAGATTGGCTCATCTAAACTACAAGACAATTGGCCAACTCTTTAGTAAAGAACTAGTGAGGAATGGGCCTCAAGTTAAGTGTATAAAGGAAGGGGTATGCTCAACTTGTCAAAAGGGCAAGCAGACAAAAACCTCATTTCAAAGCCTTGAAAACAAGGATTCTGTGAGGTGCTTATACCTCTTGCATATGGATCTTTTTGGTCCTATGCCAGTTCACAGTCTAGGTAGGAAGGTCTACACTCTAGTGGTTGTAGATGACTATTCTAGATTTACATGGGTGTTCTTTCTGAGACAAAAATCTGAAACCCCAAGTGTATTATTTAATTTTGTAAAGCAAATTCAGAATGAACTGAATAGTACAGTGGTCAAAATTAGAAGTGACCATGGTACTGAGTTTCAATCTGAAAGCATAACAAACTTGTGTATAGACTTTGGGATTTTCCAAGAGTTCTCCTCACCTAGAACACCTCAGCAAAATGGTATTGCTGAAAGAAAGAATAGAACATTAATTGAAGCTGGTAGAACTCTATTGAGTGACACCTCTCTCCCAGAATATTTTTGGGCTGAGGCAGTTAACACTGCTTGTCATGTCATCAATAAGGGCTTCTATCACCAAAGGCCACAGAAAGACTCCCTATGAGATTGTGAAAGGCAGAAAACCAAACCTATCCTATTTTAGGATCTTTGGTTGCAAATGCTATATACTTAACAATGGCAAGTCATATTTGACTAAGTTTGCTGCCAAATCCCAGGATGGGATATTTGTTGGGTACAGCACAAATAGTAAGGCCTATAGAGTCTTCAACTTAACTACTCAAGTTGTTGAAGAATCTGTGCATGTTGTATTTGATGAAACAAGATTAATCAATTGTGAGTTGTCTTGTAGATCAAATGACTCAACAGGTATAAGCAAGAAGATGGACAAGCTCTCCATTGCTGAAGCTTCAAAGGAAGAGGGAGCATTGGAAAATGAAGGCTGCTATCCAGGGGGAGTACAAGAGATAATGGAAGCTGATGAAAACCAAGAGGAACAGCAGAATGAAGAAGCTGGAGATGCACAACCTGAAGGGAATCTACCTCCAGCTATAAGATATCTAAGAGATCATCCTACTGATCAGATAATTGGTGATCCAAGACAAGGAGTGCAAACTAGAAGCAGAAATCAAAGCACAGTTTTGCATTCTAGTTTCTTGTCCCAAATGGAACCTAAGAAGTTTGAAGAAGCTATCCAAGACCAGCACTGGATTGATGCTATGCAAGAGGAGCTGAATCAATTTAGAAGGTGCAAAGTCTGGGAGCTTGTTCCTAAACCAAGAGGCCACAACATAATTGGAACTAAGTGGATCTATAGGAACAAGCTAGATGAAAGTGGAATAATAGTAAAGAATAAAGCAAGATTGGTTGCAAAAGGATACAGGCAGGAAGAAGGGATTGACTTTGATCAAACCTTTGCTCCAGTAGCAAGGCTGGAGGCAATCAGAATGTTCCTTACCTATGCAGCCTACCAAGACTTCAAAGTATACCAGATGGATGTGAAGTCAGCATTTCTGAATGGTGATCTTAAAGAAGAAGTATATGTAGAGCAGCCATCAGGTTTTGTAGATCCTCTTAAACCTGATTCTGTGTATAAGCTTAGGAAAGCTTTGTATGGGTTAAAACAAGCTCCAAGGGCTTGGTATGAAACCCTGTCTACCTTCCTCATTGAGAATAAATTCTCAAGAGGAAAGATAGACAAAACTCTATTCCTTAGGGAATCCAAAAGAAAGATCATCTTAGTCCAGATCTATGTTGATGACATAATCTTTGGATCTACTGAAAACAACCTTTGTAAAAAGTTTGCCAAACTTATGCAAGGGAAGTTTGAGATGAGCAGTATGGGAGAACTTAAGTTCTTCTTGGGACTCCAAGTAAGACAGACTGATGATGGATTGTCCATATCCCAGTCTAAGTTCACCAAGGAATTAATTAAGAAATATGGTATGGAGTCATCCTCCTCCATGAGAACTCCTATGGGGACAAGTATGCCAATATGCAAAGATGAGGCAGGTAAACCTGTTGATGAATCATTGTATAGAGGAATAGTTGGGTCTCTACTATATCTCACTGCTAGTAGACCTGACATTATGTATGCAACATGTGTCTGTGCTAGGTACCAAGCCTGCCCTAAAGAATCTTATTATACTGCAGTCAAAAGGATTCTGAGATATCTAAAGGGCACTCCTACTCTAGGTCTTTGGTACCCTAGGAATAGAGATTTTCAACTAACAGGCTATTCAGATGCAGATTTTGCAGGATGTAGAGAGGATAGAAAGAGTACTACAGGTACTTGTCAATTCCTGGGAGGAAGACTAATATCTTGGAGTAGTAAAAAACAGACTAGTGTGGCAATTTCCACAGCTGAGTCAGAGTATATTGCTGCTGGAAGCTGCTGTGCACAGCTATTATGGATGCAGCATCAGCTTAAAGATTATGGTATTCAGGTAAGTAGAACACCCCTTTTATGTGATTCTAAGAGTGCTATTTCTATTGCTAATAATCCAGTTTCTCATAGTAGAACTAAGCATATAGAAATCAAATATCATTTTCTTAGAGAACATGTAGAAAAAGGTGACATCTCATTGGAATTTGTAAAAATAGATTATCAAATAGCAGATGTATTTACTAAGCCTTTAGATGAAACCAAATTCAATAAATTCAAAATTGAATTAGGTATGTTAACCATTGATTAATGTATTAAACAAAATCATTAACAATGCTATTGAAATGGTTTATAAGTAAGTAAAAGTAGTAAGAACATAATCAAGTGTTAAAAAGGACACATTGAAGTTACAGAAATTGGCTAAGTAAGAATGTGTCGACACATTCAGTAATAATGTGTCGACTCAGAGAAATTATGTCGACAAGTCAGAAATATTGTGTCGACACAGAGAATATGTGTCGACACTTAAGAGTTTTATTGTCGACTTAACCAGAAATGTAATGTCGACTCAACCAGAATTATGGTGTCGACACTTACAGAATATGTGTCGACACTTGTCCTTAGTGTCGACACAGAATTTCTGTCTTTCTACTATGTATCCAAGGTGTCGACATAACCACAAATTGGTGTCGACACATAGTAGGCTGAAGAAATGTCGAGTTAATAGAAGCTTGTGTCGACACATTCCGTCTGTGTCGACACATTTAGACTGTTTTTGGCGCCTTTTGAACTTCTTTCAACAGAAGCTATAAATAGGTCAAAAGCTCTTTGTGTCGACACGCTTTCAAGGTTTTCGAGACTCAAACCCTGTGTCGACAGTCTTTCTTTCTCTCTTCTCTCAAGCTTTCTCGACACAACGATGGCGCCAAGGATTGAAGATAACATCAATGAAGGATATGAGTTAGTGCGCCAGGCCTTTGCAGAGGTGCCGCCTGATGTTCAAGGAGTTATCACCCTTCTCTCTGCATCAGGGTTAGAATTTCTCATTTCAGAACCAACTAAGATCTGGAAGAAGGAGGTGCACGAGTTCTTTATCTCTGCATCAGTCCATTCTACTGGCCTCAAGATTAAGTCCACTGTTCAAGGGACGAAGGTAAAGATTAATCAAAGAAGTTTAAGAAAGATCTTCCAACTGCAAGTGGTTGAGAATGAAGAGGAAGTTCCTATATCTAAGACAAGGGAAGCCCTTCAATGGTGTGGCCTGGATTCAGGATTGAAGATTGGAGCTGCATTCAACAGAAAGGGAATGAATCAGCAAGGGAAGTTCTTGTCTGAAGTAGTTGGAAAGGTAATCCTCTGCAAGACAGGTGGACATGATAGGATTTCTGCCTATATGTTCAGCCTGATGACCAGGATAGTTTTTACTATTCCTACTGATTGGTCAGGAGTGCTCTTTGACAAGATCAAAGAGGGAATCAAGAAGCCTAACATGGCTAGGATCATGAGCATGTACTTCACTGGAGTGATTCCTGATGTGATGCAGCAGCTGCAAGGGAGTAAGATTAACCATATGAGAAGAATGGATATGAGACTATTCTCCAGGTGGGATAGGGTGCTGTCCAAGGATGTGCCTGAAGAGAGCAGGCCAGACACCCCTGTGCAATCCCCTACACCAAATCAAGAATCTGAACAAGTACAAGAAGGGACACAGCTTGACTCAACTGTGGTCCAGGAAGTATCAACACCTGCACAGATGCAGGGGGAGCCAGTTTCCACTCCTGCTCCAAAGGTATCTACTTCTGCTCAGGTATAGGGGGAGCTAATGTATTTTACTATAACAGACATTGCTCATATTCTTATTACTGCACAGGTTCAGGGGGAGCTAGTGTCCACACCTACTCCTGCCACTACAAATATTGAGGTGCAAGTCCAAGAGGAAGCACAGTTAAACATATCTCAAGATTTAACTGCTGCAGAAGTGACCACTCAACTGGAATTTACTATGGAGGAGTTATTCCCAGATGTTGATACTGCTGCTGATAAAGAAGGAGGTGGACCAGATATTGAGAAGTTCATAGGAATGGACATTGATCAGAAAGCTGCTGTGGAAACACAGGTTGAGGATGAGCCAGTGGATGTTGAAGCTGAGCAACAACTCCCTGGAACAGATACAATTCATCATCCACAAGAAAGAATTCATGTAGATACTTCCTCTGAAACAGAAACTGAAGAAGCCAGGGTGGCAAAGAAAAGAAAACTTGTTGTCTTTAAGAGAAGAAGCAAGAACTATAAGCAGGCATTGCAGACAACAACTCCACAAGTTTCTCCAGCCTTTGATTACAATAAATTTATGGTAGATCTTCAAGTAAAATTGGATGACCAAAGGATGGCTTTGGAGAAGTATGTTGATGAAAATAGCAAGTCAGTTCAGTTTGACTTAGCTCAGGATATCAAGTCCATCCAATTTCAAGTAAACTTGCATAAAACTGAAATGACAGATTGCTTCCACAAGGGTGGCAATGCTGTAGTTTATCTGGCTAAACAACAGGAGGCTATCTCTACAAAGGTGGATGATATTGCTTTGAAGCAAAGTTATGTTCTGGAAAATCAAATCAGAATGAATGAAAATTTAACTGAATCTCATAATGAGATCATTAAAGAGGTGAAGAAGATTGTTCCAGGTATGCCTGCAGATAGAGCCAAAGAAATGGAAGAATTTGATAAGAATTTTCAGGCTGCTATTGCATCTGTTAAGACTGCCATCACAACCTCTCAAAAGGAAATATCTGAAAAGCTTCAAAAGTTAAGACCATTTTTCAAGGAGGGAGTGAATTATTTGGATGGCCAAATTCGATTTCAAAAAGAAGATCTTAGAGATCATGTATCAAGAGAAGCCATAAAGGGGGAGAGGATGCTAATTCATGCAGGCTCTGAGCACACCAAGTGGGTGACCAATAGCATACGAGCCACTTTGGGATATCCCCCATTGTGTGATGATGCTATGGTAGCTGAGTCAGGAATACAATCTAATCTACTTGAAGGCAATCAACCTGAGGTTGCCCAAGTCATATACCCCCCTCCAGATTTTGACTTGATTGATCAGAAAGTTCAAGGAATGTATAGTCCTCCAAAGGAGGTTACTAATATTGTCTTTGGAAAAGTTGATAAGCCTGAGGCTACTCTGAAAGAACAGCAGGATGCTCTATTGGCAAAGAAGAAATTCAGAGAGCAGGCTGTACTGAAGCCAGATTATGAGCAGTGGAGTCCTACTTCAAGGAACATCATACTCACTGCATGGAAAGCTGTACAAGATAAAGTTCATGAGAGAGGAAAGTGGTACAATGAAATTGAATGGCAGAAGTATGAGGCAAGGCAAGAGGCAATTGTACAATTCAGAAGGAAAGCCAAGCTGGGAAGACTGCCATCAGATGCTAAGGAGCCAAGCAAATACTTCCCAAAGCCTTTTCATTATTTTGAAAGGCAAAGGATCAAGGAAGAAGCTCAGAAGAAGGCTGATCTTAAAGGAAAGAAGATAGCTGAAGAATCAGAAGCTCCTGTGACAGCTACAATTCAGTCTGGCAAAGGGATTATGATTAGAGAGCCTGATCAATCCTGATTTTGTTTTAAATATTTTGTAATGTTGTGATGTACTCATCAAATGTAAAACTTTGTAATCAAACATTACCCTGTTATAAACAAAATGTTGTTTGGCATATTATAATGTGCTTTCTGTGATGAATTATTCTATGTTATGTTCTGTTTATATTAAAGTATTCCTGCTATGTCATTAATCATCATTTAGTACTGTTTATAAATGGTGTATATCATTGGCTATAGGGGTTATGACTTCTCCAAATAGGGGGAGATTGTTGGGTACATTGGAAAATGTGTACCTGATTTGAAGAAGCCCAACTTAGCTCAATGATATACATCAAGGTGTATTTGATGTTGTTTTAAGTTGACATGTGCAGGTGGAGAATTGATAAAGTATGCAGAAAAAATTCTAAGTCCAAGTGTCGACACAAAGGAAGCAGTGTCGACACACAGAAGAAGAGAGTCGACACAACACTGGGAAATTGTGTCGACACAGAAGAAAAGAGTCGACACAATACTGGGAAATTGTGTCGACACAGAAGAAAAGAGTCGACACAATACTGGAAAATTGTGTCGACACAGAAGAAAAGCGTCGACCTCAAACATTGGGAGAATGTGTCGACACAGAAGAGTATAGTCGATCTCAAGATTGTCGACATCATCTGAATGTGTCGACACAGAAGAAAATAGTCGACCTCAAGTTAGTCGACACCAGCAGAATGTGTCGACACATTGTGATTAAGTCGACACATTATAGCAGAGTTAAAAAAATGAATGTGTCGACACCTGAAGGCTAAGTCGACACTTACTAAAGTTATGATTCTACAACAATTGTGTCGACACACAGGACTTGTGTCGACACACTGAAGAGTCAAGATCAAGTTATTTGCAGAAGAAGCTGTGTCGACTCAAAGGCAACTTAGTCGACATCACTGAAGACTGTGTCGACACCAAAGTCAATTATGTCGACACAAATAGACAGATTGTCTCGACACTTTCTGACAGACTGTTTCAACAACTTGTGATTCAAGACTAAGGCACAGGACTTGTTTGAAGACTTGACAGCTGTAGGTTATCACCGGTTAACTGAAGTTGTCAGACTTGTCAAAAAACGGTTAGAAACCGGATCAGCCGGTTACCATGAAGAATGTCTATAAATAGGCAGATTCAGAAGGAGAAAAATAAAAAAACAACATATAGAACTGACCTTTTGAAATACATTGGATCAGAAAGTGGAGAAGGATTACAATTCTACTCATTTCAAGAAAGTGCTAGGCACCTAAGAAGATCTTCTCCGGGAGATCTAAGAAGACTATCTAAGGATAGATCTAAGAAGAGTTCTAATCAAAATTCAGAAGAATCATTCAAAGTTCTGGATAGAGAGAGATCAAGTCAGAATTTGAAGAAGAAGAAAGAATCCACCAGTGGATTCTCAAGAAGCTATTTGGAATCAACTCAGCTAAGTACATTTTCAAGAAGCTTTGAAGAAGGCTAAGAAACAGTTGATTGCATCAGCTGATCAAGAATTGTCATTGTCCTTTCTCTCTCAACTTTGGCAAGACAATTAAAACAATCTTTTCTATATTTCTGTAGGATCTGTTTATACAGATCTGAGTTGTAAGCCTAGGTTATAAAGGCTGAGTGTAAGAGTGTTGAACTCTGAGTGGTAGGGCTGTTTGCCTGAGTGTAGGAGAAGGATATTCTCTGAGTTGTAGGCCTTGGGGCAAGGCTGAGGTAGGGCAGTTGTGCCTGAGTTGTAGGAACCAGTTGGATTCTGAGTTGTAAGATCTATTGATCTGAGATAAGTGGAAGGTTGGCCGAATCTAGCATACTGCTAGATAGGTGAAGGGGGAAAGTGGATGTACCCAGACCTGGGGAACCACTATAAAACATAGTGCAATCTGTGATGTTTTGTTTTCTGTGATTGCTGTGTTTATTATATTAGTTAGTGAATTGAATTCTGCCTAGAAGTTTTAGAAAGAGAAGCAGAACCTATTCACCCCCCCCTCTAGGTGTTTAGGCTGCCTTGAAAGTTAAACTATCACAAAATAAATGATTTCGTCCCCGAAATCAGGCTGAGGCTATGGGGAGTAAAGCGTACAAAATAACATATGCTTTTAAATAAAACTACCTGAAGCAAACAACTCCGGGTAGCGTACCTGCATCAAATGCATCGACTCCCATGTGAATTCCTCCTTCCCATGATTAGACCATAACACTTTTACCAAGGGAACACTTTTGCAGAGCAAGGCTCTTATCTCTTTATCAACGATCAACACCGGCTCCAGCCGCACAGATCTGTTAGACGCCACAGTACCATCAGTTGTGGGGATGTATTGTTCGGGCCGCAACAGCGCCTTCCGAAGCGACGATACATGGAACACATCGTGGAGATTCTCTAGCTCGGGCGGTAGCTCCAGCCGATAGGCCAAAGGGCCAATCCTTTCCAATATTACATAGGGCCCAACATACTGTGGGCTGAGCTTCTTCACTCCCCGCACCCGTGACACTCCATGCATCGGCCGGATTTTAAGGAACACTTTATCACCCACTTGAAACTCCACCATACGGTGCCTTGCGTTATAATACTTCGCCTGCCGACTTTGAGCCTCTAACATACGATCCCATATCAACCTAACCACCGCATCCGTGTCATCTATATATTCAACACCCAAAGTCTTCGGGTCTTCATCTTGATCCCAAGACAAGGGGGTTCTACACCTCCTTCCATATAGGGCTTCATGGTGTGCCATGCCAATGCTAGCTTGATGGCTATTGTTGTAGGAGAATTCCACTAAGGGCAAGAGTCTTTCCCACGGCTCTCCCCTATCTATCACACACAACCTCAATAGATCCTCCAATTTTCGGATGGTCTGCTAAGACTGCCTGTCCGTCTGAGGATGAAATACGGTGCAGAAGGTAAGGCGCGAGCGCAAATATGCCTGTACCGCCTTCCACTCCTTGGAGGTAAAGCGACCATCATGGTCCGAAACTATAATCTTAGGTACGCCATGATACCGTACAAACTGCTCCACGAAAATGCGTACTAGGACATCCACATGAGCCTCCTTCTTCATAGGAATGAACCGGGAAACTTTCGTCAGGCGATCAACGATCACCCATACTGAATCATTTCCTGAGCGGGAGCGAGGTAGCGCATGTATGAAATCCATGGAAATATCCTCGAACTTCCAATCGGGGATTGACAACGACTGCAACAGGCCACCGGGACTCCTGCACTCCGCCTTCACTCTTTGGCAGGCATCACAATGCGTGGCAAAGTATCGGACATCCTTCTTCATTCCTGGCCAACACATCGTCTTCCGTAAGCCAGCGTACATCTTAGAAATTCCCGAGTGCACTGAATATTGAGAGCAATGTGCCTCTCTCAAGATATCCTCTCGGATTTTACCGCCTTTGGGAATGTAGAGCAGGCCGCAAAAGTAAACGAGGCCGTCCTTTAGTGTGTACTCGTCGGTAGCCCCATCTTCGATCAACTTGAGTGTCGGGGCCAGAGCCGCATCCAATACTTGCTCCACTCGGATCCGGTCCCGGATATCACAAACTATGCTCATGCTGGAAAAGTACTCTGTATATTCTGCCAAAGGAGCCTTAAATATCAATGTAATATCCATCTCCTCAATCATCCGCGCCAACTCCATGCTCATCAACCGAGACTCTGGGCTCGAGCCGGGTACTTTCCTGCTAAACGCATCGGCTACAGAGTTTGCCTTTCCGGGGTGGTAGTTCAAGGTGAACTCATAATTGCATAGAAACTCTAACCACCGCCGTTGTCTTAGGTTAAACTCCTTCTGGGTATAAACGTACTTCAAGTTTTTATGGTCCGAGAAGATTTCGCAGTGGACGCCGTATAGATAATGCCTCCATACCTTCAAGGTGAAAACCACTGCTCCTAGCTCCAAATCATGCACCGGGTAATTGATTTCATGCTTCTTCAATTGTCTTGAAGCATAAGCAATCACGTGCTCGTGCTGCATCAACACCGCTCCCAACCCCTGATAAGACGCATCAGTGTAAACTTGAAATCCTTCCTTCCTAGACGGCAGGACAAGGATGGGGGCAAAGGTAAGTCTATCCTTCAATTCCTGTAATGTCGCTTCATATTGGGGTGTCCACTCAAATGGCACACCTTTCTTTGTCAAAGAAGTAAGCGGGAGGGCAATCTTGGAGAATCCTTTAACGAACTTGCGGTAGTATCCGGCAAGTACAAGAAAACTCCTCACATAAGCCGCCGACTTCAAGGGCGACCACTCCTTCACGGCACACACCTTGGCCGGATCCACAGCTAGTCCAGCCCCACTGATTACATGACCCAAGAAAGCCACTTCCCTAAGCCAGAATTCACACTTGCTAAACTTGGCGAACAGGGTGTGCTCTTTTAACTTTTCCAGAACTAAGGCCAGATGCCCGACATGCTCTTCCTCTGTCTTAGAGTAGACTAAGATGTCATCAATAAACACAATGACGAAGACATCTAGATAGGCCTCAAACACATTATTCATCAACCTCATGAAAGCTGATTGGGCATTTGTGAGCCCAAACGGCATCACCGTAAACTCATATAAGCCGTACCTTGAGCTGAAAGCCGTTTTCTGGATATCATCCTCTTGTATTCTCAATTGATAATACCCCAAGGGCAAATCCAGCTTGTAGAACCAATGCGCTCCCACCAGTTGATCGAACAACTCATCGATCCGAGGTAACAGATAGGTGTTCCGTACAGTCAGTCGGTTGAGCTCCCGATAGTCTATACATAAATGCAGGGTTCCATCTTTCTTCTTAACAAATAGAATAGGGGCTCCCCAAGGTGATGAGCTGGGGTAAACAAACCCTGATTCTACCAACTCCTGCAGTTGAACTCTAAACTCTGCAAGTTCTTTTGGGGCCATTCGATAAGAGGTCCTGGAAAAGGCTTAGCTCTTGATACAAGCTTAATCTAAAAATCCACTTCTCTATGCGGGGGTAACCCTGTTAATTTCTTAGGAAATACCTCAGGGAAATCCCGTTCTACCCGCACATCCTTCACATCTACCCTCACCTCCTTCAGTTCGAAACATACCATGTAGACTTCATCCCCTCTCATATGAGCTTTCAAGGTTTGGATTGAGGATAATTATAATCGTGGTGCGAAATTTATACCTTGGAAGATTACATCAGTATCTCCATGTCTTAAATAGATTTGCTTCTCCGCACAGTCGATTCTTGCATAGTGCCAATCCATCCACGCCATGCCCAGAATGAGGTCGAATTCAGGCATTCTCAAAATTATGGCGGGGGTATCAAAGGTCTTTCCCCCAATGGTTATCTCAAACTCACACTTCGCGGTTGCCGTCATCTCAGATCCGTCTGGGAGGCATACTCTTCGAGCAATACCAGTGAAATATTGCACTCTGTGTATGTCCTTGATGAAGTCTTCAGACACGAAAGAATGTGAGGCACCGGTGTCAAATAACGTATAAGCCGGTTTCCCGCCGACCATCACGGTTCCTAAGTGTCATTAATAATACTCAAGCTAGACGTCTAGTATATCTTAAGCCACTAGAGGATATTAATGGAAGCAAAATGGCTAATTCAAATCGTACCTGCAATCATCTCCTGAGGATTCCGCTCTTGAGTCATATCCAAGGCATACATCTGATACCGAGAGGGTTCGGGGTTTCTTCCTCATGGTCCACGTCCTCGACCACGCACATACCCTCGCTCCCGAGGGGCTGTTGGAGGGAAAGCAAAAGGCGCATCTCCAAATAGTTGCGGACAGTAGCATCTAATGTGGCCCGGTTGGTTGTATTCAAAGCACACCCGTTCCTGCCTTCCGCTATGTTGCTGAAATTGTTGAGGTGGAGGTAATGCTGGCGGTTGCAAAACTGGGCGCTCCTCTCTAAAATTCGGGGGGAAACACCCGCCACCTCTCTAATATCCTCTTCCTCTTCTATTGTCAAATCTCCTTCTGTCGTTGGGGCCGGCTTCCATCACGCCCTCCGCTGGCCTCTTACCACTTCCCAAATGGTCCGCTTCCAATCTCTTCGCCATATCGATAATCTCCGCAAGACTAGAGTCCGCTATAAACAAAAGGGCTTGCCTTAGGGGATCTCTCAAGCCTTTGTAGAATCATTTGGCGTACCCTCTATCATCAAACTCATAGGAGTCAGCGAATCTAGCCAAGTGCTGAAACTCCCGTTGGTACTTTTTCACCGACTTGGACCCTTGCTTTAGTTGCAAAAATCTCTCTTCAAGATCATCCGGAGCGGCCGAGGGGATGAAATGCTCTAAGAAGGCTTCAGAGAATTCGCTCCAACTAATGTCCGTGTACACTCTTCCATGAAAAGTGGAGCCCATGAGGGACTTCCACCACCTTTTGGCGTGCAACTCTAAGAGTGTCACCACAAGGGTAACCGCCATGTTGTTTGGGCATCTTATTCCTGCCAACAATTCTTATACAGTGTCGAGCCACTCTTCCGTACGCACCGCCGACTCTGTCCCAATATAAGCGGGAGGGGAGAGAGCTCGGAAAATGCTTAACCAATTAGATCCCGGACCCTGTTGTTGTACAGGTGCCTGCTGAGATTGGGACCTAAAGGCGTCAGAAATAGCTGTGAGCGTCTGCCCCAGCTCTGATTGTTGGAATTGTGTAGGTACGGACGGGGTGGGGGTGCCCCTCACTGGCTCAGCATGTAATGGGATCTACACTTAGGGTACAAACCTAAGGTTAGGTTGGCTAATCTCGGGCCAAAGATGGACAAACTTAGTGTGAATTATATATGGGCACACCACTGCTTCCGCAAAGTCAGTTTGTCCCCAAACTGACTAATCAAACGGGGGTGGCACCATTGTTAAGTGACTTTCTCCTTTGAGGATCGTAGCAAGTTGACACCATTTGTAAGAACCCCCTCCCGGAACACAAAACACGGCACGAGAGGGGTCTTATGCCCAGAACAGCCGCCTAGCTTATTCCTGCACAAAACAAAATAAAAAAATAATAAAAAACGGATAAGCAAGGGGTGCCTCCCAAGAGCGCTCATTGGTTATCGTCATTGAGCTTGACATTATTGGTTAGCTAAATGGAAAATAAAAAGAGAAATATAATGGCAGCTTGCGTAATATGCGCTGCGGCGCGAGTGCAAAAACATTTTTTAAGAAAATAAAAATATTTTTTTGTAATTTTTAATTTTTTAAATAAAACCAAATGGAAAAATATTTAGAAAAAGAAAATTTGTTAGTAAAAGAAAATAAACTATTAGAAGGGGAAAAAGGAGAAGAATTAGAAACTAAATTAGAAGGAAAAATAAAAGAAGAAAAGGAAGAGGAATTTTCGCAAGGAGGGTGAAGAGAAGAAAAAGAAGGAAATGACAGCGGTTGATCACAATAAATTTTTTGGATAAAAATATCCGGTTGCTCCACTTTAATATTAATCATTTCAGTAGATTGGGAGCAAACCGGGATATCCGAAAAATCAATCTCCTCGGAAGATCGAACACAATAAAGTTCGTCTTCCTCAGAAACTTGAAAAAAATTGGGATATCGAGGGAAATCTCCTCCTCGGGCGGTTGAAAGCACAATGGAATTTTTGAATAATCGTCTTCCGCGAGTGATTGAAGGCACTGCGAAAAATCCGAAGATTCATCATTTGAAAGATAAAAAGGAGGAGGAGGAGAAGAAAAAGTTGCGGCCTCAGAAGCTAAAGCATCAAAAATCATTTTGAAATGAGCAGTGATGCGTTCATCAAATGCTACAGAATCAAAAATGACTTCATTTTTGCTAAAATCAAAAATAGGAGGCACACAAACTTGCGGAGAAAAAGCGGAGAAATCTTGAGATGGAATGGGTTGATGATCACCTTGGCCCCAAGAATGATCAGGGTGCTGCCACCCTGAGTAGTTCAAAATAGGGCTAGGATCAAAATGTCCATTCAAGAAATCTCCTGAAAAATTAAAATCAGAAATATTCGGAGGTGAAGGGTAGGAAGGCGTTTGAAAATAATCGTAACCCCATGAAAAAAATTTGCGGACGGATCAATTTGGCCAAATTGATTCGATCCGGAAGGAATAAACTCATGGGTGGATGAAGAATATCCTACCCAACATTTCTCACGAGAGTGACCGAACTCTCCACAAGAAAAACAAAAACTATCCATAAAAAAATAAATCAACCATAAAAGAGGGGTAAGAGAGAGAGAGAAAAAAATGATTAAATTAATAGCTATCCTTTTTTCAAAATATCAAAACTATTCCCCGAAAACGGCGCCAAAAACTTGATACTAAGAATCACAAAGGTGGATGAGAGGGATTAAAGAGAAGAGAAGGTGGATGTGGTGGAAGTTGATAATATTCTCCGATTCTATATCCGATAAAGGCAAGCGTACCTTATCGTTTATAGTATAGGATACTAAAGATTAATATCACGGTCGTATTTCCCTGGGGCGTAATGATTACTTCTACTTCGAGGAGATCACTATTATTTTATCATTTGTTTTTTAAGATTGATTTACTTAACTAAAAACAGGAACTAAATTACTAAGCTAAAAATAAAACTAAATTACTTGTAGAATAAAAAGGGTTAGAACTAATGATAAAGGGTTAGTACTCAATCTAGAATCACTTTGAAATAAGAAAATCAAAATGAAATAGCAACTAATTCTAAATAAAGTAAAACACCTTGACTGTGGAGGTTCCCGAAGCATGAACACACTTCTCTCGAAGTCGTGCCCAACTGAGTTTAGGAAGGTCCGACCGAACTTTCGTCCAAATCGAAGACCTAAAGCTTGCTTTACGTGGTAAACCCCGCTATTGGATTTCACTCCAATCCAAGAGATTTAACGTCTGCCTCTCTCGAGGGGTGTGTGCAACTCTCTTTACTCTTAGGGTGATCGATTCAATCTACAAGCCACTCAGCTAACTAAGAATTAAAACCCAAATGGAAACTATATATCGACAATATAGTCCCACTAAATAAAAACCAAGAGTAAATCAAAGGTAATTACTTTAAGAAGAAAAAGAACGATAAAACATCATAACTTGATTGACTCATTCTCAGATCATCGCAATCGAGTACAAATGAGGATTAGTTCATCATGATAAAAGGGAAAGAGAGGGGTAAATAATAAAGGTGCATTAAGAACAAAATGAAGTGTTTGAGAGAAAGCTAACTAAAATTCATTAAAAAACAAAAGTGATTAAAACTAGGAAATGGACATTACAAGTTCATCAAAAGAAAGTAAACTACTGATATTACACTAATAAAAAGAGATTACAGGTAAGTAAAGTACAATGCATGAAAGTAAAACTAGAAATGGAGGCAGAGAGAGAGAGCAAAACCATAAGAAAAAAACACAAAAAGCTTAAAATAAAACTAGCAGCCCCACCCCTCTCCCCAAAACTTGGTCTGGAATGATTTGAATGGCCTTGTATTTATAGGCAAAAATTCTGTCTGGGTCACGCCCCCTATCACGCCCAGGGACAGCATGTCAGGGGGGCATGTCGAGTACGGAGTTGACCTCGGGCACTAGATTCTGGTGGGAATGATGATTGCTTCTATACGATGGTGGACACGCCCTGGGACACACCCGTGTAGGGGGGGGGGGGGGCGTGTAAGGCACGTCATGTCAAAATCATTTGTCAGAAATCCATCAGTCGTCAGAAAAAGTGTTATACACCCCATGTCTACGCTCGTGTCGGGGGTGTGTCACGTACGGGTTGACGTACAGTGATGGAATATCTTTAAATGCGGCAGCAGACTTCGGGATGAGGGTGACACACCCAGAGAAACTCCTAGGGAGGGTGTGTTAGGGGGGCGTGTCAGGTGTTTTCTCTCAGGATTTGGGTTCTGGCAGTAAGCTTCCTTGGGATTGGGTTATACGCCCTGTGACACGCCTAGGGAGGGCGTGTCAGGGGAGCGTATAAGGTCATTTTTGGCTGAAAGCTGTGAAAACCTGCAAAAAGAGAAGAAAACATTAGTTATATTATTTACATACAAAAGAACAAAAAGGAACCTAAAAATACATAAAGAAAGAGATTTAAAACTAAAATAAATATATTTTTATCCTAATAAATTAAGCAAAAATATGCATCATCAGCTACTTCTCCAAACTCGAGGCATTCCAAAGAAAAGAATACCTCAGCAAGAATATATAAGTGGCAAATAAATTCAACAATAGGTAATAATCAAAAGAAAGCAAAAAATGGGTTACCAACCCCAACCATAGGAATGGCTGACAAACCTCAGCTAATAAGTCAAATTATAATAAGTAAGGTAGAATTTTCAACAGTAAAGTACGAGAAGTTGCACCAAGTGCGGAATGAAGCCATGCTTTGATAAAATCTCCAAAGGTAAGCATCAGTCATATGTCTATACAATAGGAAGAAAAGAGGCTGAACAACTCTAAACACGTGAATCATTAACACTGGTAAAAATGGTTCTGGGTCCGTGGCCACCATGTCCAACACAAACTAATAGACCCAAACATCTCGAGAAGGTACTGCAGTGGTGGAAACAAGGACCAACACAACCCAACAGTCCAAACATGCCCAAAAAGCACTATGGTGGTGGCAATAAGGTCCAACACAACCCAACAGTCCAAACATCTCAAAAAGGCATTGTGGTGATTGCAACAAGGTCCCACATAACCCAACATTCCATGAGAAAACATAAACAACCACCAAGTGTAATGATTCACGAGCCAACACTAGGTTGGTTGTCCTTTATCCACTGCCAACCATGGGCCACACCTAAACATCCAAAAATACCTATAAAACCCCAATCAAAACACTGGGCTTCTCTAATGACAAGAAGGAAGAAAATCCCAAAATTCACTCTAAGGCCCATACTCGACGAATTGGACTCAATTCCGCTAGAAAATACTAAGTCCATACTGATTCGTTGAGTATACTCGATGAATGCAGTAGATACACGACGAACTATACTTGGAAAAAAATCAACTGTCTTAACGATACTCAATGATTCAGCATAATTACCTTGATACTCGCTGAATAGGTGAAATTAACTAAGTCTATGGAAATTCGTCGAGTATACTCGATGCCTCGCTGATTCCACTCAGCGCCTGGACTTAATATTTTACTTTACTCAACGCCTTCACTCGATGCTCTCGACGCCAACTGACAATACTCGACGAATTCGTCGAGATAACATGACGATTTTGACTTAGCCTCGCCGGCACTCGACGCTTACGAAGCCAAAGCCAACATTCGACGAATTCGTCGTGAATACTCGACTAATTTTCCTTAGTCACAAAGATCACTCAACTCTAAGACTACGCTCAATGCCGAAGGCTAATACTCAGTGAATTTGTCGAGATGACTCGACGAATCTGACTTCACTCAACTCTTAAACTATTCAACAAATTCTACTTAATCCCAGATCATACTTGACGAATTCCAATCAGGCAAATCCCACCATACTCGACGAATTTTTTTAAACCTAAGCTAAAGGTCATATTAAATGAATTTGTCTATACTCTTAATCCTAAGGAGGGAAGAAGAAAACAATAAGAAAACACACGGAAAAAGACTTGGTAGGGGAATAAATCACCACTTGCTTCTTACTCCAGAAATCTGGCAACACAAGCGCCCTTCCTCGTGGATCCAACCACAAAAACACCTTGGCAGCACTTTTTGAAACTTTTTCAAGGAAAAGGAGGGTCAAAACTTAATAATCTAATGTCCAAAATTCAATTAATGGGAAAAACTCACCGCACACACGTAGATCTCAACGAGTGAAATATGAATCTACCCTTCGATGATGATTTCGTGCACCGGAGCTCCTACAATCGACAGTCGAAAACCTAGAAATGTTCGTCGTTCCACTCTTTCGCAAAACAGCGTGATGGCTTGGGAAGAAGACGATGAATAGGGTTTCCGTCATATCGTAAGACTCTTTATACTTATAATATACTAATAATATTATATAATATTATTATTAACACTTAATGTCAAAACTACCGATAAATCCAATCAACTCAGATTTTCACGAAATTCGCACCAAAGCTAAATATCGATGCATCGAATCCAATGGCAAAGTTGAAATCAAAATCCGACAAACCAAACTTGGGTAGAAACTCAATGATGTCCAAAACACCAACTATCCCAAAAAGGCTCCTCCAAGTTCCAAAACAAACCCAGCTCGCAAGAGATATCTAAAACACACTAAAAATTAGTCAAGCTAATATTCTAAGTCAAAACCTCAGATACCAAATGAGCAACAGTATCGCTCCAGCAATGGTACCAATCAACTATGCGTCAATGTAACGTCCTAACATCAAAAATACGCCACTAAAGAAATTAAAAAAAACATAAAAAATTCAGGGGTGTTACAAGAATCAAAGAAAAAGATGGTTGCTGAAGTCAGGAAGAATAAAAAAATTTCCTAAGTAAAATTCGTCGAGTATACACGTGAAGTATCGTGTCATTCATTGAGATATCACGTGAAC
This sequence comes from Platanthera zijinensis, assembly GCA_039513925.1. Lineage (NCBI taxonomy): Eukaryota > Viridiplantae > Streptophyta > Magnoliopsida > Asparagales > Orchidaceae > Platanthera > Platanthera zijinensis. The sequence goes on from CM077096.1 coordinate 126,494,868, forward strand.
ACTCGTGGAGTTCGTCGAGTTTACACGGGAAATTTATTATAGTTTCTTAAAACTTCTTCAGAAATGGCTAAGTTAAATTCATCGAGTATATACGTGAAGTCTCGTGTCATTCATCGAGACAACACGTGAATACTCGTGGAATTCGTCAAATGTTCTTGAGTGGTCTAGTGACTATTAACTAAAAAATTTCTTCTGGTCCTAATTTTGGCCAAGTAAAATTTGTCGAATGAACTCTGGTTACTCATCAAATGCTCTCGTGTAATCTAAGTAATTTGTCGAGTGCTCTGGCTATTACACGAGTCATCTCAATGAATGGACTTAATGATTTTTTGGTTCATTTTTCTGACGGGTTCTGTTTCAAAATGACGGTCATGTACAGTGCACGTGGAAGCTTGTTATGGAAGGAAATTTCTAGTCATTGCTGATGGAATCTTATATAAATATCAAGGATTTCATTTCAATAATAATGAATCACAAGAATCGCAAAACCTAATTTCAAAATCATAAACGATCGTTTAAAATTATTTCTCGATCTACTATTTTTGGAAATGCTCTTCTCGACGACCTAGAGTTCACGATTGGCGATTCTTCTGAAAAAGAAAAATTTGACAAGATTATTGCTTTTAAATTCTTCAAAGGTGTTCTTCATCCAGTCGGATTCTAAAGATTTCAGATCAAGGTTTTCAAGTTTTCAAGTCTTTTCCTTCAACCTGAATTTCGAGATCTACTCTCCAAGTAGGAAGAAGATTGAATCCATTCAGATCTGAAGAAGAAGATTCTTTTCAATCTAGAAACTTGTAATAAATATTTTCATTTTGGTAGGAAGTTTCTACTTCCGAGTTTGTAGAATTGTGTTTGTTGGATCGAGTTGTTGATGTAGGCTTGGGATATTCGCGTCACCGTGACGGACGTACCTAAATACGACGCTCTCTAAGTTTCTAATTATCCCAATCATTCATAAAACGCAGCGACGTTTATCACCGGATAATCACTTAATTAAAATTATAGAGGGTTCGCAAAACCCTTCAAGATAATACCGAGGCTATAGGTCAAGGTCCTCTCAAGCGAAATGAACCCACACGGTTCGGTCGAGCGTTCGTTGTACCAAAAGAGACAGCACCGAAAATAAAGATCCGGATAACGGGTGGTTCTCTCCCAACGAAATAAAATGAGGGCCGCCACGCCTCACGAAATCAAACGGAATATAAAACTAAAAACAATAACAATAACTAAATAGATATTAACCACAAAATTCTAACCAATCACAAATCACGCGTTACGTTAAATGCCCCAAGTAAATATCTAAGAGAGAAACACGAGAGTGGAGACGTTCGTTACCCCAACCGGAATGGATGATTCCGATTTAACTCTCTTTGGATCGTTCCGTTCCGGATCCACCGAAGGCGTGCCGATTGGAGGGAAACACCAAGTTCTTCGTTGGTTTCACGTCGTCGTTGAAGATCCACAAGTTTCACCTCATGCCTTGGCCGAAATATCTTCTTCACAATAGATATGGGGGCTGTTTTGGGTATCTCACAAAGGGGTTGATTTCTTTGGTGAGTGAAATGATGGAGGCCGATTTGATGGAAAGAGGGGGTCGGTTTATTTGGGATGGAGAAGAGTGACCGAATTGGGGGTGGAGAAGGAGGTTGATCGGGTTTGGAGATGGAGGTGGAGAGGAGGCTAGGTGTAACTCTTGAAGAGAGAAGGGAGATAGAGGGAAGGGAGGAGGAGTGGAGGTGGCCGAAGCCTTGGAAGGGGAGGAGGAAGGCCGACGGCCAAAGAGGGAAGGAGATGGGAAGAAGGCGGTCAAGAGGAAGAGGGAAGAGGGTTTCGTAATTCCAAATCTGAAATTAGGGTTTAAATTTTCATTCATTCTCCAAAAATCCAACACAACTTATCCTTTTATAGGCTTTACAAAGACATGGGCTAAATGCACCCCAAGAGTTGCTAAACAAAGGCCAAAATGAAATAAAAGATAATTAATACTTTGGCTAAACATAGGCCAATTAAAAACATAATTATAAAATCTGAAATAATAATTTAAATGACGTGGCGATGGCGGTGGATGTCGCGGCAAAGTTCCAACATTAAAATGACGCGGCGATGGCGGTGGATGTCGCGGCAAAGTTTCAACATTCCGACTTGCGGCACGATCATAAAGATCTTCAAGCTCCTTATGGCGACGAACAACGACACAAACAAGTAAATCATCATCTCAAGGCGGCGAGGGAACATCAAGTGTGAGCCGGCACCAACATCAACCGGGTCACCATAGTCATCCGGAAGGGGATCTTCTGCAGCAACATGATGCGGATCTATAACATGTACTGGGTCACCATCATCGTCAAGAGGGGGACGCTCCAAATCAACAAGTCGGGGGATGACGGCGCCATCAGTTGTACGAGAGGTTGTTCTCTGAGTTGTAGGATCATTATCTCCGAGTTGTACGAGTTGAGGCTCCGAGGTGTAAGATTATGATAATCTGAGTTTAGGTGAAGTAGCCGAGTCTAGCCCGAACTGCTAGATAGGAGAGGCGGGACAGTGGACGTACCCATTCCGGGGAACCACTATAAATCCTTGTGTCTGTGTTTTATTTCTATGCATTTGTTTGTTATTAATTTTTATTCCGCTAAAAGACGCATAACTTACCAATACACCCCTCTAGGTGATTTAGGTAGACAACTAGATACTTTCAATTGGTAACAAAGCATGTTGTTCGTTAAAAGGTTAATACCTTCAACAAGATCTCAATCTAGTTATCAAAGCACAAGAATTTCTATTGTGGATAGAAGCAAGGATATGTCCCCCAAGAAGCTGCATGTGTGTTCGAAGGAAAACTTCCCTATGTGGAAAGAAAGAGCCCGATTTTTAATGGAAGCTACAGATCCCAGAATTTTTTAGATTGATGAAGAAGGTCCTCATGTGCCTATGACTGCTTCAACCATAAACCCAACTCTGATGGTTCTTAAGAAGACACTAGATCTAAATAAAGATGAAATTGCTCGTCCTTTAGACAAGAATGCGAAGAACATAATTTTTAGTGTAGTGGACGACTCCATGTTGCAGAATTTAATCCACTACAAGTCATCCAAAGAAATGTGGACATCTCTGATTGTACTCATGGAAGGAACAGAGGAGGTTAGGGATGATCGGAAATCCGTCCTCAACCAGGAATACAAGGCATTCAAATAAGGCAAAAGAGACTCGATAACTGACTACTATAAGAGATTCTTCAAGAGCATCAACAGACTGAGGAACTATGGTCGGGCATTCATAAATGGTGAACTTAATGATAAATTCTTGATATCCCTGACAAAAGAATGGGATAACAAGGTTTGTGCGATAAGGTAGTTTGGTAAACTTGTTGACATTGACCCTTAAAATTTGTTTGGGAAGTGGCTTTCATATGAACTTCAGATCAACATGAGGAAAGCTGAAGAAGAAGGAAGGAGATGATCAACCAAAGAAAAGTCAGTGGCCCTGAAACCTGAAGGGTCAAAGAATACTATAGTGGTGTCTCCTACTAGAACACAAACTACATGTGATTAGGAGGACTCAGATCCAAGCACCTCATGCTCTGAAATGTCAGATGGAAAGTTCTCTTTACTCTCTAAACAATTCAAGAGGATGCTCAGCAAGAGGAAGTAAATGAAAAATCAGTCCTCCTCGTCTAATAATAGGAGATCATGTGGTGATGGTGATCACTATAAGAAAAGCTATAATAGCAACGTCAGGTATAACTCAAAACCGAACAAACATATTTTAACTAATGTCGTGTACTACTGTTATAATAAGCCAAGGCATATGATTATTGTCTGTCCTTACAAGAAGAAGGATGGATCAAAGAAGGAAGAGAGGAGACCCATCAAAGGTAAGAAGAAAGATGAGAAGTGCTTCATCGCAAAGAAGCTGAAGACTATAAGAGATAGAGACTCAAATAAGTCAAGCTCAGATGAAGACGCCTATTTTGCGCTATTGGCTCAGTCATATAAAGATAAAGGAAACTCCTAGTATAATGGGAAGGTAAAATCTCACACACCTCTCTCTGAGTCTAAAATAGCCTCGGAAGGCCATGAATACAATTCTTCTGAGGAGGGGTCAGACTTATTAGTTTAATATATGGTTTTGTTGGCAGGTTTTGACAAATACCGTAATGCAGTCAAAACTCAGGCCAAGGAGATTAACTCTCACAAGGTAGAAGAATCTTATCTGAGAGAAGAAATTGAAAAATTGACTCCTCTCAGAGAAGAAGTCCAATCCTTGAAAGAGGAACACTTTACCTCTACTAAATTAATAAGGGTGAAAGAGAAAGTCATTGAGGAATTAGAAGAAAAGTTGTTAGTCGAGAAGAAGCTTGTCGTGTAACGCCCCGAAACTCAAAAGAGGGATGGGTGGCATTTTGATCCAAGTCTGGGATTTGGTAGAGGTGACACGACCTGGGACACGGACATGTCTCGGGGGTGTGTCGTGCTCGGGTTCGTCAATGGTCGTGTGGTCGACAAAATTGCAGTCGACGAGTGTCGACCAGTGAACACGGCCTGAAACACGGGCGTGTCCAAAGCCGTGTCCTACTCAGGTTGTTAGCCGAGTTGTGTCGGAGAAGAGAAACGGTCTGATCCCAGGCGTGTTTGGGTCCGACACGGGTGTGTCAAATTCAACACGGGCGTGTCGAATACCTGTGTTCTCCTCGGGTTAATGCTGGACCTGTGTCGATGAAGGAACACACCCAGCTACACGGGAGTCTACTGCATGACATGGGCGTGTCGAGTGCCCGTGTTCTTTTCCGGACACGACAGTTTCAGCAGCTAATGAGTTACACGGCCTTGGACACGGGCGTGTCGCAAGCCGTGTTTGGCCCAGGAAGTTAATTTTCAGGGCGAATCATGGCCATTTGTTTCCTTATTTTGGGATCTAACGGCTCAGGCCTTTCCATCCTAGGGTTAAAGATGGGATTGGGGGTTTAAACCCTCACTTTTCATTGGAATTTCTCTTTCTAAGTTCTAGAGAGAAGGGAGAGCAAGGAGGAAGAAGGTGGGAAGATCCGGTCGCCGGATGAGATTCGGGGCGCCAAATCGCAAACTGAATCCAGATCTACTGAGGCGAGATCATCGCGGTGCTTTTCATCCGTGTTCATCCGTGTTGATTCACACGAGTGTGCGACGAGTTTGTAGTGTTCCTTGGGGTCGATATGTAAAGTCCCCCTTATTTAGAGTTCGGAATCATAGTACGGACATAGGCATGGTGTGTGAAGCCTACCCGGATATGTTGGTCTGGATCGGTGATGAATTACTATGAATTATTAGCCGGAGAAGACTCTGTGCCTTTGGTTGTTTTCGGGTTTCTACGTGGTAGATTGCATCAGGGATCCATAGGGATTAACCCCGAGGCGCACCCGGAAAACGTGGCGGAAATGCATTTCTGCCATCTTGGTGGCCTAGAAGCCAACCTTGAACATAACTGGGTTATGTGCTTGTGTGATCGAATTTGGGATCCAGGAGAATCTTGTACTGTGCGCTCGTCTTAAGTTTGACAGTGTGGTGTGAGCAACGGGCAAGTGGAAACGGACCCAGGCTATGTGGTTTGGTGACAGATACCTGAAAAAGGAATTGGCCACTAGCATAGTCGTGCGAGCCTTAGGCTTAGGTCAGAAAGGCTAAATGCTCACGAGATTTGCCGTCCAAAGGATGGTGGTGAGACCGCGGTTTTGACCGGGTTCACCGAGTTAGTGCCCTGAGAGCACGGGGTGTGTGGTCGTGTAAGCCTGCACCTGTGCTGTTGTGTCTATTCACTATATTGCTTGTTACACTAACAAGTGCAGGAAAGGAGCTTTGCCGCCTCGAGTTTGGGAGAGAAATTGTTATAATTTGGTCGGATTTAGCTGACTGTTATTCTTGTTTTCCACCGTTGCAGTGAATTGTGCTTGCAGGTGTTGTGGAGCCGAGTGGCAAATAGCGGGCCAAATCCCAAGTTGCTGAGCCGGCCCTCGAAGGCCTTGTTTGTTTACTTGTTTAATTCATGTGTGGGCTGCCTGTGAGCTGAAGTTTGTGAGACACTATTTTAAATTTAGTGAACTATTGTAAGGCCATAAGGCCAATACTTTAAGTACTTTGTATTTCATTCCTGCTGGGTTTTGATAGTGGACATTCATGCTTGTGGCTGGGTACTTTCTTTTGCAACTTAATAAATTGCTTCCGCTAGGTGCTCTATATAGGACGTTATGATTGGAAGGATGGTTTCATCTAGTAACCCACCGGTCTGTCCGTAGTATATGGTGTCGGGCTCCGGCCGGACCTACTGCAATATGCTTTGTGACGGATATGGGTATTATAATTTTGTATCAGACTATTGGTTTCGGTCAGACTTAAATGAATTCGTGGGCGAATTCACATTAAGGGGTGGTGATCACATGTGTGTGCGTCATCGTTATAACATGAAAAGAACCCATGAATGTCCACTTAGGAATGAAAATACACATGTTTGAGGAACCTGCGTGTTCCTATAATTGCTTTTTGCAATGTTGTTTTGTCGCTTATCGGTGTTTTGTACGACTATAGGTGACCAGGAGTGGTGCAGGGCCGTCAAAACGTGCAGTTTCTGAGGCAAGTAGTGCACCAAATGATGCTCCGGCAACACCTCCTTCAGCTGAGACCATACGATTGCTAGTGGAGGTTGTTTTTGCAATGATTAATACGCAGCCTGCGAGACAGGTGCAGCAGCCTGCGAGACAGGTGCAGCAGCCTGCGAGACAGGTGCAGCAGCCTGCCCCTGCTATGGAGTAGGTACCGCTCCAAGTGGTGGAGCCAAGGAGAGTGGAGCAGGTTGTAGTGGAGCCAGTATTGCCTAGGAGAGCAACGGATAAACAGCTCAAGCACGTTATTGGCTTCAATCCTCCAGTGTTCTCGGGGACCGGAACCCCAACCCAAGCAGAGGATTTTCTTTCCAGAGTTAAGAGAGTGTTGATAGCTACTGGGACGGAAGAGTGGCAGAAGACCACAATTGCCACGTTCTTGTTGGATGGTGACGCAAGGCTATGGTGGGAAGGATTGGAGCTACACCATTTGATGGGTAGGCAGCTTACTGACATCTCGATAGAGGAATTCTCGAGTCTATTCTTTGCTCGATACCTCCCCTCAGCTCAGAGGATTGCTATGGAAAACGAGTTCCAGAAGCTGGTATAAGGTGAGAGTAGCGTGGATGAATATATCCACGAGTTTACTCGCTTAGGTCGGTATGCAAGCGCTACCTTCGTGGATGAGGAGTGAAAGACAAACCGATTCTACGAAGGTCTAAGGGATGATTTGAGACTACTACTCTCGGGGCTGATGACGCAGGGCTTCTTGACCTTGGTCAACATGGCCCGATCTTTGGAAAAAGACATGAAGAATGTGCAGGCAAAGAAAGACTCCAGTGTTAGGAAGTCAGAATTCAAGGTGCTGTCTTCAAAATCCGGTTTCCGTAGGTGGAATAAGAAGGCTAGGACATCGGGCCGAGCCCCTTCTTCGGGTTCCTCAGGGGAAACTACCAACCGAACCCCGGGTGCTTGATTTACTTATGGGAAGACGGGGCACTTTGCCCGTGACCATTGGAGCGGACGTCCAAAGTCCAATAGGAAGCAGGGAGCAACTTACGAGGAAACGGGCAAGGCAGTGGAGTCAACCGCCTCCCATTATGTTCCGACTCAACCAAGAGTCTACAATCTGGGCCAGCAGGAGGCCATCAAACAAGCAGATGTCGTGACAGGTACGGTTTAAATTTATAGCAAGTTAGCTCTAAATACTGTTACCCAGTACTTATTAGCTTATTACTGTTTGTATAGGCTTTGTTCTGATTTGCGATAGTCCGGCAAGGGCACTATTCGATACGGGAGCTTCACACTCCTTTTTGTCCGAAGGTTTCATATCACGCATCGGAGTCCCTTCTTCGATGGCGAAAGACAAATTGGACGTGTTGTTACCGAATGGGTGTTCTATGCATGCGGACAGAGTATGTGTCGTAAAGATCCGTATTGGAAGTCAGGAGTTCGACTTACTTGCGTCGTTACTACCGCTAGTAGAGTTCAACGTCATTTTTGGTATGGACTGGCTTTCGGAGCAGAAGGCATACATAGATTGCAATCGTAAGGAAGTCAAGATGGGTGTTGGATGGGAGACAACATTTGCGGGATTGAAGGGGTCGAGCAAGACTTTAATGTCTGCTCTTTAGGTGGTCAAGGAAGTATGTGTTGTTGCAGAGCTGTTCTTCACGTTAGTGGAGGCTGTAAAGCCTAAGCCCACTTTGGGAAGTATCCCAGTATTGTGCGAGTAACCTGACGTGTTCCTAGACAATCTTCCCGGAGCCCCACCTCAGCGGGAGATAGATTTTACAATTGAGTTGGTGCCATATGCCAAACCTGTGTCACGCTCTCCTTATAGGTTGGCTCCTAAGGAGATGGAGGAGCTAAAGGTTCAAATAGAGGAGTTGTTGGAGCAGGGCTATGCATGTCCAAGTTCGTCGCCTTGGAGCACACCGGTCCTTTTCCCAAAAAGACCCCAAAAGACTGAACATGAAGTTTGAGTAGCAGGTCAGGTTACACGGCCTGGGACACGGGCGTGTCCCAGGGCGTGTCGGGTGTACACGGCCTGGGACACGGGCGTGTCCCAGGGCGTGTTCGATTTATTTTGCGAATTTGGCCTATTCAAGTCAGAGCCGGACACGGCCTTGAACACGGCCGGGAACACGGGCGTGTCAGGCTGGACACGGGCGTGTCAGCTGTCGTGTTCCGACCCGTGTACTGGTTGCAGCTCGAGGGAGCAGGAGACACGGGCGTGTCTCAGGTTTGACACGGGCGTGTCAGGTCCGACACGGGCGTGTCGATGACCCGTGTTGTTCAGTCGGTTCAAACTGTGTGTGCCACTTAAAGGGTACACGGCCTGTGACACGGGCGTGTCACAGGCCGTGTCGGCCAAAAAGTGAATTTTTGGGAAAATCTTGGCCGTTCAGTTTTCTCTCTTTTGATCCAAGGGTCCAGGTGGTTTCCTGGCTGGGTTATTACGAGAAGTAAGGATGAAGAGTCATTCTTCATTTGTCCTTAAGAAAGAGAGAAAGAGAGAGGAAGAGAGGAAGAAGGAGGAGGAGAGCAAGCCACCGGCGGAGCTCCCGTGGTTCGATTCGTGATCCGAAGCCGGCGTTGTGAAGGCAAGGCTGCTACAGTTCTTTCTCACCGGCTAGTTTTCGATGGCACCGAAGAGATCGACAAGGGTAACGATCTCCCTCCTTGGACATGTGAAGTCCTTCTTTTCTGCATTACATAGGGAAAACCCTTCCCCGCGAGTGTGCGGTGGGTTGTGGTGTCCCTTGGGGTAGATATGTGAAGTCCCCCTTGTTAGAGGCCGGAATTGGAGTACGGCTCTAGGCATGCTGTGTGAAGCCCATCTGGATGTCATCTGGATTGGTGATGCTTGTTTGCATATCGGAGAAGGCTCCGTGATTATGGCTTGTGATGCCTATGGCTTGTGATGCCTTGTTCCTACCTGTTGCTTGGTGCGGCAGGAAGTACTGGACGATGTCCAGGAAATGAAGAGGGTTGGATGCAACTCTTGTGGCCGTGGGTTGCCACTTTGTGAGTAGTTGAGCCGTTGGGCTGCAACTCGGTGAAAAGGCAGATTGCCGAACAGGAAAGGTGAAACCGACCCGCGCCTATAAAATGCCATGGATACTTCCGTATTCGAGGTGGCTCGGCGACTTGAGCAACGGGGGGTGGCTGATCCGTACCTGCGTTAGGTCCGTCCGACTTGGAAGCCTGGTATAGGTTTTGTTGGAGCGCCTAATGAGAGTCTTAGGCCCGCGCGCCGGAAAGACTGAAATGCTCAAATACCGTGTAGACGGTGGTGTTGACCCTGGTATTCCGGTACACCGAAAATGTGCCCTGAGTGCACGGACTGTCGGGCCGGGTGGCCGATGGTTGTGATGGCTTGAATGTGCCTGCGCGCACATAATTGCTATTTGATGATGCCATGCTTGCAGGGAAAGAATGCTCATGCCCCGAGAAAGGGGTAGGATTGTTATAATTGGGTCAGCTGAATGCTGACCGTTGCATTGTTTGCCACCGGTTGGGTGGATTGTTCCCGTGCAGGTGCTGCAGAGCCAAGTGGGAAATGATGGGCTGAAGCCCTACTGCTGTTGCTGCTGCTGCTGCGGCTAGCCCTTGAAGGCTAAGCGAATGGCTTTGTTTTGTTTTCTCTTGTGCTCATGTGTGGCCGGCCTGCGCGCCGAAGTTTGTAAAACATGATGTATGTTCAGAGGAACTGTAAGGCCTTAAGGCCAAACTATTGTATTTGTGTACATTCCATAGTATATATATAAAGGTGGTTTTATATATTGGACATTCCGGTTGAGAGTTCAAAGTACTACTTAAAGCTTCCGCTAGAATGCTCTGAGTTAGGATTCGCATTTGGTTTGGTATTATCCTGTGACCTCACCGTCTGTTTGTGGCATATAGTGTAGGGCCCCGGCCGGACCTTCTACTATACGTCATTTAACGGATGGGGTCGTTACATTTTGGTATCAGCCTTTCTCGGTCTTCCTCTTTCGAATTCGTGGTCGAATTCTTTTGTGGGGTGGCGAGCACGTGTTTGTGCGACCTGCTGTAACGCTAATGAACTCTGGAATGTCCATTAAGGAATGTACAAAATCTTGTTTGAGGAATCTGCGCGTTCCTTTTTGTGTTGTTTTGCTTGCATACGTTCGCTAATGTGTGTCTTGTCCACCTATAGGTGACACGTAGTGGTGCTGGGCAGTCTGAGCCCCAGCGTTCTGATGAGAGTGCGGCACCAGCTGAGGTGCCCACACCTCCTCCATCTGCGAAAACTGTTCGCTTAGTGGCTGAGGCGCTATTTGCCATGATTCAGCCAACCGGGCAAGCGCAGCCGGCGGTAGTGCCAGTTCGTGTTGATGTAAGACCCGAGCCGGTTGAGGCTGTAGATCCACGAGCAGCTGACCGACAGTTGAAGCAATTCATGAGCTTCAGTCCTCCTACGTTTGCGGGAATGGAATCCCCAACGCAGGCGGAAGATTGGTTATCGCGTGTCAAGAGGATAATGACAGCGATCCGGGCGGAGGAAACTCTCAAGGTCACCTTAGCCACCTTCATGCTTGAAGGGGAGGCGCGGTTGTGGTGGGATGAGGTTGAGCTACACCATTTGGCGGGCAGGCAACTAACACAAGTTTCGATTGAGGAGTTCTCTCGATTATTTCTGGCAAAACATGTCCCAGCGGCGCAACGCATTGCTATGGAAAATGAGTTCCAACGGTTAAAGCAAGGGGACGATAGTGTGGATATCTACTTGCACGAGTTTACCAGGTTGGGACGATATGCGGGAACAATCTTCGCGGACGACCAAAGGAAAACGAATCGGTTCTATGAAGGATTGCGGGATGAGTTACGATTCCTGCTTTCGAGTTCTGTGAGCCAAGGGTTTCAGGCGTTGGTTGATACTGCGTGCGCGTTGGAGAAGGACATGAGGTGAGTGCAAGGGAACAAGGGCTTGGTTGCGTCGAAGCCAGAGTTTCAAGCACCTCGCCCAAGCAAGTCGTTTTACCAGAAGAAAGGGGGCAAGAGGTCCAAGCCATCGGGGCAAGTGACTACGACCGTTGTGTCGGGAGCGACATCAAGGCCGGATGCTCGTACATGCTATAACTGTGGCCGGGTGGGGCATATTGCTCGTGACTGTCGGGTTGTGCAGCCCAAAGGGGACAAGAAGACGGGTGCGTCGTATGCTGAGAAGGGCAAAGCGGTGGTGGATTCCTCTGCTTCCCAGGCGCAGCCCCGAATCTATCAACTTGGCCAACAGGAAGCGATTAAGCAAAGTGACGTCATCACAGGTACGAGTTGAATTAGTTTACTTGCTGTGCTTTTGGTTTTGGTTATGTTTAGCTTGTGCATGATGTGTGTGTGCTGCAGGCTTTGTCCTGATTCGGAATAATTTAGCGAGAGCCCTGTTTGATACGGGTGCTTCGCATTCTTTTCTGTCTGAGGATTTCGTATCTCGAATTGGGGTACCAAGTCATGTGACGGTGGATAGTACAAGGGTGCTATTGCCGAATGGCTGTGTGATGCTTGCGGATAGGGTTTGCGATGTGGATGTGCAAATAGGAAGTCGGGATTTCGGTTTGAGTGCAGCTGTGCTACCGTTATCGGAGTTTGATGTGATCTTTGGTATGGACTGGCTCTCGGAGCAGCGTGCCTTTATTGATTGCAACTCCAAAGAGATTACACTGGGCCAGAATACCGGGCTTGTGACGAAGTTCGCTGGTATGCGAGGAGTTGGCGGAACGTTGTTGTCTGCACTCCAAGTCGTCAATGCTGTTCGGAAGGGCGCGGAGTTATTCTTCACGCTAATTCAGGCTGTTGAGCCAAAGGCCAGTGTCGGTGAAGTGCCAGTTGTGTCAGAATTTGCCGATGTGTTTCCTAAAGATCTTCCTGGGTTACCACCCCAGCGGGAGATTGACTTCTCTATTGAGTTGGTGCCAGGTGCGAAACCTGTGGCCCGCTCTCCATATCGCGTCGCGCCAAAAGAGATGGCTGAGTTGAAAGTCCAATTGCAAGAGTTGTTGGAGCAGGGATATATACGCCCAAGTATGTCACCTTGGAGCGCGCCTGTTCTCTTTGTGAAAAAGAAAGACGGTAGCTTACGATTGTGTATTGACTACCGCGAGTTGAATAAGCTGACGGAGAAAAACAAATATCCGATTCCGAGGATTGATGACCTCTTTGATCAGCTGGCGGGATCAACGGTCTATTCCAAGTTGGATCTGAAATCGGGATATTATCAGCTAAGGATTCGGGAAGGTGACATTCCCAAGACGGCGTTTGGAACACGCTACGGTCATTATGAGTTCACGGTGATGCCGTTTGGCCTATGTAATGCGCCTTCGGTATTTATGGACCTAATGCATCGAACGTTCCGAGAGTATTTGGATTTGTTTGTTATTGTGTTTATCGATGACATATTAGTATACTCTCAGTCGGAAGAAGATCACGCAAACCATTTGCGGTTGGTCTTGCATACCCTGCGGAGGAATAAGCTCTTTGCCAAGTTCTCAAAGTGTGAGTTCTGGCTCTCTTCAGTCGCCTTTTTAGGCCATGTGGTAAGCGGAGAGGGTATCGCGGTGGATCCGTTGAAGATAAGTGCCATCCGAGATTGGCCAGTGATGTCTTCAGTGGCCGAGGTCAGGAGCTTCCTTGGACTTGCGGGCTACTATAGACGGTTTGTGGAAAACTTCTCACGGATTGCTTTACCTCTCACCACGCTGACGAGAAAAGATCAAAAGTTCATTTGGATGTCGGAGTGCGCGCGAGCTTTTGAAGACTTGAAGAGTCGTTTGACCACGGCGCCTGTGTTGACATCGCCATGTGGTACCGATGGGTATGAGATCTATAGTGATGCATCTGGGAGCGGCTTAGGCTGCGTTCTTTTACAGTTTGGGAAAGTGATTGCTTATGGCTCGCGTCAGTTGAAAGTGCATGAGCGGAACTACCCCGTCCATGATTTGGAGTTGGCGGCGGTAATCTTTGCGCTCAAGTTATGGCGGCACTATCTATATGGCTTCAAAGTGGATATCTATACGGATCACAAGAGCCTAAAGTATTTGTTGGATCAGAAGGATCTGAATATGTGACAACGAAGATGGATGGAGTTCCTCGGGGACTACACCTTCGAGATTCACTATACCCCCGGGAAGGGAAATGTGGTCGCTGATGCTTTGAGTCGGAAGACTCCGGTACGGGCAAGCTGGTTGCAGAGGCATGATCAGCGTTTGATCCAAGATTTGGAAGCAATGGAGATATCGTGTGTTGACAAGGGTGCGTCAACTGATGCGTGTTTGAACTAGACGGAGGTGCAATATGACCTTACGGACAGAGTTCGGCGAGCAACGGAGCTTGATGAAAGTCTCCAGCGCTATGCTAAAGATGGGCCAGAGGACCAATTCTCTTGGGATAACGGGTTGTTACGGAGAAATGGTCGAGTGTGCATCCCAAGTGTGGGTAAATTGAGGGAAGAGTTGATGTACGAAGCTCACTTTGCCAAGTACTCAGTTCACCCAGGGAGCACAAAGATGTACAGGGATATGAAAAAGCTGTTCTGGTGGCCCGGACTAAAGAAAGATGTGGCTCATTATGTGGCGAAATGCAACACCTGTGCGTTGGTGAAAGCAGAATGCCAGAAGCCTGGCGGGTTTCTGAAGTCGTTACCTATTCCGGAGTGGAAGTTCGATGATATTTCGATGGATTTCGTGCACGGGTTGCCGAGATCTCAACGCGGTCATGATTCAATCTGGGTGATTGTGGACCGGTTGACGAAAGTGGCGCACTTCCTTCCAAACAGAAGAGACGATTCAGTGGAAACCTTGGCCAAGCTTTATGTGGAGCAGGTTGTTCGACTGCACGGTGTTCCTCGGAGCATCGTTAGTGACCGTGATGGGCGGTTCACATCGAATGATTGGCGGCTCGTTCATCAAATGTTGGGTACAAAATTAGCGTTTAGTACGGCCTTTCATCCCCAAACGGATGGCCAGACTGAACGAACCAACAGGACGATGGAGGACATGCTCCGCATGTGCGCCCTAGACTTTGGTAAGAGATGGGAAGAGTATATATTTCTCGTCGAATTTGCCTATAATAATAGCTACCAAGCGAGTATTGGTATGGCACCATTTGAGGCGTTGTATGGTCGGAAATGCCGTACACCCTTAGCTTGGGCAGAAGCAGGAGAATCGAAGCTGAATGGGAAAAAGGAAGTCGAAGAAGCTACTTCGCTCATACGCTCTATTCGGGAGAGGATATTGATAGCCCAAGATCGTCAAGCAAAGTACTACAATGCCAAACATCTGAACGTGGAGTTCGCGGTGGGTGATTGGGTATATTTGAAGATCAAACCCTTCAAAGGCGTGTCCAGGATTCGGCGTTTGAAAAAGCTAAGTCCGAGGTATCTTGGTCCGTTTGAGGTGGTGGAGCGAGTTGGGGAAGCTGCTTATCGACTAGCACTTTCGGCGAACTTGGGTGGATTACATGATGTGTTTCACATCTCAGTCCTTCGTAAGGCGGTAAAGGATCCAGCTCAAGTAGTGGAGAATGATCGGGTACCGGTCGAGTATGGGCTAACGACGAGGGTTAGACCCATTTGGATCGAGTATCGAGCCGAGAAACAGTTGCGGAACAAAGTGATCGGGATGGTCAAGGTCCGATGGGACAATTGTGGCCGTGAAGAGCTAACATGGGAGCGAGAGCAGACCATGCGAGCTGAGTTTCCCGAGTTATTTGTATAAACTGTAGACCGTGTACTTTTTGTTATAACAGAGTTATAGCATTGCTGGTTTTGTTTCCTTACCGTGCAAATTTCGGGACGAAATTTTGTTAAGGGGGAGAGGGTTGTAACACCCCAAAAAGACCCCAAAAGACTCAACATGAAGTTTGAGTAGCAGGTCAGGTTACACGGCCTGGGACACGGGCGTGTCCCAGGGCGTGTCGGGTGTACACGGCCTGGGACACGGGCGTGTCCCAGGGCGTGTTCGATTTATTTTGCGAATTTGGCCTATTCAAGTCAGAGCCGGACACGGCCTTGAACACGGCCGGGAACACGGGCGTGTCAGGCTGGACACGGGCGTGTCAGCTGCCGTGTTCCGACCCGTGTACTGGTTGCAGCTCGAGGGAGCAGGAGACACGGGCGTGTCTCAGGTTTGACACGGGCGTGTCAGGTCCGACACGGGCGTGTCGATGACCCGTGTTGTTCAGTCGGTTCAAACTGTGTGTGCCGCTTAAAGGGTACACGGCCTGTGACACGGGCGTGTCACAGGCCGTGTCGGCCAAAAAGTGAATTTTTGGGAAAATCTTGGCCGTTCAGTTTTCTCTCTTTTGATCCAAGGGTCCAGGTGGTTTCCTGGCTGGGTTATTACGAGAAGTAAGGATGAAGAGTCATTCTTCATTTGTCCTTAAGAAAGAGAGAAAGAGAGAGGAAGAGAGGAAGAAGGAGGAGGAGAGCAAGCCACCGGCGGAGCTCCCGTGGTTCGATTCGTGATCCGAAGCCGGCGTTGTGAAGGCAAGGCTGCTGCGGTTCTTTCTCACCGGCTAGTTTTCGATGGCACCGAAGAGATCGACAAGGGTAACGATCTCCCTCCTTGGACATGTGAAGACCTTCTTTTCTGCATTGCATAGGGAAAACCCTTCCCCGCGAGTGTGCGGTGGGTTGTGGTGTCCCTTGGGGTAGATATGTGAAGTCCCCCTTGTTAGAGGCCGGAATTGGAGTACGGCTCTAGGCATGCGGTGTGAAGCCCATCTGGATGTCATCTGGATTGGTGATGCTTGTTTGCATATCGGAGAAGGCTCCGTGATTATGGCTTGTGATGCCTATGGCTTGTGATGCCTTGTTCCTACCTGTTGCTTGGTGCGGCAGGAAGTACTGGACGATGTCCAGGAAATGAAGAGGGTTGGATGCAACTCTTGTGGCCGTGGGTTGCCACTTTGTGAGTAGTTGAGCCATTGGGCTGCAACTTGGTGAAAAGGCAGATTGCCGAACAGGAAAGGTGAAACCGACCCGCGCCTATAAAATGCCATGGATACTTCCGTATTCGAGGTGGCTCGGCGACTTGAGCAACGGGGGGTGGCTGATCCGTACCTGCGTTAGGTCCGTCCGACTTGGAAGCCTGGTATAGGTTTTGTTGGAGCGCCTAATGAGTGTCTTAGGCCCGCGCGCCGGAAAGACTGAAATGCTCAAATACTGTGTAGACGGTGGTGTTGACCCTGGTATTCCGGTACACCAAAAATGTGCCCTGAGTGCACGGACTGTCGGGCCGGGTGGCCGATGGTTGTGATGGCTTGAATGTGCCTGCGCGCACATAATTGCTATTTGATGATGCCATGCTTGCAGGGAAAGAATGCTCATGCCCCGAGAAAGGGGTAGGATTGTTATAATTGGGTCAGCTGAATGCTGACCGTTGCATTGTTTGTCACCGGTTGGGTGGATTGTTCCCGTGCAGGTGCTGGAGAGCCAAGTGGGAAATGATGGGCTGAAGCCCTACTGCTGTTGCTGCTGCTGCTGCGGCTAGCCCTTGAAGGCTAAGCGAATGGCTTTGTTTTGTTTTCTCTTGTGCTCATGTGTGGCCGGCCTGCGCGCCGAAGTTTGTAAAACATGATGTATGTTCAGAGGAACTGTAAGGCCTTAAGGCCAAACTCTTGTATTTGTGTACATTCCATAGTATATATATAAAGGTGGTTTTATATATTGGACATTCCGGTTGAGAGTTCAAAGTACTACTTAAAGCTTCCGCTAGAATGCTCTGAGTTAGGATTCGCATTTGGTTTGGTATTATCCTGTGACCTCACCGTCTGTTTGTGGCATATAGTGTAGGGCCCCGGCCGGACCTTCTACTATACGTCATTTAACGGATGGGGTCGTTACACACCGGTCCTTTTCGTTAAGAAGAAGTACGGAAGTTTATGGCTCTATATCGACTATAGAGAGCTGAACAAGTTAACAGAAAAGAACAAGTACCCGATCCCAAGGATTGATGATCTTTTTGATCAGTTAGTCGGGTCATCGGTGTACTCAAAATTAGATCTGAAGTCCGGTTACTATCAGATGAGGATAAGGGAGAGTGATATCCCAAAGACATCGTTTAGCACAAGGTATGGGCATTTCGATTTTACGGTCATGCCGTTTGGGTTGACTAATGTGCCATCAGTGTTCATGGACCTGATGAACAGGATGTTCTGGGATTACTTAGACTGTTTTATGATCGTCTTTATTGACGACATATTGGTGTACTCGCAGTACGAAGAAGATCACTTCAAGCATCTACACTTGGTTTTGGAGACACTAAGGAGGAACAAAATATACGCAAAGTTCTCCAAGGGTGAGTTTTGGTTATCCTCAGTGGCGTTCCTTGGTCACATAGTCAGTGGTGAATTGATTGCTGTGGATCCGGCAAAGATTGTTGCGATACGGGAGTGGCCTTTGTTGTCTACGGTAGCGGAAGTCCAGAGTTTTCTGGGGCTTGTCGGCTATTACAGGCGCTTCGTAGAGAACTTCTCGCGGATAGCATTACCTCTCATGACGATGACTAGGAAAGATCAGAAGTTTGTTTGGACGCACGAGTGCGCACAAGCTTTTGAAGTGTTGAAGGATCGGTTGACCACGCTGTCAGTGTTAAGTTCGCCGAGTCGAACTGAAGGCTTTGAGATCTACATCGATGCTTTGGGCAGTGGTTTGGGCTGTGTGCTGCTGCAGCATGGAAATGTTAATGCGTATGGCTCGCGTCAGCTGAAAGTGCACGAGAGGAATTATCTGGTCCACAACTTGGAGTTGGCGGCCGTGATTTTTGCGCTAAACCTATGGAGGCATTATTTTTTACGGCGGAAATGTCGATATTTATACTGACCACAAGAGCCTGAAATACCTGTTGGACCAGAAGGATCTAAACATGTGGCAGCTGAGATGGATGGAGTTCCTGGGGGACTATACTTTCAAAATTCATTATGTGCCCGGGAAAGGCAATGAAGTTGCAGATGCGTTGAGTCGTAGAGCTCCCGCACAAGCCAACTGGTTTTCGATTCATAATGAGCGGTTGATTCGGGAGTTGGAGGCATTAGATATATCTTGTTTTGACAAGCATAGTAGCGTCGAAGCATTATTGAACTGGACGGAAGTTCAGTGTGATCTGGCTGATCGGATTCGGCAAACTATGGATTTGGATAGCAGCATGAAGGAAATAATGGATGCAGCTTTCGATGGGTTAAATTTCCAATTTATAGTTGAAGATGGAATGCTAAGGAAGGACAGCCGTTTGTGCATCCCAAACGTGGGTAATTTATGGGTGGAGTTGATGTACGAGACTCATCATACCAAGTACTCAATTCACCCAGGGAGCATGAAGATGTAATGAGATCTGAAGAAGTTGTTCTAGTGGCAAGGACTCAAGAAGGATGTGGCACTATATGTGGCTAAGTGTCAGACTTGTGCCTTAGTGAAGGCAGAGTGCCAAAAGCCAGGGGTTTCTTGAAATCTTTGCCTATTCCGGAGTGGAAGTTCGACGACATTTCGATGGACTTTGTGCATGGTTTACCAAGGTCGCAGAAGGGAAACGATGCCATCTGGGTGATCATAGATCGGCTGACAAAAGTGTCGCACTTCATTCCGTATAGGAAGGATGATTTAGTGGAGAAACTGGTGAAGCTTTGCGTGGATAATATTGTTAGACTGCATGGTGTGCCCTGCAGCATCGTGAGCGATAGAGATGGACGTTTCACGTCCAATGATTGGAGGTTGGTGCAGCAAATTCTTGAAACTTAGTTAAAGTTCAGCATAGCCTTTCATTCATAGACGGATGGGCAGACCGAGAGGGTTAATAGGACGATGGAGGACATGCTTTGCATGTACGTCCTAGACTTCGGAAAGCAGTGGGAAGACCATCTGTATTTGGTGGAGTTTGCGTAAAATAACAGCTACAAAGCGAGCATCCAAATGGTGCCCTTTGAAGCCCTGTACGGTAGAAAATGTTGCACGCCATTGTCGTGGTTAGAAACGGGTGAGGCGAGGTTGTACAAAAAGCAAGAGGTGGAAAATGCCACTTCATTGGTGCGAACCATTCGAGAGCGTTTGCTGATCGCTTAGGATAGACAATCTAAATACTACAATGCCAAGCATCGGAATGTGGAGTTCGCGGTTGGCGATTGGGTGTATTTGAAGATAAAGTCGTTCAAGGGTGTTTCACCGGTACGATGCTTGAAGAAGTTGAGCCCGAGATACCTTGGACCATTTGAGATTCTTGAGCGGATCGGTGAAGCGGGTTATCTTCTAAAGCTATCGGTGGCGTTGAGTGGTCTACACGACATATTCCACATATCAGCGTTGTAGAAGGCTGTGCAAGAGCCTTTGCAAGTGATCGTGGTTTATCAAGTACCGGTGGACGAAGGGTTGATGATGAGGGTCAAGCCCGTTCGTATTGAGGACTCTGAAGTCAAGCGACTTCGTAACAAGGAGGTCAGGATGGTAAAGGTACGATGGGACAATTGCGGTCGGTCGGAGCTCTCTTGGGAGCGAGAGCAGACCATACTGGAGGAGTACCCAGAGTTATTCCACTCAGGTACTGATTTTGGTTTTGTGTTTCTTTTCCTTTCGATAATTCCGTGGACAAAATTCTTTTAAGAGGGAGAGAGCTGTAATGTCCCGAAACTCAAAAGAGGGACGAGTGGTGTTTTGAGCCAAGTCTGGGATTTGGTAGAGGTGACACGGCCTGGTACACGGGCGTGTCATGCTCGGGTTTGGCAATGGTCGTGTGGTCAACAAAATTGCAGTCGACGAGTGTCGACTAGCGAACATGGCCTGAGACACTAGCGTGTCCTATGCCGTGTCCTACTCGGATTGTTAGCCGAGTTATGTCGGGGGAGAGACACGGCCTGAGCCCAAGTGTGTTTGGGTCCGACACGGGCGTGTCAAATTCAACACGGGCATATCGAATACCCGTGTTCTCCTCGGGTTGGTGCTGGACCTGTTTCGATGTAGGAACACGCCCAGCTACACGGGCGTGTACTAGATGACACGGGTGTGTCAAGCCTGACACAGGCGTGTCGAGTGCCTGTGTACTTTTCGGGACGTGACAGATTCAGCGGTGAATGAGTTACACGGCCTTGTACACGGGCGTGTCGCAAGTTGTGTTCAGCCCAGGAAGTTTATTTTCAGGGCGAATCGTGGCTGTTCGTTTTCTTATTTTGGGATCTAACGGCTCAGGCCTTTCCATCCTAGGGTTAAGGCCGTAATTGGGGGTTTAAACCCTCACTTTTCATTGACCTTTCTCTTTCTAAGTTCTAGAGAGAAGGGAGAGTAAGGAGGAAGGAGGGAAGATCAGGTCGCCAGAGGAGATTTGGAGCGCCAAATCGCAAACCGAGTCCAGATCTACGGAGACGAGATCATCGCGGTGCTTTTCATCCATGTAGATTTCCATGGCACCGAAGAGGAATGCTAGTGTAATGATTCTCATCTTGAGAATGTGAAGCTCTTCTTATTTTGCATAGGAAAACCTTCTCACACGAGTGTGTGGCGAGTTTACGGTGTTCCTTGGGGTAGATATGTAAAGTCCCCCTTATTTAGAGTCCGGAATCGTAGTACGGACATAGGCATGGTGTGTGAAGCCTACCCGGACATGTTGGTCTGGATCGTTGATGATTTGCTATGCATGATGAGCCGGAGAATACTTTGTGCCTTTGGTTGTTTTCGGGTTTCTACGTGGTAGATTGCAGCAGGGATCCTTTGGGATTAACCCCAAGGCGCACCCAGAAAACTGGGCGGAAATGCATTTCTGCCATCTTGGTGGCCTGGGAACCAACCTTGAACATAATTGGGTTATGTGCTTGTGTGATCGAATTTGGAATCCAGGAGAAGCTTGGCTCGTGCGCTCGTCTTAAGTTTGACAGTGCGGTGTGAGCAATGGGTAAGTGGAAACAGACCCGAGCTATGTGGTTTGGTGACAGATACCTGAAAATGGGATTGGCCACTGGCATTGTCGTGCGAGCCTTAGGGTTACGTCAAAAAGGCTAAATGATCACTAGATTTTCCATCCAAGGGATGGTGGTGAGACCGCAGTTTTGACCGGGTTCACCGAGTTAGTGCCCTGAGAGTACGGGGTGTGTGGTCGTGTGAGCCTGCACCTGTGCAGTTGTGTTTATTCACTATATTTGCTCGTTACGCTAACAAGTGCAGGGAAGGAGCTTTGCCGCCCCGAGTTTGGGGGTGGAATTGTTATAATTTGGTCAGCTTTAGCTGACCGTTATTCTTGTTTGCCACTTTTGCAGTTAATTGTGCTTGCAAGTGCTGCGGAGCCGAGTGGCAAATAGCAGGCCAAAGCCCAAGTTGCTGAGCCGGCCCTCGAAGGCCTTGTTTGTTTACTTGTTTAATTCATGTGTGGCTGGCCTGCGAGCCAAAGTTTGTAAGACACTGTTTTAAATTTAGTGAACTATTATAAGGCCATAAGGCCAGTACTTTAAGTACTTTGTATTTCCTTCCTGCTGGGTTTTGTTAGTGGAAATTCATAATTATGGCTGGGTTCTTACTTTTACAACTTAATAAATTACTTCCGCTGGGTGCTCTGTGTAGGACGTTATGATTGGAAGGATTGTTTCATCTAGTAACCCACCGGTCTGTCTGTGGTATATAGTGTCGGGCCCTGACCGGGCCTACTGCTATATGCTATGTGACGGATATGAGTGTTACATGTAGCAAGCTTCTCAAAGATAAACATTGTCCTTCCTCTCATAGATGGATTTTCTGCTCCGAGGAAGGGTAGTGGAGTGGGACACAAATCCACTAAGGGTAAAGGGAAGGCTGCTCAAAGTCACACTACATTCAAGAAAGTTATCTTCCCTATAAACATGCATGTCTGTGAGGCATCCAATAGTCACTTTGCTAGACCAATATATGTTGATCCTAACAAAAAAAACCAAGGATGGAGCTGACCTAGGAATTTTAGAATGAGTGCTCTAAAGGCACCGCACGAAGAAATCATCCTTAAGGATTATGGTCCATTTGTTCATTGACCGAGTGCAAAGAAGACACTAAATGTAAATTCTGATGTAGTCAAGCCACTTGAGACGAAGAAGTCTTGTGTGTGTTGTAATCACAAGGCTTCTACCTCCAAGTCAACTACTCCTACAAGACCACCCATTCAAAAAGTAAACCAGGAGAATAAGATATGATACAACAGGTTTGACTGTTGGTGTTGTGATATGGTAGTCACTTTTCCATCGATTGTTTGTTTAATCCTATGAATCTTAGAACTCCATGAGTTAACACTGCTAGAATGACCACTCACAATATGAACACTTCTAGTGGTGTTTAGCTAACCAGGAACCAAGGACCCAAACCTGTTTAGGTTCCTAAGGGAAATTAGTTTATAAATGCAGGTATGTACAAAGGCCAATAAAATGCCAATTTGGTATTTGGACAACAGATGCTCTCTGCATATGACTGGGACAAGAAGCCTACTTTAGAACTATACCCTAGTTGAGGACGGTCAAAAAGTAATATTTGGCGGTTCAGACAGTGGAATCACAAAAGATTACGGTATGATTACTAACGGTATAGTCTCTTTCACAAAAGTGGCGTATATTGATGGATTATAATAGATTCTCATTAGCTTAAGTCAATTATGTGACAAAAGCTATATGATAGAGTTCTACAAGGATAGATGCCTGATATGTCGTCTGATAGCTCAAAAACTATTTTAATGGGCACTCAGAGTAGAAATATTTTTTGTTTGAATTTTCTTTGCTTAGACTCTTCTACACCATTGTGCTTTTTAGCAAAAGATAGTGCGTCTCTTTGTGACCAATGACATAAGAGATTAGCACATATAAATTTCAAAACTATTAATATATTATTTTCTCAGAACTTAGTGCGTGATGCCCCCACTATTAAGTGCGTTAAAGAGAGACCTCGTCACTCTTTCCAAATGGGCAAGAAAACAAGGGCTACCTTTAAGAGCATCGTTAGCAAAGATTCTTCCAGATGCTTATATCTGCTCCATATGGACTTATTTGGTCCCTTGCAAATTCGTAGAGGCAAGGCTTACATGTTGGTTATCGTTAATGATTACTCACGGCTTACATGAGTGTTCTTTTTGAAACACAAGTGAGATACATATGATTCCTTCACTAATCTTTTTTAGGAAAATTCAGAATAAATTGAACTACCCGGTTGTCAAAATCAGAAGTGACTATGGACCAAATTTTGAATCTAGTGCCATGACAAAATTCTGTGACAATCTAGGTATATTTCATGAGTTTTCCTCTCCTCGCACTCCACAGCAAAATGGAATCACTGAGAGAAAGAATAGAACTCTCATAGAGGCATGCAGAACTATGTGGAATGATTCTTCTTTACTCGGGTATTTCTGGGAGGAGGCCGTCAACACTGTTTTGCCACGTGCAAAACAGAGCGCTCATAAACAAGAACCACTATAAGACACCTTATGAACTATTGAAGGGCAAGAAACCAACTTTATCTTATTTTAGAATCTTTAGTAGCAAATGTTTTGTACTTAATACTAAGAAATATTACTAAACTTAGTTTAGTGAAAAATATTTTGAAGGTATTTTTATAGGCTATAGTAGCCACAGTAAAACTTATAGAATTTTCAATAAGAAACCCTGGTAGTCGAAGAAACTTTTAATGTTGTATTTGATGGGACGAGCATGTTTCATAGCAGCTAATCTAGTGTATTTATTGAAGATGCAGGTATAAAGTTAAAAGAGCTAAGCTTGAAAGAAAATGGAAAGAAAGATACTCCAAGCACCATCAAAGTCAACAATCCAAGCCTGGTGGAAAAAGAACTCCATCAAACTGAGGAAGAAGCACCAAAAGTAGAAGAACCTCCTGATAGCATAGAGGATGCGAGGAATCTAGTGATTAGACACTCGAGAGATCATCCAGATAATCAGATAATTGGAGACCATCGTGATGTAGTAAGAACAAGATGAGGTACAACTAACAAAATTCTGCACTTAAGTTTCCATTTATATATTGAGCCAAAGAAATTTGAAGAAGAAAATAGAGACATTTCATGGATCATTGCAATGGAAGAAGAACTCAATCAATTCAAAAGGTGCAAAGTTTGGGAGCTAGTACCAAGACCCAAGGACACAACTTGATCGAGACGAAATGAGTCTTCAGAAACAAGTTGGACGAAGATGTCATAATTATAAATAACAAAGTCAGACTTGTAGCCTAAAGGTACAAACAAGAAGAGGGGATCGACTTCGATCAAACTTTTGCTCTAGTGGCCAGAGTCGAAGCGATCAGGTTGTTCCTCACACACGCTTCTCATAAAGGGCTCAAGGTTTATCAAATGGGCGTCAAGTCAGTCTTCCTTAATGGTAATTTAAAGGAAGAAGTATATGTGGAACAACTCCCAGGTTTTATAGATACATCATTCCCTGATTATGTTTATTTTCTTCGCAAAGCTTTATATGGTCTTAAACAAGCTTCCTCAGCTTGGTATAAGACAATATCTATATTTCTTCTTGAGAACAACTTCACAAGGGGAAAGATAGATATGACATTATTTATTAGGGAAGTTAAAGGCAAGATTTTCCTAATGCAAATCTATGTCGACGACATTACCTTTGGATCTACGGACGATAACCTTTGCAAAAAGTTTTCTAACTTGATGCAAGGGAATTTTGAAATGAGCAGCATGAGAGAACTGGAGTATTTCTTAGGACTTCAAGTGAAACCATCTGAAGATGTAATTTTCATCTCTTAGATGAAGTTCACCAAGGAGTTAATTAAGAAATTTTGAATGGAGAACGCAACCTATATGAGCACTCCAATAAGTTCAACTATTACTTTGGACAAGGATGAGAAAGAGAAACCTTTTGATTAAACCAAGTACAGAAGCATAATTAGATCCTTTTCTACCTTACTACTAATAGACCAGACATAATGTTTTCCATATATGTATGTGCAAGATTTCAAGTGAACTCTAAGAAATCTCATTATGTCGCTGCAAAGAGGATTTTAAGATACATTAAAGGTACACCAAATCTTGGCTTATGGTACCCAAGAAGTAATGAGTATGAACTAATTGGTTTTTTAGATGATGACTTTGTAGGAAGCAGAGATGAAAAGAAAAGTACTTATAGAGCATTCAGTTCCTAGGAAGAAGGCTTATCTCATGGAGCAGTAAGAAGCAAAATTGTGTTACAATCTCAACTACTGAGTCAGAGTATATCTCTACAGGCAGTTGTTGCGCACAACTTTTATGGATAAGGAATAAACTTGAAGACTACAACCTGAAGTTGAAGGAGATTCCAATGTTTTGTGAGTCATCTAGTGCCTTCTCAATTGCTCACAATACAGTCTCTTTGAACCAGAAAAAGCACATCGAGATATGGTATCATTTTATCTGGAAGCATGTGGAGAACATGGAAATCAATCTCAGTTATGTCCCGACGGATAAGCAAGTTGCAGAAATATTCACGAAGCTGCTGGACGAGGGCAAGTTCTCCTTCTTTAAAATGGAACTTCGTATGCTCAACAAGGAGTCTTGATAGTCAAGAAATTAGCCAAAATACAAAAATTCTTCATCTCAAGAAATCTAAGGAAAATTCGTCGAGTATACTCGTGTAATTTCGATGAATTCGTTGAGACTTCTCGTGAAATCAGAACTTCTTCATGAGTCATTTTGACACATTACCCTAGAATTCACGAGTCATTTCGACGAATTTATTATGCTTTCTTGAGTCATTTCGATGAATCAATGAAGATCTGAATTTTTATTTCTAAGTCACACGATCTGAAGAGTCTTTCCCAACCAGGTACGTGTCTCTTTCTCTCTTTAAAACTTTAAAAAAATATAAATAGGAATTAGGGGCATTTGGTTTTTATACACATTCATAAAGATTGCTCGAGACTCTCTGCCGATTCATCTCCTAAGAGAGAAAACTTTGTTGTCAACTCACCTCCGTCTGAGCAGAAGAACTTCATTATCGATTTTGTCTCCGACAGTTCTCACTGACCTCGTCTCTAGCAATTCTCGACGATTCATCTCCGGGAAGTTCTCTACGATTCGTCTCCGACTCTCGTTGTTAATTTCACTTCCGTCATTTCTCGATTATTCTCAGACATGGCACCAAGAGGCTGTGGAAATCTTCAGGTTGGTGGTAAACTGGTACGTAAGAGATTTACGATAGCCTCAGATGAATTCAGGAATGTGATTTTGATGCTTTAGATAGAAGGGTTGACATTCATTATGGAACACCCTTGTCGAGTTCTTAATAAAGATATCCAAGAATTCTATCAAAATGCGAAGATAAGGAAGGAAGGAACTGTAATCAAGCGCAAAGTCAAGAACTCTTCTGTGAAGGTGAAGGCAAGTTTACTGAACCAATACTTACGATTATCATCAATTGTTGAGTAATATTTACATAAGGAGACAAACTTACGTAGAGCCCTTCTCTTCTATGGCTTACCAAGGGGAACTACCATGATCTGACAAAAAGGGATGAATGAGGAAGGAAAGATGGTGACAGATATCATGGGAAAGGTCCTATTATGCAAGGTTGGGTCCCATAATTATATTTCTGGTGAGATGTTCAAACTCCTCGTAACAGTGATTTGCAGAAAGAGAATCAACTGGGGAGTGATTCTCTTTGAGAAGATCAAGGAATGTTAGAATGTTCCTAATTTTGGAAGGATTCTCACACTTTACCTTAATCAAATGGACAGGAAACATTTTGATATGTCTTCAGGTATACCTATTCATCACTTGAAGAAGATTGATTCATCCATCTTCAGCACAGGGGAGCAAAGAATTCCCAAGGAAGGTGGGATGAGAGCTAAAGTAGAGGAAGTGGAATTCCCTGAGGAGGATAAAATTCCAAGTCCTACATCGAATGTCGCACCTAAGAGTTTTGGTGTAGTTGATGAGGGGGATACACTTCCTTCTATGAGTGTTGATGTTCCTATCCCTTCTGAGCAAGTTCAGGTACCTACAAAGATTACAAAGATAGTGATTACAGAGACAGTGATTTATGATACATTTGTTCTTATTGCTGATGTGGATGCTGCTGAGGATGTTGTTGATGCTGATGACAATGATGTTGATGATAAGGTTGATGATGATGATCATGATCATGATGATGATCTTGATGGTTATACTGAGGAAGATAATGATATTGATAATGATATTAATAATGATATTGATAATGATGAAGTTGTAGCTACTGCTGATTTGGTAGTCAGTTTCCCAAAAGATCTTCCAGCTATGGCTGAGGGGGGCTGAACCAGCCATTTAATATACTTCAAGACCAAATTAATAAGTTTGTACATGACCTTGAGTAAAGGATTGGCAACATTCTCGGTGGCCCTGGAGTCCAGACCCAAAAGGATTTAGGTGCTCAAGTTGAGGGGGAGTATCTTATTGAGCTTTCTGATGAGGAAGGAGAAATAGAGGTGGTTACTTCTTTCCTAGATGTTAAAGGTCATCTTAGGCTCAAGGCCCATGTATCCCCAATAGCACATCTCTCTAGTGACCATGAGACTCATGCATAGCTTCCTTCACCTCCAAGACCTCAGGGTGAGGATATTCCCAGTACTAGTTCTGATAATACTCTGATAAAATCAATTGAAATAATGCTTGCTAAGCAGAGAGCCCACTTTGATCTATCCTTAAAGAAAGTACTTGATAAAGTAGAAGAGGTGGAGGACATGAACAATGGACTTGCTGAAGTCAGAGTAAACATTGATAAGCTAGAATCCAACTTGGATAATTGGCTTATTAAAGGTGGCAAAGCAATTCTGCATATAATAAAAGGACTTAGTAACAACCTTGATGAGACAAGACATGTGCATGAAACAACAAAGACTATTATTGATGCACAAAACTGCAGGATGCACCATTTTGATGACCAAATGGTCTACTTCAGAGATACAATTGTCAATGCCCTTACTATAGAAGCCAGAAAGGGGGAGGATAAACTTCAAAGCAAGGTAAATGCACTAGAATATTTAATGCATCAAGAGATTTGTGGTATCAACACTTACTGTTTTGAGAATTTTAAGTGGTTGCATGGATAGTTTTTTGGAGCACAGGCAAATACTAAAGCCAGAATGCCTAAAGTCAGAATGCCAGATTCAAGATATAATATTGTTCAGCCTACACAGGACTTCTCCCAGTATTGGATAGATGCTCAGGACTATTCTCAGGATTATTATCAGTATGGGACAGAGACTGCTACTCAGACGACTGCTGTTGCTATAGCTAATATAGAAAATGTTGAGGAGCTATCCCAACTAGCTCTTAAGAGAAGAAGGTATGGAGAAGGTCCCTCTACTCACAGGTCTTACCCAAACAGGGAACTTTTTGAAGTATGGAGCCCAATTCCAAAGGAATCATCCTAGACACATTAACTTTAGTAGATCTGGCTAATGAAGATAGATGGTTGCACTATAGTAGAGAAGAATGATAAAAGCATGATGTGGCAAATGCGAAGAGGAGGATTCACTTTAGGAAGTATAGGAGAGATGTTCCAGATGCTCCTCCTCTTCCTCTAAAGTATTTCCCAAGGCCAAAAGCTTATTTTGACAGGCAAAATGAGTAGAGCAAAGGAAAAAATGTTTAGTATTCATTCTATGCTAATGAATATGTGTGAATTCTGGAATGCCACCTAGAACTATTTATATAATATTATTATTTTGATGATTTTGATATTTTTGGTAATGTCATTACATTTTCTTATATATTTTTGTTTAAGATTATTTTATGTGCAATTTACCTTAGTGTATAGGGTTCTGACTTCTTTAAATAGGGGGATATTATTGGGTATTGCTTCCATAATAACCCTGATTTAAATAAGTCCCCCTTGAACTGAGATGAATTGAGTTGTATTTTACAATGCTTTCAAGTTATGTGCTTGCAGCATTTAATTGCCAAGTACACACCAATATTAAATTATAATGAGTCATGTAACACAAGACTATATAATATAATCCCTCATTGTGTAGAATATGGTGTTGACTCATGTGTAATCTCTCTATTGGGGTGTAATTCATTTTCAAGTGCATAGGAATCAAGGAAAAAGATGGTTGTTGAAGTCAGGAATAATTATAAATTTTCCTAAGTAAAATTTGTTGAGTATCCATGTGAAGTCTCGTGTCATTCGTCGAGAAATCATGTGAGCAATCGTGAAATTCATCGAGTTTACTCAGGAAATTTCTGACAGTTTCTTAAATTTTATTCAGAAATGGGTAAGTTAAATTCGTCGAGTATATACATGAAGTCTCGTGTAATTCATCGAAACATCACGTGAATACGTGTGGAATTCATCGAATGTTGTCGGGCGGTCCAGTGATTGTTAACAAAAAAATTTCTTCTGGTCCAAATTTTGGCCAAGTTAAATTTGGCGAATAAACTCGTGTAATTCATCGAATGCTCTTGTGTAAACTAAGTATTTCGTCGAGTGTTCTGGCTATTACAGGAGTCAACTCGACGAATAGACTTAACGATTTTTTATGGTTCATTTTTCCGACGGGTTCTATTTCAAAATAACGGTCATGTACAGTGCATGTGGAAGCTTGTTATGGATGGAGATTTCTAGCCGTTGTTGATGGAATCCTATATAAATATCAAGGATTTCATTTCAATCATAATGAATCGCAAGAATCACAAAACCTAATTTCAAAATCGTGAATGGACGAGTAAATTTCTTTCCCAATCTACTATTTTCGGAAATGCACTTCCCAATGACCTAGAGTTCACGATCGGCGATTCTTCTCAAAAAGAGAAATCTGGCAAGATCATTACTTCAGATTCTTCAAAGGTCATCTTGATCTAGTCTGATTCCAATGCTTTCAGATCAAGGTTTTCAAGTCTTCTCCTTCAACCTTCATTTCAAGATCTACTCTCCAAGATGGAAGAAGATTGAATCCATTCAGATATGAAGAAGAAGATTGTTTTTAATCTAGAAACTTGTAAAAATTATTTTCATTTTTATAGGAAGTTTCTACTTCCGAGTTTGTAGAACCGTGTTTGTTGGATCGAGTTGTAGGAGAGGTTGTTCTCCGAGTTGTAGGAGCATTGCCCTTGAGTTGTAGGAGCATTGTATCCGAGGTATAGGAGTTGAGGATCTGAGGTGTAAGATTGTGATAATCTGAGTTTTGGTGAAGTAGCCGAGTCTAGCCCGAAGTGCAAGAAAGGCGAGGCGGGACAGGGGACGTACCCATTCCTGGGAACTACTATAAATCCTTGTGTCTGTACTGTGCTTCTGTGTATTTATTTGTTACTAATTTTTATTCCTCTAAAAGACGGAGAACTCACATATTCACCCCCTCTAGGTGATTTAGGTAGATAACTAGATACTTTCATTTTACTCCGCCCGGTGCAAAAGAGGCACTGGGGTGAGCGGATGTGAAGTCACTTAGTATTTATGACTACCGTTTGATACTCCTACCATTTTAGGAGGACGCCCCGCAAATGGAGCAGCAGCAGCTCCTCATGTAGGAGGACATTCAGGCCAGGGGGATAGGGCCTTATACAATGATACCCTCACTTTCTTCCATGATAGATGTGAGTTTTGATCGTTTTGATGTAGCCTTCGGGCAGTTTGTGTACTTTGATATCACAAGAGTTGATGTAGCTTCCTGCTATCTTGTACTCCTTTGTACACTTACTTTTATGGATCATGACTTCTGTGTTCTTCTATTTTTTGGGTTGGCATTTACGATATCGGAAATTGGCCTCCAGAATAGGCGACTTGTGGTACAGATTAGCAAGTGTGCTAATGTTACAACAAGGCGGTTGTTCTGGGCATATAACTCGCCTCGGTCCTGTCTTGTGTTCTGGGAGAGGGTTTTATAGAGGGGAATGTTGTACTTGTTGTGTATCAATATCAACAAGATTATATTTTATCCCATGGTCCTCTTGACCATCCAACTCAATTAGAGGTGATGTCTCAGCCACTTGGGATATAAGGAAACCTTATCCCTGAACAGGTACCTTTGTATGAAGCTCCCCCTCAATTTGATCATCAGAATTCAAAAAGTGATCAAGAGGATTATCCTCTGTATCCTCAATCAATTGCTCTTTCTCCCCCTCAGTTGGGGCATCCATCTTCTCTTGAGCCACTGGCTCTTCCACAATCTTGTACCGTGGATCATTTATGATTTGATCAATCCTTTCCATGAGGTTATCAAGAATCTTATCATTCTTTTCCTGAAGATCACTTATGGACTGCTCAAATTCCACCTCAGCTGGGGCATCAGTCCTTTCTAGAACATCTTGTTCTATCACTTTGGATGCATCATCCATCTCTAGAGCATCTTGCTCTCTCTCAGCTGATTCATGATTTGAGTTTACATTCACCTGCACACAGACATCTTTACCATCATGTTCTTCTTCACTTGAGGATGATAGGTCGGGATCAGGAATGGGTGTGCTGTGACGTTCACTCTCTTTTTGATATCGAGAAGCACTTTCTTTAATATTCTTCTTTTCCTTGACCTTTGACTTGTCCCTTTTCTGAACTGCTTGGCTCATGGGCAAGACCATTGTGAACCTTTCTAGTGTCTTGATATCTATTCTTTTCATATAATGGATCTTTAACCCATTCTTCTTGGTGAAATGCTCAGGGTAAGCATTGAATAGGTATAGGGATAGGATCCAACCTAGGTTCAGAACCTGTAGGAAGTCAATCAATTTTTAGAAGATTACAAGCGCCTAATTAGACTTCTTTTGTAGGATCACCCTTGTGACCTGCTCAAACATTGACTTTGAGAAGCTATCATGGGATCCTATCTTGCATAGGACTGCCTTCCCAATGTTGTTAGCAAGGAGTTCGCCTCTCTAATTAAAGCATTTCCTTTTTAGTGTGTAATGCCTCCATCCGTCTCATGGAATATAACAGAGGGTCCGGCCGGGGCCCCATGCCATATTTCACGAGCAAACGGCGGAATCACGTATTAATATAAAAATTACTTTCTGCTCGTATCTTAACTCAGAACATTCTAGCGGAAGATTTTAACTTGCAAGAACTCATCACATTGAATGTCCACTAAATTTATAAATAACACATTTATATATATCACCAGGAATGTCTACAACCACAAACGCTAATGGACTTAAGGCCTTACATGTTTCTCTTTACAAGTGTGAGTTTATACATCGGCACGCAGGCCAGCCACACATGAAAATATAATTCTTCGCACGACCTTCAAGGGCCTAGAAGCATCAAGGGATTAAGCCCGCTCAATCCAAGTCAGTCCGTCTGCACCTGCATATGGACATCTACCCAAAGGGTGATAAACAAAGCAACGATCAGCATTCAGTTGACCAATTATAACGACCCTACCCCTTACCCGGGGCAGTGGTTCCTTCCCTTTATGCATTGCAATCACAACATATATATTTATATATCACAACAAGTGCTCTCACGTAAACATCATCACAAATGCTAGCCTTCGTGCCAGACGCTCCGTTCACTTATGGCACACTTACAGTGTATCGAATCATCCTTAGTACCACCACAGATTAGAGGTTCTTAACTTGTTGTCTATGGGCATTAGTCTACTACAACACGCATGCTGAAGACATCCTCACCCATCTTACTCAGAGGTGTAAACCTCATGACAACCATTGAGCATTTTAGATCGACCCACCACTGTGGTATAACAACCCGGGAAGGCCCGTAGCCCCCCATTTGCATAGCCACCAATCGATCTCTCACACACAGGTTTAGGTCAGCCCTTTCCCGTTGCTCAACTCGTCAATAGCGCAGATCTTGATGCGGGTCAGCTTTCCCTTTCTTATTCAACACACAGCTCATGCAGAGCCGCTTTCCAGTTCGGCACACAGCTCACGCAGAGTATACAATTCACGCAACACACAAAACATAAGGAGCTCGCGCACAGCTTCCTAGATATTTTGGAAGTATTCAAAATTCACAAGCATCCTCACAAACTCCATAAACTACTCGTTTCATACACGGAGTCTTCTCTATTCGCAATATAAACATCACCAATTCAGACTAACCGTCCGAATGGGCTTCACACAGTATGCCTATTCTGTACTACACATTTCGGGATCTAGATGCAGACTCAATCGGGGATATAACCTATCAACCCGCTGGAATCACTTACGCTTTACACCTCTTGATGGAGGATTCCATGCACATGCATAAAGGAGGACTTCACTTGTCCAAGAAGGAGATCGTTACCCTTGACGATCGCTTTGGATCCATGGAAATCTAGTAAGATGAAAGGCACCGCAACGGCCTTGCCTCCACAAATTTGAACTCGGCTCTCAATTCGGAACGCTGAAGCTCCTCCGGAAGCCAGATTCCTTCTCCTCCTTCCTTCCTTGCTCTCCCTTCTCTCTATCTCTTTAGAAAGAGAATATCCAAAGATAAATGAGAGTTTATCCTTCAAATCTCGGCCTCATAACAGCAGGAATAGCCCTGGACCATTGGATCCAATTGAAGGAAATGAACAGCCATGATCTGCCCTGAAAATCAATATCCTGGGCTGAACACTGCATGTGACACGCCCGTGTCACAGGCCGTGTGCCTTAATAGGCAAATGAACCGACTCATCTAGACCAGGACACGTCCATGAGACACGCCCATGCCCCAGGCCATGTGCTAGACACGGCTTCAGACACTCCCGTGTCCAGCCCGTGTTTATTTTTCTATACAGACTGGCCACAACTCGAGAAGGACACGACCATGGGACACGCCCGTATCATAGACCGTGTGCCCAACGGACTTGCCTCTCATGTATCGTCGACTGCATTTCGTCGAACTCAAAGGACACGACCATGGGACACTCCCGTGTCACAGGCCGTGTGCACCACTCGAGACCCACTCGTGTACAAAGAGCAGGACACGGACTTGGACACGCCTGTGTCCCTGGCCGTGTTGCCCAGTCTACAGTCCAAGGATTTTTGGGGTGTTACAACCCTCCCCCACTTACAGAAATTTCGTCCCAAAATTTAGCTCAAGTGTAGACACCAACACAACCACTCATTTATTGCACTTTTTACAGAACGACCTGGGTTTTGAGCTCAGAGGCCGCAACTTGTCTCACCCCACGGCATCGCACAAATACAAGTCTTCAACAAATATATTGTCAGACATACTTACAATATGTACTTTATTACATTACGAAAATAGTAAAGTACACTCTTTATTTTATTTTCGCTCATCCGCAACCTTCATACTCCGCTTTATGGCCTCTTGTAATTCCAGATTATACACTCAAGTTTGTTGTTCTTCATGCTTTGAACTTTGTGGCTCCTGTAATTCGAGAGTGTACACTTGAGGTTGCGCCTGGGATGTAGATGACTCTGTCACTGCCTTGCGCTTTTCCTCATAAGACACACCTATCTTTTTCTCATCCTTTAAAGGGCCACTCCAATAATCACAGGCTATATGTCCCTTCTTCCAACAATTAAAACATGTACGTGTCTCAACCCATCCTTGCCAATATGTTGCTCCCGAAGCAACATTCGACTGAGTTTGTTCAGCAGGCCTGAACCTCTTCTTGTCTCATTTCCTAAACTTCGATTGTTCCGACTGTGGAACTTTGAACTCTGGCTTTTCCACTGCCAAGTTCTTCTTGTCCTGCACCCATTTCAAATCCTTCTCCATTGCACGGGATGTATCTACTAATGCTTGGTAGCCTCGGTTCACCGAACACGGGAGCGCCAACCTCAGTTCGTCACGAAGTCCCATATAGAACCTATTCGTCTTCCGCGCCTCCTCAGCGAAAGTAGACCCCGCATAATGCCCCAGCCTAGTAAACTCATGCAGGTAAGTATCAACATTACTCTCACCCTGTACATGACGTTGGAACTCATTTTCCATTGTAATTTACTGCGACACTGGCAAATACATTGCCCAAAATAATCTTTAGAATTCCTCGATCGATATCTCCCCTAGGCCTCTGCCTGCCAAGTGGTGCAATTCCACTTCATCCCACAAAAGCCTCGCCTCTCCTTCCAATAGGAAAGTGGCTAAGGTAACTTTCTGCCCCTTGTCAGTCCTGGTTACTGTCAGGATCCTCTTCACTCTTGCGAGCTAGTCCTCAGCCTGTGTTGGGGAACCCACCCCTACAAACGTAGGTGGATGAAAATCCATAAACCATTTCAGTTGCTCGTCAGCCGCTTGAGCGTCAATCGGAGCCTCAACCCACTCTTGCCTCACACCAAGCAATACTAGCACTACTGCAGGCCTTGCCTGCCCAATAGGATGTGCATTTAGAGCTGCGAGCACCTCCTCAGTAAGTAAATGTATGGTCTCCACCAAGGGAGGAGGTGTGGGCGCCTCAGTTGGTGCCGCACTCTCTGTAGATTGTTGGGGATCTGATCGTCCCGCACCACTCCTCGTAACCTATACATGTACAAAACACTATTAACGTCCATTCCATAACAATAAGCATACCTAGTATACACGCTCACGCTCCTCAAACACATGTATTGCATTCCTAGTGGACATTCTTGAGTTCAATTATGTTATCCCAACTAAACCCGATCCTCTGATACTAATTTGTAACACCTCCATCTGTCACATAGAATATAAAAGAGGGTCCGGCCGGTGCCCCAATCCATATTCCACAAACAAACGACGAAATTACGTATGAATATAAAAATTACTTTCTACTCGCATCTTAACTCAGAGCATTCTAGCAGAGATTTTAACTTGCAAGAACTCATCACATTGAATGTCCACTAAATTTATAAATAACACATTTATATATATCATCGGGAATGTATACAACCACAAACGCTCATGGCCTTAAGGCCTTACATGTTTCTCTTTACAAGTGTGAGTTTATACATCGGCACGCAGGCCAGCCACACATGAAAATATAATTCTTCGCACGGCCTTCATGGGCCTACAAGCAGCAAGGGCTTCAGCCCGCTCAATCCAAGTTAGCCCGTCAGCACCTGCATATGGACATCCACCCAAAGGGTGATAAACAAAGCAACGGTCAGCATTCAGCTTACCAATTATAACGACCCTACCCCTTACTCGGGGCAGTGGTTCCTTCCCTGCATGCATTGCAATCACAACATATATATTTATATATCACAACAAGTGCTCTCACGCACAACATCATCAAAAATGCCGACCTTCGTGCTAGACCCTCCGTGCACTCAGGGCATGCTTACGGCGTACCAAATAATCCTTAGTACCACCACCGATTAGAGGTTCTTAACTTATTGTCTATGGGCATTAGTCTACTACAACACGCATGCTGGAGACATCCTCGCCCATCCCACTCAGAGGTGTAAACCTCACGACAACCATTGAGCATTTCAGATCGACCCACCATTATGGTGTAACAACTCGGGAAGGCCCGCAGCCCCCTATTTGCAGTACCACCAATCAATCTCTCACAACGCAGGTATAAGTCAGCCCTTTCCCATTGCTCAACTCGTCAATAACGAAGATCTTGATGCGGGTCGTCTTTCCCTTTCCTGTTCAACACATAGCTCACATAGGGCCGCTTTCCGGTTCAGCACACAGCTCACGCAGAACATACAATTCACGCAGCACACATAACATAAGGAGCTCACACAGAGCATCCTAGATATTTTGGAAGTATTTATAATTCGCAAGAATCCTCACAAACTCCGTAAACTATTCATTTCATACACTGAGTCTTCTCCGGTTCGTAATATAAACATCACCAATCCAGACTAACCATCCGGATGGGCTTCACACAGCATGCCTATTCCGTACTACACATTTCAGGATCTAGATGCAGACTCAACCAGATATATCAACTATCAACCCGCTAGAATCACCTACGCTTTCCACCTCTTGATGGAGGATTCCATGCACATGCATAAAGGAGGACTTCACTTGTCCAAGAAGGACATCATTACCCTTGACGATTTCTTTAGAGCCAGGGAAATCTAGCTGGATGAAAGACACCACAATGGCCTTGCCTCCACAAATCTTAACTCAACTCTTAATTCGGAACGCTGAAGCTCATCCGGTAGCCGGATTCCTTCTCCTCCTTCCTTCCTTGCTCTCCCTTCTCTCTATGTAATTAGAAAGAGAATGGCCAAAGATAAATGAGAGTTTATCCTTTAACTCTCGGCCTTATAACAACTGGAATAGCCCTAGACTATTGGATCCAATTTGAAGGAAATGAACGGCCATTATTCGCCCTAAAAATCAATTTTTTGGGCTGAACACAGCTTCTGACACGCCCGTTGCACAGGCCGTGTGTCTTAAGAGAAAAGGAACCGACTCATCCAGACAAGCACAAGGCCATGGGATACGCCCGTGTCCCAGTCCGTGTGCCAAACACAGCTTTGGACACGCTCGTGTTTAGCCCGTGTTTATCTGTCTATATAAACCTGGCCACAACCGAGAAGGACACGGCAATGGGACACGCCTGTGTCATATGCCGTGTGCCCAACTAACTTGCCTCTCGAGGATCGTCGACTGCATTTCATCGAGATCATTTCATCAAACTCACAGGACACGGCCTTGGGACATGCCCCTATTACAGGTCGTGTGCCTCACTCGAGGCCTACTCGAGACCGACTCGAGACCCACTCGAGACCCACTCAAGACCCACTCGAGTACAGAGATAAGGACACATCCTTGGACATGCCTATTTCCCTGGCTGTATTGTCCAGTCTACAGTCCATGGATTTTTGGGGTGTTATACAGTGAACCATAACTCTCTCCATTGAATTCACACTATTCTAGTGCTTGTTCAATTTCTTAGGAAGAGATTTCCTGATCCTATTCAATATCTATTAAAGGAAGGTTTAATGCCTTGGCAATCCTTTTAGGGTTTATCTTTATCTTTACATCCCCCACTTTACTCTTGATTGTTTGCTTTGATGAGGAAAGCTTAGCATTTGAGTAAAGCTCCAAAACTTCATCCTTTAGGATTGGTGATGGTTTTGATAGAATAAATACCAAGAAAATGGCTTGTATCATCTTTATTACTTCCTTAATTTATTCGGAGGCATACTGGAATCCATTTCTAACCACTTCATATCCTTCTTGAAGAGTATTAGCAGATTTTTGCACCATTGATTTAGAAAACCTGGTAGCTGAGAAGCTGAGATAGGACATTTTTGACGGAACAGTTTTGATGGATTTCTAGGGTTTGGGTTTTATGTTTTTAATTGAACCCAGACATTATATATATATATATATATATATATATATATATATATATTGATTTTAATGAATATTTTGATTGGTTCAAATGGGAAGGGAAATGCCATATTACAGATTGATCTTAAAGAGTAGATCCAACAACTGAGAATGATTGATTTTTAACACAGTAGCCCGCCTCATCGGTACCACTGAGATGGGGAGATATACTGTTGAGCATTTTCCCAGCGTTCTTCATGATATAGCTGAGATTTTCTCAGCTAATCTTCTCAGCTGAACTTCTTAGCTAATCATTTCAACTGAACTCTACAACCTATCTGGCAATTTAAATTGACAGACCACTAATGAAAATGAGTCAAATGACTCATTCCACTGATAGATATCAACTATGATTTTATGCCTATCATGCTACTAAAGTAGGTTCTCTAGTAGCTAATATAATTGAATGTTATCATAACTATGTTCTATTAACTAATAAACATAAAAAATTTGAACAATGTGAAAGCAGGGAAAAAATTATATTCAGATAACTATATTATTAAGCAGTATAACATGAATGTTACAAGAGATAATTCATATTCAATATTTAACATTGCTAACTCAATTTTAAAAGAATTAAACTTAGCCACATCCAGTGGCTTAGTGAAAATATTAGTTACTTATTATCTGTAGGGATAAATTCAAGATAGATATCTTCACTCTTAACATACTCTCTAATAAAATGATACCTTATTTCTATGTGCTTAGTCCTGCTATGTGATATATAGTTCTTAGCCATAGAAATAACACTGGATGAATTAAAAAATAAAGGAGTTTTACTTACCTTGATGTTATAGTCCTCTAGTTGATGCAGAATCCACAACAATTATGCATATCAACTCCCTACAGATATATATTCTCACTCTGCTGTGGATATGGCCACACTAGTCTGCTTATTGTTGCTCTAGGATATCAATCTCCTTCCTAGGAATTGATAATTACACTTGTACTTTTCATATTCTCTTTGCAACCTGCAAAATCTACATCTGAATATCCAATTAGTTCAATATCATTATTCTTAGGGTACCACATGCTAAGATTTTGGTTGCCCTTAATGTATCTAAAAATCCTCTTCATAGCTGAGTAATGAGATTCCTTAGGGAATGCTTGGTACCTAGCACAAACACATGTAGCATACATAATGTCTGGTCTACTAACAATTAAGTATAACAGGGATCCAATGATACACCTATACATGGATTCATCAAAAGGCTTCCCCTTCTCATCCTTGTCGAGGGATACATTTGATTTTATGGAAGTTTTCATGATGGAAGCAAATTCCATCACAAAATTCTTAAGAAGTTCTCTAGTGTACTTTGTCAAAGCGACAAATATCCCCTCCTTAGACTGTTTCACTTGAAGACTTAAAAAGTACTTGATCTCTCTCATATTGCTCATCTCAAACTCCCCCTACATAAGGTTGGCAAACCTTTTGTAAAGGTTATCATCAGTAGACCCAAAGATTATGTCATCAACATAAATTTAGACTAAGAGACACTTGCCCTTTGTTTCCCTCAGGAAGAATGTGTTATCTATCTTCCCCCTTAAGAACTTGTTCTTAATGAGAAAGCTAGACATGGTTTCATTCCAAGCCCTAGCGGCCCATATAGTTCTTTTCTAAGTAAGTAAACATGAGAGGTAAGAGTAGGATGTACAAAACCGGATGGCTTCTCTACATATACTTTTTCCTTTAAATTATCATTTAGGAAAGCCGAATTTACCTCCATCTGGTAGACTTTGAACCCCTAGAATCTTTCATAAGCCAGAAATATTCTGTTTGCCTCTATCCTTGCCACTGGCGCAAATGTTTGGTCAAATTCTATCCCCTCTTCTTGCTTGTAGCATATAGATACCAATCTTGTCGTGTTCTTCACTATGAATGCATTTTCATCCATCTTGTTCCTGAAAATTCATTTGGTGTCAATTATGTTATGTCCTTTTGTCTTTGGCACCAACTTTTAGACCTTGCATCTCTTGAATTGTTGGAGTTCTTTTTGCATGCCATTGATCAAGAATGTATTTTTATTCGCAACTTACAACTTCTTGGACTCCACCTGAGACAAAAGCTCAAAAAGAGAGCTTCATTCCTAAGTTTGCTTTTGGTGCTGACCCCCTAACTTGCATATCCAATAATGAGAGTGTTGGGATGATCTCCCATATGCCTTATTGTAACAGGTATCCTGTCAGCACCTTGCTGTCCTGTTGGAATGAATTTAGCTGGTTGTTCTTCTTCAGCATTTTCCTGAGTTCTGTCAGCTAGCTGAATTTCCTCAATGAGCACTTAAACTTGAGAAGAACTCCTACTTGAGCTTGGCTTATCTAGGATAGACAAATCTTCTATGTTAAGCTCTAAATCTGCATCATTAAACATACTAGATTTGCCCTTATATAGCAGACTAGTATCATTAAAAATAATATGTATAGACTCTTCTACAACTTGGGTCTTCTTGTTGAATACCCTATATACTTTACTATGGGATATATATCCAACAAGAATCCCCACATTACATTTCTCAGCAAATTTAGTTAAATGAGACTTTTCATTATTTAAAATAAAGCATTTGCAACCAAAGATTCTAAAAAATGATATGGTTAGTTTTCTGCCTTTCATGAGTTCATAGGAAGTCTTTTTATGGACTTTGCTAATAGAAGCCCTATTTAGAAAATGACATGCAGTGTTAACTATCTCAGCCCAGAAGTATTCTAGTAGTGAGGAGTCACTTAGTATATGAAAGAATTCAATAATGAACAACTAATCAACTAGAGGGGGGTGGTGGGATGAATAGGTTCAATTCTTTATAATAGGAAGTTTTAGGATTTATAACTAGCAAATATACTTATCCAATCATTCAAGCATCATAAATAATCAGAGTAAGCAAAACATAGCACAGAGACACACAAATTTATAGTGGTTCCCTAATATTTGGGTACATCCACTTTCCCCCTTCGACTATCTAGCAATGAACTAGATTTGTCCCAACTTCTACTTTTCTTAGATCCACAGATCTTACCACTCAGAACCCTCCAGGTTCCTACAACTCAGACTTCTTCAAGTCCTATAGCTCAGATCCATCAAGATCCTACAACTCAGATTCTTCCCAAGAACCCTACCTCAGAGTTTTCCAACTCCTACCTCAGGCAATATGCCCTACCTCAGCCCTTATAATTACAGGCTTACCACTCAAGAAAAATAGACTTTCCTACACTCAGATCTATATAGATCCTACAGTTGTGATTACAATGTTTTAAGAATTTCTTTACCCAGAGAGAGAGAGAGCGAAAATGGGGTAAAGTGTTCTTGACCAAATCTTGAGAGATTGGTCTTCTTCTTATCCTTGCAGCTTTGGATCTAATTCAACCTTACTTAGCTTCTTCAAAGCTTCTTGAAAATAGAGAACTAGGTTGAATCTCTCTTGAGTAGATGAAGT
This sequence comes from Platanthera zijinensis, assembly GCA_039513925.1. Classification (NCBI taxonomy): domain Eukaryota; kingdom Viridiplantae; phylum Streptophyta; class Magnoliopsida; order Asparagales; family Orchidaceae; genus Platanthera; species Platanthera zijinensis. Next base: position 126,537,003 of record CM077096.1, read on the forward strand.
TGATCTTGAATCAGCTTCCTTCTTCTACTTCTTCTTATTATAGAAATGATTATGTAATCCTTACTGATCTCCAAAAATTTCTCTTCGTCTCTGTGTATTTGTGATGTATATATCTATTGTTCTCTTTGATAGAACTGTTCTATTTATAGAAACACAACAGAGGTAACCGACTGAACCGGTAGCTAACTAGCATCTGACAGTTCTGACATCTGACAACCTTGACAGTTATGCAAGCTGTCACTTCTTAGATCTGGAGATCTGCAACTTGGTCTTCAAAACAGTAGACAGCATCGAGGCAGATCTTCTTCACAATGTGTTGATACTGATTTCAAAATATGTCGACACAGATTATGAATGTGTCAACACAGCTATCTGGATGTCAACACAATGCCTTGATATAGTCGACAGACTTCAATCTCTATCGGCACGGCTTTTCTTCATAGTCTCGACATAGATAATGTAGAATGTGTCGACACAACTTCCTTAGTGTTGACACAGCTTTTCTTCAAAACAGTTGTCAACCCAAGTCCTGGGTGTCGACATATCAGCTTCAGCTTACTGTCAATACTACTAGTCATAGTATATCGACACAAGTCCTGAGTGTCGACACAGTTGATCTTCAACTCAGCATTCATGATGTCGATTGAAATAATTTAAGTCGACACAGCTTGTGTTGTCTGATATCTGTGTGTCGACACAAGTCCCATGTGTTGACATAGCTGGTGTAGACTAAACTTCTGTGTGTCGACATAGTTTTGCTCTTGTTTTCAAGATTTGGTCAAGAACACTTTACCCGATTTTCTCTTTCTGGGTAAAGAAATTCTTAAAATATTGTAATCACAACTGTAGGATCTATATAGATCTGAGTGTAGGAAAGTCTATCTTTTTGAGTGGTAATACTGTAATTATAAGGGCTGAGGTAGGGCATGTTGCCTGAGGTAAGAGTTGGAAAACTCTGAAGTAGGGTTCTTGGGAAGAATCTGAGTTGTAGGATCTTGAAGGATCTGAGCTGTAGGACTTGAAGAAGCCTGAGTTGTAGAAACCTGGAAGGGTTCTGAGTGGTAAGATCTGTGGATCTGAGAAAAGTGGAAGTTGGGTCGAATCTAGTTCATTGCTAGATAGGCGAAGTGGGAAAGTGGATGTACCCAAATATTGGGGAACCACTATAAATTTGTGTGTCTCTGTGCTATGTTTTGCTTACTCTGATTATTTGTGATGATTGAATGATTGGATAAATTGATTTGCTAGTTAGAAATCCTAAAACTTCCTATTATAAAGAATTGAACCTATTCACCCCCCCTCTAGGTGATTAGTTGTTCATTATTAAATTCTTTCAATTGGTATCAGAGTGAGGTTGCTCAAAATTTGACTTAACGGTCAGAGCTTATCTCCAAGGCAGTTACAGATATTCAAAATGGGATCAAGTAAGAATCAAAAAGAGCTTGGTTCAATGAAACTTCCCATATGCAGGAAATAAAATTTTTGTATCTTGAAAGAAAGAGTCAGATTGTTCATGGATGCATATGATCCAAGAATTTATATTACATTTCAAGATGGTACCTTTATACCTATGAAAACATCAGTTCTTGATGCCAATAAATCTACTCCTAAGAGCTATGAAGAGATGACTAAGGATGAGATCATCTTGACGACTATGGACAAAAGGGTACAAAACATAATAGTTAGTGCTATAGATGATTCAACTTTTCAGAATCTGGTCCATTGCAAAACATCTAAAGAAATGTTGGACACACTGGTTGTCTACATGGATGGAACTGAAGAGGTTAGAGATGACAGAAAGTCTATGCTCAATCAGGAGTATGAGAGCTTTGGACAGGCTAAGACTGATAGCATTGCATAATGCTATAAGAAATTCTTTAGGATAGTGAATGAACTAATGACTTATGGAAGGGTATTCTGTACATATGAGCTAAATGACAAGTTACTCAGGTAATTAACCAAAGATTGGTATACTAAGATTTGTTCCATAAGAGAAATGGTCAGATTAGCTGATACATCTCCACCAACACTATTTAGTAAACTACTGTCCAATGAAATGTAGTTGAAAGCAGGGAAAGAGGAGGAGAAATGTAACAAGTCTTTAATGAAGGATAAGTCTGTGGCTTTCAAAGTTGAGGCAACAAGAAAGGGTAGGATAAGGTCTCCTTCTCCTCCCAGGAAGGTTTCTGAGACAGAAACAGAAAGCTAAAACACCAGCACATTAGATGGTCACAATTATAATGAAGACTTTGCTGCTTTCACCAGACAGTTACAAAGATTTGTAAAGAAAAAGAGCTGGAGAAGTAGGCCATCCACATCTTCTTACCCCAAGGATGATTACTATAATGGAAAGAAGACATCCTCTTAAGAGGAAAGGTATGGCTCAAAAACTAATAAACAAACTTCTTCTAAAATAGTTTGTTATGGCTGTAGCAAAGCAGGACATGTCATAGCTGACTGTCCTGTGAAAAGAAAGGAATCAGGAGATAAGAAGAAGCATTATAAGGGCAAGAAAGAAAACTCCTTTGTTGCCTAGAAAGAAAAAAGTTGGACTGATTCATCTTCATCAGAATCAGAAAGAGAAGATGATGCTGAGGCCTATATTGGGCTATATTCAGCAGAAGTAGATTTTGTGGAGACTGAATTCCTGCAGATGCTGGATGACATTAATTATAGGATAGAAGACAGTCATTGCTTTGGTCTGTTGGGAGTTGATGAGGAAGGAGACAGCCAGGATCAGCCTGGTACTAGTAAGGTACACTCCTCATCATCTGGATCTGTATATATAACTAGTCCAGAATCAGAAGCATCAACTCAAAAAGGTGATGATGGTTTTGAATCTGAGGGAGACATCAATCAACTGATATATGATTATGGTGAGCTCCTAAAAGCATTTAAGGAAAGCAGGATCCTAGCCAAAAAGCTAGCAAAGGAGAATGCCTCTCTGAAATTGGCTACTTGAGACTCAGCAAAAGTGCTGGATCTGAAGATAAAAGAAGTTAGTAAACTGAAGAATATAACTGTTATTCAGATGGGTACTATTACTTTCAAGAATAATCATATTAGGAATCTTGAAAGTATACTTCAAAAGGAGATGGAATTAGTGGCCAAATTTTTTAAACCTAGTACAATTTTACCTTTAATAGATTCCTTCTCCATCCAAAAGGGTAAGAAGGGATAAGGTTACAAAGGTAGAACTAGAGTTGCCATATATAAAAGTAAAGGCAAAGCTCTAGTACAGCCACTAGCCTCAATGCCCCCTATATCTTTTAAGAAGGTTGATCAGCCATCAAACAGCTATGACCATGAATGCATTTATGGTCACTGTGAGATTAAGAATGGCAAGGGTGCAAGTGACTATATGGCAGCTCACGAGAAAACTCAACTTGCCCATTCTGGACAATTTGTGTTTGGTGTCCCAGCCCCATCACTCAAACAAAAATAAACAGTTCACTTCCAAGGTCTTACAGACCAGAACCAGACAAAAGGGAAGTCAGATAGCACGACTAATATGGGCATCACTGAAGCAATCAGGAGCATTCACTCTAAAAAGAAGAATGTTGTTGTTAAGACTCAGCATATCCCAAGTACATCTGCTGCTAGACTAATTCCCAAGAAGGTTTTGATTGATAGACTAGGAAAAGGAACGGTTATACCATAAGATTTAAGAACTAAAGACAGCAATGATGCCAGACCAGTACTTAAGAGGAGGTATAATAAGTATGAGTGCTGGTGTTGTGGCAAGGTGGGTCACTTTGCCATTGACTACTGGTTCAATGATAGTGTCAAAAGGGATAGTCTACCTGTCAGTAAAGCTGCAGGTAGGCAGATGCATTTTCAGTCTAACTAGTGCCTAAGACCCAATAAAAATTGGGGTCCTAAGGTTAGATAGTCTTGTTCTATGCAGGTGAGTCCAAGTAGTCATACTCCCATATGGTACTTGGACAGTGGTTATTCAAGGCACATGACTAGAACAAAGAGGATGCTAAAGGACTTTATTCTAACTAACAATGGACCCAAAGTCATCTTTGGAGATTCAAAAAGTGGGATTATACAAGGTTTTTGTAAGATCACAAATGGTCTAGTCATTATCACACAAGTGGCCTATGTGAAAGGTTTGAAACATAACCTGATAAGCATAAGGCAATTATGTGATCTTGTCTATGACATTTCTTTCCTCAAGGATAAGTGTCAATTAAGAAATTCTAATGACCAAGGGGTCATCTTATCTGGCACTAGGAGAGGAAATGTTTATTGTCTAGATTTTGAATTTACGAGAAGAGATTCTCCTATTTGTCTAGTTGCAGATGAGAAAGCCACTCACTGTGTATAATGGCACAAGAGGCTAGCTCATCTAAACTACAAGACAATAGGAAAACTCTTCAGTGGTGATCTAGTCAGGAATGGTCATAAAGTCAAGTGTGTCAAGGAGAGTATCTATTTAGCATTTCAAAAGGGAAAGCAGACCAGATCCTATTTTAAAAGCCTTGATACCAAAGATTCAGTGAGGTGTCTTTATCTTATGCATATGGATTTGTTTTGTCCTATGCTAATTCATAGTCTAGGTTGGAAAGCCTATACATTGGTAGTAGTAGATTACTTTTCCAGGTTTGCATGGGTGTTCTTCCTAAGGAAGAAATCTGAAACACCTGATATTTTCCAGACCTTTGTTAAGCAGATACAGAAAGAATTTAATAGTACAGTGGTCAAAATCAGAAGTGACCATGGGATTGAATTTCAGTCTGAATACATGACAAAGTTCTGTGAAAGTATTGGGATTCATCAGGAGTTCTCCTCACCTAGAACACCTCAGCAAAATGGTATTGCTGAAAGGAAAAAATAGAACTCTAATAGAGGCTGGTAGGACCCTACTATGTGACACTTCTCTTCAAAAATATTTCTGGACAGAGGCAGTAAACACTGCATGTCATGTCTTCAATAGGGCCTCTATTAATAAAAGTCATAAGAATACTCCCTATGAGATTCTGAAGGGTAGAAAACCAAACCTATCCTATTTTAGGATCTTTGGTAGCAAGTGTTATATACATAACAATGGTAAGTCTCACTTGACTAAGTTCGCTGCCAAGTTCCTAGAGGGAATCTTTGCTGGGTACAATAACAATAGTAGGACATATAGGGCCTATAACTTGACTACACAAGTTGTAGAAGAATCTGTCCATGTAGTTTTTGATGAATCCATGCTTATTAACAATGAGCTGCCTAGCATTTCATCTAGTTCTGCAGGTCTAAAGGACAAATTGGAGATGATATCCATTAAAGAAGTCAAGACAGCAAAAGAAAATATAGAAGATGATGGATGTTCTCAAGGGGAGCTCTAGAATAGCAATATGATAATATTCCATAAATGGAAGTTTAAGACACTGAAGAATAGACTGCTGTAGAAAGGATGCCTCAAGCAATGAGATATCTAAAAGATCATCCAGCTCACCAAATCATTGGTGATACTAGATATGGTGTAATGACAATGAGCAAGAGCATGAACACAGTACTATGTTCAAGCTTTCTGTACCAGGTGGAACCTAAGAAGTTTGAGGAAGCTATTAAGGATTCTCACTAGATAGGTGCCATGTAAGAAGAACTGAACCAGTTCAAGAGATGCAAAGTATGGAAACTTGTTCCTAGACCAGAAGGACACAATGTCATTGGAACAAAATGGATCTACAGGAATAAGTTGGATGAGAATGGAATCATAATCAAAATTAAGGCAAGACTGGTAGCTAAAGGTTACATGCAGGAAAAAGGGATAGACTTTGATCAAACTTTTGCTCCTATAGCAAGGTTGGAGGCCATAAGACTATTCATTGCCTGTATAGCCTATCAAGGATTCAATGTCTACCAGATGGATATCAAGTCAGCATTTCTGAATGGAGACTTGAAGGAAGAAGTATATGTAGAACAACCATCAGGTTTTGTTGATTCTCATTTTCCAAACTATGTCTATAGACTTAAGAAAGCCCTTTATGGGTTGAAACAGGCTCCCAGGGCTTGGTATGAGACATTGTCTACCTTCCTCATTGAGAATAAATTCTTAAGGGGGAAAATAGACAAAACTCTATCCCTTAGGGAATCCAAAGACAAGATCATACTAGTTCAGATTTATGTTAATGACATAATCTTTGGATCTATTGAAAATAACCTTTGGAGGAAGTTGGATAAACTTATGCAAGGGAAATTTGAAATGAGCAGTATGGGTGAGCTAAAGTTCTTTTTAGGACTTGAAATAAAACAGACTGATGATGGCTTGTCCATATCACAGTCTAAGTTCACTAAGGCGTTGATAAAGAAATATGTTATGGATACAACATCCACCATGAAAAATACAATGGGGTCAAGTATGCCTATATGCAAAGATGAAGCAGGAAAACCTGTTGATGAGACTTTGTATAGAGGGATAATTGGCTCCTTCCTCTACTTGACTGCTAGTAGGCCTGACATCATGTATGCAATATGTGTCTATGCTAGATATCAAGCATGCCCTAAAGATTCACATTATTCTACTGTAAAAAGAATTCTAAGATATCTTAATGGTACACCAGATCTAGGGCTTTGGTACCCTAGGAATAGAGATTTCCTATTAATTGGATTTTCAACTGCAGATTTTGCAGGATGTGAAGAAGATAGAAAAAGTACCACAGGTACTTGTCAGTTCCTAGGTGGAAGATTGGTGTCATGGAGTAACAAAAAGCAAACAAGTGTTGTCATTTCTACAGCTGAGTCAGAGTGCATTGCTACAGAAAGTTGTTGTGCACAACTATTATGGATAAAACATCAGCTAGAAGATTATGACATCAAGCTAAGTAAAACACCTTTATTTTGTGACTCTACAAGTGTTATTTCCATTTCTAGAAATCTTGTTTCACATAGCAGAACAAAGCATATTGAAATTAGGTATCACTTTATAAGAGAACATGTAGAGAAAAATGACATCTGTTTAGAGTTTGTCACTACAGATAGACAAATAGCTGACATATTCACTAAGCCTATAGATGAAACTAAGTTAAATAACTTTAAGATTGAGCTAGGAATGCTAGATATTGATTAAGTCAATGAATAAACTCATTAAAGGAAAAATCCTCAGATATTGGCTAAGTTAAGAATTCATGTTGACATCAACAATAAGTTTGTCGACATTAATTATTGTTAGTGTCGACACTACCAGAGCTTAGTGTCGATATTAAAAGGAAAGTGTCGACACAATGCTGTCGACATCTTACATCTATGTGTCGACATACTTCTGTCAACACCTTAAATCAAGGTGTCGACACAAAAATGTCAAGTCTTATTTGTCGACTCCTATAGAGTGGTGTTGACAAATAATAGTGCTGAATCCCTATCATCCATGTCAAGATGTTAACTTTTGTGTCGACACAAGGTGTCGACACACAATATTTGGGCACGTTATTTGACCTTCCAAATTTAAAACCCTATAAATAGGTTAGAACGAGAATTAGTCGACAACGTGACTTAGCTTTCTCAAGATATTGAATTTCTGTGTCGAGAGCTAGATCTCCTCTCAACCATCCTCAATTCTCTTCCTTCAATATTCAATGGTGCCAAAGTTGGAAGAAAACATCAATGAGGGTTACGAACTGGTTCGTAACGCCTTCAACGATGCTTCTCAAGAAATTCAGAAAGTCATGACCCTAGTCACTGATGCTGTACTATAATTTATGGTCTTAGAACCGACCAAGATAAGGAAGAAAGAAGTAATTGAATTCTTCTCCAATGCAAAGCTGGATTCAACTAGAAACAAGATTAGGTCAACAGTTCTTGGGACAAAGATAAAGCTTAGTTCTAAAAGTCTGTGCAAGGTACTCCAACTGCCGTCGCTCAAGGAAGAAGATGAGGTTGATTCCGACAAGATAGCAGAGGGACTTCAATGGTGTGGTCTGAATGCAGCCACAAAGATTGGATCCTATATGAATAGGAAAGGAATGAATTTCCAAGGGAAATTTCTTTCTGAAGTGGTTGGAAAGGTTATAATGTGCAAGACAGGGGGACTTGACAGGATATCTTCCTTCATGTTCAGCCTAATGATAGGATTAATATTCAAACTCAAGACTGACTGGTCAATAATAGTCTTTGATAGGATCAAGGAAGGGATCAAGAAGCCTAACCTAGGTAGGATCCAGAGTTTGTATCTGGTCTCAGCAATGCCATTGATACTAAATAAAGCTACAGGAGCTAAAATCAATCATATGAGGAGAATGGACACTAGAATCTTATCAAGATGGGACAGGGTACTGACCAAGGAGACTCCAGCTCCTGTGCAACATCAAAAAGAACTAAAGAAAAAGAAATCAGCAGCAAAGATTGTAGAATCATCTAGTGATTTTGAAGAGGTTGTGGTTTTCAGTTTTGAAGAGGATATAAATGAAGTACAACCTCAAAGGGAAGATGACTCAGTATCACATCCATAAGAGACCTTAGTTCGAGGGGGGAGACTTCACAAAAATTATCATGGATAGTGAAGCAACTCATCTCACTGTCCTGGAGGTTCTCAAGGATATCAACAAGGATGCTGCTATGGTAGATGAGCCAGAAGCACAAATTGAGCTAGTCCAAGTTGTTGAGAAAGAGACCTTTGTTTCAGAAGCTGATGTCCAGGGAGAGAAGACTGGGGTTACTGAGGACAATGTTCCTGCATCTGATACTTTTACAGATATCCAGAAGGACAACTAGGACATACTTCAAGAAGATGCACAGATTGAGGGGGAGCTACCCGACCTTGACCCAGTACATTTTCTTGATAATCAGCCTCAGGCTATGGATGCAGCCAGTTCCTCTGAATCAGAAGCTGAACAAGAAGCCTCAGAGCTAAAGAAGATAAAACTAATAGAAATAAGTAAGAAAAGCATAGTATATAAGAAAGCATTGCAGATTGCCCCACAAACACCAGCTCCTGTCATGGACTTCAGTTCACTTTTGGTGCAACTACAAGTGAAGATGGATGAGCAAAGACTACTTTTGAAAAATATGTGGATGAGACCTACAAGGACCTGCAATTTTTGCTGGCACAGGATATCAAATCCATCAGATTTGAAGTCAATCAGAATAAAAAAGAGATGACAGATTGCTTTCATAAAGGAGGTAATGCTGTAGTTTACTTGGCCCAGCAACAACAGGAGATTAAGACTACAGTAGAGGACATTGCAGTCAAACAAGGTTATGTCCTAGAAAATCAACTAAGAATGAATGACAATCTGGTAGACTCTCATAATGTTATTCTAACAAAGCTTGGGAGTATTTCCACTAATGTAAAGACTGAAGTGTCCAAGCAAATTATGGAAGATTTAACAGCTGTCCAAACAGCAATCCAAGTATCTCAAATAGCTATTTTTGATCAAGTGAAGAAGTTTAGGACCTACTATAAAGAAGGAACAAATTATCTGGCTGATCAGGTAAGGTTTCAAAAGGATGATCTGAGAGATCATGTAGAAAGAGAAATCATAAGGGGGGAGAGTATTAGTCAAAGCATGCTCAGATCATGCTAAATGGATATCAAATACCATCAGAGAATCTCTGGGCTATCCACCCCTTTGTGATGATGACAACACTGCTGAATCTGGAATTCATCGTGCTTATATTGAAGGGGTTCAGCAAGAAGTAGCTCAAGTTATTTATCCTCCTTCTGATTTTGAAGAAATCCAACAGGAAGTTCACCAAATGTATAGTCCTCCATAGGAGGCACGTAATGTTATTCTTGAAAAAGTTGAAATGCCTGCAACTGTAGTTCAAAGAGAGAAAGAAGCTAAGTTGTCTAAGAAAAGGTTCAGAGAACAGGCAAAATTAAAGCCTAATTTTGAACAATAGAGTCCAACCTCTAAGAATATTATTCTTACTGCTTGGAAATCTATGAAAGAAAATATGCATGATAGAGGCAAATGGTATTCTGAACAAGAATGGAGTAAATATCAAGAGCGGCAAGATGCCATATTTCAGTTCAGAAGAGATCTTAAAGCTGGGAAGACACCTACTAACTCGGTGGAGCCTAGCAAGTATTTCCCAAAGCATTTTCATTACTTTGAAAGGCAAAAGATCAAGGTTGAAGAGCTCAAGAAGAAGGATTTGAATGGAAAGAATCTGGCTGATGACACAGAAGCTAATGTACAAGCTAGGATTCATCCTGGCAAAGGAATTGTGATCAAGGAACCCAATCTGACTTAGAGTATTTTATGTCTTAAAGTTTAAAACTATGTAATAAAGTTGTTCTTACTAGACATTCCTTAATTTTATTAGTCAGATATAATTTGAAATGATGGGATAATTTCTAAGTTGGGTAAATCTGTTTGATTCTATCTATTTATATGTTACATGTTTCTGTGATGGATGTGCTTAACTTTGCAACATATATATTTTCTGCCTAATGATTAAACCATGTCTGTGTTTGTTAGTACATCATTAATTTTGCTGGTTATTATAATGGTGTATATCATTGACTTGTTGTTATGACTTCTCCAAATAGGGGGAGATTGTTGGGCACATTTGTAATTGTACCAGATTTGGAGAAGCCTCAATTAAATCAATGACATACATCATCTTGTATTTGATGTTTGTTTAAGTTTATTTGTGCAGGATAAGTAATGCAGAAATTTGTCTAAGTATAAAAGCGTCGAGACACTCGGTAAGTGTCAATGCTTGTGAATAAGCTGTGTTGAGAACAAGAACAAAACTGTGTCGACACACAGGACTTGTGTTGACACACAGAAGTTCAATCTACACCAGCTGTGTCGACACACAGGACTTGTTTCGACACACAGATATCCTATAACACAAGTTGTGTCGACTTAATTAATCACATTCGACATCCTGAATGATGAGTCGAAGATCAACTGTGTCGACACTCAGGACTAGTGTCAACACTCAGGACAAGTGTCGACACACTATGACTAGTAGTGTTGACAGTAAGTTGAAGCTTATATGTCGACACCCAGGACTTGGTTTGACAACTGTTTTGAAGAAAAGCTGTGTCGACACTAATGAAGTTATGTCGACACATTCTACATTATCTGTGTCGAGCCTATGAAGAAAAGCTGTGTCGACAAAGATTGAAGTCTGTCGACTACATCAAGGCATTGTGTTGACATCAAGATAGCTGTGTCGACACATTCATAATCTTTGTCGACACATTTTGAAATCAGTATCAACACATTATGAAGAAGATATGTCTCGATGCACTCTGTTGTTTTGAAGACCAAGTTACAGATCTCTAGATCTAAGAAGTGACAGCTGGCATAACTGTCAAGGCTGTCAGATGTCAGATGTCAGAACTGTCAGATGCCAGTAAGCTACCAGTTCAGCCGGTTGCCTCTATTGTGTTTCTATAAATAGAATAGTGTTATCAAAGAGAACAATAGATATATACATCACAAATACACAGAGACGAAGAGAAATTTTGGGAGATCAGTAAGGATTACAGAATCATTTCTGTAATAAGAAGAAGGAGAAGAAGGAAGCTGATTCAAGATCACCTTCATCTGCTCAAGAGAGATTCAACCTAGTTCTCTATTTTCAAGAAGCTTTGAAGAATCTAAGTAAGGTTGAATCAGATCCAAACTTGCAAGGATAATAAGAAGACCGATCTCTCAAGATTTGGTCAAGAACACTTTACCCCATTTTCTCTCTCTCTGGGTAAAGAAATTCTAAAAAAATTATAATCACAACTGTAGGATCTCTATAGATCTGAGTGTAGGAAAGTCTTTCTTTCTAAATGGTAAGCCTGTAATTATAAGGGCTGAGGTAGGGCATGTTGCCTGAGGTAGGAGTTGGAAAACTCTAAGTTAGGGTTCTTGGTAAGAATCTGAGTTGTAGGATCTTGAAGGATCTAAGCTATAGGACTTGAAGAAGTCTGAGTTGTAGGAACTTTGAAGGGTTCTGAGTGCTAAGATCTTTGGATCTGAGAAAAGTGGAAGTTGGGCCGAATCTAGTTCATTGCTAGATATTCGAAGGGGGAAAGTGGATGTACCCAAATATTGGGGAACCACTATAAATTTGTGTGTCTCTATGCTAAGTTTTGCTTACTCTGATATTTGTGATGCTTGAATGTTTGGATAATAAGATTTGCTAGTTAGAAATCCTGAAACTGCCTATTATAAAGAATTGAACCTATTCACCCCCTTTCTAGTTGATTAGTTGTTCATTATTGAATTCTTTCAATTGGTATCAGAGGAGAAGAAGCTGTCTAGTAAGAATTCAATAATGAACAACTAATCACCTAGAGGGGGGGGGGGGGTGAATAGGTTCAATTCTTTATAATAGGCAGTTTTAGGATTTCTAACTAGCAAATCTACTTATCTAATCATTCAAGCATCACAAATAATCAGAGTAAGCAAAACATAGCACAGAGACACGCAAATTTATAGTGGTTCCCTAATATTTGGGTACATCCACTTTCCCCCTTCGCCTATCTAGCAATGAACTAGATTCGGCCCAACTTCCACTTTTCTTAGATCCACAGATCTTACCACTCAGAATCCTTCCAGGTTCCTATAACTCAGATTTATTCAAGTCCAACAGCTCAGATCCTTCAAGATCCTACAACTCAGATTCTTCCCAAGAATCCTACCTCAGAGTTTTCCAACTCCTAACTAAGGCAACATGCCCTACCTCAACCCTTATAATTACAGGCTTACCGCTCAGAAAGATAAACTTTCCTACACTCGGATCTATATAGATCCTATAGTGTGATTAAAATGTTTTAAGAATTTCTTTACCAAGAGAGAGAGAAAATGGGGTAAAGTGTTCTTGACCAAATCTTGAGAGATTGGTCTTCTTTTGATCCTTGCAGCTTTGGATTTGATTCAACCTTACTTAGCTTCTTCAAGCTTCTTGAAAATAGAGAACTAGGTTGAATCTCTCTTGAGCAGATGAAGGTGATCTTGAATCAGCTTTTTTCTTCTCCTTCTTCTTATTATAGAAATGATTCTGTAATCCTTACTGATCTCCCAAAATTTCTCTTCATCTCTGTGTATTTGTGATGTATATATCTATTGTTCCCTTTGATAGCACTGTTCTATTTATAGAAACAAAACAGAGATAACTGGTTGAACCGATAGCTAACTGGCATTTGACAGTTCTGACATCTAACAACCTTGAAAATTATGCCAGCTGTCACTTCTTAGATCTGGAGATCTGCAACTTTGTCTTCAAAACTACAGACAGCATCGAGACAGATCTTCTTCACAATATGTTGACACTGATTTCAAAATGTGTCGACACAGATTATGAATGTGTCGACACAGCTATCTGGATGTCGACACAATGCCTTGATGTAGTCGACAGACTTCAATCTCTTTCGACACAGCTTTTCTTCATAATCTCGATACAGATAATGTAGAATGTGTCGACATAACTTCCTTAGTGTCGACACATCTTTTCTTCAAAACAGTTTTCAACCCAAGTCCTGGGTGTTGACATATTAGCTTCAGCTTACTGTCAGCACTACTAGTCATAGTGTGTCAACACTAGTCCTGAGTGTCGACACGGTTGATCTTCGAGTCAGCATTCAGGATGTTGACTGTGATTATTTAAGTCGACACAGCTTGTGTTGTTTGATATCCGTGTGTCGACACAAGTCATGTGTGTCGACACAGCTGGTGTAGACTAAACTTTTGTGTGTCGACACAAGTTCCGTGTGTCAATACAGTTTTGCTCTTGTTCTCGACACAGCTTCTTCACAAGCGTCGACACTGACTGAGTGTCTCAACGCTTTTATACTTAGATAAATTTCTGCATTACTTTGCCTGCACAAATAAACTTAAACAAACATCAAATACAAGATGATGTATGCCATTGATTTAAGTGAGGCTTCTCCATATCTGGTACAATTACCAATGTACCCAACAGTATAGTCCTGGCAACCTCTATCTATGTCCTATTCTTTCTCTCAGCCACCCTATTTTGCTGTAGAGTTCTGGGTGAGGAGAATTCCTGGATGATACCAAGTTCTTCACATAACTTTGTCATCGCTCCATACTGAAATTTTATACCATGGTCACTTCTCACTTTGACCATAGAACATCCCATTTCATTCTGAATAGCCTTGATAAAAGTTATGAAGACATTCAGGATATCAGACTTCTTCTTTGAGAAGAATACCCATAAAACCTTGATTGATCATCAACAATCACATAGGTATATAGCTTCCCTCCTAAACTTTGAATGTGCAAAGGACCAAACAGATCCATATGCAACTTATATAGACATCTTGTCGAGTCTTTGGGAGCAAATCTCTTAAAGGCGGCCCTTATTTTATTGCCCATCTAACATGTATGACACAGACCATCTTTAACACATTAACTTATGAGAATCTTTAACTAAGTTTTCTGAAAAATAACAAATGAATTGTTTTGTAATTAATATGAGCAAGACTCTTGTATCATTGAACACATAAAGACTCTTTCTCATTAGCTACAAGACACTGGAGTAGAAGAATTATTGCAAATAAAATCTAAACAATACTCATTCCCACTCCTATTGCCTGAGAGGATAACCTCTAAGTCAATTAACTTCTTAATCAGACACTTATTATTGTGGAATTCAATGACATAACCTAAGTCACATAGTTGACTTATGCTTACAAGGTTGTGTTGCAACCCTTCAACATAAGCTTCCCTTATGAAAGAGATTATGTAGTTAGAAATCATACCATATCTGTACAACCTCGGGCTCACGAGAAAGGGCTCGGCGGATACGGGATTAGAGGAGTCCTCAGGAGGAAGCAAAGACCATTCACGCTAGGCGAGAAGGGGCCCAAAGATGGATCCACTCGCGCTAGGCGAGAGGGGCCCAAAGATGGATCCACTCGCGCTAGGCGAGAGGGGCCCAAAGATGGATCCACTCGCGCTTGGCGAGAGGGGCCTAGGTTGGGTCCGCTCGCGCTGGGCGAGAGGGACCATAGAAAAGGTCCATTCCCCTGGCAGGCGGGAGGTCGTAGGGAAGCTTTTTGGCGACAAGGGGTCTCGCCTGCGAGATGGCGCTTTCAGCCGCGAGATGGCCCTCTCGCCGAGCACCGGTCCGGCAGAAAGAGTGAAGGCCAGTTCAACAACTGGGTGGGAACCGGTTCAATTGACAAACGGTTCATCTTTTTTAGCCTCCGAGGTTTTTTTTACCCTTTTACCCTGGGTGGTCTGCCTTTAGCCTTTCCAAACAGCGGAGTTCGGCTGTTGGCAGACCTAGCCCAGGGTATCTTAGTAATTTCACAGGTGCTTGTTTTGGTTATTTGCAGTTCAGATTCTGAGGCCTATAAATAGACCGGTAAGGTGTCTGAGAAAGAGGCGTTGAACCCTTCTCTCTCTCTCCTACTTAGACACCTAGCTCAGCATTGGCTAGGGAGGGGGAGAATTCCTGTTTCTCCTGGGTAAGAGGTGGGACCTCCAAGCTGAAAACCCCCGGTCTTTTCCTCTAAGGGTTCTGTTGAGAGCGTGGTCCAGAGAGAGTAGGCGTGAGCTGCAGTTTTAGATCCGAGCTTTAGGAGGAATTGGCCCTGTCGGTTCCAACATTTATGGTGCGGTGAGCGTGGATCGCAGCCTGCGTCGAAGAACTTTGGATCACCTCATGGCAGGAGATCTAGGAGGAGGAGATGAGGGCGGAGGAAATGAGGGCGGGTCCCAGAACCCAGGAGGATATGTTGGGAGGGAAGAATTCATGGCGTCCATCGGGGGCATCATGGGGATGTTGCAGCAGATCTCGCAGCGAGGCGAGTGCGTGACCCCTCTACCTCAGGGGCCGGGCCTCTCGCCTCCGGAAGGAGCCGTCTCGGCAAGGGTGGGTGAGGATGCGCCAGGAGGGCGGCCCGGAAAGGAGAAGGTGGTGGAAGGAAACGGGCGAGATCTGGCAGGAAGGGAGTTGTTCCCCAGCCCGGCGAGCGCCGTCTCGCCAGTGGACCTCGTCGCGCGAGTGGAGACGGCGAGACCCCTAGCGAGAGGATCGCCCTTTTGCGAGCTGGTTCTTTCGGCTCCCGTCCCGGAGGGGTTTCGTGAGCCCGAGATGATCTATTATGTGGGAAAGGATGACCCCCTTCAACACTTGCAATGGTTTGAAGATGCGGTCTCCATCAGGCCAATGACCGACGCATTCAAGTGCCGCCTCTTTGCAATCACCCTGAAGGACAAAGCTAGGGATTGGTTTCACCAACTCCCGGCAGGATCAATATATGGCTTTGAGGACTTGAGTAGGAGCTTCCAGCTGCGCTTCTCGACCTCAAAGAAGAGGAAGAAAAACCCGGAGTCCATCTTCCTGATTAAGCAGAAGGCCGATGAGTCATTAGCCCAGTACGTGGATCGTTTCCAAGAGGAAATTCTAGACATTCAGGAAGTGCCAGGATTCGCTCTTCAAATGGCCTTTACGGTGGGGCTCAGGGAAGGCTTCTTCAAGATGAGTTTGACCAGGAAGGCACCCTTGTCATTTGAAGGGTTGATGGAAAAAGCAGCCAAAGAAATAGCGATGGAGGCGGCAAATCCGGCATTTGCCAAGAAGCTAGCACGGTTGACGGAAGTGGAGTCGAGAGAGCCGGGAGGAGCGAAGCAGCAGGAAGGAAGAAGGAGGGAGGAGCCAAGGGGACCGGCACAGCAGGAGTTGGCTTGGAGGCAGCCAGGAGGCCCTGTTCAAGGGCAAGGAAGAGGTCTTCCCTGGGGGGAAGGAATTACTACCAGGGAGGACCAGGGAGGTTTCAGCAGCTGGGGTGGGGACACGGCCCGAGGCCACTCCCACCCCGCCTCAGCAAGCTATGGCTATAGGCCGGGGAAGAGGAAGGGGAAGAGAGCGAGGAAGGGGAGGAATAGGAGCAGGGAGAAGGAGGAATCACCAGGAGGGAAGGCAGGAGGGGGAGGTAGCTACGCCATTCTGTGACTTCCATGAGGAGGAAGGTCACGCAACAGCTACTTGCCCGGAGTTTCTAGAGCTGAAGGGGAGAAGAGGAACGGGAGAACAGCAGCAACCAGCGCGAATAGTAGAGATGACCGGAGCAGGGGAGGAAGATAGATGTGTAGATCGGTCGGATGTGGGGGACCGAGGGGGGATCGGGGTGATTCATGGTGGAGTAGGGATGGAAGCCGCCCGAAAGGCCAGCCATCATACAATGTACCGTCGAGGTGTCGCCTCGACGTCGCAAGCCCCCCCCCCGGATGAGAAGATCACCTTCTCTAGGAAGGATTTGCCAGATCACGAAGATCCGTTCTGCGATGCATTGGTGATTCGAACAGCTATAGAAAATTTCACGGTATCAAGGATCTTAGTGGACAATGGAAGCTCGGTTAATGTTATCTTCAAAAAGGCGTTCAATGAGATGAGGGTGGAAGCCAGGAGGGTGTTAGCAGCCGATGGACCGCTGTTTGGATTCTCGGGAGAAAGGAAAGAAGTAGAAGGGGGAGTCGGTCTTCAGGTAACTCTGGGAGGGCTGTCCAGGAACTGCCGTTTTGTGATAGTGGACGCTCCCAGCAGCTACAACGCCATCTTTGGGCGCCCCTTGATTAGTGCCTTCAGATGTGTACCATCATCTTTTCATCAGTGTTTGAAACTCAATTCAGGAGGGACCCAGATCAGGGTAAGAGGAGATCCGAAGGCGGCCGGGAGTGCTACGTGACTGCAGTAAACACTATTTCATGGAAGGGTGACGCGGAAGAATTAGAGAAGAGGATGGAGCAACAGGAGCAAGAGGAGAATGGAGTTGAGGAGTTGGGTGGTGGCATTGCGGTGGAGCCAGTAATGGCAGGAGAGCTAAGGGTCGGAGGAGAGGAGCAAGAGGAGAATGGAGTTGAGGAGTTGGGTGGTGGCATTGCGGTGGAGCCAGTAATGGCAGGAGAGCTAAGGGTCGGAGGAGAGGAGCAAGAGGAGAATAGAGTTGAGGAGTTGGGTGGTGGCATTGCGGTGGAGCCAGTAATGGCAGGAGAGCTAAGGGTCGGAGGAGAGGAGCAAGAGGAGAATAGAGTTGAGGAGTTGGGTGGTGGCATTGCGGTGGAGCCAGTAATGCAGGAAAGCAGGAGCCCGGAGGAGGAGAGGAAGAAGTAGAAGGAAGAAAAGGAAGATAGGAGAGATGGAAGATTCGCCGCTGGGGAGAGGATCTGAGGCAGTGGGAGAGAGATTCAGGAGGGAAGTAACTATGGCAGTCAAGGAAGGAGCGGGCGGAGGGCAAGAGCTCGGGAGGCAGGAGGAGAGGCTAGAGATGGAAGAGAGGACTCCGATAGATCAGGAGGAGGAAGAAGAGCCCTCAAGGCTGAGGGCTGCAGTCGAAGTGCGGGAGATGAACATCTTAACAAAGGAAGGAAGGGGAGAAAAGATTAAAGTTAGTGGTGAGCTCGGCCCTGAGGACCAGGAGAAGATCAGGAGATGCGTGCAGGAGAACATTGATATTTTTGCTTGGAGCGCAGCCGACATGCCAGGGATCGACGCCGACGTGGCATGTCATCGTCTCAACCTTGATCCCCAGATTCGTCCCATCCAGCAAAAGAAGAGGGCTATCGCTTCCAGGATGGCCAAACCGATCAGGGAGGAGGTGGAGAAGCTGCTCCAAGCAGGATTCATATCGGCGAACAAGTATCCGGGGTGGGTGAGCAATGTTGTAATGGTAAAGAAGGGGAAGGGAAATGGAGAATGTGTATCGACTTCTCTCTTTTGAATAAAGCATGCCCCAAGGATTATTATCCTCTGCCTCGAATCGACGCGCTGGTTGATTCAGCCGTCGGTTTTTTTCACTAATGAGTTTTTTAGATGCTTTTTCAGGATATCATCAAATACGCATGCACCCTCCGGACATCAAGGATGTCACCTTCATCACCGAGGATGGGTGTTTCAGCTACAACATGATGCCTTTTGGGCTGAAGAATGCGGGGGCCACCTACCAACGGATGATGGATCGGATTTTCCGAAAGCAAAAGGGACGGAACCTCGAGGTCTACGTGGATGATTTGATGATCAAAAGCCAAGACCTCAAGTCCCACATCGCGGATCTAGAGGAAACGTTTGGGACCATAAGAAAGTACAAAATGAGGCTCAACCCGTTGAAGTGCGTATTTGGGGCTAGCAGAGGAAAGTTCCTAGGACATCTCCTCACCCCATCGGGAGTAGAGCCTAACCCAGACAAGGTGAAAGCGATCCTGGAACTGGATCCCCGACAAATACCAAGGAGGTCCAACGTCCTCACCGGCAAGTTGGCGGGGCTTAGCAGGTTTCTCTCTAGAGCAGGAGAAAGGTGTTCACCTTTCTTTCGGACATTGAGGGGGGGGAAGAAATTTGAGTGGACCTCCGAGTGCGAGAAGGCTTTCCTAGCCCTTAAGCAGCAGCTTACCAAGGCGCCGCTACTCCAAGGCCCAAGAGAGGAGAGGTTCTATTCTTGTACCTGGGAGTGGGAGCAGAGGCGGTGAGTTCGGTTCTCATAAGAGAAGAAGGAAAGAAGCAATTCCCAATCTATTACGTAAGTAGGGTCCTCAAAAAGGCGGAGCTAAAGTACCCTATCCTGGAAAAACTAGCTTTTGCTCTCGTCATCTCTGCCCGGAAGCTCAGACCCTATTTTCAGGCCCATACAATCCAAATAGTGACGGACCACCCTCTCCGCCGTATTCTGGAAGGGGTGGAGCATTCGGGGAGGTTAGCTAAATGGTCGATAGAGCTCAGCGAGTTTGATCTCTCTTTCGTGCCTCGGATGGCAGTCAAAGCTCAGGTCGTGCGGATTTCTTGGTAGATTACGTGGTGGAGGTCAAGGAGGCCGAAACGTCTCCCGTAGTGGCTTGGGAGATGCTCGTAGACGGGGCCTCGGGAAGGAATTCTTTTGGGGAGGGATGGTTTTGACAAGCCCTGAGGGGACGCGGATCGAACAGGCCCTGAGGGTTCATTTCACCCTCACCAACAATCAAGCAGAGTACGAGGCCATTATAGCAGGGCTGAGGTTGGCCCGTGAGCTCGGCATACAAGACATCAAGGTTTTCACTGACTCTATGCTAGTGGCAGGGCATATCAAGGGAGAATTCGAAGTAAGAGAAGCCACCCTCCAGTTATACTTAACAAGGGTAAAGGGGATCATTGGTCAGTTTCGCAGTTTCTCAGTCCAACACATCCCAAGAGAGGAAAATACTCGGGCGGACCTGCTCGCCAAGCACGGTCCCCGGGCCGGAGAAACCATGACGGAGCTCTTTAGGCCCTCCATCGAAGAAGGAGAACTGATGGAAGTGGATCATCCGAGGTCCTGGATGGATCCGATTACCACCTACTTGATGACGGGACGTTTACCTGAAGGGGAGCTTGAGAAGAAGCAAATCCGGTACAAGTCAGCGTACTACCTGCTTAAGGAGGGGGTCTTATATCGCAAGACGTTGTCCGGCCTGTTGGCTCGGTGCATATCTGAGGAGGAGGTCGTGAGGGTGCTAGAGGAGATTCACTCGGGGAATGTGGCAGCCACTCCGGGAGTCGGACCTTGGAGGGAAGGGTGTTGAGGCAAGGCTATTTCTGGCCCACCCTTAGGAAGGATGCCGAGGAATTCGCGAGAAGGTGCAGGAAGTGCCAGGAGTTCGCTCCTCTCCAGCTTCTCCCGGCCCAGAGGTTACGCACGATTACAGCTCCGTGGCCCTTCGCCATATGGGGGCTAGATCTGGTGGGTCCGTTCCCTCAAGCCAGTGGCCAAAGGAGATTTCTGCTAGTCATGGTAGATTATTTCTCAAAGTGGCTGGAGGTGAAGGCGTTGGCAAAGGTAACGTCCCAGGTGGTCAAAAGCTTTGTATGGGGGGAAATCATCTGTAGGCATGGGCTCCCTTTGGCTATTGTCACGGATAACGGACCACAATTTGCCAGCAGAGAGTTCGTGGATTTTTGTGTACAGCTGGGCATAGACCTTCGGTTTGCTTCGGTGCACCATCCTCGAAGCAATGGGCAGGTGGAGGCTGCGAATAAAGTCATCGTGAATCTCTTAAAGAAAAAGGTAGAAAACTTGAGGGGAAGTTGGGTGGAGCAGCTCCCCTCCGTCCTCTGGGCTTTGAGGACCACGCCAAGCTCGGCCACGGGAGAGACGCCGTTCAAACTTTCTCACGGTTCCGAGGCCGTCATACCTATCGAGTTTGAGGTTGAATCTCCCAGGGTGGTAGCCGCAAAAAAGGGAGACGAGGAATGGCTGGCAGACAACGAGGAAGAACAAAGGCTCTCCCTCGACTTGGTGGAGGAGTCTAGAAATATGACATCTATCCGACAGGAGGAGGTCAAGCGCAAGATGTCAAGATACTTTGATAGGCACGTCAGAATCAAGCAGTTTGAGAGAGGGGACTTGGTCCTTAAGAAAGTGGATGCGGCAGGAAGAGGGGCTTCCGTCGGGAAGCTCAACCCCAACTGGGAAGGTCCATTTATTGTAAAAGAAGTCCTGAAATCAGGGGGTACCACCTCCAAGATGTGGACGGGGCACCCCTCGATCGCGCCCGAAGCGGCGACGATCTAAAGCGATTTTATCCTTAATGCCTTTCTTTTGTGGTCATTTTCTATTCTGTACGGGATGGTGGTCTTTCATTTTTTCAATACTAACAAACTTAGCATGGCCTTCTGGTACCGCCACGCAATCGCAAGTAGCCGTCATCTCAAAGCAAGAGGATTCTGTTTTGGAGAGGAGACCCCGAGAAGACCCGCTGTCCAGGCTACCATCGAGCTGGCAGGTCTGTAGGCTCACTCGGCGGTTGGAGTTGGTTTTGGAGAGGAGACCCCGAGAAGACCCGCTGTCCAGGCTACCATCGAGCTGGCAGGTCTGTAGGCTCACTCGGCGGTTGGAGTTGGTTTTGGAGAGGAGACCCCGAGAAGACCCGCTGTCCAGGCTACCATCGAGCTGGCAGGTCTGTAGGCTCACTCGGCGGTTGGAGTTGGTTTTGGAGAGGAGACCCCGAGAAGACCCGCTGTCCAGGCTACCATCGAGCTGGCAGGTCTGTAGGCTCACTCGGCGGTTGGAGTTGGTTTTGGAGAGGAGACCCCGAGAAGACCCGCTGTCCAGGCTACCATCGAGCTGGCAGGTCTGTAGGCTCACTCGGCGGTTGGAGTTGGTTTTGGAGAGGAGACCCCGAGAAGACCCGCTGTCCAGGCTACCATCGAGCTGGCAGGTCTGTAGGCTCACTCGGCGGTTGGAGTTGGTTTTGGAGAGGAGACCCCGAGAAGACCCGCTGTCCAGGCTACCATCGAGCTGGCAGGTCTGTAGGCTCACTCGGCGGTTGGAGTTGGTTTTGGAGAGGAGACCCCGAGAAGACCCGCTGTCCAGGCTACCATCGAGCTGGCAGGTCTGTAGGCTCACTCGGCGGTGGGAGTTGGTTTTGGAGAGGAGACCCCGAGAAGACCCGCTGTCCAGGCTACCATCGAGCTGGCAGGTCTGTAGGCTCACTCGGCGGTTGGAGTTGGTTTTGGAGAGGAGACCCCGAGAAGACCCGCTTGGTTTTGGAGAGGAGACCCCGAGAAGACCCGCTGTCCAGGCTACCATCGAGCTGGCAGGTCTGTAGGCTCACTCGGCGGTTGGAGTTGGTTTTGGAGAGGAGACCCCGAGAAGACCCGCTGTCCAGGCTACCATCGAGCTGGCAGGTCTGTAGGCTCACTCGGCGGTTGGAGTTGGTTTTGGAGAGGAGACCCGAGAAGACGCTGTCCAGAAGACCCGCTCACTCGTTGGAGTTGGTTTTGGAGAGGAGACCAGGCTACCATCGAGCTGGCAGGTCTGTAGGCTCACTCGGCGGTTGGAGTTGGTTTTGGAGAGGAGACCCCGAGAAGACCCGCTGTCCAGGCTACCATCGAGCTGGCAGGTCTGTAGGCTCACTCGGCGGTTGGAGTTGGTTTTGGAGAGGAGACCCCGAGAAGACCCGCTGTCCAGGCTACCATCGAGCTGGCAGGTCTGTAGGCTCACTCGGCGGTGGGAGTGGTTTTGGAGAGGAGACCCCGAGAAGACCCGCTTGGTTCGAGCTGGCAGGTTGAGGCGGTTGGAGGGTTTTGGAGAGGAGACCCCGAGAAGACCCGCTGTCCAGGCTACCATCGAGCTGGCAGGTCTGTAGGCTCACTCGGCGGTTGGAGTTGGTTTTGGAGAGGAGACCCCGAGAAGACCCGCTGTCCAGGCTACCATCGAGCTGGCAGGTCTGTAGGCTCACTCGGCGGTGGGAGTTGGTTTTGGAGAGGAGACCCCGAGAAGACCCGCTGTCCAGGCTACCATCGAGCTGGCAGGTCTGTAGGCTCACTCGGCGGTTGGAGTTGGTTTTGGAGAGGAGACCCCGAGAAGACCCGCTGTCCAGGCTACCATCGAGCTGGCAGGTCTGTAGCTCACTCGGCGGTTGGAGTTGGTTTTGGAGAGGAGACCCCGAGAAGACCCGCTGTCCAGGCTACCATCGAGCTGGCAGGTCTGTAGGCTCACTCGGCGGTTGGAGTTGGTTTTGGAGAGGAGACCCCGAGAAGACCCGCTGTCCAGGCTACCATCGAGCTGGCAGGTCTGTAGGCTCACTCGGCGGTTGGAGTTGGTTTTGGAGAGGAGACCCCGAGAAGACCCGCTGTCCAGGCTACCATCGAGCTGGCAGGTCTGTAGGCTCACTCGGCGGTTGGAGTTGGTTTTGGACCATCGAGGAGGTCTGTACCCCGGCGGTGGGAGAAGACCCGCTGTCCAGGCTACCATCGAGCTGGCAGGTCTGTAGGCTCACTCGGCGGTTGGAGTTGGTTTTGGAGAGGAGACCCCGAGAAGACCCGCTGTCCAGGCTACCATCGAGCTGGCGGTTGGAGTTGGTTTGGAGAGGAGACCCCGAGAAGACCCGCTGTCTGTAGGCTCACTCGTTGGAGTTGGTTTTTGGAGAGGAGACCCCGAGAAGACCCGCTGTCCAGGCTCACTCGGCGGTTGGAGTTGGTTTGGAGAGGAGACCCCGACCCGCTGGAGTTGGTTGGAGTTGGTTTTGGAGAGGAGACCCCGAGAAGACCCGCTTTGGAGTTGGTTTTGGAGGAGACCCCGAGAAGACCCGCTGTCCAGGCTACCAGCGAGCTGGCAGGTTGGAGTTGGTTTTGGAGAGGAGACCCCGAGAAGACCCGCTGTAGGCTCACTCGGTCCTGTATCACTCGGTTGGGGTTGGTTTTGGAGCATACCCTCATGGGTGGGGACTTCCTACAAGGAGAACTCATGATTTAGGCAAACAAAGGCAGGATCCTTATTCTTAAAAGAGAGGGGAGGCGTTGGTCTCTCAAGGTCGTCTCGCGCCCGGGGGGGGGTCCAAAAGTAAGGCGAGTGGAAGGGACACCATCCCCGGGCGAGTATAACGAGAACCTGACTACCCACGCCCAGAGCAAGGGGCCAGCTCTTCGGCCAAAAGGCGAGAGGAAATGACACATCCTCGGTGCGAGAGCATCAAGGGCTCACCCACTCGCATCACAGGTCAAGCTAGTCCTTCTAGCGACAGGCGAGATGAATCGTGACCCGTCTCGCAAATAAAGGAAAAAACTCCAACCACGGGGAAAAGGCAAAGGCAGAGAAAAAAAAAGGGGGAGGCAAGATATCAAGCACAAAAATGTGTATATATATATATGTAGAAAAGGCCTTAGTACAAAAATGCCTTAGTACAAAGTGTGCAAAAAAAAAAGGGGGCGGACCATATGTAACCCTATTCTTCCGCACTGGAGGACGAACCGCTTTCCTCCTCGCCATAAATTTCTGGCACCAGGTGGCGGGCGGTAACATCCTCACAGCCTTCTTTGACGACTTCCATTTCCTTCATCATCTTTATAACCAGCTCGGCGGTCCGGATGTTGGCGTCTTTGCAGAGCTCCTCCACCTCGGCATGAGAATAGTGAGGTGGAGGAGGTTGAGGGATCACCCCGCGGGATGGCGAGAGGGCGGCCTCCTGAAGCCGAATGATCTCGGATTCCATGCCCTTAATTTCTTCCTCTAGGTGGGCTATGCGCGAGTGCATCCTATCGGCAGTCTCGGCATCCTGCGAAGGGATTATTCGTTAGAAAGAAGTTAAGGGAAAGCAAGGAAAAGGAGGGAGTTAAGGGTTGAGTGCTTACCACACCACCGCGAGCCTTGGCGAGGAGGTTTTCAGCCGTGGCCAGCCTCTTTTCAAGATCTGTAGACTTCTCACGCTCCGCCGCTAAGTTGGCCTCCGATTCTCTCCATTTCTGATTGTTGAAAATTAGGCGACGCGAGAGCTGATGCGAGAGCTCTAGCGAGCGCAGATGAGATTGTGCGGACCTCATGATCAGGTCCCGCGAGGGCAGTTCAGAGGCGGGTCCTCGCTCTGAGCCGCCATAGAGTCCGAAGCTCAAAGAGAACGCGTGGGCCGTAGGACGGTCTCGCTCTACCCAAGGGGGAAGGAGAGTGGAGATGGAGACCCGATTCACCTCCTGGTCCCATATCAGGGTAGGGTCATCAGCTGCATCTGGGACCGAAGGACCCATGTTGAAATTAGGGTGGGTGGAAGGAGCCGGGCGGCTGGAGGAACTCGCCTCGCGAGTCGGAGATTTGGAGGACGAGGGGAGTTTGTCAGCGGGAAGGGCAGGTTGACCCGTCTCGCCAATTGGCGAGACGGCCCGCCGATGGGGAAGCTGAGAAGGTGACTTAGGAGATTGGGATCCCAGGGAAATAGGAGACAAAGAGCCCGACACCTCCAGCACCGTAGCACGAACTCGTTTCGCTTTCCCGAGGAAGGAGGCACTCCTTTCTTGGTCTTCGTCTTCTTTGAGGGGCTTGGGCGAGACGGAGCGGAGTCTTCGGCAGTTCTTTTCTTCAGGGGGGGGCAGAGTATCCTTCGCCGCTTCGGTTGCCATTGTAGCTAGGGCAACCTCCTTGGAGGGCTTGATGCTACTTTTGTAAGGAGGGCGGACAGGAACAGTTCTTTCTCCTATAAGGGCGAGGCGAGACGTTTATAAATGCGGTTCGAAATAAGAGACAGAAATAAGGGAAAAAGAGAGGGAGGGTTTACCTTCGCCCGGAAGCACGGGGAGGAGGGAGTCGAGACCACGCCTCAAGAATTGAACTTCGAAGTTCTTGCCAGCGAGGAAGTCGCAGAGGAGCTTGTCCGTGCCGCTGACCTGTGGGGAGGTATAGAAAACTTCGGCTGGTGACACAGGCGCTCGCGGGATGCCCCCCATGTGGCCTCGAATGAAGACGAAGCGAGTGAGCCAGTGGTGGTTCTTGTTGGGCGTCTCGCACACTTTGAGCCCTTGCCCCGTAAAATAGGACACGCCGTCGGCGTTGGCATGGTAGATGAAAAGCTTACGGAAGGAGTTCAGGCTGAACTCGATTCGCTCCCGACGCATATAGCAGGCGAAGGCCACAAGGACCGAGATGGCGTTTGGATTCAGTTGCGCGGGGACAGTGCCGAAGTATTTTAAGACCTGTTTCACCTCTGGCCAGAGGGGCAACCTCAGCCCCGCCTCGAAATGCGAGACGGGGAAGGCGATTTCATCAGGATAAAAAGTATTAATCGATTCGCCCACCTTTGGGGGGCGGGACTCGAAGTCCGCCGGCAAAAAATCCCGAGTAAAGGCGTTGTATTCCTCCTCGGAAATCCGCCCGGGAGGAAAATCGTGGTCACCGAATCGCTTCCCGCATCGGCTTCGCCCTTCGCCTTCCTCAATCTTCCTTTTTCCCATGGTAGGCCGAGAAGGCGAAAGGAGAATGCGAGAAGAGTGGGCGAGATGAAGCGCCGGCGGAACTTGCTCGCAATAGGAAGAGAAAAGAGGGGTAAAGTGGGGGGCGCCGAGGTCACGAAAGCATGATCCGGGCCCTGGAGGTAGGGGGTATTTATAGCCTGTTAGGTAAGTAGGAAAAATAAGAGGAGGCAAAAAAAATATAACGCAGAGGAAGGGGAAGAGGCGGCCGTCCTTTTCTCTCTCCTAGCCTCGATTGGCGTGATCTTACGTGAATCCTCAAGCCGGGGGCGAGACAGTACCATCGAAATATGATAAAATAAAACGGTCTATTATCAAGGAAACTATTAAAAGAGGTTATTAAATTGTTCATCTCGCGTACAGCGAGCAGCCCATTCATTGGACCTAGAAGGTTCGGGCGTTAGCCGCGAGAGGAAACATTATTACAAAGCACAGCAATACAAAGAAACTAAGGGCGCGAGACGGCGCGAGAGACTCAGTCCTTATGCCATCGCCAGCGCCCCCAACCATGGCCCCTTGTGCAGGGAGGACGGTGGGGAAGGTGAAAAGCGCGAGCCGCGTCTACGCCACGGCGCGCGAGACGGAGCTGTTGGTCGACCTCGCTCAGAATCGCCTGGGGATCCGTCTCGTCTATCTCGATATCGGCATCAATTTCGGAGGTCAAGCGAGCAACTTCCACCTCCAGCCAGTCGATCCGCCGATCTGCAAAATGCTTGTCCTTTTCCAGATCTTGGATTATCAAGGCATGCTTCCGGAGCATTTCCGCCACCTTTCGCTTCATTGTTAAGGGGTCCATAGGATCGCCAAGGTAATCGTCGATCTCGTCCAAAGGAGGGGGAGGTGAGGAGGCTACTCGCCTCAAGCGCTCCTCAGCAGGCGAGTCTTCAGCAGATGAGTCCACTCGCACATCTGCAAAGTAAAAAGCAGAATAAGAAGGGCCATAATCAAAGGAATGCGGCGATAGAAGCCGAAAGCCCAAGGCAACAAAGTCCTAACCAGAGTGGCGAGAGGTCCCAGCAACATGGAAAGGCTCACCCTTTTTCCCACCAAGAGTCGAAGGAGGAGTGGAGGGAGGAGGCGAGACGGAATTTGGACGATGGTCGGCGAGGTGAGCTTGTGTGCTACCAGACTGATGGGGAGGCGCATGACTTTTCTGAAAACCGACAGCAGAAGGAGTAATGAAGGATAGATAACAAACGAGGGAGGTGCACAATGATCTTACCTCTTTTCCCTTAGAAGGCGGTGAAGTAGGAGGGATGCGTCTCTCCGGAGGGTCTGGAAAGGGTTCTCTCGACGGGGGAACAAGATCAGTTGTCCTCGCCTTCTTCGGGCGAGAGGAAGAGGGCAGCGGAGAGGAAGAAGTGTGAACGGGAATGAGGTTTAAGGCCGCCGCGCTTGCCTTATTCCGCTGGCGCACCAACGCGATACGATCGCGGAAGCTCTTGCTAAGAGACATAGCAGCGGAATTAAAGGGGGGTAAAATCAAGAGAAGAGGTCTCTTGCACTCAAGAAGGATCCCAGTATTTATAGGCTCAGGAGGGAAGAGAATCCCACCTAAAAGAAAAAAAAGATTCCGCCATAAAGTCGCTAAGATGACGTAAGCCTCGGTTGGACTTTTCTTTTCGAGCTTAGACAAACTCGAAAAGAGCGGGGATTGTGTACAACCTCGGGCTCACGAGAAAGGGCTCGGCGGATACGGGATTAGAGGAGTCCTCAGGAGGAAGCAAAGACCATTCACGCTAGGCGAGAAGGGGCCCAAAGATGGATCCACTCGCGCTAGGCGAGAGGGGCCCAAAGATGGATCCACTCGCGCTAGGCGAGAGGGGCCCAAAGATGGATCCACTCGCGCTTGGCGAGAGGGGCCTAGGTTGGGTCCGCTCGCGCTGGGCGAGAGGGACCATAGAAAAGGTCCATTCCCCTGGCAGGCGGGAGGTCGTAGGGAAGCTTTTTGGCGACAAGGGGTCTCGCCTGCGAGATGGCGCTTTCAGCCGCGAGATGGCCCTCTCGCCGAGCACCGGTCCGGCAGAAAGAGTGAAGGCCAGTTCAACAACTGGGTGGGAACCGGTTCAATTGACAAACGGTTCATCTTTTTTAGCCTCCGAGGTTTTTTTACCCTTTTACCCTGGGTGGTCTGCCTTTAGCCTTTCCAAACAGCGGAGTTCGGCTGTTGGCAGACCTAGCCCAGGGTATCTTAGTAATTTCACAGGTGCTTGTTTTGGTTATTTGCAGTTCAGATTCTGAGGCCTATAAATAGACCGGTAAGGTGTCTGAGAAAGAGGCGTTGAACCCTTCTCTCTCTCTCCTACTTAGACACCTAGCTCAGCATTGGCTAGGGAGGGGGAGAATTCCTGTTTCTCCTGGGTAAGAGGTGGGACCTCCAAGCTGAAAACCCCCGGTCTTTTCCTCTAAGGGTTCTGTTGAGAGCGTGGTCCAGAGAGAGTAGGCGTGAGCTGCAGTTTTAGATCCGAGCTTTAGGAGGAATTGGCCCTGTCGGTTCCAACAATATCCCTTGGTGACTCCTCTATCAGAGCCTCCAATGATGACCTTTGGTCAATTCTTTATAGGAGTATAGTCCTTTAGAAGACTCCTCATTCTGATTATGTGTCTTGAGCACCCACTATCCAAGTACCATATTTACTTTAGACTGGTACTTGAACTATACTTATCAAGATTAGATTCATCTTGATCATCTTTAGTCATGGCCATTAAGCCACAACATCATTCTTCTTCATCATCCTAATTATCACTGTCTGAGTGTGACAGAGGAGCTCTAATATCTATCCTGGCTACTGTATAGTTTTCTTCTTTAGTAATAGCATACAACCTAATTTAGGCTTCCTCTTTTCTACATCCGGGCAGCTATATAAAGCTCATCTCCTTTTGAGACTTACTAGAGGTCATGGTGATTAGTTTAGACCACCCTTATAGGATTATGAACAGATTGTTAAGTCCTTTTTGACCAACGTCCCATTGATACAACTTGATAGTTTATAGTTAGTTGTTATCTAACTCACTTAGAGGGGGTGAATAGGTGGCTTGCTATTTAATTATATTATTTTCTACTTTTAGCAGATTTAAAGCAAAGTGAGAACAAAATGCAAACACACAATAAGCACACATTGATTTATAGTGGTTCTGTAAGGTCTGGGCATATCCACTTTCCCTCTACACATATCTAGTAATGAGCTAGACTAGGCAAACTCCTCCATGTACCCAGATCCTTGATCTTACAACTCAGATCCCTCATATTCTCTTAGATCTTCCCCAGATCTGATGGCGACGGTGATGGCGACGGCCACCAGGACGGCCAAATGGAGCATGACTATGTTGAAGATGTACCGGCAAAGGACGTGCGACGTCGTAGCGGTCATGGCTACAGGCTTCGCCCTCGCAACAAGAATCATCTCTGATATTTTTTTGTTTTGGTGTGCTAATAGCCGTTTCATGATGGCTCTTTAAAAACATTATATTATTTATTTTCTACATTTTTATTTATGTGGTGTGCCTTTAGCCACATGATTATTGCTTTGAGATGTAAGCCTATATAAGGGCCTTGAACTCTTCATTTTGGGTAGATTATTATTGAAATCAAATTTTGAATTTGCCTAACTTAATTTCCCCCTCTTTCTCCCTAATTTCCCCCTCTTTCTTCTCAAAACCGTCGCCCCCTCTCTTTCTTTTCTTCCTGCAAGCCGCCGGCCCCAAGGCCCTCCTCTTCCCTAAGTGCTCGGCCTCCACCTTTCCCCCTCTTGCTCTCGGCCGCCCCTTCCTCTTAGTGCACGGTTGCCCTCACCCTTTCTTGCTCTCGGCCAACCGAGATCCACTCTTGAAAGATGTTTCCGGCCCATGCATGAGAGAGTTGTTTGCTTGCAAGGAAGAAGATAGGTGATTTCCTCCACGACGTGAACTGAAGGAGATTAGCACGTTCATCATCCGTAGCGCGTTTCCCGTGGACGTTCAAAGGAGGAGCGATCAAACTTGGTAGATCCACGCATCACGGATCTACAAATCCGAGAGGGGTAACGAAAATTTCTACCAAGAGTTTTCTTTCTCTAGATTGTTCTTGTGGTGGACGGATTTTGCGTTATTTTTCCGATTTGTTTTTCTTCGCGGTTAATCAAATATTAGATCGATATTTTTCGTTTGGATTTTCGAAAGATTCGTAAGAGGATTGGCAATCCTCGCTTTTCTTTTGTTGGGATAGATCCTACCATCTTTCGAATCATTTTGTTCTTGGTGGATCTATTTTGGTACAACCCCAAAGCTCGCTCGGGATCAATATTATCCCATTTAGCCGGAAAGAATTTGGCCTATAGCCAACATTCGATCTATTTGCGGAATAGCGATCCGTGTTGTTAGCGTGAACGATAAATAAAATAATTGTTGTGGCTGCATTTACATTAGTGTGCGGGTTAGAGGGCGTAGATCGTGTCATAAGCATCGACGTGGCCTCCGTGACGAATCTCAAGGATATTCCCTACATCAATTTGGTATCAGAGGGAGGTTGTGTTGATTTCCCAATCGACACCATCCTTTCATTTTACCTAGGGATATCCTCGTTCACTAGGGTGCGCACTTCCGTTACGAATCACGTCAAATCTGAATTTTACATAGTTGGGCTGCAATTAATAAAAACACACAAAAAAAAATCTGCAGAAAATTTACAAAAAAAATTCTGAATTTTCTCCTCATTTTTCTAAGAAAAAAAGTCTGAAAAAGTTTTTCCTGTTGATCAATAGTTTTGCGTCAAAAAATTCAAACGCGTAATTTAAATCAGGTCAAAATTGTTGTTTGTACCGTTCGTTCATGCGCACTAGGCTGGGCACGGAATATCTTCCCTTCACCTCACACATGGCCAACAACCAAGGTGATGAGCATGCTCCGGCCACGATCGCCGAGCTACGAGAAGAGTTTAACGCTAGGTTTGACGCACTGACACAGTTAATTGAGGGGCTCGTTGTAAACCAAGCGGTCCCCCGAAACAACGGCGTTGGCAGAAACCGACCGGGTCCCCAACCCCCGGCAGCCAACCAGCGAGAGGAAAGACAAAATCACCCACGTGATCTGGATGATGAGTACCCACCTCGAGGTCATTATGAGTTCGACGTAACTAGGGCCATAAAAATAGACTCACCATCATATGATGGTATGGGAGAGCCCCAGCTATTCCTAGACTGGATTATGGGAATTGAGTGCTATTTTGAATGGCACGACCTGACAGACGTTGAGAAAGTGAAGGTTGCGCGGATGAAACTTCTAGAAAGGGCTAAGACGTACTTGTTGAACGAAGAGAGACGATTAGGTACGGTTAATGGAGCACCCCCAATTGGGTGGGCTGCCATGAAAGCACTTCTCCACGACCAATATGTTCCCACGTATCACCGGACACAAATGTTCGATGACATAGCCTCTCTCCGTCAAGGTAGCTCTTCGGTAGCAGAATACATGGGACAACTTAAGGATATGTTGGTGCGTTGCGATGTTCGTGAGATGCCCGAAGTCACACTCTCCCGATTTCATAAGGGACTCAACTCGGACATTCAAGGAAAGCTCTTGCGTTATGGTCACACGGACCTTAACACCACTTTCAATGCCGCTTTGGATATTGAAAAACACAACGCCTACAAAGTCAAAGGGCGAAACTTTCAGAAGGGAAAGTCCCTCTTAGGACCGCATCCATCTTCCTCCGCGCGAGACAAGGGAAAGTATCGATCCACGGATTCGGAGTCCATTATCATTACTGCTAGGAATAATAGAAATCCCACCGGCGAGCGAGTGCCGATAGGACGGATTAGCAAGACTAACGCCACGTGTTATTCTTGCGGAATCCAAGGGCACTATTCTAGTGAGTGTCCCACAAAGAGCAAACCGTTAGCCCTATTAGACTCCACGACTGAGCCTGCCGACATCGACTATGGAGCAGAATCTGATC
Organism: Platanthera zijinensis; assembly: GCA_039513925.1. Taxonomy (NCBI): domain Eukaryota; kingdom Viridiplantae; phylum Streptophyta; class Magnoliopsida; order Asparagales; family Orchidaceae; genus Platanthera; species Platanthera zijinensis. The sequence goes on from CM077096.1 coordinate 126,569,533, forward strand.
GTGAACCGAGTGACATGGAGGACGATTCTTACATGATGGTGATGAGATGTATTTTGGCCACTCCGCGAGTATTAGACGAGTATAACCGGACAAATATATTTACCTTAAATTTTAAGTGCGGTGAAAAGTGGTGCAAACTAATTATTGATAGCGGTAGTTGCATGAACGTCGTTTCGGAAAATGCCATCGCACGCATGCATTTAGTCACCGAGCCGCACCCACATCCTTATAAAATCGCGTGGGTAAACAAGACGTCAATAGCGGTTTCTAAGCGATGCTTGATGCCACTAACTTTAAAAAACTACGTTGATAAAGTGTGGTGCGACGTCTTTCCCATGGACGTGTGTCATGTCTTATTAGGACGACCATGGCTTTATGATTATGACGTGACTCATTTTGGACGAGCCAACATTTATGAGTTCAAATTCAACGGTAAGACCATTGTTTTGAAACCATCACCGCCCAAGGATCCGTCACCTGCGTCCAAAGACACCATTGTGCCGGTAGAAAAGAAAACGATAAGTCTGATAGGTAGGAAAGAATTAGAGCGTGAGACTTTCATGGATGGCGTTATCTACGCGCTAGTTTGTCTACAAGCTAAGGAGGATGCACCCTCATTAGCAAGCCTCCCGTTATCCCTTCGAACTCTCTTAGAAGAGTATAAGGATGTATACCCGGTGGACTTACCACCTCAGTTGCCACCTATGCGTGATATCCAGCATGAGATAGATTTTGTCCCGGGTTCCTCGTTGCTGAATCAGCCCCATTACCGCCTCAACCCCTCCTCACATGAGGAGTTGCAAAAATTAATTTCAGATTTGTTAGCGAAAGGGTTTTTACGTCACAGTAAAAGTCCTTGTGCCGTCCCTGCTTTACTAGTCCCGAAGAAAGATAAAACGTGGCGATTGTGTGTCGATTATCGGGCTATAAATAAAATAACTGTCAAGTATCGGTTCCCCATTCCCCGCTTGGATGATTTACTAGACATGTTATCAGGAGCCGCCGTGTTCTCTAAATTGGATCTTAAGAGCGGTTATCATCAAATACGAATACGGGAGGGGGACGAATGGAAGACGGCATTCAAGTCTAAGGATGGACTATATGAATGGCTAGTGCTTGGAGAGGGACTTACCAATGGACCGAGTACGTTTCGCGATTGATGACCCAAGTCTTTAAACCCTACATGGGAAAATTTGTAGTGGTCTATTTCGACGACATTTTGGTGTTTAGTATCTCTCCGGGGGATCATGAAACTCACCTAAGAACAATCCTTACCACATTGCGCAAAGAGAATTTATATATTAATCTAAAAAAATGCGCATTCGGTGTGTCTTCTGTAGAGTTCTTAGGATACATCGTGAGCTCAGATGGCATTCATGTGGACCCAAAGAAGGTTCAAGCGATTAAAGAGTGGCCGGAACCTAAGAATATAAGGGAAGTTCGAAGTTTCCACGGGTTGGCCACGTTTTACCAAAGATTTATTCGGAATTTTAGTAGTATTATGGCTCCCATCACTGAATGTATGAAGAAAGGAGAATTTAGTTGGACTAAAGCGGCCACTAGCGCTTTCCAAACGATTAAGGAACGGATGTCTGAAGCCCCCTTACTACGATTACCGGATTTTAGTAAAGTGTTTGAACTATCATGCGACGCATCGGGGATAGGAATCGGAGGAGTATTAAGTCAAGAGGGACATCCGCTAGGATATTTTAGTGAGAAACTATCCGGCCCAAAATTAAACTATTCGAATTATGATCGCGAATTCTATGCTGTGATTTGTTGTCTCCAACATTGGCGACATTACCTTATATCAAAAGAATTCGTAATACTATCGGACCATGAGGCCCTCAAATTTGTTAACTCTCAAAATAAGATTAGCCCACGACACGCTAAATGGATTTCCTACCTACAGGAGTACGCCTTCATTATCAAGCATCTGAAGGGTACATTAAATCGTGTGGCGGACGCGTTGAGTAGGGTCACCTTATTACTAACTACCATGGAAGTATCAGTTATAGGATTTGAGAGGATTAAAGATGAATATGTCCAATGCCCAGACTTTAAGGAAATTTATCTCGCCACTCAGGACAGTTCTCCTACCACCATTTCGGCGTACTATATCGGTGATGGATACTTATTTAAACATTTGCAACTATGTATTCCCCGCTCGTCATTACGACATTTTATCATATGGGAGTTGCATAGCGGAGGGCTAGGCGGACATTTTGGTAGAGACAAAACGATAACACTCGTAGAGGATAAATTCTTTTGGCCGGGCCTCAGACCCATGGTTAACAAAGTCGTAGGAAGTTGTCATGTTTGTCAACTAGCCAAAGGGAACAAGACCAACACGGGTCTTTACACTCCACTCCCGATTCCATCGGTACCATGGGAAGATGTCAGCATGGATTTTATTTTGGGGTTACCCATGACATTTAGGCGTCACGATTCTATTCTTGTTGTCGTAGACCGTTTCTCTAAAATGGCATATTTCATCGCTAGTAATAATACCTACGATGCCTCAAATGTCGCAAAATTATATTTCAAGGAGGTCGTGGCACATCGGGGTGTTCCTAAAACGATCGTGAGTGATAGGGATGTCAAATTTACAAGTTATTTTTGGAAGACACTTTGGAAACTCATGGGCACTAAACTAATGTTTTCGTCGGCCTATCATCCCCAAACGGATGGGCAAACGGAAGTTGTCAACCGTAGCTTGGGCGGGTTACTTCATTGTTTAGTGGGCGAACATAAAGGTACGTGGGATCTTATTCTTCCGCATGCTCAACTAGCGTACAATAATTCTAAGAACAGGTCCACTGGGTTGTCACCGAATGAGATAGTGCATGGTTATAAGGCGCCAGTGCCTCTTGACTTGGTTCCGTTACCGCCTTCTTTTAAGTCAAGTCAATTTGCACAGGTTTCGCTTCACACGTTCACACTCTCCATGAGCACATTGGCAAGACGTTAGCTAAGCAATATTCTATCTATCAATCAAATGCTAACGAACATAGGCGAGCAGTCTCCTTGAACATTGGCGATTTGGTTATGGTTCGTCTTATCCCTGAACGGATGCCTTCAGGCACCATAAAAAAATTAGCGAACAAGAAAGCCGGTCCTTTTCGAATTTTGAAGAAATTAGGCGAAAATGCTTATTTATTAGAATTACCCGTTGATTGGGGAATCTCCCCTGTGTTTAACATTTCGGATTTAACGCTTTTTGTTGCTCCACCACCTGAACTGTCTGTCTCTCCGTTTAATAATTCCACTGTACAATCTAATGGGGTGGGGGGTGAGCTCAATTCTGGATCGTTCTCTCCTTCGAATTCTACGGGAGGTATGCCGTCTATTGCTGATGACACTTGTTTTTTTGCTTCACCTAACGCTTTTCCGAGGTTTCCCCGGACAGATTTCTTGCCTGACAGGATTTTGCAGGATGATATGTTTCCCACACCCGACGGCGACATTCACAGGTTTTTGGTTGGTTGGCGTGGTCGTCCGGCTTCGGACGACTCTTGGCTCTCTGCTGCACAGATGGATCTTCTTGACGCAGACCTCGTACGCCGTTATATGTCTGCCCGCTCATCGGAGATGAGTCGTTTTGAGCGGCGGAGGATTGATGGCGACGGTGATGGCGACGGTGATGGCGACGGCCACCAGGACGGCCAAATGGAGCATGACTATGTTGAAGATGTACCGGCAAAGGACGTGCGACGTCGTAGCGGTCATGGCTACAGGCTTCGCCCTCGCAACAAGAATCATCTCTGATATTTTTTTGTTTTGGTGTGCTAATAGCCGTTTCATGATGGCTCTTTAAAAACATTATATTATTTATTTTCTGCATTTTTATTTATGTGGTGTGCCTTTAGCCACATGATTGTTGCTTTGAGATGTAAGCCTATATAAGGGCCTTGAACTCTTCATTTTGGGTAGATTATTATTGAAATCAAATTTTGAATTTGCCTAACTTAATTTCCCCCTCTTTCTCCCTAATTTCCCCTCTTTCTTCTCAAAACCGCCGCCCCCCTCTCTTTCTTTTCTTCCTCCAAGCCGCCGGCCCCAAGGCCCTCCTCTTCCCTAAGTGCTCGGCCTCCACCTTTCCCCCTCTTGCTCTCGGCCGCCCCTTCCTCTTAGTGTACGGTTGCCCTCACCATTTCTTGCTCTCGGCCAACCAAGATCCACTCTTGAAAGGTGTTTCCGGCCCATGCATGAGAGAGTTGTTTGCTTGCAAGGAAGAAGATAGGTGATTTCCTCCACGGCGTGAAGTGAAGGAGATTAGCACGTTCATCATCCGTAGCGCGTTTCTCATGGACGTTCAAAGGAGGAGCGATCAAACTTGGTAGATCCACGCATCACGGATCTACAAATCCGAGAGGGGTAACGAAAATTTCTACCAAGAGTTTTCTTTCTCTAGATAGTTCTTGTGGTGGACGGATTTTGCGTTATTTTTCCGATTTTTTTTCTTCGCGGTTAATCAAATAATAGATCGGTATTTTTCGTTTGGATTTTCGAAAGATTCGTAAGAGGATTGGCGATCCTCGCTTTTCTTTTGTTGGGATAGATCCTACCATCTTTCGAATCATTTTGTTCTTGGTGTATCTATTTTGGTACAACCCCAAAGCTCGCTCGGGATCAATATTATCCCATTTAGCCGGAAAGAATTTGGCCTATAGCCAACATTCGATCTATTTGCGGAACGGCGATCCGTGTTGTTAGCGCGAACGATAAATAAAATAATTATTGTGGCTGCGTTTACGTTAGTGTGCGGGTTAGAGGGCGTAGATCGTGTCATAAGCGTCGACGTGGCCTCCGTGACGAATCTCAAGGATATTCCCTACATCAAGATCCTACCTCAGACTTATCAAGAAGTCCTACCTCAGGAACACATGCCCTACAACTCAGAGTGCATTTTAAATTTTAACTTCCCTGGATCTTCACTTGGTGTTTTGGAACTGTTCCATTACCCTAAAATTTCCTCTTTATACTCATTGATAATCTGCAATGGCCTCAGTAAATGTCTTGTCAATAGCATGGACAGGAATATAATACTTTAGCCTAACTTTATGCGCCACCGCCAAATTTGAATCCTGACAGTCTGTATTTGCTCAATGGTAACATTTTGAATCTTCTCCACGATAATATTATGTGGAAACTTCATTATCAATTGAAAGACTTTGTTTTCAAGGTCAGCTAAACAGCTAGAGGGGGAGGGGTGAATAGGTTTTTGGTCTCTTTAAACCTTTATCAGATTTATAATTTACTTTGCTGTGCTTTGTGAGTTAGTAGTTAGGCTTTCAGGAACACACACAAAAGACAGTTATTTTATAGTGGTTCCCAAGATTATGGGTACATCAACTGTCCCTCCCACCTTTCTAACAGTGTGTTAGACAAGGCTCTACTCCAAGGAGCTTAAAACACGATCTCATAGGACCACTCACTCTTCTTCAAGACCTATAACTCAGGCACTATGGCCTACCTCTCAGATCCCAATTAGATCCTACCTCAACTTTTATATCACAAGCCTACCATTAAAATTCACATAAGAATCCTACACTAAGATCAACAATAGATCTTACTCTCAGATCAACAACAGATCCTACCTCAGCCTTTATAACACAGTCCTACACTCGGATTTACTCAGGAATATTACACTCAGATCCAAGATTAGAACCTACAGAAAATAGAAGTGATTTGAAACAATCAAACACCATAAAATTTCTCTGTGTCTGTCTTCCTGGGCAGAAAATATGTCTTCTCTAACCTCTTCTTCACAGCAACAAGTTAACAGATATCTTCAGAAGAATTGCGACTTGTTCTAGAAGTAACTAGCAGAAACCTCTGCCTCATCTATTTTCGGAATTAGTCCGGACCTTGTTATCGTAGATGAAATTCGCAGCAGCTATCTCTTTTTTCTTTCAGGTTGACTGAACTGAACAAGACCTTCAGGCTCGGCAATAATTGCAAGAAAGAAGAAGATGTTCAGACGCAATGCGAAATCAGAAAACCCTAATTGCTTATTGTCGACTCATCTAATCTTTCCCATTTATTGATCGTCGATCAACAGCTCTTTGCGCTGTGGGCCCAGCATTAATTGCTGATTTACCACCTTCCATTTGTAGAATTCGACAACAGCTCGCCGCCGATGCCATCAATCACATACTACATCTTTCCCGCAAAAATTTGTACTGCGTTGACTTTTGCTGACTCATGCTGACGTCAACAGTTCTGGACTTAGCCAAATTCACATAATTACTTTAGGAGTTGAGAGCGTTGAGTGAATGGTCATCACTCAACGATTCTGGACTTAGTCAATTCTTCAGTTCATCTAGGCGTTGAGAGCATTGAGTGAATGGGCTTCACTCAATGCTTTTTGTCTTAGCTTAATCTTCAGCCCTTTATATATGCTTAACATAGAGAGCGTTGAGTGAGTAAGCTTCACTCAATGAATTTTGCCTTAGCCAAATCTCCTTTTGTCTGAAGGCATTGAGTGAGCTGGCCTCACTCAATGATTTATGCCTTTGCTTCTGAAATCTAGCGTTGAGTGCATTGAGTTAACTGGCTTCACTCAACGCTTCTAGACTTAGCTGATTTCTTTGTTTCCTCTTATGCCGACAGCTATAGCTTGACTCACAGATTTTTGATCTTGGCGTTGAATGAACTGGCTTCACTCAATACTTCTGAACTTTGTCAAATTCTGTGCTTCCTTCTGGTGTTGACTGTTGGAGCTTGTCTCAATGCTTTCTGTCATTTAGTGTTGAGTGAACTGGCTTCACTCAATGCTTTTGAACTTAGATAGATTTTCCTGTCTATCTCCTTTAGCTTTGACAGAATCAGTATGGTGTTGAGTGAACTGGCTTCACTCAATGCTTCTGGACTTAGAATCTTTTTCTTTGGCAGAAACTCTGTGGCTTTGATAGAGTGAGCTTTACTCAATGAATAAGCAGTATGGCGTTGAGTGAGTTGACATAACTCAACGCATATGGACTTAGTCGATTTTTCTACTTGTTGATGCATAGGATTTGACTGTCCACACCTGACTCAGCGCTTTTTGGCTCATGGTATTGAGTGAACTGGCTTCACTCAATGCCTGTGGACTTAGTAGAATTTCTTGCTTGCCAACATCTTTACTTGACTTTTGGTGTTGAGTGAGCTTGCTCCACTCAACGCCTGTGGACTTAATAGTATTTTTCTATCCAGCTTTCTTTCTTAAGACAGCTGGCATTGAGTGAGCTTGCTCCACTCAACGCCTGTGGACTTATTGTAATTTCTGCCTGATGACCAGCTTGCTTAGTTCCACCTATCCAATCAATGTAATAGGGACTTACCTGCATGCATATACTCAAATACACATCAAATATAACTAGTGTGTGTCATTAACTTGTTTGACTTCTTACAAATCTGGGCCATTTAGATCAATGGACCCAACAATCTCCCCCTATTTGAAGAAGCCAAAACCCATATTCAAATAATTCACATTTCTTAGTTAATGACACACACAACATATACAACAATAAGATGTACTATTATAATAGAATAGATCTTGGAATGATACCACATTTACTGCCTGTTTGGTGAGCATAAAATACTCCCTCTATTTTGTTGCAAGGTGTGTGATACCTATTGAATGTTGCATGGGAGCATTTCTTTCTCCCCTGGCTTTGATACCACATGATAACCCTCAGATGCCACACTTGGTGATGCCACACTTGATCAATCTTTTAAGCCACTTAATATGTCACTTGATTAATTTTGCCACTTGATCAATTCCTATGCCACTTGATCAATTCCTTCTTTCTCTCCCCATTTTTGACTTCTGAAGAATAGTGAGGGAAGAGCTAGCTTTTCTTGTTGTACTTCTCCCACTATTTGATTATTGTTGATACCCATGGTGTAGCTGCTAGCTACCTCTTTATATGAGGATGATTCTATTCCTACAGCTGCTGGACTTGCACCCCCTCAATAGGAGCCACTTTTACCATCATTTTACTGATGGTCAATTTGGTCTTCTTACCACTTAAGGTCTTTATCTCCTTGAGGTCATAATCCTAGAGCTAATGCTGAATCCACAGCAATTGAGCACAGTAGCTATCTGCTGAAATGTACTCTGACTCTACAGTTGATATAACAACACTTCTTTACTTCTTGTTGCTCCAATACACTAGTCTTCCTCCTAAGATTTGATAGATGCAAGAAGTCCTTTTCCTGCCCTTTCTGCATCCTGCAAAATCTTCATCTGAATAGCCTGTTAGTTCAAAATCCCTATTTCTAGGGTACTATAGACCAAGATCTTGTGTGCCCTTAAGATATCTCAAGATCCTCTTTACAGTAGAGTAGTGAGATTCATTAGGGCAGGCCTGATACCTAGCACAGACACATGTAGCATACATGATGTTAGGCCTACTAGCAGTGAGGTATAGAAGGGAGCTAATTATCTCTATATACAAAGTTTCATCAACAAGTTTCCCTGCTTCATCTTTGTTTAAAGGCATACTTAACCCCATGGGAGTTTTCATCGTGGTGGCATTCTCCGTTCCATATTTCTTAATTAACTCCCTGGTGAACTTGGATTGGGATATGGACAATCCATCATCAGTATGTCTAACTTGGAGTCCCAAGAAGAACTTGAGCTCACCTATACTACTCATCTCAAACTTTTTAAGCATAAGTTTAGCAAACGTCCTGCAAAGGTTATCATCAGTAGATCTAAAGATAATGTCATCAACATATATCTGGACTAGGATGATCTTGCCCTTAAATTCTCTTAGGAATAGGGTATTGTCTATTTTCCCCTTGAAAATTTGTTCTCAATGAGGAAACTAGACAAAGTCTCATACCATACTCTAGGGGCATGCTTCAACCCTGTTAGGTCCATTGCCCACAATGTCCTAAATTTGAAGAAGTAAATCATATCAATGTCATACACAAAGTTGTATTTGATGTATGCTTATGTTCATGCAAGCAGGTTAGTCCTTGTAAAATTGATAGGACAGGTATTCCATGTCTGGATAGGTGGACACAAAGATAGATGCAGGACAAGAAGGAATTTGCCTAAGTCCACAGGCATTGAGTGAAGCTTACTCACTCAATGCTATGTGTAGGAATTCAATTAATTCCACAGGCATTGTGTGAAGCCAAAAGGGCAATTTGACCCAAGTCAGCTCAACCTAGGTTTAGGTCAAACTAGACCAAATTGCTAGCTCAAGCCAAATCCACTTGGGCTAAGCCCAACTAGTGTGGCCCACTAGCCTCATGAGGTTTAGAATTATCCAAATTCCACCCATTTTCTAGAAGTGATGACTAGGAGAGAGAAAGCTTAATTTTCCCTTTAATGGAGGAGAGAGAAAGAGAGGAGAAAGAGGCCATTCATGGATTAGAAGACCAAGGGCCTTCTCTCTTCATTTCATTGATTTGATTTATCTCCCCCATCAGTGCTGAGAAGATCAAGAGCCTTTCCAGGCCCTTTTAGTGGTTGGATGCAGTGGACCACACTTGGCCGAAAACCACCACCCAAGGCAATTAATGGCATTGAAGCCATGACCCATCCTCTCCCCCAATTGAGCATCTTAAAAGCTTCCCAAGACCCAAGGAAGCTGTTTCCACCATTCCATTGAAGAATTCGAGCCCTTATACTATACTATTGTAGAGCACCCACAAGCTCAAAGTCTAGCAATGGCGACACGACGGTCGGCTCGACTCCAACTCTCCCAAAAGGTCCTATCCCTCTCCTCTCTTCTAGTGGATAGATCTCAGTCTATTGGCTGTAAGTTTTGGCGACAATAAGCCCTAGATCTTGGTGGCAAAAAGCTTGGTTTTTCAAGATTTTTAATCCAAGCCTAAAACCCGATTCCAGCCACCTCCGGTCGGCCTACCCCTGCATATCGCCGGCCACCACCTCAACGAAGGTGGTGGTGGCATTGGCCGGCTGGGGAGGCGCTCAGGTGGCCGGGAAATCACCTCCCAAAATTTCTAGGAAGGGACAATCGGGACCGTTGGCTCAAGGAGGAAGATGAGCGGATCCCAACGGTTTCTGCTTTAAGATTCATGCCGAGTTAATATATTAATTCCTTTTATTTCATTTTCTGGTATACAAATATGCAATGGCTAGATTAATTTATTAAAAATACTTAGAGCCTACTAATCTGAAAATAATTAACATGAAAAAGGTAGCACTTGAAGTCTACCTTATTAAAAAATTGATTCCAACCAATTTGGTTCACTGGTCTGACCACGAAAATCAAAATGGTACAGACTATACATAGGGCAAGTCAGAGATTAAATTGGGTACCCCCACTAAACCACTTGTCCAAATGAGTTGAAATTTGGAATGGGGGCCACTAATATCGATACCTAAAACATATACAAAAATGGGAATTTGTGAAAAACATTTGCTTATAGTTTTTATAAAAATTTAATAAATAATGTATGATTTAATAAGAGGGTCTAATAACCCTAAAAGTCCCCAAAAGTTTTGTGGTTGTGTCTTATGGTCATGAAATGACTCTGATAAAAATCTTAGCCTAATTGGATTTGATTTGAATAGGCTTTGGTGTGACCAAAGTGTGGCCCCTTAAGGGTAGATTAGGGCAAAAGTGTGCTTGGGGCATAGAGGGCCCAATTCTCTCCCAAAGGTGTTGGAAATTTGGCCAGAGCCCCAAGGACAGTAAAAATACCCTCCCATGGAGTTTGACATGGATTGTGATGGATTTGCCCTAGGACCCTAGTTCAAACCATAAGGTTGAACTTTGGGGGTTGGTGAAAGACAAGGAGTGATATGTCCTTGTATGGACTTGGAGCTTTGTCCATGTATTCATAAGGTGATAATTAACCATAGGAAGAGTTGTTAGGACTTCTAGGAGTTTCATCCCTCTTGAAGTGACTTAGGACAAAATAGTGCAATCTTGTTCATTATTTTATTACATAATCATATGACTTTGAATAATCCTAAAATTTTAGCAGTGGTCATATATTGATGAAAAAAAGCTCTGGAAATTTTAGTGAGAATTTTAGATCAGAATTTATGGTACTTCATTCACACCCTTTCAAGTTTCCCTATTAATTCAATAATTTATTTTGAGCTATCCATTGACTGAAAGCTTATGAAACTGGGTCAAAGAACTTTTTAGGAAATTCATAAGATCTGAGAATTTTTACAGAATTTTTAGGAAACTCTTCTTAGTGGTTACTTCACAAGTCACTAATTAATGATTGGTTTTAAATGATTTATTTATGTGACCAAATGATCTTAGGAAATTGTTATTTTTGGTTAGAAGTCTTTTATGGTAACTTTAAAGTTCTGGTAATTTTATTATGATTTTTTGATGAATAATTTTTGGTTTTCTTTCTTTACACTACTATTGTGGATAATTAATCAATAATTTGTTTTGGGGTTAAAACCTCATTGGAAAATTATGCATCTCAGTAATGTTATTTTGATGACATACACTTGACATAATTTTTCTAAGGCCATATCTAGAGAGAAAAGTATACTTGTAGTTCAAAAGCTTTCTTTTCCTGATTTTGTAGAGAATTTAATAAATGCTAAATTAATTAGGAAAATTATAATTTTATATATTTTGGCTAATTATGTCTTGATAGACCCCCAGTATTAATTCTAGGGCATTTGGAAGAATATTTGAAGGGGGTCACCCCACATGCTCATCATATAGTTTTGGTTGGTCTGCATATAGTAAAACTGTAGAATCATGATAACATATGGGATGGTCATAGGAAGTTGGATTAATAGTATGTTGATTTGTTAAGGTCAAACAAAGAGCTTCTTTAGGAGACATGATGAGGAGGGTGTTTGGTTGGTTAGTTTTAAGTGGTGCTCGAGATCAACGAAAGGTCGTTTTTCCTGGGGATAGAGAGAGTCAAAATACATTAGAGTTAGATTTAGTATAACATTAAATGGGATTGGGACCTTGGTAGATACCAATAATAGTACGTGCTTGCCAAAGGGATATATGGGATTCAGCTACCATCATAGTTCCTAGTGCCCCCAAGAGCCCTTCATAGGGAATGCCTTGGGCAGTCCGAGGTTAACCAAAACCGTAAGACTAAAATGAATACAAGAGTAATTAGAAATAAACTAGGACTTCACTTTCACTCACCACAATACTCCAGGAGGTTAGTTTGGTTAGGTTGTCCAAGCGGTAGGCTCGGTGGTTGTGGAAACAGACAGGTTACTCTGGGGAGCCAATGGCTCGGGAACTCATGGTTGCATGTGCATAAAGTGGCGAGTCTTCAGTATTTGATGGTCGTTCACACCAACGTCAGTACGTTGACTCGGTAGGTGTAGTGGACACTTAGCCAAGGGAAAGTCTGGCGGTGGGTAAGCATAGTACACGGAGACCCTGGTGTGTCCTTCAGGGGCGTATGTAAGGGATAGGCCTGCTAGTGTGAATACCCATCTAGGAGTGGGGTGGCCCGACCCACTGTCTCCGTTTTCCATGATAGATGCTCCTGGGAGTGATGTTAGCTTACAAATAGGGTGAACTAAAGGTTTGCGCACATAGAGTTGTGTGCGTGTGTTGCATTTACATGAATCATGGCATAACATTTCACTTCACTCATACTTGCATACAACCTGACACCCCATCGTATAAATTAGTATGAGACTTTTTATACGATGAGAGCCTTGCAAAAGACCCCTTAACATATTTGTTTATATGTGCATTCATATAAGTTATGGTTACTTATTTCTTTGTTTACTTTTCATATACTGTTGCTCTATTTTACTTGTTTACTCTACCATTTTCTTATTATAGAACTGTTAGCTTGCTTTACTTTTACAGCTCTGTGTATTTACTATATGCCTGCTAGAATATGTCCACCGTCATCTACTTTTGACCACTCTCCACCTTCATAGCTTTCCTATCATTCCTCCCGCACGGTGCCTAGGAGTTATTGGGGGAGGGGTGGGGAAAATCAGGCTAAGTCTTTTGACTATCGGTCGGTGGACCAAACATTTAAGGGGCACATGGACCAGTAGTAGGTGATGTAGCGCCAGCGAAATACGGTGCACATGGATGTGGGCCAGTTTAGCACGGGAGCACAAGCCTCCGGCTCCGTGAATGATTAGTTTACTTAGTTTCTGCATGAGGATTGTTGTAACACCCCAAAAATCTCAAAATATGGTTGTACACAATTTTGGGTTGGAGGCTGTTAGACACGGCCTGGGACACGGGCGTGTCCCAGGGCGTGTCGGGTGTACACGGCCTGGGACACGGGCGTGTCCCAGGGCGTGTTCAGGCTGGTCGACGTTTGAGAGTCGACGATCGTCGAGCCTGGGACACGGCCTTCGACACGGGCGTGTCCCAGGGCGTGTTCGAATTAATTTTCGAAATTGACCTATTCAAGTCAGAGCCGGACACGGCCTTGAACACGGCCGGGAACACGGGCGTGTGAGGCTGGACACGGGCGTGTCAGTTGCCGTGTTCCGACCCGTGTACTGGTTTTGGAAATCGGTGAGTACCGTGTAACAGGAGACACGGGCGTGTCTCATGACTGACACGGGCGTGTCAGGTTCGACACGGGCGTGTCGATGCCCGTGTTCTCGAATATTTCAGTCGGTGCGACTGCCGCGTGTACCGCTTAAGGGTACACGGCCTGTGACACGGGCGTGTCACAGGCCGTGTCGGCCAAATTTCAGGGGAATTTTCAGTAGATCGTGGCCCTTCATTTTCTTTAAATAAGATCCTGTGGCTGGAGTTCATTCCTGGGCTGATAAGGCCGGGAAAAGGGGGGGAGAAGCTCATTCTTCTTTTCATCTTCTCTTTCTAAAGTAAGAGAGAGGTGAGAGCAAGGAGGAAGAAGAGGAAGTGGAGTCCGGCTGCCGGTGGTGCTACGGTGGTCCAAATCGCGAGCCGAGTTCGGATTTGCGAAGGCAACGCTGCTGCGAAGGCTTTCATCCGTCTCAAATTTCTCTCCATGGCTCCGAAGCGAACTCCTAGGGTAACGATTTCCTGCTTGGACATGTGAAGTCCTTAATTCCTGCATTGCATAGGGAAAACCCTTCCCCGCGAGTGTGCGGTGGGTTGTGGCGTCCCTTGGGTAGATATGTGAAGTCCCCCTTGTTAGAGTCCGGAATTGGAGTACGGATCTAGGCATGCTGTGTGAAGCCCATCTGGACATGGTCTGGATTGGTGATGCTTGGTTGCATATCGGAGAAGGCTCCGTGATGATTGCTTGTATGCATGATGGATAAAGTACTGGAGGAAGTCCAGGAAATTATGAGAGTTGGACTCTCTTGTGGCCGTGAGTGCTACTGGTGAAAGTTGAGCTGTGAGGCTGCAACTAGAAAATGGTGGAACGGGCAAGGTGAAACTGTACCCGCGTCAGTCCAGGCGTGAGTCTGACGATGTGAGCAACGGGAAAGGTGGATCTGTACCCGCGTTATGGTTATCTAACCTTGGGTGCTTAAGACCCTGTTAGGATCACATAGCGAGAGTCGACGGCCGGTGAGCCGATCAGACTAGAATGCTCATAGTGCGCCGTTATGTCTGGGACCTCTGAACGGTGTGAATGTGCCCTGAGTGCACGGAGCGTCGGGCCGTCGAGCCGACGTTTGTGATATGTGACGGTGCGGGCGTGCACGTCTTGCTTGAATGGCTATATATATCATGTTGGATGAATGCTTTGCAGGGATGGAATTCCGCTGCCCCGTGCCAGGGGCAGGGTCGTTATAATTGGTCAGCTGAATGCTGACCGTTGCCCTGTTTTGCCACCGTTTGGTGGATTGGTTCTTACAGGTGCTGGAGGAGCTGGTCCGAGCGGGACTTAGCGGGCTGAAGCCCAAAGCTGCGTTGCTGCCCTCGAAGGCATTGTTTTGTTTCTTTTGTTCATGTGTGGCCGGCCTGCGTGCCGATGTATGTAAACCACACTCTTGTTAAGAGAAACTGTTGTAAGGCCTTAAGGCCAGACTCTTTTGATGTATGTATATACATTCCTATGTTAGTGGACAATGTTGTTTATCTTGAGTTCATTAATTCAACCGTGAAGCTTCCGCTAGAATGCTCTGTGTTAGGATGCGTTGGTTATGATATTATTTAGTAGCGTCTCCGCCTGTTTGTGGAATATGGTGTGGGGCCCCGGCCGGACCCTCTATTATATTCTTCTTGACGGGTAGAGGTGTTACAATTTGGTATCAGCTTGTTGGTCGATCTCTTCCGAATTCGCGGACGAATTCTTTTGAGAGGGGGCGAGCACGTGTCAGTGCCGTCGTTATAACACTTAATTTGAACTCAAGATTGTCCACTTAGGAATGCAAATACACTTGTTTGTTTAACTTGTGTATTCTCTTTGTATGATTGCCGTTTTTATTGGTCGTTAACCTGTGTGTTTTACACATATAGGTGACCAGAAGTGTTGCGGGTCAGTCCGAATCACAACGTTCTGTTGCGAGTGCGGCACCAGCCGAGGTGCCCACAACTCCTCCATCCGCTGAACAGTCCGTCTCATCACGGAAACGGTACTTGCTGTGATGAATGCTCAGCAAGCGGGCAAGCACGTCCTGCAGTGGTGCCAACGCAAGCTGGGGTACGGCAAGAACCGTTAGAAGCCGAAGTTGATCCGCGGGTAGCAGATCAACAATGGAAGCAATTCTTGAGCTTTAACCCTCCGCAGTTTCATGGGGCGGTACACCGGCCCAAGCAGAGGATTGGCTTGCAAGAATTAAGAGGATTATGAGGGCTATCAGGGTTGAGGAGGAACAGAAAGTGATGTTAGCCACTTTCCTACTGGAAGGAGAGGCGCGATTGTGGTGGGATGAGATTGAACTGCATCACTTGGCCGGCAGGCAATTGGCAGAGATTACAATGGAAGAATTCTCTCGGTTGTTCTTAGCACAACATCTGCCGATGCAGCAAAGGATGTCGATGGAAATGGAGTTCCAATGGTTAGCACAGGGAGATCGAAGTGTGGATGACTACCTGCATGAGTTCACCCGGTTGGGAAGATATGCGGGCTCGATCTTCGCCGAAGAAGAGCGTAAGACTAGTCGGTTTTATGCGGGACTGCGAGATGAGCTAAGGTATTTGCTCTCGAGTTCTGTGAGTCAGGGATTCCAAGCCTTAGTCTGTACGGCTCGTTCTTTGGAGACGGACATGAAACGGGGGCAAGCAAAGGGAAACTTGGCGGTTGTGAAGCCGGAGTTTAAGCCGCCGCGTCCGGACAAGTTTGGCTACCGAAGGAAATGGAATAAGAAGTCTAAGTTTTCTGGACAAGCTCCTTCTGCGACTGTGACGGACACATCTGGAATGGAGCTCGTGCTTGTTTTTACGTGCGAAAGGTTGGACACTTCGCACGTGAATGCCGATTTGGTCCTCCAAAGGGTGATAAGAAGACGGGAGCGTCTTATGCGGAGAAAGGGAAGGCTGTGGTGGAGTCTTCTGCCTCGCACGCGCAGCCCAGGGTCTTCAACCTTGGACAACAGGAGGCCATTAAGCAGGCTGATGTCGTCACAGGTGCGCTTAAGTTTTAATATTTGCACTTTTGGTGTGCTGTGCTTGTTTTAATTGTCATGTTATAGGGTTTGTCCTTATACGAGAGTATCCGGCGCGAGCACTGTTCGACACAGGTGCTTCACATTCGTTTCTGTCTGAGGATTTTGTCTTGCGTGTCGGGGTGCTATCCGGACCAAGACAGACAGTGTAAAGGTTTGTTGCCTAACGGATGTTTGATGTGCGCGGATCGATCTTGCGGTCTTGAGGTCAAGATAGGAAGTCGGGAGTTCAAAGTGGAAACACTAGTATTGCCGATCAAAGAGTTTGATATAATCTTTGGTATGGACTGGCTTTCAGAGCAGCGTGCCTGTATTGTTTGCACTTCAAAAGAGGTCACACTTGGGCAAAATACCGAACGAGAGACCAAGTTTATTGGTATGCAAGGGATGAGTGGGATGTTGTTATCCGCTCTCCAAGTTGTTAAGGCAGTTCGGAAGGGTGCGGAGTTGTTCTTCACACTCATAGAGGCGGTGGCGCCGAAGGCCAGTGTGAGTGAAGTGCCGATTGTGTCGGAATATGCGGATGTGTTTCCAAAGGACCTTCCGGGGTTACCTCCCCAAAGGGAAATTGACTTCGCTATCGAGCTGGTGCCGGTGCAAAACCCGTGGCCCGTTCGCCGTATCGGGTAGCGCCAAAAGAAAAGGCCGAACTGAAAGTTCAGTTGCAAGAGTTGTTGGAGCAGGGATACATACGCCCAAGTATGTCACCTTGGAGCGCGCCTGTTCTTTTTGTGAAAAAGAAAGACGGTGGTTTGCGACTATGTATTGATTATCGCGAACTGAACAAGCTGACGGAGAAAAACAAGTATCCAATTCCTCGGATCGATGACTTGTTCGATCAGCTAGCAGGCTCAACCGTCTATTCGAATTTTGATTTGAAGTCCGGGTATTACCAGTTGCGGATTAGGGAAGGTGACATTCCCAAGACAGCGTTTGGCACACGCTATGGTCATTATGAGTTCACAGTGATGCCGTTCGGCTTGTGTAATGCGCCTTCGGTATTCATGGATCTCATGCATCGTACGTTCCGCGAATACCTGGATCTGTTTGTGATTGTGTTTATTGATGATATTCTGGTATATTCACAATCGGAGGAAGATCATGCAAACCATTTGCGATTAGTATTGCATACCTTGCGAAGGAATAAGTTGTATGCCAAGTTCTCAAAGTGTGAGTTCTGGCTCTCGTCGGTGGCTTTTCTAGGCCATGTGGTAAGTGGAGAGGGCATAGCGGTGGATCCGGCTAAGATAAGTGCCATTCGGGATTGGCCAGTGTTATCTTCAGTGGCCGAAGTCAGGAGTTTCCTTGGACTGGCGGGCTACTATAGGAGGTTCGTGGGGAACTTCTCCCGGATTGCTTTGCCTCTGACTACATTGACGAGAAAGGATCAGAAGTTCGTTTGGACGCCGGAGTGCGCACGAGCTTTTGAGGAGCTGAAAAGTCGTTTGACCACGGCGCCCGTGTTGACGTCGCCATGTGGTACAGATGGATTTGAAATATACAGCGATGCGTCAGGAAGCGGCTTAGGCTGCGTTCTCCTGCAGTTTGGCAAGGTGATCGCTTATGGTTCACGTCAATTGAAAGTGCATGAGCGTAATTACCCCGTCCATGATTTGGAGTTGGCGGCGGTGATCTTTGCGTTAAAATTGTGGCGGCATTATCTATATGGCGTGAAAGTAGACATTTATACCGATCATAAAAGTTTAAAGTATCTGCTCGATCAAAAGGAGTTGAATATGCGACAAAGAAGGTGGATGGAATTCCTTGGGGATTTTACATTCGACATTCACTATGTTCCCGGAAAGGGAAATGTGGTCGCTGATGCCTTGAGTCGTCGGGCTCCGGTACAGGCAAATTGGTTGCGGATACATGATGAGCGGTTAGTCCAAGAGTTGGAAGCCTTGGAGATATCTTGTGTGGGAAGAGATTCTTCAACTGAAGCAAGCATGAACTGGTTGGAAGTTCAATATGACCTTGCTGACAGGGTTCGGCGGGCAACGGAGTTGGATGAAAGTCTTCAACGCTATGCAAAGGAGGGATCGGGTGATCAGTTCTCCTGGGATGATGGCTTATTACGGAAGGATGGCCGATTATGCGTCCCTAGTGCGGGTAAATTGCGTGAAGGGCTGCTATATGAAGCGCACTTTACAAAGTATTCAATTCACCCTGGGAGCACAAAAATGTACAAAGACATGAAGAAACTGTTCTGGTGGCCTGGTTTAAAGAAGGACATAGCCGCGTATGTGGCTAAATGTCGTACTTGTGCTTTGGTAAAGGCAGAATGTCAACGGCCGAGTGGTTTCCTGAAGTCATTGCCGGTTCCGCAATGGAAATTTGAGGATATTTCTATGGATTTCGTGCACGGATTGCCGAGATCTCAGCGCGGCCATGACTCAATCTGGGTGATTGTAGACCGGTTGACAAAGGTGGCTCATTTTATACCAAACAAGCGGGACGATTCAGTGGAAACGTTGGAAAAGCTCTATGTGGAGCAGATAGTTCGATTGCACGGTGTTCCCCGGAGCATCGTAAGTGACCGAGATGGGCGCTTTACTTCAAAGGATTGGAGATTAGTTCATCAGATGTTGGGCACGAAGTTAGCATTCAGTACGGCCTTTCACCCACAAACGGATGGCCAAACTGAACGAACCAACAGAACGATGGAGGATATGCTCCGTATGTGCGCCCTGGACTTCGGTAAGAAGTGGGAAGAACATCTTATTATGGTGGAGTTTGCCTATAATAATAGCTATCAAGCGAGTATAGGCATGGCCCCATTTGAAGCGCTGTATGGTCGCAAGTGTCGTACACCGCTAGCTTGGGCAGAAACTGGCGAGACTAAACTGTTAGGCAAAAAGGAAGTCGAGGATGCTACCTCAACAATACGCTCTATTCGGGAGAGGCTCCTAATAGCCCAAGATCGGCAGGCCAAGTATTACAATGCTAAGCACCGGAACGTGGAGTTCGCGGTGGGTGAATGGGTCTATTTAAAGATTAAGCCCTTCAAAGGCGTATCTCGGATCCGCGATTGAAAAAGCTAAGTCCGCGATACCTTGGTCCGTTTGAAGTGGTGGAGCGAATCGGGGAAGCTGCCTATCGGTTAGCCCTTTCATCGGAATTGAGTGGATTGCATGACGTGTTTCACATCTCGGTGTTACGCAAAGCAGTCAAGGATCCAGCTCATATAGTTGAAAATGATCGAGTGCCAGTTGAGTATGGGCTAACGACAAAGGTGAAGCCTATACGGATAGAGGATCGAGCCGAGAAACAGTTGCGGAACAAGGTGATCGGGATGGTCAAAGTCCGGTGGGACAATTGTGGCCGAGAAGAGCTAACATGGGAGCGCGAGCAAACCATGCGAGCCGAGTTTCCCGAGTTATTTTCGTAGCTTGTTCACTCGTTGTATATGTAATAGAAACATATAAGTGTTTTGTTATTTTCTCCCTATTGTCTTCAAATTTCGGGACGAAATTTTATTAAGGGGGGGAGGATTGTAACACCCCAAAAATCTCAAAATATGGTTGTACACAATTTTGGGTTGGAGGCTGTTAGACACGGCCTGGGACACGGGCGTGTCCCAGGGCGTGTCGGGTGTACACGGCCTGGGACACGGGCGTGTCCCAGGGCGTGTTCAGGCTGGTCGACGTTTGAGAGTCGACGATCGTCGAGCCTGGGACACAGCCTTCGACACGGGCGTGTCCCAGGGCGTGTTCGAATTAATTTTCGAAATTGACCTATTCAAGTCAGAGCCGGACACGGCCTTGAACACGGCCGGGAACACGGGCGTGTGAGGCTGGACACGGGCGTGTCAGTTGCCGTGTTCCGACCCGTGTACTGGTTTTGGAAATCGGTGAGTACCGTGTAACAGGAGACACGGGCGTGTCTCATGACTGACACGGGCGTGTCAGGTTCGACACGGGCGTGTCGATGCCCGTGTTCTCGAATATTTCAGTCGGTGCGACTGCCGCGTGTACCGCTTAAGGGTACACGGCCTGTGACACGGGCGTGTCACAGGCCGTGTCGGCCAAATTTCAGGGGAATTTTCAGTAGATCGTGGCCCTTCATTTTCTTTAAATAAGATCCTGTGGCTGGAGTTCATTCCTGGGCTGATAAGGCCGGGAAAAGGGGGGGGAGAAGCTCATTCTTCTTTTCATCTTCTCTTTCTAAAGTAAGAGAGAGGTGAGAGCAAGGAGGAAGAAGAGGAAGTGGAGTCCGGCTGCCGGTGGTGCTACGGTGGTCCAAATCGCGAGCCGAGTTCGGATTTGCGAAGGCAACGCTGCTGCGAAGGCTTTCATCCGTCTCAAATTTCTCTCCATGGCTCCGAAGCGAACTCCTAGGGTAACGATTTCCTGCTTGGACATGTGAAGTCCTTAATTCCTGCATTGCATAGGGAAAACCCTTCCCCGCGAGTGTGCGGTGGGTTGTGGCGTCCCTTGGGGTAGATATGTGAAGTCCCCCTTGTTAGAGTCCGGAATTGGAGTACGGATCTAGGCATGCTGTGTGAAGCCCATCTGGACATGGTCTGGATTGGTGATGCTTGGTTGCATATCGGAGAAGGCTCCGTGATGATTGCTTGTATGCATGATGGATAAAAGTACTGGAGGAAGTCCAGGAAATTATGAGAGTTGGACTCTCTTGTGGCCGTGAGTGCTACTGGTGGAAAGTTGAGCTGTGAGGCTGCAACTAGAAAATGGTGGAACGGGCAAGGTGAAACTGTACCCGCGTCAGTCCAGGCGTGAGTCTGACGATGTGAGCAACGGGAAAGGTGGATCTGTACCCGCGTTATGGTTGTCTAACCTTGGGTGCTTAAGACCCTGTTAGGATCACATAGCGAGAGTCGACGGCCGGTGAGCCGATCAGACTAGAATGCTCATAGTGCGCCGTTATGTCTGGGACCTCTGAACGGTGTGAATGTGCCCTGAGTGCACGGAGCGTCGGGCCGTCGAGCCGACGTTTGTGATATGTGACGGTGCGGGCGTGCACGTCTTGCTTGAATGGCTATATATATCATGTTGGATGAATGCTTTGCAGGGATGGAATTCCGCTGCCCCGTGCCAGGGGCAGGGTCGTTATAATTGGTCAGCTGAATGCTGACCGTTGCCCTGTTTTGCCACCGTTTGGTGGATTGGTTCTTACAGGTGCTGGAGGAGCTGGTCCGAGCGGGACTTAGCGGGCTGAAGCCCAAAGCTGCGTTGCTGCCCTCGAAGGCATTGTTTTGTTTCTTTTGTTCATGTGTGGCCGGCCTGCGTGCCGATGTATGTAAACCACACTCTTGTTAAGAGAAACTGTTGTAAGGCCTTAAGGCCAGACTCTTTTGATGTATGTATATACATTCCTATGTTAGTGGACAATGTTGTTTATCTTGAGTTCATTAATTCAACCGTGAAGCTTCCGCTAGAATGCTCTGTGTTAGGATGCGTTGGTTATGATATTATTTAGTAGCGTCTCCGCCTGTTTGTGGAATATGGTGTGGGGCCCCGGCCGGACCCTCTATTATATTCTTCTTGACGGGTAGAGGTGTTACAATTGTAGTGAGGATTTGTTGTACAGGGCATAAGCCCGTTTATATTTCTTCTATACTGATCTACATTCCATACTTTTATTATCATGTGGATATTGTTGTGACTCTATCATATGTTTTATGTGATTGTGGACTTTGCTTAATCTTACTTGTACTTCTACTTCTTGATGATCTTCATTGCTGGTAGAATCAGCGTTTTGTAGTGCCGACCTTCCTGTGCATTGGTGTCACCACAAAGCAGTGGTTCTTGGCGTAAGACGCTGTAAAATTGCAAAAAAAAAGGGGTCTTACAAACTGGTATCAGAGAAAACATCGATCCAAAGAGAAGAAGTCCACAAAACCCTAGGCCACCCCGCGCGAGCTTAGTTTGAGGACAAACTAGCAGCGGAAGCAATGGTGTGCCCATAAAGGAGAATCACATGCAAAAGTCCACTTTTCGTTAGTTCCACTTGTACATTAACAAATAATTGGAGTTTTCCTTATAGCCTGCGACGAACCCTACTCCTTAGCAGGGTACACCCCAGGCACAGAACATGTTCCACCCCCACCGGCTCCGACTCTGTTCCAGTAGATAGAGATGGGGCAGACACTGATGGCCATTCTGGAGACTTTCAGGGCTCAGCAGGCTCCAGCCCCACATCCAAATCTAGGGGCTAACTGGCTAAGTTCCTTCTGAGGGCTTTCTCCTCGATCCTACCTTAGCACGAAGTCAGCAGTTCATACCGAGGAGTGGCTGGACATTATCTATGAGATGCTGGCCAGGATTCAATGCCCGATAGAGGAGGTAGTGTCTTTAGCAGTTTCCTGCTTGGAATCACACGCGAAGAGATGGTGGAAGTAAATATTAGACACCACCTTCGCTGTAGTAGAGTGCGTGGACATTTCCTAGGAAGAGTTTAGAGCAGCTCTGTTGGAGCATTTTATACCTAAGTCGTCGAGGGATGAGCTGGAGGATAGGTTCATGCAGTTTTGGCAGGGAAACAAGACAGTTTTAGAGTACTGCTAGAAGTTCATAGAAGGGTTCTCCCAGATAGCTCTTCCACTTACTCTGACGAAGAAGGAGACGCACTTTGTTTGGACACCGTAGTGCGAGGCTTCCTTTCAGGAGATGAAGGGTCGGCTTACCTCGGATCCTATCCTTGCCCTTCCATCTAAGAAGGAAGGATTTTAGGTTTATACCAGCGCGTCATACCAAGGGATGGGTGCCGTTCTGATGCAGAACGGGCACGTGATAGCTTATGCCTCAAGACAACTAAAGAAACATGAGCCGGTGCATGACCTGGAGATGGGAGCGATTATCTTTGCTCTGAAGATCTGGCGGCATTATCTTTACTGAGTCCATTGTGATATTTTCTCGGATCACAAAAATTTGAAGTACGTGGACACACAAAAGGAACTGAATATCAGACAGAGACGCTGGGTATAGCTCTTGTCAGACTACCAGTATACCATGCACTATCATCCTGGGAAGGCCAATATGGTGGCAGATGCTCTGAGATGGAGAACCACTACACCAGGAGCAGGACCTCAGTTGATGGCTATGGAGCTTATGCAGGAGTTGGAAGAGATGCGGATATCTCTCGTGTTCAAGGATGATCCGTAGCTGTATGTGGAGTACCTAGCGTCGATGAGTACCACCGATGATCTCTGGGACAACATTAGGGACGGGAAGAGGCTGGATGCGAGGATGGAACCAATATTTAAGGCCTTGGAGGAAGGCATGGTAGGGGATTACTCTCTGAGAGATGGGCTATTATGCTTTAGAGGCCGAGTTAACATACCAGCTGAAAGTGAGGGTAAGATCTATCTCAACTCTAGAGGGGGGTAAATAGAGTTTATTTAAATTAATTTCACAGTTGAAATTAGTCAGCAAATATAAAATTCAATTTATAGTATAGTGTAGAGTGTTAGTAAAGAGTTAAAAACAAAGAAGTAAAGAGCACAGCACACAGCAATCCAATCACACAAACAACCCAGAAGACACAAGGAAATATAGTGGTTCCCCAAAAGCCTGGGTACATCCACTCTTCTACCACCCTTGGTAGGAATCCACTCAGGATGAGTTGATCAGGTGTCCTGACACCAATGAGCTTTTGATAAGGTGCTCAAAAACCAAAACTGGATTTTTTGATAAGGTGTCTTGCCACCACTGAGTTTTGACAAGGCTCTCAGAACCAGACAGAACTTTTGAAGGGAGTTCAAGAACCCTTTTACAGCAGAAAAAGAAAAGATAAAGAGATGAAGTTGTCTTCTCTGTTCTCAAATCAAATGAGAGAAGACTAGTGGATCTTTTGTTGTCAAAGCTCCCCCTGAGTTGTAGACAGGTTCAGGAATGGAAGCTTTGCTCTAGGGTGATAGGCTTTCAGAACTTTAGATCTCCAGCAAAGGATTGTTTCAGCAAAAAGGCTGAAAGATGAGGTGTCTGGAGTTCTTGAGAAGAGGCTGTGATCACTTTTCTGTAAGCAAAAAGACTGTTATTCTGATTCTTCAGAATTGATCACTTGTTATCTGTCATAGCTTAATTCTTCTTGTTGTGTTCTCTGTGTATGTTGTTGTGTGTGTTCTTGTCTAACTGAAGATGAGAAGGAAGATCTTATTCTCAAAAAGAATCTTGTCAAAGATAGCCGTTGGCAAGCATAAATGTCTTCCATAAAGAGTCTTGTCTTTTAGAGGAAGGTCCAATAAAACATTCCCTGAATAATTCCTTGAAACTTGCTCCAGAATAAATACAAACGGCTGGCAGATCTCCTTAACATAAATGCTGAGAGATTTCAAAAACATTCCAAAGACTGGCAGCATTTGAATCCTTAGAATCGTTGATCTCTCAGAAAAATCGTCGATCTGAGCTCTACTATCGTCGAACTGAGCTCAGAGATGGAAACAGATCAAACAGACAGAAAACGTCGAACTGAGCTCAAAGATCATCGAACCGAGCTCAGCGACCTGAAGAATAGCTGAAGAGAGATCGTCGACCTTAGCTAGAAAAACGTAGAATGCAGTTCGACGACTAAACAAAATTGTCTGAAAGCAGATCGTCGATCTGAGCTCGCAGATCGTCGACTGGAGTTCGACGATTTATCGAAGTTGAGCTCAGAGAGCGTCGAACTAAGCTCGACGTTTCGTCGACCGAAGCTCGACGAAAATTGCCTTAGACTTGGCTCTATATCCTTGATATTGGAATGGTCCTGGGGGCTGCTTCAAACCTAAGTTCTAAGCCCTAGACTCATTCTAATGTTGACCTTTACAACTATACAACTAGGTCAACCTGGTTTCCTAAGATAAACATATTGATCCTTACCCAAATTAGTAATAGGGTGTTCCAACAATCTCCCCCTATTTGGGTTAGGATTACTATTTACAGACAGAATTAGGAAATAAATAAGCATACATTCAAAACAGAAACTAAAACAACAATGCAGAAGAAAAGATATAGCAGCAATGCAGATCACAGATAAGAAGTCAGCAAATATCCAAGGGAGGATGATTGTTCAGCTTACACAATTCACTTCTTCTCAGTTCCCTTTTTAAACAAAATTTCTCTGTTGGGGTTGAGGGCTTCCTTCTTGGATCTTCTATCATCTTCTGCACCTAAGGAAGTTTGAGATCTGGGCCTTGGAACTACAGCCTCAGGGTGCAGCTTCATATAATCTTCTGGATTAAAGAATTTTCTTGATGCATATCTCTCCAGTTCTTTCTTTCTCTGATCTGATAGAGGTTTTATGTTTGAAGTGTCCTTGCCTTGCTCTCTGGCCTTTTTTATTTGATCAAGAGCAGCCAACTCTTTCATTCTAGCTGTCTAGGACAGGGGGTTGTTCTCAGGATCCTCAAATGAAACAGGAGGTTCATATTTGTTGATGGACTCAGAATCAGTAGGAGGAGTCCTGGAGACAACTGCATCTTTAAGCTTATAAGGGAAAGGACCTGAACTAGAATCAGTATGCCCTTGTCCTTCCTTTTGATGAAATCTGTGCCCTCTCTGGCTTCCTCTATATTGGCCCCTTCTAGACTGATATCCCCTTTGATGATGCCCCCTTTGATAGTATTTCTGATACGACTGGGAGGAGCTTTGCCTGGAGGCTGGAGCTTGAGAGGCTGAGCCTGAACCAGAATCTGGAGGAGGAGGAGGAGGAGGAGGCTGATGCTGAGAAGATCCTTTTTCATACTTATTCAGCTTCCTTCTCTTCTTCATAGCCTTTGATTGGTTCTTGGAATACTGCATCCAGGGCTCAGATATGGGGCAGTCATGTAGAATATAGTAGGGAATGTCATTAGAATCCTTTGCCTGAGCTGGGGGGACTGACATTATGGCCTTGCTTCTGGCCTTCCTCTTCTTGGCAATAGTATTTGCAGAGTCATCTGAATTAGTTTGGAATTGATCACTCTCTGAACTTTGAGGATTGTCATACAAATCATCAATGCTTTTTATGTATTTCTCTTGTAACTTCAACTGATCAGCAGTCAGGGCAGGAGCAGCATCAGAAATTTGAGCAGAAGGAACTTTTGAGGCAACAGCAGCAGTAGGAGCAGTAACAACAGCAGGTGCAAGATCTTCTAGGTAAGAGGCAACTTCTTCAGCAGCAGATGTATCTTCAAATACAGGAACCATTTCAGTATCTTTAGTAACAGCAGCAGTAGCTTCAACAACAAGAGGCACAATGGCCTTAGTAGCAGCATCATAGATGGAAACACAAACATCCACAGCCTTCCAGGAATTTACATATGCTTCAATTTGGCTGGGATCACAGAAAAAAATAGGCACAATGGCCTTAGACAAGTCTTCAGTATGAGGAGCTGGCAAAGATCTGAAGTAAACTATATCAAACACAGAGAGCAAGCTCTGGAGGTCCATTGCAAAAGAAGGAGCAGGAGCAGGAGCTGGAGTAGACTCAGGCACAACCACTACTTCAGAAGGCATCTCCCCCTGCCTGGATTCAGGGAGAACTGAGTCAAGGCACCCAGAAGAGGTAATTGCCTGAGAGGGAATGAAAGAGGAGAGCTTGGATGACAGCTCCTTTACATGGGTCAGGAGTGGAGCCAGAGTGGTCTCCAATAATGAGGTTAGCTTAGGAGCTAGCAGCTCATATAACCTATCTGCCAGTACTGATAGATCTATATGCTCAAGAGGGGCTTGAGCAGAGGTAGAAGAGAAGGTTGTTGGAAGGATGATGGCTGGAGCTGGTGGCATAGAGAGTGATGGTATAGGAGGTGTGGGAATGGATGGCTCTGAGAGGGGAATGGAGGGGATTGAAGATGTTGAGGTGTAGATAGGTGAGGCAAGGGAAGGTGTGAAGGATGGTTGGGATAGAATTTCCTGCATCATTTGTTGGAATGAGGAGGTAGAGGGGGGCTCAAGAGGAGAGGAGGTAGAATCATCCATAAAGGAATCATCAACCAAGGAAAATGATGGAGAGGTGAAGATTGGGTAAGAGAAGAGAGTATGGAATTCCTCTGAGGTAGATGCTGGAGGGGTTGAAACTGGTGAAGGAATGTTAATGGGGGAAGATACCAATATGGTGGTGATTGGAGGTGAGGATGAAGAGGCTGGGGTAGAGACAGCTGGAGGAGGAGGAGAAGAAGACAACACTTCTACTAGGGCAGAGACTAGAGGTGGAGTGATTGAGACAGTCCTGGTGCCTGAAGATAGTGGTGCAGCAGCTCTGGAGGGGTTTACAATCTGCCTGTCCCATTTGCTGAAAAGGGCATATGAGAGCCTCTTGGATGCATTAATGAACATCCCAGAAGAGGTTAGCAGCTCAGGGCATCTGTAATTCAGATAGACCCCTAAAATTCTCCCAAAACTGACAGCAGTCTTACTCAACTTCTTCTTAATCAGGTTGAAGAAAGTTGATCCCCAGTCTAGATGTTTCTTATCAAGCAGAGCTCCCATTAGACAAAATTGATATCTTGATATGGTATCATGGGCTGAGTGCTTGGCCAGAAGCACTTTCCCAACTACATCAGCCAAAAATTGGAATTCTATCGAAAGACTTTTCTTTAGCAGTTTGTTAGGGTTCACAGCATTGCGACCCATTCTATCAAGCATGGAGTCATATTCCTCTCCAGATAACTCTATGGAATCTTCTCCAGAACTAAGATGAAAAACTTCAGTTAAAAGGGCCGGGGACAATTGTACCTGAGTCCCTTTTATGATGCCGATGACAGAGTTCTCGTTCTCATCTGTCGCTGTATAACACCATTCCTTTATCTCTTCCGACGCAATCTTCATTCTGGTAGTCATTATTTGCGATAGCTGCTGATCTCTGAATAGATTAAGAATATCCTTGAAGCGCTGATCGCTTCCATCAAACGAGTTCATGTCGATATCAAATCCGGTGTCAAATTTCATTTTGGAGATTGCAGCATTGGAGCCAGCCATTTTTAACTGCAACAAAGAACCAAACCCGACCAAGCGTAGAAGATTTGGAGGGAAAATGAAGAAAGTTGCAGAGAGTATGAAAGCGCAAGAGATGAACGACGGCTGAAGAAATGATTTTATATTAGGGTTCGATGGCGAAACGGAAAATCGTTGGGCTCAGTTCGACGCAGCGTCGATCTCAGCTCGACGATTTGGGCTACAGAGGGAATCTGAAGAGACGTCAATATCATCGATCTCTGTTCGACGATGTTGAAAAGCGTCGAGCTCCGCTCAACGGCCTCTGAACAGAAGGAGAGAAAACCTGGAGCTAACGGAGGCGCTGAACTCAGATCGACGATTTTGGAAACGTCGATCTCTGGTCGACGATTTTTAGAAAAACGTCGATCTACATTCGACGATTTCTGGGAAAACGTCGAGCGCAGTTCAGAGACCAAGCCTATTCTACAGACACAAAAAGAACTGATTTTTTAGCCTAGTCTTGGTCTGTTTTAACTTTTCAAAAATCTTTGTAAATTAGTTTAGGCTTCCTCCATCTAACATGCCTAACTGATTTAGGAAGAAACTGTGTTTCTTTTCATCCAAAGTCTTGGTGAAAATATCTCCCCTTTGCAAATCAGTAGGGATATATTGAAGTTCTATTTTGTTTTTCTCTACATTATCCCTTAGAAAGTGATGCCTAATCTCTATATGTTTTGTTATACTATAGAGGACTGGATTTTGTGCTATAGAGATAGCACTAGTATTATCACAAAAAATTTTAGACTTCTCTAAGTTGTAGCCATAGTCTATGAGCTGATTTTGTATCCACAATATTTGTGAATAGCAACTGCCTGCAACCATATATTCAGCTTCAGCAGTTGAGGTTGACACAGATGTTTGCTTCTTACAAAACCAAGAGACAAGTCTGTCACCAAGGAACTGACATGTTCCACTGGTGCTTTTCCTGTCTATTCTGCATCCAGCATAATCAGCATCTGAAAATCCAGTTAATTCAAATCTTGAGTCTTTTGGATACCAGAGTCCTAGATTTGGACAACTTTTTACATATCTAAGAACCCTTTTAACTAATATTAGGTGTGACTCTCTAGGGCTAACTTGGAATCTAGCACATATGCATGTAGCAAAAATTATATCTGGTCTACTGACTGTAAGGTACAATAGAGAGCCAATCATTGCTCTATATGTTGTCTGATCAACTGGTTTCCCATGTTCATCAGCATCCAATACAGCATTGGTAGGCATGGGTGTTTTCATGCAAGATGCCTCAGACATACCAAATCTCTTAACCAATTCTTTAGCATACTTGGTTTGGGAAATAAATATGCCCTCATCATGCTGTTTTACTTGCAATCCTAAGAAGAAGGAGAGCTCACCCATGCTACTCATTTCAAATTTGGAATGCATCAGGTTGGAAAACTTTCTGCACAAGTTTGAATCAGTAGATCCAAATATGATATCATCTACATAAATTTGTACTAGTAGGGTGTGGGACTTATGAGTTCTAATAAAAAGAGTTTGGTCTACTCTCCCCCTAACAAAATCATTTTCCAGAAGAAAGCATTCTAGGGTCTCATACCATGCTCTAGGAGCTTGCTTGAGACCATATAATGCTTTATGCAATTTGAAAACATAATCAGGGTGAGTTAGAGAGATAAAACCTGGAGGTTGTCTAACATAGACTTCCTCTTTGATGTCCCCATTGAGAAATGCACTCTTTACATCCATCTGGTAAACCTTGAAGCCTTTGTGAGCAGCATAAGCCAGGAATATTCTAATGGCCTCTAACCTTGCAACTGGTGCAAAGGTCTGGTCATAGTCTATTCCTTCTTGTTGAGAGTAGCCTTGAGCAACTAGCCTTGCCTTGTTTCTGACAATAACTCCTTGATCATCCAGCTTGTTTCTGAACACCCACTTTGTTCCAACAATGGAGTGATCCTTTGGCTTAGGCACTAGTTCCCAAACCTTATTCCTTTCAAATTGATGCAACTCCTCTTGCATTGCAATGATCCCGTGTGGATCTTGCTCTGCATCTTGAATGGATTGAGCCTCAACTTGAGATAGGAAGCAAGTGTGCATCAGGTTCTGGTTGACCTGATTTCTTGTTTGCACACCAGCTGAGATCTCTCCAATTACTTAGGTGATTGGATGATCTCTTGTTGTTACTAAATCAACGGGGGGTGTTGATTGTTCACCAACCAGTGTTGTTGTTTCCTCTTGTGGAATAACAACTGGCCCTTTAGGATGATTTTCTTCAAGAGGTTCAACTTCTTCTTCATCATCACTGCTCTCAATCTTTTGTTGAGAGGTTGTATTCTCTTCTTTAACCTGTAATCTGTCCATACTTTCTGAAATAGAGTGTACCTGCAAAGGTTCTATGGTAGAAGTAGACTTCTCCTTATAACACATGTTAGTCTCATCAAAAGTAACATGAACAGATTTTTCAATTTTACAGGAAGATTTATTATATACCCTATATGCCTTGCTGATCATAGAGTATCCCAGAAACACTCCTTCATCAGCTTTAGCTTGGAATTTTGCTAGATACTTCTTGTCATTATTATGAATATAACAAGTACAGCCAAATATTTTAAAATAATCTATTTTAGGTTTCTTCCCTTTGAGCAATTCATAGGGAGTCTTGCCCTTTAGTTTATGTATCAGGCTTCTGTTTAGCACATAGTTGGAGGTGTTCACTGCCTCAGGCCAAAAGGATAGAGGTAGGTGAGCATCTGTCAACAATGTAGTAGCAGATTCAAGTAGGGTTCTATTTTTCCTTTCAGCTACCCCATTTTGTTGAGGTGTTCTAGGAGCTGAGAAAGTGTGCCTGATCCCTTCACTTTGACAGAACTCTTGCATAAGAAGAGAATCAAACTCTGTCCCATGATCACTTCTGATCAGGGCAATGTGAGTGTTGAACTCAATCTGTATACATTTGAGAAACTCTATCAAACACTTAAAGTTATCAGACTTCTTCCTCAGAAAGAATACCCATGTGAATCTTGAGAAGTCATCTACAATCACTAAAGTATAGGACTTCCCTCCTAGGCTTTGTACTGATATGGGTCCAAAAAGATCCATGTGCAACAAATACAGAATCCTAGGTGAATCACTCTTATTAAGTGACTTAAAGCTATTTTTAGTTTGCTTGCCTAATTGACAAGCCCTGCAGAGTCCTTCCTTCTTGTAGGGGCTAGAAGGTAGTCCACTAACAAGGTTGTCCTTGGAGAGCTTGGCAATGGTTCTAAGGTTTAGATGTCCTAATATCTTATGCCATAAAACATTTGGCTTAGATATGGAATTGAATAAACAGATGTCTACTTTAGATGAAAGAAAATCTACTAAGTAAATGTTACCTATCCTTTTACCTGTTAACACAGTTGTTTTATCCTCTGACTTGATCTTGCATAGGGATTTGTTGAAAGTCACCTTGTATCCTTCATCACATAGCTGACTGATACTTATCAGATTGTGCTTCAGTCCTTCTACATATGCCACCTTCTTGAAAGTGACTGAGCCTATCTGAGCAGCACCATATCCTTTGGTTTGGCCAAAATTTGAATCACCAAAAATCACTTTGGGTCCAAGTTTGGTTATGAAGGATGATAGGTTCTCCCTGTTCCCTATCATGTGCTTTGAGCACCCACTATCCAGATACCATTGTTGGTTAGATACTGGATAGGTCTTCACCTGCACATGAACAGCTTATTTGTTTTTGACCCAGTTAACCTTGGGCCTAGGCTGATATCCTTTGAATTCAGAAATGAAAGACATCTCAGGTTGACTCTTATAGCCTTCAGGATGGTATCTCCTAGGAGGTACTATACATTCAGTATAGGAGTTAAAGCCTTAGGATGTGGGACTTCTAGGATTGAATCTAGATGTGCCATTGAAGGAATGTTCACAGACCTGATCTCTGTTCGACGATCGTCGAACTGAGGTCGACGATCTTGGGTCAGATCGTCGATCTCTGTTCGAAGATCGATTATACTGAAGTTCAGAGTCTGGATATCGTTGAGCTGAGGTCGACGATTTTGGGTTAGACCGTCGAGCTCTGTTCGACGATCGTCGAGCTCTGTTTGACGATCGTCGAGCTCTGCTCGACGCAATCTGTTGAACTGAAATTTTCTCTGGCAGATCTGCATTCTTCCTAGCTACCTCTATTACTCCCTTTCCTCTGTCAGAGACAAATTTGATTGGAGTTGTTAATATTATAGGTTGGCTGGATGAGGCACCCAAGCCCAGTGTACTATTGAATCTAGAGTTCACTGTTCTTGTAATGTCCATCAGTCTGATACTTCTCCCATTTAGGGATTCTTCAAACTTTTTGGCCTTTGATAGTTCACTTTTCAGTGAAGCTATCTCCTCCCTACATCATTCTAACTCCTCAGAGAGTTTGAGGTTATTTGAGTTTAGGACACTGTATTCAGATAATTTATTTCTGAGAGAGATTATCTCTTTCTCAGATTTTAGTAAGTCCAAACACAATGTCTTAAATTCAGTTTTAAAGTCCTCAGAATTAAAATCAAAAGAGTTAATTACCTGATCTTCTTCTGGTTGAGTTTTTGAGTCTGAATCTGATTCTGCATCAGAGTTTTGCTATGAGACATTGATAGCCATTATGCAAAATTCTTTTTCATCTGCATCATCTTCATCATCACTGGAGCTGGATGAAGTTTCAGAATCCTCTTCTGTCTCACTCCATGTCTCAGCAACAAAGCCCTTCCTTGTATGTTTGTTCTTGCTGGAGGAGGCTTTGTCTGAGCTGTTCTTTTTGAAATCTTTCTCTTTCCTTCTTTCTCTTCTATCCTTTCTGTCCTTGTTCTTGTTTTCTGGACAGTCAGGCACAATGTGGCCTGGTTTCCTACAGCCAAAGCATATAATTTCTTTATTATTATTTGACTTATCATACCTTGGTTTATCATGTCCTTTGTATGGCCTTTTTCTGAAGTCCTTTCTGGCCAGTTTGTAAAATCTTTTGGCCAGTAGGCTGACCAAATCCTCATTGCCTGTTAGCTTTTCTTCAAACTGATTCTCAATGGCTTTGAATGCTATTGACTTCTCTTTCTTTGAGACTGGTGAGGTAGCCTTCTGTTCTTCTTCTCTATTCTTGACGAGCAGCTCATAAGATTTGAGGTTGCCTAGGAGAGCTTCAGTAGTGATTTCATTTAGACTTCTGGCATCTTTGATTGGCCAGATTCTTGAATCCCAAGTGCTGGGGAAGCACATTAGGATCTTGTCATTAAGCTCAGTCAATGAGATTTCTTTATCCAAAGTCTTTAGCTCATTGACAATCAGACTTAATCTGTTGTACATGTCTGCAACTGACTCAGCTTCTCCTTTCTTGAAGTTCTCATATTGGGTTATGAGGTGAGATCTTCTGTCTTTCCTCTCATCAGCAGATCCTGAGACAATTTCTGAGAGTTTGTCCCATACTTCTTTAGCTGAGTTGCATTCAACTACCTTCTGAAAAATCTCATCAGACATTGTTTGAGCTAAGATGTTCATAGCCTTGGCATCTGCAGTCTTCCATCTTTTAATTTCAGCATCTGTTCCTGAGGGAGGTGGAGCAGCATTTGTGCTTGAGCTTGCAGGTGGACTTGGACAAACTGTCAAGACAGAATTGAAAATATCTTCATCAATAGAGTTCATGTATAATCTAATCCTTGCCTTCCAGAGTGCAAACTTGGATAGATTGCACACTGGAGGTCTGGTGCTTGCATAATCCTTGTTCTGTGCCATGTCTTTGAATAATATAAGATATAAAGAAAATAACCCTCTTAAGAGATTGATCTTATCAAGGATCTTTTGGTTCAGGTGTTAGCCTGTGTGAGCAACCAACCTCCCTCTGATACCAATTGAAAGTGAGGGTAAGATCTATCTCAACTCTAGAGGGGGGTGAATAGAGTTTATTTAAATTAATTTCACAGTTGAAATTAGTCAGCAAATATAAAATTCAATTTATAGTATAGTGTAGAGTGTTAGTAAAGAGTTAAAAACAAAGAAGTAAAGAGCACAGCACACAGCAAACCAATCACACAAACAACCCAGAAGACATAAGGAAATATAGTGGTTCCCCAAAAGCCTGGGTACATCTACTCTTCTACCACCCTTGGTAGGAATCCACTCAGGATGAGTTGATCAGGTGTCCTGACACCAATGAGCTTTTGATAAGGTGCTCAAAAACCAAATCTGGATTTTTTGATAAGGTGTCTTGCCACCACTGAGTTTTGACAAGGCTCTCAGAACCAGACAGAACTTTTGAAGGGAGTTCAAGAACCCATTTACAGCAGAAAAAGAAAAGATAAAGAGATGAAGTTGTCTTCTCTGTTCTCAAATCAAATGATAGAAGACTAGTGGATCTTTTGTTGTCAAAGCACCCCCTGAGTTGTAGATAGGTTCAGGAATGGAAGCTTTGCTCTAGGGTGATAGGCCTTCAGAACTTTAGATCTCCAGCAAAGGATTGTTTCAGCAAAAAGGCTGAAAGATGAGGTGTCTGGAGTTCTTGAGAAGAGGCTGTGATCACTTTTCTGTAAGCAAAAAGACTGTTATTCTGATTCTTCAGAATTGATCACTTGTTATCTATTACAGCTTAATTCTTCTTGTTGTGTTCTCTGTGTACGTTGTTGTGTGTGTTCTTGTCTCACTGAAGATGAGAAGGAAGATCTTATTCTCAAAAAGAATCTTGTCAAAGATAGCCGTTGGCAGGCATAAATGTCTTCCATAAAGAGTCTTGTATTCTAGAGGAAGGTCCAATAAAACATTCCCTGAATAATTCCTTGAAACTTTCTCCAGAATAAAGACAAACGGCTGGCAGATCTCCTTAACATAAATGCTGAGAGATTTCAAAAACATTCCAAAGACTGGCAGTATTTGAATCCTTAGAATCGTTGATCTCTTAGAAAAATCGTCGATCTGAGCTCTACTATCGTCGAACTGAGCTCAGAGATGGAAACAGATCAAACAGACAGAAAACGTCGAACTGAGCTTGAAGATCGTCGAACCGAGCTCAGCGACCTGAAGAATAGCTGAAGAGAGATCGTCGACCTTTGCTAGAAAAACGTACAATGCAGTTCGACGACTAAACAAAATTGTCTGAAAGCAGATCGTCGATCTGAGCTCGCAGATCGTCGAGTGGAGTTCGACGATTTATCGAAGTTGAGCTCAGAGAGCGTCGAACTAAGCTGACGTTTCCTCGACCGGAGCTCGACAAAAATTGCCTTAGACTTGGCTCTATATCCTTGATATTGGAATGGTCCTGGGGGCTGCTTCAAACCAAAGTTCTAAGCCCTAGACTCATTCTAATGTTGACCTTTATAACTATACAACTAGGTCAACCTGGTTTCCTAAGACAAACATAGTGATCCTTACCCAAATTAGTAATAGGGTGTTCCAACACCAGCAGGAGGCCAAATTTGGGAAGATATCATGACAGAGGCCCACTGCAGTAGATATTCGGTGAACCCGGGGATCAGGAAGATGGAAATAGATCTAAAGAGGGCGATGTATTGGCTGGGCATGAAGAAAGATATTACATACTTCATGACGCAATGCGAGTCTTGTCAGCTCGTAAAGGCAGACTGCAAATGTAACCCCCCCCCCCCCCAATTTTCTGAAAATATTATTTGAATTGGTGTCGTCATATTTATAACATCAAGGCGTTACCCTTTTTGCGTTTTGTTGACAGTGCTGCAACGTTTGTGCGTTATTTCGTCCGTTAGGTTTGTTTGACCAAATTTCGGGATTTTGATTAGATTGAATGCTTTCCTTAGTCTAAAGGAATGAGTTTTAAGGTTTTGATCTGGTCCAGTTTTATTGCGACCCGAGAATTTTGGAGTCTCGACACATGTTTGGATCTTTGTGATTATTTCTACTTGTGTGAGCATTTGTTGATATTGTCTCAAGAATGGTCTGTCGGATTATAGGGTTGTCTCCCCTGCTAAATTATTAGTGTCAGCCTTTTATCCTAGAATTTAAGACAATCTGAATTCTCGAATTCCATCTTGCTCAGTTCTCGGGAGGTTTATTGTGTTTCTCGAGAGACCCTAGAGTAAGTTCTCGAGAAGAGATGAAGTTTTCGATGGAGCCCTTATTGATCTCAAGATATCTGGTTTTAGCTCTCGAGAAGTGCCCTCCTTATTATCGAGTTGTCCGGTAGTACTCGAGAAACCCTCCTCTTATTCTCGATAAGCCATGTAGTTCTCGAGAAGTCTTTCTATAGCTCTTGAGGAATGTCTTTGGTGTTCTCAACAAGGTTCTTTTGTTGTTCTCGAGTAATTCTTGTCCCGTTCTCGAGAAGTTTTGATATACTCGAGAACCATTCTTCTAGTTCTCAAGAAGCTTTATAGTACTCGAGAATCCTTGTTGTTCTCAAGAAGTTCATTTCAGTACTCGAGTAGTCTTCTTTCCACTCGAGTAGTCTTCCTTCCACTCGAGAAGTCCTTACCTCCTTCTCGAGAGGTCCGGTCCAGCCAACCCTCTCCCTGGTTCGTTTTCTTAAAAACTGTTATTTTAATATTACCCTTAGTATAAATACCCTACTCCTTCTTCCCCCCTCACTTAGACCGAACTACTCTTCACCTTCCGAACCAGAGCGGCGTGATCGATGGAGAGGAAGTGTTTCCGTGAACCCTCCGGTCGCCGCCATCGGCGCTCCAGTGCTCCAAATCTTCAAATGATTATAGATCTAGAAAGCTCTCTGCGAGAGCTTCGTCGTCGTGGTAAAATATTCCCCATTTCTTGAGATTCTCTCGTTAGGTTTTTTTCGCTCTAACCTCTATTTTGGGCCATTTTGTTCAGATTTCAACTTCCCTCATTTTCTTTAGTCCCGATCTATGACAAGGAGTGATTTGGAGAGTTTTCTCGATGAAACCAAGGCAAGTGGTGGTTTTCCCTCTTTCCTCCCCTTTTTTGATCTTGATGGTAATTGTTTAACTTATATTCTTTAACCCTTCTACACTTTTGTCATTCCAACTGTAGATATATTTAATACCCCTTGGAATTTATTTGAATTTTTAAGTTCTTGTCATGATTGTTCAACTTCGTAGCGTTGTAGTGATTTGATGAAATATTATAATGTTGGCTTTAATCGCCCTTAACTATTATTGTAGAATATATTATTGTTATCTAGGGTTGTGATGGTTGATTAACCGCTTTTTGATCTAGAAATGTCCAGTAGAATCCGATATGCCGAGTCCTGAGTTATATCATGATTTTTTCTGGTTGCGGGAATTAGTGGACGTAACCACCTCCGCGATGTCTGAGATTTATATCATTGTGTTCTTTTGTTGCGAGTGTGAGTGGGTGAATCCACTGCCGTAAGATTTTTTTCCTTTATTTGTACCTTGTGTAACTCTACCAGGTGTTTTTGCATCTGTGGGGATTGGTGGAGTGTATGAGTCTCTCCCGTAGTTAGAAGGATATTATATATTTGTGAGGGTTTTTCCATATTAGTGACCACCTCGTCTGTATTTTTGGGTAGAGGTTACCACATGTGGCTAATAAAGTTTTTGAGTATTCTTTCTTATGATTTAATCTTATATTCCTTTAGCCTTGTGCATCTGGTGTGATTTGTTGTACATGACGATTCACGTAAGTTCTATTTTCTACTTTACTTCCGTACTTTACTTCAGTACTTTTGGTCTTGGGTTGGTACCCCTTTTGACCATTGTTTACTTTTGGCTTACTTTTCTACCATTGCTTGTACCTTCTTGCTAAGGTGTTTTATGTTAGGAATGCCTCAGGTTCAGAGCTTTAGTAGGTAGTGGAGCTGGTTTTTGGAGTTTTTGAGCAGCATTGTTGGCTGTGGTTTTCACCTTGTCGTTGCGAGGTAGTTGTCATTTTGTTGCTTTACTTGTTTTTTCATACTTTAACTTGATGTGGGTTCGTGTCAGATTGTTGATGCCCACAAGATGGTTGATTTCTGGATATCTTGCTAGCTGCTAGCTATTCTCTTTTAGAGGAATTGAATTACTTGCTCTCTGGTATGATTTATGCTAGGAATGCATGTTAGGTATTTTCAAGTATAAAACCTACTATTATTATATCTTGCATATCATATTTTAAAAATCTAACTCATTATATTTAGCAACCGTAAAAGCTATTTTTAGTACTATTATAAACCTAGAGTCTTGCATACCATGAGTTGTTCCCTGGGGAATGTCCACACTCATGTAGGATGTTTAATCTTATGAATGAAGTATTTTCCGCAGCATATAAACTATTTTCTTTCGTGGACTTGATAAGCCACTAAGCCGAGGGATACGGTTAATCGCTTAACTTAAATTTTATTTTTACTAAATCACTCAAAGATCTCTCTTTTGTGTCTGGTAAGAGTTATTTCTGAGTGTCCGCAGTTATCCCCTTCTGACGTGGCATGGTGACATGCATTTTCCCTTACTCTGATATACCACTTTTACGTGGTGAAAATGCGAGTTGTGATAGTTGGTATCAGAGGTAGGTTGGTTTGACAAGTTGGTTGAACTAGCCAATCTGATATAGTTTTGTTTTCCTTCATTCGTTTTCATACACACACTGATGTATCATTTGTACGTCTTAGTCGAAACATAGTCACTACACTCATAGAATGATAAGAAGTATACAATCCATATTATGTAGTATGAGATG
Source organism: Platanthera zijinensis (assembly GCA_039513925.1). Taxonomy (NCBI): domain Eukaryota; kingdom Viridiplantae; phylum Streptophyta; class Magnoliopsida; order Asparagales; family Orchidaceae; genus Platanthera; species Platanthera zijinensis. The sequence continues at coordinate 126,608,554 of CM077096.1, forward strand.
CATAATATGTGTTTGTATATGGATCCACCATAGGTGGCAACATGTGATGGTTATGTAGTATGGGATGCATAACCACCATCACATGGGTGCCCATTAGGAATGCCTTTTTAGAATGCATAACACTGCATACATATCATATCATCGCATAAGCACGCGTGCTAAGTTAAGGTTTATATGATGACACATGTACACACATGATTTTAAATAATAATAAAGAATCTATGCATTCATATCATTGGCACATGAGTCAATAGGATGAGAAGATTTCATCCTAACTAGGACATAACATCAATATAAAATCCTATAGCAAGTTGCAGCATAAGCAAGTGTCTTTTAAGTAAGGTCTGAACTAAGTTGTGTGGCCTAGTTGTAATCTAGGATTTTGATTAGTCGTTCGTTTGGCCTTTTAGAAATTCCACCAAAGTGTGTTACAGCGAGGTCGACTCCCCGGTCGGAGGGTGAGTCGTCAGGTGCGTAGAGTGATGCGTTGATCGAGAGTTTGCGCCAGAGCAACGAGGCTCTATCGAGGCAAGTAGTTGCGATGCATTCGCGAATTCAGACTTTTTTCTGCCACTCCCGCGCAATAACCCTTAGTGCAAGATTCTATCATGGATCGAGCCATACCCAATACCTTTGCTCCTTTGGTGCCCCCGGTGACGCTACCGCCAGAGATGAATTTTATCTCGCATTTCCTGCCACTAGGACCTTCCACTTATGACGGGAGTGCCGACTTTATGGTTCTGGATGATTTGGTCATCGCTATAAAAGAAATGTTATCGTACTTGGGCATTGCAAAAGCCTAGAAGGTAATGATTGCAGCCTATCAACTAAAAGGCTTGACAAAGAGTTGGTGGATTCGGGAGGAGGAGAGCCTGAATGAAGGATGTTCGTGGGAATCTTTTAAGAAGATGTTACTTAAGAAGGTCCTACCCTCGGTCGAGTAGGACCATCTGATGAATATCTTCCTGCATATGAATCAGAGATAGCTCACGGTGACTGAGTTTGTGATTGAGTTTAGTAAGTTGAGCAAATTTGCTCTTGATTTGGTAGCTACAGAGGAGGGAAGAGTGAAACGTTTCCTTGGAGGACTAATAAGCGATGTCCAGCAGTGGGCATGTGCTTATAGAGCTGAAAATTATGCTTAGGCAGTTGAAGCCGCACTAAAAACTCATGCGATTGAAAATGCCAATATTCGAGGTGCTGCGACGAGGAAAAAGAAGAGGAAAGGTGTTAAGTATGGAAGCTCTAGGGCATCTGTCCCTTCTTCGAAAAAGAAAAGTGGAGAGATTTGTAGCTTCTGTGGTCAGTCTGGCCACCCTTATGAGAGGTGTTTCAAGAGGACTGCTACTCTGAAGCAGCAGCAGGTGCTAGCCATCCAAGGCGCACACAAAAGATACCTAGTATGCTCGTTCTATACAAGGAAGGGACATACCATGAGTCATTGAAGGTTGAAGAATAAGGCTTGCTTCCAGTGCGGGCAGAATGGGCATCTGAAGTCTTTATGCACCCAGGCTCTGCCCCCACTGCAGCCTGCACCGCTCCGAGCTCTGCCGTTGCCGCCAAACCAGGACAAAGGAAATGGAAAGCTAAATATGGTGACGAGAGAGGAAGCTCAGACCTCTATCCAAGTGATTTCGGGTAAGATTCTAGTTTATCTTTTAGTCTCAATTGTTTGTCCTAGTTTTCATTCGTTTAGTTATGTATGCTACGGTTTTAGGAGAGTTTAAGGTGATTTATAGGTAGGCGCGTGTTCATTTAGATTTGAGTGCCACCCATTCCTTTGTGGCGCGGAGTTTCGTAGATAAACAACGTTTGAACCTGGATCAATTAGGAGATTCCTTCAACGTCAAGTTTCCCTTCAGAGATCTGGTGATATCAAATTAAGGAGTTCAGAGATGTCCTATTTGTATAGGTGATTTCCTGGCCTTTGCGGATCTGATGGTGTTGGACCTGGTAGATTTCGACGTGATTTTAGGCATGGAATGGTTGTCCAAGTATGATGCGGTCATCCAGTGCAAGGCAAAGCGACTGGACTTCAAGATAGACAACGACTAACCCATTAGTTTCTATTTATTTCAGGGCAAGGGTTCACTCATTATTTCTTCAGTACGTGCTTGTCGAGCTCTAGAGTCTGGTTGCGAGGCATATCTTGTTTCTATTTCTACTTTGGAAATGGATTTTCTTACACCACGTCTTGAGGATATCTCAGTGGTGTAAGAGTTTCCAGATGTCTTTCCTGACAGCCTTCCAGGACTTCCTCCTGAGAGAGAGGTGGAGTTTGTGATAGACCTCAAGCCAGGTACTCGCCGAATTGCTAAGGAACCGTACCGTATGGCTCCGCATGAGTTAGAAGAGTTGCACACTCATCTGGATGAGTTGCTGTAATGTGGTTTTATTAGGCCGAGTTATTCTCTATGGGGTGCCCCTATTTTGTTCGTAAAGAAGAAAGACTATTCCATGAGGCTCTGCATTGATTATCAGGAGTTTAATAAGGTAACCATCAAGAACAGGTATCTGTTGCCTCAGATTGATGATCTATTTGATCAGTTGTGGGGATGCACTGTGTTTTCGAAGATTGACCTTCATTCAGGCTACCACTAGTTGAGGGCCCGTGAGGATGATATACCACAGACGGCTTCTCGTTCTCCGTACGGGCATTTTGAGTTCTTGGTGATGTCCTTTGGTTTGACAAACAAACCCTCTGCTTTTATGGACTTAATAAATAGAGTGTTCAAAGATTTCTTAGACCATTTTGTGATTGTGTTCATAGATGACGTTCTCGTGTATTCTCGTAGTGTTGATGAGCATGCTCAACACTTGTGCTTAGTTTTGTCAACCCTGAGGGAGCACAAACTCTATGCCAAGTTGATTAAGTCCGAATTTTGGTTACCCCATGTGTCATTTCTAGGCCACATGGTGAGCAAGGACAGTATTTCTGTAGACCCTACCAAGATTTCTATTGTGATAGAATGGAAGAGTCCTTCAACACCAAAGGAGATTAGGATCTTCTTAGGTCTGGCTGGTTATTATAGAAGATTCGTGGAAGGGTTCTCTGTGTTGTCTGCTCCTCTAACTAGACTCACACAAAAGAACACCACGTTCATTTGGAGTGATAAGTATGAAGAGGCTTTCTAAGAATTGAAGTAAAGATTGTGTACTGCTCCAGTCCTAACCTTACCTACTAAAGGAGTCGAGTATGCTTTGTATGTGGATGCATCACACATTGGACTAGGTTGTGTTTTGATGCAAGAAGGAAGGGTGATAGCGTACGGATCAAGAAAATTAAAGATCCATGAAAGAAACTATCCTACACATGACTTAGAGTTTGCTGCTGTAATTTTTGCGCAGAAGCTTTGGAGACATTTATTGTATGGCGCGTTGTGCAAGATCTACACAGTTCATATAAGTTTGAAGTACGTCTTCACTCAGAAGGAGTTAAATCTGCGCCAGCGTAGGTGGTTAGAGTATGTGGCCGATTATGAAGTGGAGATTCTTTATCATCCAGGAAAGGCTAACATAGTAGCTGATGCATTGAGTATGAAGACTTCCAAAATCTTCAATCTATCTGTACAATCTTTGGTGGAAGAATTCTTGTTGGTGGACATTGAAGTTGTGAGTAGTACTATGCCTGCTAGGTTGGAAGCAGAAGATCCCTCATGGATTTCTCTTACCATAGTGCACCAAAAGGATGACCCTGACTTGTTGCATCTCCAAAGTAGAACTGAGAAGGGGGAGTTACCTGATTTCTCTTTGGATACTCTGAAATATCGGGGTAGATTTTGTATCCCTGCTTTTGGTGATATTCGGGCTAAGATTTGTAATGAAGCTCATGGTTCTAGTGTGGCCTACCATCCTGGTTCCATCAAAATGTATAAAGATCTAAAGCAAATTGTTTGGTAGCAGGAAATGAAAAATGATATAACAAAGTTTGTGTCGGAATGTTACACGTGTCAGCGTGTTAAGCAGACCATAGAAGGCTTGATGGTAAACTTACACTGCTTGATATACCATGTTGGAAATGGGAGAGTATTTCGATGGATTTCATCACCGGTCTACCGAAATCTCCCCTGGGCACGATTCTGTTTGGTTGATAGTCGATAGATTGACCAAGTGTGCTCACTTTAAGCCCTTTAAGATTAAGTATTCTATGAAGAAGATAGCTGAGTTATACCTTGATAAAGTTATCATATTACATGGAGTGCCTGTTAGCATTATATCGGATCGAGATTCCCGATTTACGTCTTGTTTTTAGAAGAGCTTACAAGAGTGGTTGGGTATTGATTTAAGGTATTCCACCGCCTATCATCCGCAGATAAATGTTCAGACAGAAAGGGTAAATCAGATCGTGGAAGATATGATCAGGTGTTATATATTGGACTATGGTGATTCTTAGGATGGACGCCTCAGACTCATGGAATTTGCATACAATAATAGTTATCAGGAGAGTTTGCATATGACCCCATTTGAGGCCTTGTACTTAAGGCATTGTAGGACACCTTTTTTTTCGGCTGAGGTTGGTGAGAGACCGCTGCTAGGTCCGGAAGCCCTTGAAGAGATGAATTATGTTATGACTCATATTAGAGAGAAGCTGCGTATAGTGCAAGAGCGTTACGAGAAGTATGTTAATCGACAAAGGGTCGATCTGGAGTTTGACGTTGGGGACATGGTTTTTTCTGAAAGTCTCTTTGATGTCAGGTGTTAAAAGATTTGGAAGGAACCACATGTTAGACCCCCGGTATGTGGGACCTTTTCAAATTCTTGAGCGCATCGGTGTGTCAGCGTATAGGTTAGATTTGCCTGGTACCTTCCCTGGTATTCATTATGTGTTCCATGTGAGCCAGTTGCGGAAGTGTGTTTAGAGTGACCGTCAAGTCCTTGATTCGGTGCCCCAGATTCAGCCCAACCTTTCATATGTGGAAGAGCCTGTCGGTGTGTTAGAATCTAAAGATTGAGTGTTGCAAAGAAAGACCATCCCCATGGTCAAGGTTATTTGGAGGAATCAAGACGCCGAGAGCGCGACAGGGGAATTGGAGTCGGTGATGAGGGAATCTTATCTGCACCTCTTCCCTTAGTTTCTGGTATTTCTCCATGCTTTTGGTAGTGTTGGATTTTCTTGCTTTGGTTTGATTTTGGAGTTGTGATAAGTTTCGGGTCGAAAGTTCTTTTTAGGGGGAGTGATTGTAATTACCCCGATTTTCTAAAAATATTATTTAAATTGGTGTCATCATATTTATGACATCAGGGCATTACCCTTTTTGAGTTTTGTTGACGGCGCTGCACCGTTTGTGCGTTTTTGCGTCTGTTAGGTTTGTTTCACCGAATTTTGGAATTTTGATTAGATTGAATGCTTTCCTTGGTCTAAAGGAATGAGTTTTAAGGTTTTGATCTTGTCCTGTTTTATTGCACACCAAGCATTTTGGAGCCTTGGCGCGTGTTTGGATCTTTGAAATGATTTCTGCTTGTGCGAGCATTTGATGATATTGTCTCGAGAATGGTGCGTCGGATTCTAGGGTTGTCTTGTCACAACCTGCATTTTCTCCGAAGAAAATGGATTATTAGAGTAGGAGAAAACACGTGTCATGATGCCACCTCGAGAAGGGGATAACTGCCGACGTTCAGGTACACCACTATCAACTATACTTTATGAAAATTCATACGTTATATGATTAGAAAATCAATTATATTTTTTAAAGTCCGTATCCCTCGGCTCGGTGGATCACCTAGTCCACAATTTAAAAACTATACTTATACGCTGCGGAAAATACTTTATTCAGGTTTGACATCCTAAAAGAGTGCATAAGTGTCCCCAAAGGACAACTTATACTATGCAGGACCCTACTTTTAATTTATTCTATGTATAAGAAAACGATCTTTTTTACGTTATTTGGAAAATAGTGTAGAGTTTTATAAAACATGCTCATCATGAGTTATAATTATAATAGTGTTTTTAGGTTTAAAAGTAACTAGCAACCTAGCATAAATCATCCCAAGAGCAAGTAGACTATCTCCAAAAAAAGGTAACAGCAAAAAGTAACATATCTAGTATCAAGGTAAAAACTACCAGTGGGGGCCAACAAACTGACACGAACCCACTGACAAGTATGTATGTCTGTAAGAAAAACAACACCAAAACTACCTTGCAAAAATAAGGAACTGATCTCTATAGCACCAGAGACCACCAGCAACAGCACCGCACAACTAGCCGTCAGAGCGGCTACTATCCAGAACCTGAGGCATTCAAAGAAGAAAGAATACCTCAGCAAGCAAAACTAGAAAACTGCTCGAAAGTGTCAATCAGAAGATAAGTAAAAGAGGAAAACAAGGCAGTAACAGTCACAACTGCTCAAGGCAAGGCAAAAAGAAAAGCACTAAGTGCGAGGAAACAACAACAACCCTGCCCAAAAATAAATCCTGCAGAGTTTACCAGGCTACCATGTGCCCCAAACGTTGCAAATTTACAAAGGAAGAAACGTCTAACACCCTAAGCTGTGAGAGATGGTAGTAGGAAAAACAAAGCGGATCCAGGTTGGAGGCAAACTCAGTCCCCCAACCACCATTTCCAAGAAACCAAGCTCAGGGGTCTACATGTGAAAGCACTAGGGACCTCCCACCCCCTTGCCCATCCCATACCTGGAGCAAGATAAAAGAAAAAGGGTGGCCTTGGCTAAATTACACAACACCTCCCCAATTAAGAGCTTCAAACCACCACTACTAACCACGACCCACGATTCGGCCTTTTTTGGAAAAAAGAAGAAAAAAAAAAGCCGACAAGGAACCTCAAAATCAAGGAATTCACTCGGGGGTGAAAATCAAGGTAAGGGAAAAACATTGAGATGACTCAACACGGCCTGGCGTTGAGTGAGCCCCACTCACTCAACGCCTAACGAGACCTTGGCGTTAAGTGAGTTAGCCTCACTCAGTGCAAGAATCAACCATGGCGTTGAGTGAGGTTCACTCACTCAATGCCCTCCACAAGAACAGCTCTGGCATTGAGTGAGCTAACCTCACTCAACGCCTAAACAACTATGGCGTTGAGTGAGGTCCACTCCCTCAATGCCTTCAGCAAAACAGGCAGTGGCGTTTAGTGAGCTAACATCACTCAACGCCAAAACAGCTACGGCGTTGAGTGAGGTCTACTTACTCAACGCCTTAGCACTTTACCGCAAGAAAACCCTAAACCAATGCCATCCGGAAGAGGTTGGCGGGAATGACGATCAATTCTCGCCGAATCGGCGGGAAAACAGATTGATTCTCGCCGAATCGGCGGGAATCACTAATGATACTCGTCGAAGTCGGCGGGAATGCAGATTGATTCTTGCCGAATCGGCAGGAATCTCTAACGATACTTGTCGAAGTCGGCGGGAATGCAGATTGATTCTCGCCGAATCGGTGGGAATCTCAAACGATACTCGTCGAAGTCGGCGGGAATCACTTAGTGATTCCCGTCGATTTCAACTTAGAAGAATTTTCTCACTCAGTCGTCTCACTACTTAGCCGCAAAAGAATAGACCAAACTATGGCTTTGAGTGTGTGCACCACACTCAACGCCAAACCCGGGCAGCTTTTGGCTTTGAATGTGTGCACCACACTCAACACCAAATCCCGAGAGCCTACCAAGACTTGTTCTCACCAGAGCACTACCACAGAAATCTACTCTCTCTTTCTCGGCTCCACCCGCAAAAGCACCAAAGCAGAAATAAAAATCTTGAGTGTAAATGGTGAAAACAACCAGCGGGTTGAGCAAAAACAGCACAAGGGGGAAGATCAAAACAGAATTTAGGGCTAACCTAAAACTACAACACATAATTTTTGCAAGCAGAAGAGAAAAACTTGGCTTCTATACTAGGGCTAACAGGGTAGTTAAGAGGGGGAAAATAAAAAAAGCAAGTGCAAGGGCCACTTGCCTCGGTTCTTCAGCGAAGCTTCACTCGAGCCCTTCCTCTCCCTCGGCACCAGCAGCAGCAACACCTAGCCAGTACATCCCGAGCTTTAATGACGGAAAGAGCAAAAACCGAAAATCCAAATCTCCAAATAAAACCCTACAAAACTCAACTCTCTTACCGTAGAAACGAAGGTCTGAGCAAGAGCAATCCAGATCCACTCTCGGAATCGAAATCCGCCCACAAACACTCCCGAAATCGCCGTCCGAAGGGGTAGCAGGTCCGGCAATTTTCCTCTGTTTTTTCCGCGAACAAGAGCAGGCGACGGTTTTCGGGAAGGGGAAGAATGGGCCCGCTAATTCTTCTTAAGGCTTTTAAATAAATCTAAACACGCCTATTCAGCCTTAACCGCCTCCTAAGCCGCCGGTTCTAATCACTTAGCCTAATGATTATAATTTGCATTTATTAGCACACCCAAAACAATGCGAAAACCAACTACCTCGGAATTCGACGAAATTCTCACCGTAGCTAAATACCCATGCTACGAACACAGCGGAGAAGTCGAAATTAACTTTCGAAGAACAGAACTCGAGTTATACTTACCCGAAGCCAAAACACCAGCATCCCCGAGAGGCCACACCGGGTCACCCAAAACGACTCCGCTTGCTAGGGAGATCTTGCCAATAGGCTACAAAATAGGCCACCCAGTTCTAAGGAGTTAATACCACACTCTATAGATGGCACAAGCCAAGAAAACGCATCGACGTAACGCCAAACGAGGATTAAATAATCGCAGAAAAATCGGGGGAGTTACATGTCTCCCCTGATAAATTCTTAGAGTCACCATTTTATCCAAAAATTTAAGACAATCTGAATTCTCGAATTCCATCTTGCTCAGTTCTCCGGAGGTTTGTTGTGTTTCTCAAGAGACCCTAGAGTAAGTTCTCGAGAAGAGCTGAAGTTTTCTAGAGAGCCCTTATTGATCTCGAGATGTCTTGTTTTAGCTCTCGAGAAGTGCCCTCCTTTTTCTCAAGTGGTCCTCTAGTACTCGAGAAACCATCCTCTTGTTCTCGAGAAGCCATGTAGTTCTAGAGAAGTCTTTCTGTAGCTCTCGAGGAATGTCTTTTGTGTTCTCGAGAAGGTTCTTCTGTTGTTCTTGAGTAATTCTTGTCCCGTTCTCGAGAAGTTTTGATATACTCGAGAACCATTCTTCTAGTTCTCGAGAAGCTTAGCAGTACTCGAGAAGCATTAATGTTCTCGAGAACTTTGTTTCAGTACTCGAGTAGTCTTTTTTCCACTCGAGTAGTCTTCCTTCCACTCGAGAAGTCCTTACCTCCTTCTCAAAAGGTCCGGTCCAGCCCCTCTTCCCGATTCGTTTTCTTAAGTACTGTTATTCTAATGTTACCCTTAATATAAATACCCTACTCCTTCTTCCTCCCTTACTTAGACCGAACTACTGTTCACCTTCTGAACTAGAGAGGCATGATCGAAGGAGAGGAAGTGTTTCCGTGAACCTTCCGGTCACCGCCGTCGGTGCTCCAGTGCTCTAAAACTTCAACTGATCATAGATCCGTAAAGCTCTCTGCGAGAGATTCGTCGTCGTGTTAAAATCTTCCCCATTTCTTGAGTTTTTCTCGTTAGGGTTTTTGGCCCTAACCTCTATTTTTGGCCACTTTGTTCAAATTTTGACTTCCCTCATCTTCTTCAGCCCCGATCTACGATAAGGAGTGATTTGGAGAGTTTTGTCGACGAAACCAAGGCAAGTGGTGGTTTTCCCTCTTTCCCCCCCTTTTTTCTTGATCTTGATGGTAATAGTTTAACTTATATTCTTTAACCCTTCTGTACTTTTGTCATTCCAACTGTAGATATGTTTAATACCCCTTGGAATTTATTTGAATTTTTAAGTTCTTGTCATGATTGTTCAACTTCGTAGCATTGTAGTGATTTGATGAAATATTATATTATTGGCTTTAATCTCCCTTAACTATTGTTGTAAAACGTATTAGAGTTATCTAGGGTTGTAAATCCTTCCTGAAGGTTTATCAACCGCTTTTTGAACTAGAAATGTCTAGTAGAATCCGATGTGCTGAGTCTTGAGTTATATCATGATTTCCTCTGGTTGCGGGAGTTAGGGATAGAACCACCTCCTCGATGTTTGAGATTTATATCATGGTGTTCTTTTGTTGCAGGTGTTAGTGGGCGAATCCACTACCACAAAGTTTGTTTCCTTTATTAGTACCTTGTGGAACTCTACCGGGTGTTTTGGCGTCTGCGGTGATTAGTGGGGTGTAAGAGTCTCCCTCGCAGTTAGACAGATATTAAATATCTTTGAGGGTGTGTTCAGATGAGTGACCACCTCGCCTGTGTTTTTGGGTAGAGTTGACTACATGTGGCTAATAAAGTTTTTGAGTATTCTTTCTTATGGTTTAATCTTGTTTTCCACCCTTTTTTTGCTTTGTGCATCTGGTGTGATTTTTTGTACGTGACGATTCACGCAAGTTCTATTTTCTTATTTTGGTACTTTACTTCCGTTCTTTACTTCAGTACTTTTGGTCTTGGGTTAGTACCTCTTTTAACTATTGTTTACTTTTGACTTACTTTTCTACCACAGCTTGTGCCTTCTTTATGAGGTGTTTTGTGTTTGGAATGTCTCAAGTTCGGAGCTTTTGTAGGTAGTGGAGCTGGTTTTGGGAGTTCCTGAGCAGTAGTGTTGGGTGTGGTTTTAACCTCGCAGTTGCGAGGTAGTTGTCATTTTGTTGCTTTACTTGTTTAGTCATACTTTTACTTGATATGAGTTCGTGTCAGATTGTTGACGCCCACAAGATGGTTAATTTCTGGATATCTTGCTAGCTGCTAGCTTTTCTCTTTTAGAGGAATTGGATTACTTGCTCTCTGGGATATTTATGCTAGGAATGCATGTTAGGTATTTTCAAGTATAAAACTTACTATTATTATATCATGCATATCATATTTTAAAACTCTAACACATTATATTTAGCAATCGTAAAAGCTATTTTTAGTACTATTATCAACCTAGAGTCTTGCATACCATGAGTTATTCCCTGGGGAACGTCCACACTCATGTTGGATGTTTAATCTTATGAATGAAGTATTTTTTGCAGCGTATAAACTATTTTCTTTCATGGACTTGATAAGCCACAAAGCCGAGGGATACGGTTAATTGCTTAACTTAAATTGGATTTTTATTAAATCACTCAATGATCTCTCTTTTGTGTCTGGTAGGAGTTTTGCCTGAGCGTCCGCAGTTATCTCCGACTGACGTGGCATCATGACGCGCATTTTCCCTTACTCTGATATACCCCTTTTATGCGGTGAAAATGCGGGTTGTGACAGCAAGAGTCCGACCAGATTATTGCAGCCACTCCTGGTGTCGGAGTGGAAATTTGAGTACATAGCCATCGATTTTATACATGGGTTACCCAGATCCTACATGAGGAATGACTCGAATTGGGTGATCGTCGATAGATTGACGAAGGTGGCTAGGTTTATCCCAATCAGGAAGGACGCTCCATTTAGTGATCTGGTGTGGAGATTTGTGGAGCAGTTTGTCCGCTACCATGGAGTGCCCAGGACGATCGTGTAAAATCAGGATGGAAGGTTTACATCCAAGGAGTGGAGGTCAGTTCAGGCCTATCTAGGCTCACATTTGACTTTCAGCACGACTTTCCACCCTCAAACAGACAGGAAGACCAAGCGCACCAACCAGACATTGGAGGATCTTCTGCGCCTATGCATTTTGGACCGCGAAGAGCCCTGGGAGAGACTATTCCTGATGATCGAGTTCTCCAACAATAATAGTCATTATTCCAGCATAGGCATGGCCCCTTACTAGGCTTTATACGGACAGGGATGCAGGACTCACTATCTTGGATCCAGGATGAGGATCCAAAGGCACTTGGCTCGGAGTTCGTGGAGGGCACATATGCTCAGGTGAGGTTGATTCGAGATAAGATGCTGGATGCCCAGAGCAGACAGGCAAAATACTATGATGCGCGACTTCGTCAGGTGGAGTTCTAGGTGGGAGACCGGGTTTTCTATAAGATACGAACGATGCATGGATTATCGTGGGTTCGTAGGAGGAAGAAGCTTAGTCCGAGATATATGGGACCTTACAGGATCCTAGAGCGGATCGGCTCCTTGGCTTACAGTCCGGAGCTACCACCGGAGTTAGTAGGATCAGCTCCTTCACTTCGGAGGGCTCTACTACGACCTGAGCAGCTGATTTCCACTAGAGATGGCCTGGTGGCTTCTGATCGATCAGTCAACATGAAGCCAGTCAGGATCGATGATACAAGAGTGCAGGTCTTGTGGAGTAAGAAGTTCCCACTGAGCAAAGTCCTGTGGAGGAATCATGGACAGGAAGAGCACACCAGGGAGCCACGGGACCTGATGCAGCAGAGGTTCCCGGATCTCTTCGAGTCAGGTACACCTTCAAATTACAAGGGATTCTATATACTTTTATTTTAATTGCAGGCCCGTAGGCCCCAAGGTCAGTAAAAACACCCTCCCATGGAGTTTGGGAGGGATTAGGGTGGATTTGCCCTAGGACGCTAGTTCAAACCTTAAGGCTAAGCTTTGGGGGTTGGTGAAGGACAAGGAGTGATATGTCCTTGTATGGACTTGGAGCTTTGTCCATGTATTCATAGGTGATAATTAACCCTTGGAAGAGTTTTTAGGACTTCTAGTAGCTTCATCCCTCTTGAAGTGACTTAGGACAAAATAGTGCAATCTTGTTCATGATTTTATTACATATTCATATGACTTTGAATAATCCTAAAATTTTAGCAGTGGTCATATATTGAGGAAAAAAAGCTCTTGAAGATTCACACCCTTTCTAGTTGCTCTATTAATTCAAGAATTTATTTTGAGCTATATTCACTAAAAGATTATGAAATTGGGTCAGAGAACTTTTTAGGACATCCTTAAAATCTGAGAATTTTTACAGAATTTTTAGGAAACTCTTCTTAGTGGTTTCTTCACAAGTCACTAATTAATGATTGGTTTTAAATGATTTATTTATGTGACCGAATTATCTTAGAAAATAGTTATTTTTGGTCAGAAGTCTTTTTTGGTCACTTTAAAGTTCTTTTAATTTTATCATGATTTTTTGATGAATAATTTTGGTACTTTCTTCTTTACTCCGCTATTGTGGATAATTAATCAATAATTTGTTTTGGGGTTAAAACCTATATGGAAAATTATGAATATCAGTAATTAATGTTATTTTGATGACATACACCTAACATAATATTTCTAAGGCCATATCTAGAGAGAAAAGTGTACTTGTAGTTCAAAAGCTTTCTTGGCCAGATTTTGCAGAAAATTTAATAAATGCTAAATTAATTAGGAAAATTAGAAGTTTCAATATTTTGGCTAATTATGTCATGTTAGACCCCCAATATTAATTCTAGGGTATTTGGAAGAATATTTGAAGGGGGTCACCCCTCATGCTCATCATATAGCTTAGGTTGGTCTGCATATAGTAAAACTGCAGAATCGTGATATCATGTGCGATGGTCAAAGGAAGTTGGGTTAATAGTATGTTGATTTGGTAAGGTGAAATAGAGAGCTTCTTGAGGAGACATGATGAGGAGGGTGTTGGGTTGGTTAGTGTTAAGTGGTGCTCGGGATCGACGAAATATGGTCTTTCCTAGGGATAGAGAGAGTCAAAATACATTAGGGTTAGATTTGGTATAATATTAAATGTGATTAAGACCTGGGTAGATACCAATAATAGTAAATTGCCTTAATAAAGGGAACGATGGGCTTCAGCTACCATCATAGTTCCTAGTGCCCCCGAGAGCCCTTCACAGGGAATGCCCTAGGCAGTCTGAGGTTAACCAAAATCGTAAGACTTAAATACAAGAGTAATTAGCAATAAACTAGGACCTCACTTTCACTCACCCTGATACTCTGAGAGGTTAGTTTGGTTAGGTTGTCCGAGTGGTAGGCTCAGTGGTTGTGGAAACGGACAGGTTAGTCCAGGGAGCTGATGGCTTGGGAACTCATGGTTGCATGTGCATAAAGTGGCGGGTCATCAGTATTTGACGGTTGTTCACACCGACATCAGTAAGCTGACTCAGCTGGTGTGGTGGACACTTAACCAAGGGAAAGTCTGGCGGTGGGTCAGCATAGTACGCGGAGACCATAGTGTATCTTCATGGGCATATGTAAGGGCTAGGCCTAGTAGTGTGAATACCCATCTAGGTGTGGGGTGGCCAGACCCACTATCTCCATTTGCCACGACAGAGGCTCCTGGGAGTGATGCAAGCTTCCAAATAGGAGGAACTAAAGATCTGTGTACATAAAGTTGTGTGCGTGTGTTGCATTTGCTTGAATCATGACATAACATTTCAGTTCACTCATACTTGCATACAACCTGACACCCCATTATATAAATTGGTATGGGACTTTTTATACAATGGAAGCCTTGCAAAAGTCCACTTAACTTATATGTTTGTTATCGCATTCATATAAGTTAAGGTTACTTATTTCTTAGTTTACTTTTCATATACTGCTGCTCTGTTTTACTTGTTTACTCTACCATTTTCTTATTATAGAACTGTTAGCTTGCCTTACTTTTACAGCTCAATAGATTTATTATATGCCTATTAGAATAGGTCCACCGTCATATTATTTTGACCACTCTCCAACTTCAAAGCTTTCCTATCATTCCTCCCGCACAGTGCCTAGGATCCATTAGGGGAGGGTGGGGAAAATTAGGCTTAGTCTTTTGACTAATGGTCGGTGGACCAAACATTTCAGGGGCTCCGGATGGGAGTCAAGGACCAGTAGCAGGTGATGCAGCACTAGTGATATATGATGCACATGGAGGTGGGCTAGTCTAGCATGGGAGCACCAACCTCCAGCTCCATGAATGATTAGTTTACTTAGTTTCCGCGAGAGGATTCTAGTGAGGATTTGTTGTACCGGGCATAAGCCCGTTTATATTTCTTCTATACCGATCTACATTCAGTACTTTTATTATCATGTGGAAATTGTTGTGACTTCTATCATATGTTTTATGTGATTGTTGACTTTGCTTAATCTTACTTGTACTTCTACATCTTGATGATCTTCATTGCCGGCAGAATCAGAGTTTTGTAATGACGACCTTCCTGTGCGTCAGTGTCACCGCAAAGCAGCAATTCTGGGCGTAAGACCCGGTAGCGTAGAAAATAATGGGGTCTTACAAAAGATCTTATAGGGAGTCTTCTTGTGGCTTTTGGTGATAGAAGCCAAGTTAAGGACATGATATGCAGTGTTTACTACCTCAGCCCAGAAATATTATGAGAGAGAAGTGTCACTTAATAAGGTCCTACCAGTGTGTTAGAGGGGGGGGGGGGGTGAATAGGTTTTTTGGTATCTTTAAACCCTTATGAGATTTATAATTTACTTTGTAATGCTTTGTGAGTTAGTAATTAAGCTTTCGAGAACACACACAGAAGACACAGTTATTTTATAATGGTTCCCAAGATTAGTGGTACGTGCACTGTCCCTCCCACCTTTGTAATAGTGTGTTAGACAAGGATCTTCTCCAAAATCTCAGTTCCAAGGAGCTTACAACACGATCCCGCAGGACCACTTAGGATTCTTCAAGACCTACAACTCAGGCATTATGCCCTACCTCTCAGATCCTAACTAAATCCTACCTCAGCCTTTATAACACAAGCCTACCACTCAGATTCACACAAGAATCCGACACTTGGATCAATAATAGATCCTACTCTCAGATAAACAATAGATCCTATCACAACCTTTATAACACAGGCCTATACTCGGATTCACTCAGGAATCTAAGATTGAAAAAATCAGACACCAGAGAAATTTCTCTGTGTCTGTCTTCTTGGGCTGAAAATAAGTTTGTCCTAACCTCTTCTTCAAAGCAACAAGTTAACAGATATCTTCAGAAGAATCGCGGCTTGTTCTTGAAGTAACTTGAAGAAACCTCTTTATTGGTACCCTAGTTTGGATTTGAGTTTAGTCTTCTCATTTAGTTTCTTAACCCAAGATTTATCTATGCTCAAAGGTTAGTTGTTTAGTTAGATTGCTCTAGTTGTAGAGTTGTCACTTATCCAGATGAAAATTTGGTTAAGTTGTTTTTCGTTCGACTATAGTCGAATGCCGCTCGACTATCGTCTATCGACTGGTCGATGATCGTCTATATGTTGGTCGACATTTGTCTGTCAGCAGATTGTCTAACTCTAAGTTAGTTCAACTCATGTTAGCTCGACGATTTGCGGTATCTGCCTCGTCGATCGTCGAACCTCGCTCGACTTCTTTTGACCAGATAGATTTCTTGATAGTTCAACTATCTTCCTTGGATAGTTCAACTATCTGATAGCTCGACTATCTGTCTTGATAGGTCGACTATCTGTTCTGTTTGATAGTTCGACTATCTGCTTGGATAGTTCAACTATCTGATAGCTCGACTATCTGTTTGATAGGTCGACTATCTGTTCTGCTTGATAGTTCGACTACCTGTCTTGATAGGTCGACTATCTGTTCTGTTTGATAGTTCAACTATCTGCTTGGATAGTTCAACTATCTGATAGCTCGACTATCTGTTTGATAGGTCGACTATATGTTCTGCTTGATAGTTCGACTATCTGTCTTGATAGGTCGACTATCTATTTTGTTTGATAGTTCGACTATCTACTTGGATAGTTCAACTATCTGATAGCTTGACTATCTGTTTGATAGGTCGACTATCTGTTTTGCTTGATAGTTCGACTATCTGTCTTGATAGGTCGATTATCTGATAGCTCGACTATCTTTCCTGATAGTTCGACTATCTGCTGTGGTAGTTCGACTATTTGCTTTGATAGTTCGACTATCTGTGTCGTTCGACTATCTGTTCTGATAGGTCGACGATCTATGTGCTTCGTTCGACGATCTCCAATGATCGTTCGACGATCTTTTGTCTACCTTTAGTAATTGTGTACTCCTTCTGTTCTTTGATTTAATTCCTGTTTATTTAGCATATTTTATTAAAGATTATTTCATTGATTTTATGCTTACATCTCAAGGCAATCTTTGCCCCATCCTTTGTGCATAAGTCATGCTTTATCTGACAAAGTTCTTTGTCTTATTCGTTGAAATATCTTTTTGCTTTATCTGTCATGCTGTCCTTTATAGCAATTACACTCAAAAAGTCTTCTTTGGCCGTAAAGAGTTTAGTCTGATGTGACTTTCTTTAGTACTCCATTTATCAGATTGGATTTGCAGCTTCTTAGAAAGCTTTATCCCCTTATAACATGTCTGCCTGCAGGATATGTTTTGTTTTGTGCTATTTGCAGCCCAGATTGTAGATTTCAGAAGAAGACAAAATTCAAACAAAGATTAGAGCCGTTGCAAAGGCCAATATATAAAGTGCTTTCAAAAGACAACAGAATGAGATACAATACAAAGCAACATACAGAGAGATAACAAGTTGGCATAAAGATTGAAAGCAAGAAAGATCTACAGCTCTCAGAAATTCACATTCAACTGATAAGATCATCTCTCTTCAACATTCTTCTTCAACCCTTAGTCCATCCTGCTTACAGGAACATCTACTCAGTGCCTAAAAGAAGAAGAAGAAGAAGAAGAAGAAGAAAGGAAGTTGATTAAAGAAGAACAACCTATTACAAATCAAGAGTCTTCTTCAAGCTTCTCCTTCAGAATTTCAAGATAGTTCTCTGTCAAGAATTCAGAAGAGTTCCCGCACCCTTAAGCAAGACTTCTTCCTGGATATTCTCTAAGCCAGGGGGAGCCTTGATTCTTTAGAGCTTTCTAGCTCTGTGGAATCCACTAGCTTCTCTAATCTATTTTAATAATAGAGAAGAAACTTTAACTCTCTCAACCTCCTGTATAAAGGGTTATTACTCCCTTCAAAAGTAAACCTTGGTGGCAGGGCACCTGATCAAAAACTTGTGTTGGATTTTGAGCTCCTGATCAAAAACTCAAAGGGTCTACTTGATCTACCTGAAGCAGATCAGTTGGTGGCAGGGCACCTGAACAAAAACCTGTAGTGGATTCCTACCAGGGTGGTAGAAGAGTGGACGTACCTATTTAGAGGGAACCACTATAAACTTCTTGTGCCGTCTGTGTTGCTTCATTTAATTATTGTACTGTGGCTGTGAGTAGAAATAACTAGGATTGCTAGTTATTGTGATAGGACCAAAGCTCAACTGTAAGTACAGTTAGCTTTCTCTAGTGCACTTCACTTTGTGTTAGGCTCTAGGGTTTCAAATATCTATAAACTTATTCTGCAAACTAACTCTAAGGGAGTTGAGTAGGGTGTCATAATTTTTGAATACTCTATTCACCCCCCCCCCCTCTAAAGTTGTATCTATCCTCACTTTCAATTGGTATCAGAGGGAGGTTGACTTACTGTACAGGCTAACACCTGAGTCACAAGATCTAGATAGATACCAAGCTTATAGATATTCACTTCATGGCCCAGTCCAAGGATTACTCTAGCACCAGACCTCCAGCTTGCAACTTAGCTAAGTTTAGCATTAGGAAGGCAAGAATTAAATTATATATGAACTCTATTGATGAAGAAATTTTTTCTTCTATTTTGACAGGACCTCCAACACCTCTTGCTGCAGCCACTGCTACAACATCTACAAATCTCAGTACAGTGCCTCCTCCAGACTACAATGATGCCTACAAGAAGGCAAAGATAGTTGATGCCAAAGCTATGAACATTCTGGCTCAGACTATGTCTGATGAAATCTTCCAAAAAGTGGCTGATTGCACCTCTACAAAAGCCATGTGGGACTCACTGAACTAGATTGTAGCTGGTTCAGCTGATGAAAGGAAGGACAGAAGGTCCAACCTTATATCTCAGTATGAAAACTTCAAGAAGACTGAAGCTGAATCAGTTGAAGCCATGTACACCAAGCTCAGCTCAATCATCAATGAGCTGAGAACCCTTGATAAGGAGATTACATTAACAGAGGTCAATGATAAGATACTGATGTGATTCCCCAGCACATGGGATCTCAGGATCTGGCCTATCAAGGAGGCCAGAAGTACAACTGAAATCTCAACTGAAGCTCTCCTTGGCAAGCTCAAGTCTTTTGAGCAAGTTCTAAAGACCAGGGAAGCTGAGGCTGAAGCCAAGACTCCAACCCCAACAAGGAAAGAGCAAACTCTTGCTCTCAAAGCTGCTGATGCTTCTGAAGGAAGCCAATCCAATGAGGAGCTGATGGCACTCTTTGCCAAAAGGTTTCTCAAGATGGGAAGAAAAGACTTCAGAAAGAAATCTTCAAGATATGAAGATAAACCAAGGTATGAAAGATCTCCTGCTAAGGAAATTATTTGTTATGGCTGCAGGAAACCTGGACACATTCTACAAGAGTGTCCAGAGGAAAAGAGCAAAGAAAAGAGAAAAGAAAAAGAACATCACAAGAAGCACTCCAAGTCCTCCTCCTACAAAAATAAGAAGAAGGAGAAAGGATTTGTTGCTGAGACCTGGAGTGATTCAGATGAGGAATCTTCCTCCTCAAGCTCCAGTGAAGATGAGGAAGAGAAGAAGGCAAAGGAAATTTGTCATATGGCAATTGATGCCTGCAGCAACCACTCAGCTGTTGAGAGTTCTGATGATGATGAAGAAATGCCTATAGAAGATCAGGTATTATCTTCTTATGATTTTTCTTATGCTGAATTTAAATCTCTTTGTTTAGATTTAATTAGTTCAGAAAAAGAAATTAAGGAACTTAGAAATAAGTTAGCTGAATAAGAATCTATTTTCAATGAAAACACTAGGCTAGAAGCAGAACTCACTAAGTCTAGTGAAGAAATACAGTTTCTTAAAAATGAACTAGCAAAGTCCAAGAGATTAGAAGAATCTTTAAATGGTAGAAGCCTTAAGCTGCTAGAAATCACTAGCATGACAAACACTAGGTCAGGCAATAATAAGCTAGGCTTAGGAGCCTCATCAAGTGAACCCCCATTGGTTCTTAAAAATCATCTTTCAACTCCAGTAAACTTTATTTCAGCTGATGGAATAAAGAACATTGAGCAAGTAAAACACGTTAATCAAGCCTTAAATAAAGCTAAGAGAGAAAAGAGAAAGTAAAAATTTAAGGAGCTACAAAAAGCGTCGAACGCTGCTCGACGATCGAAGGCTCAATGGTCGAACGATGCTCGACGATCTGAGCATCAATCGTCGAACGCTGATCGACGATTTCAATTTGATTTTCAAAATTACAACCAGAACCCTAGAAACCCTAATATAAATAGAAACCCTAGGTTTATGGACCCATTAACTGCTTGGAGTATCCCACCTAGGAGATCTTACCCTTTAGGATATAAACCCCAACCTGCTTATTCTTTTATTTCAAGTTTTCATTATATGAAGAATAATGGACCCAAGGTTGTCTGGGTCCACAATGTCTAACTGTTTAATTTGCAGGTGAAGACCAATCCAATTACTAAAGATAAATGGTATTTGGATAGTGGCTGTTCCAAACACATGACAGGAAATAAAGAAAATCTGTCAAGATTCAAGGCCAAGTTTGGACCAAAGGTGATCTTTGGGGATTCCAGCTGTGGTCAAATTGAAGGATATTGTAGGATTACCATTGGAGCAGTAACTTTCAAAAGGGTTGCATATGTAATTGGACTGAAGCACAACCTTATCTAAGTAAGCCAGTTATGTGATGCAGGATATCAGGTATCTTTCACTAACTCTCTCTGTAATATTACTCTAAATAGTAATATTGTGTTAGTAGGTATTAGACAGGGTAATATTTATTTAGTAGATTTTAATTCAACCCATTCTGAAATCTGCTTATTTAATGAAGTAACAAATAACAACACCTTATGGCATAGGAGGCTTAGCCAT
The DNA here is from genome assembly GCA_039513925.1 of Platanthera zijinensis. NCBI lineage: Eukaryota > Viridiplantae > Streptophyta > Magnoliopsida > Asparagales > Orchidaceae > Platanthera > Platanthera zijinensis. The sequence goes on from CM077096.1 coordinate 126,629,293, forward strand.
GTTAACCTCAAGAACATATCTAGGTATTCTAAATACAACCTTATTAGAGGTTTACCTTCTTGCCCCTACAAGAAGGAGAGCCTATGCAAGGTTTGTCAATTAGGCAAGCAAACCAAAAACTCCTTTAAATCTGTAAATAAAAGTGATTCACCTAGAATCCTGTATTTATTACATTTGGACCTTTTTGTCCCAATAAATGTACAGAGTCTAGGAGGGAGGTATTACACTTTAGTAATTGTAGACGACTTCTTTAGGTTCACTTGGGTGTTCCTCTTGAGAACTAAGGCTGATAACTTCAAAGTTCTTACAGATTTTCTGCTATGTGTGTAGACTGAGTATTCTACCCATGTTGCCTTGATCAAAAGTGATCATGGTACTGAGTTTGATTCTCTTCTCATGAAAGAATTCTGTGAGAAAGAAGGTATCAAACATAGCTTCTCTGCTCCTAGAACTCCCCAACAAAATGGGGTAGTGGAAAGGAAGAATAGAACCCTGATTGAAGCTGCTGGAACATTATTGGCAGATGCTAACTTGCCTCTCTCTTATTGGGCAGAAGCTGTTAGCACAGCTAATTATGTCTTGAACAGAAGTCTTATACACAAGCTTAAGAGTAAAACTCCTTATGAGTTGCTTAAGGGAAAGAAACCTAAAATTAATTATTTTAGAGTATTTGGTTGTGTAGTATACATTCATAACAATAACAAAGAATACCTTAGAAAGTTTGAAGCAAAAACTTCAATGGGAATTTTTCTTGGATATTCCCAAGTAAGCAAAGCTTATAGGGTATTTAATAAATCAACTTCTAAAATTGAGGAGTCTGTGCATGTTTCTTTTGATGAATCTCAGATGTATTAAAAGGAGAAGGAAACTTCCCCTTCCTCAAGTTCATTGCAGATACCAGAATCATGTAAAGATGTCACTCAAGAGATTCTCCATCTTTCAACTCTTCATATCACTGATTCAGATAGTGATGAAGACACTGTGGAAGCAGTTGTTGTACAACCAACAGTTGATCCAATTCCACCTGAGGAATTAATCCCAACTGTTGCTGAAGATCACATCCCACCTGCTGATCTTGTCACACTTAGAGATCATCCTACATCTCAAGTGATTGGAGACATATCAGCTGGTGTACAAACAAGACATCAATTAAGACAGGATGTGATGCATGCTTGTTTCCTTTCACAAGTTGAGCCCCTCACCATTAAAGATGCTGATCTAGATCCCCACTGGATCATTGTTATGCAAGAGGAGCTCAATCAGTTTGAAAGATGTAAGGTATGGACTTTGGTTCCAAGACCAAAAGGCCAACTGATCATAGGCACCAAGTGGGTGTTTAGAAACAAGTTGGATGCAAATGGAATTATTGTAAGGAACAAAGCTAGGCTTGTAGCTCAGGGCTACAGACAGGAGGAAGGTATAGATTATGACCAAACCTTTACTCCTATTGCAAGGCTAGAGGCAATAAGGATCTTTCTAGCCTATGCAGCCTATATGAAGTTTAAAGTTTTTCAGATGGATGTCAAGAGTACCTTCCTAAATGGTGAGCTAAAGGAAGAGGTATTTGTTGAACAACCTCCTGGGTTTGTTTCAACAACTCATCCCTCATTTATGTACAAGTTGCAAAAAGCTCTTTATGGACTCAAACAAGCACCCAGAGCCTGGTATGATACTCTAGCTAGTTTCCTGTTAGAGCACAACTTTGTTAGGGGAGTAGTTGATAGAACCCTTTTCGTTAAGCACCACAAGGACATAATCCTGTTAGTTCAAGTGTATGTGGATGATATTATTTTTGGCTCCACTGATCCCAAACTGTGCAAAAAGTTCTCTGACCTGATGCATTCGAAGTTTTAGATGAGTAGTATGGGTGAGACTTACTTTCTTGGTCTCCAAGTAAAGCAAGATGCTGATGGCATCTTCATCTCCCAATCCAAATATGCCAAGGAATTGGTAAAGAAGTTTGGGATGGCTGATTCTTCAGCAATGGATACACCTATGGCTACTAATGTAGTTATAGATTCTGATGATCAGGGTAAGCCAGTTGATCAAAAAACTATAGGGCCATTGTTGGTTCCCTATTGTACTTAACTGCAAGTAAACCAGATATAATGTTTGCCACATGCTTATGTGCTAGATTCTAGGTCAACCCCAAGGAATCTCATTTGATTCTTCTCAAGAGAATTTTGAGATACCTGAAGGGTTGTCCAAATTTAGGACTATGGTACCCAGCTGAATCAGAATTTGAGTTAATTGGATACTCTGATTCTGACTATGCTGGTTGTAGAGTTGACAGGAAAAGTACCTCAGGAACTTGTCAGTTCCTGGGAGAGAGATTGGTCTCTTGGTTCTGTAAGAAGCACTCTTCTGTCTCAACTTCAACTGCAGAGGCTGAATATATAGCAGCTGCTAGTTGTTGTTCACAAATCCTATGGATTCAAAACCAGCTTTTGGATTATGGGTACACACACAAGAACACAAAAATCATGTGTGACACTACCAGTGCTATCTCCATTGCACAAAATCCTGTGCATCACTCTAGAACCAAGCACATTGAGATTAGACACCATTTCCTGAGAGATTGTGTGGAAAAGAACAAGATTAGCCTTGAGTTCATATCCACTGACCTTCAGAGAGGTGATATTTTCACCAAGCCCTTAGATGAACAGAAGCATCTGTTCTTTTTGGTTCAACTAGGCATGTTTAATGGAAAAGACTAAGTTTGACTTCTGCCTTTGTTGAAATCTGTTTGAAGATCGTCGAACGACGTTCGACGATAGTCGAACAGGTCGAGCCTATCGTCGACCTACGGGCGACGACAGCTTATTTGTTTGTGAAGACAGAAATAGTCAAACGATTGATCGACTACTCTGCTTCAGGAAACGATCGTCGAACGACCGTTCGACCATTGTCTCCAGTATCTGTTAAAATAGATCGACGATTGCTGTTTTAATATAAAACCGATGGTCGACCTAGGTTAATAGATCGTTCTTTTTGTCGTCGACGGAGCTCATCTTTTCGTATTCCGTATTTCTATTTGAGCTCTGCCTCGCGCTCTCTGCCATTTCGCTTTCGTCGTCTCTCTCGTCTTCTCCAACCCAATCAATGGTGATTACTCCAGCCCTTCTGTCAGTGATGAAGTTCAACGCCGGCTTCAGCGTAGATTTTGACTCCTTCAGCGCCTGTGATTATGAGATAGTAGAAATCCTCCAACTCTGCAAGGAACAAGGACTGGAACGGCTAATTTCCACAAGGATCAAGATAAGCATCCCAGAGATTAAAGAGTGGGCCTTCACTTTGTCTTCTAGTGACGAATCTATGACTAGAACGATTGGCGGCAAAGAGGTAAGCTTGACTCCTGCCGTATTAACTGATATTTTCGGATTACTGAATGGTGAAGAGGAATATGAACAAGATACTCCAGAGTTTGGGAGGATGTTGATTGAATTAGGACATGTAGAAGGCATTCCTTCTAAATTGCTAAAGGTTAATTTTCTGTTAAGGATAAAGTTCTTGGCATAACTAGTTGGAAAAGTGCTTCTAGGTAAGCATTATGCTCATGATAACATCACCAGGCAACAATTTGCCTTGATGTGTGCAATAGTAAATAAGAAACAGATAAATTGGGCAGGAATTATGTTTGATTTGATAAGAAAGAAGAATAACAAGAAGGAAGTAACCCTGGGTAGGGTACTTGGGATATTTCTAAGAGAGAAATATCCCCAACTGTTGGTTACAGTCTCAACATCCATCAATGCCAGTAAGAAGATGGATCAAACATTGTTTGTGAAGTGGAAAAGGAGTTTTCAGAAGCCTTCTCCAGCATGGGTAGCTCCAGTTGTGTCTGAGAGCACAAGGACTGTTTCAGTCACTCCCTACCTACATGAAGCAGGATCATCCATTCTCTCCATTCCATCCACTTCTTCTGCATTTCCATTCACTTCTACCGAAGTGCCATCCACCTCTGCATTACTATTTACTTCAATTGAAGTACCATCTACTGCCTCTCTTTCTCTTGACCCTTCCTCAATTCTCCATGCATCACCAGCATCTCCACTTCCTTCTCATCTTGCTAGGATTTCTCATCCTAGTTTTGATTTATTGGTTTCTGAGCTATCCACTCCTCCTCAGTAACCAATTCCTCATTCAGATCAAATTGATCTTCATGCATCCACCCATCAATCACTAGTTCACACTCCATCTCATCTAGAGAACACCATCCCTGATGATCATCCATCTTCTGTGATTCCCCCACCATCATTTGAAATCACACCAGCCTTCATTGCAAACATCTTGGAGCTAATTACTCCTTCAATCAAAATCATGATTGAAGAAGCAATTGCCCCTCTCGTTTCTTCCATCTCTACCTTGTCATCTTCCATCCTAGCCCTCTCAAAATCTGCTGATCCATCTTCAGTTAGGGGTCTGACTTCAGTTTCTACTGAAATCAGGCAGGGGGAGATGTTCGAGAAAGATGCCTCAGGACTGCCCCTTGTTTCTATTCCAGCAGAGCCCCAAGCTGAGATTCAAGAAGTAACATCAGTTCTAGTTGATATTGCCTCATCTTCTGCAGTTCCAGCACTAGTTCAGAAGCCTTCCGATATCATAATGGAAGCAGAATTTGCATTTAAAGTATGCCTTAAAGAAGCTTCTACTCCCTTAGTTGCTCTATTCCTAGAAGGAGTCATTACCTCCTTTATAGATGACTTGTGAGAGTTAGGAAATTCTGAGGAAAATCCTGAAGGTAATTCATTTACTCATTTCCTTGACATGTTAACTGACATGCTAGTCTGTGAATACCTAGAAGGGATGTTTCAATTTCATTTAGCAAATCTGTGTTCCTGACACTACAGATCTAGTGGAAGAAGTTCAAGCTGTCCAAGAACCTGCTCAACAACCAGATCCAGAACCAGTGCAAGAACCTGCTATTCAAGATCATGTATATTCTCCTCCAGCTCAGGTAGCTGTGAATGATGAACTGGTCCTCATGACAGTTGCAGTTGAGAAAGAAAAAGTTTCAGATGTTCAAGAAGAAAAGTCTACAGCCTGGGATGACACCCAGGACTAGATCTAGATACTCTTCTGGCACAGGATGCCTTAGAAGAAGAGAAAGAAAAAGCTGCTTTAAAAGATAAAGAAAAAGCTGTGCAAGAGGCCTTTGATCCTTATGATCAACCTCCATCATCTAATTCTTGGGATGAGGATGACTCTGATGATTCAGAAGAGTCTAAGAAAAAGAAATTTGCTGAAAGGAAAAGGAAAGCTGCTGCTCCTCCTCCTCCTAACCCTGACCATGATATTCCTTATTATATCTTGAAAGGAATAGATCCCAAGTCCAAAGAATATCAGCACTGGATGGGATTCTCCAAGAATCAGCAAAAGCAAAGAAAGAAATCCAAAAGATATGATAGTCCAGCACCTAAGTGGACCCCTAGAGGTCCTCCTCCACCTCCTAGTGCAGGAGCCTCTGGTAATATTTCTGCAAATCCTTCAGCCCCGTCTTCTCGATTCACTCCATCTCAATCTCATCAAAGGAAGAGCAATCCAGGATATCAAAGCAGATCCCAATCTGGATATCAAAGGCAAGATGCTGATACAAGAGAGCAAGTAAAGGAGGTAGTATATCAGAAACCAACTTTTTATCCTCCTCCTTCTCCCAAGAGAAGAGCATCACCTTCCAAAGAAACCAAAAGCATATCTTCCTCAAAGCTAGCTCAAGCAAAGAAAACTGATTCAAAAGGTAAAAGGATTATTTTCTCTGAGAAATCAAGTAAGAAATATGCTGAGTTTGCTCCTTCATCTTCCTTAGTTATTCAAGAAAATAGAGAGCTAGGTGCAAGCATGTTAGAACTATCTACAAAATTTAAAGCTGTAAAACCTTTAGATTCAACTGGTGAAAATGAATATGAAAGTCAAGAGCTTAATCCTGATTTCAGGATGGCTAGATTTCTTGAACTAGTTGGATCAGCCCAGATCAGAAAAGCCAAAGCTGAAGGAAAAGATATTACAGGCTTAACTACTATGTCCAAGTTCAGAAAGAAAGAGCTAGACAAATTCCAGGTTAGACCTGAGGTTTTTAATCTTTCAAATATATGGAAAAACACCCTGAAGCAGTAGTACCAAGAACAGGAAAATCTAGAATTATTGGAGAACAAGATTTAAAGATATCAAAGAAAGAAGCTTTAGACCATTTCAGAAAAATTTCTTTTCTTCCGGCTTCCTCTGTATCTAAACCAGATTCTGATGCTTCTTAAGTTTCATTGATTGACAGTTGTTTATTTGTCTGTTTGATTGATGCTATTTGCTGCTTAGATATTTCTTTTCCTGAATTATATCTATTTCCAGTAGTTTGTTTTGTTTGTTTTGTTATTGAGAGACTTAACCCAAATAGGGGGAGATTTTTGGTACCCTAGTTTGGATTTGAGTTTAGTCTTCTCATTTAGTTTCTTGACCCAAGATTTATCTATGTTCAAAGGTTAGTTATTTAGTTAGATTGCTCTAGTTTTAGAGTTGTCACTTATCCAGATGAAAATTTGGTTAAGTTGCTTTTCGTTCGACTATAGTCGAATGCCGCTCGACTATCGTCTATCGACTGGTCGACGATCGTCTATCAGTTGCTCGACGTTTGTCTGTCAGCAGATTGTCTAACTCTGAGTAGTTCAACTCATGTTAGCTCGACGATCTACGGTATCAGCCTCGTCGATTGTCGAACCCCGCTCGACTTCTTTTGACCAGACAGATTTCTTGATAGTTTGACTATCTGCCTTGGATAGTTCAACTATCTGATAGCTCGACTATCTGTCTTGATAGGTCGACTATCTGTTCTGTTTGATAGTTCGACTATCTGCTTAGTTAGTTCAACTATCTGATAGCTCGACTATCTGTTTGATAGGTCGACTATCTGTTCTGCTTGATAGTTCGACTATCTTTCTTGATAGGTCGACTATCTGTTCTGTTTGATAGTTCGACTATCTGCTTGGATAGTTCAACTATCTGATAGCTCGACTATCTGTTTGATAGGTCGACTATCTGTTCTGCTTGATAGTTCGACTATCTGTCTTGATAGGTCGACTATCTGTTTTGTTTGATAGTTAGACTATATGCTTGGATAATTCAACTATCTGATAGCTCGACTATCTGTTTGATAGGTCGGCTATCTGTTTTGCTTGATAGTTCGACTATCTGTCTTGATAGGTCGACTATCTGATAGCTCGACTATCTGTCCTGATAGTTCGACTATCTGCTGTGGTGGTTCGACTATTTGCTTTGATAGTTCGACTATCTGTGTCGTTCGACTATCTGTTCTGATAGGTCGACGATCTCTGTGCTTCGTTCAACGATCTCCAAGGATCGTTCGACGATCTTTTGTTTGCCTTTAGTAATTTTGTACTCCTTCTGTTCTTTGATTTAATTCCTGTTTATTTAGCATATTTTATTAAAGATTATTTCATTGATTTTATGCATACATCTCAAGGCAATCATTGCACCATCCTTTGTGCATAAGGCATGCTTTATCTGACAAAGTTCTTTGTCTTATTAGTTGAAATATCTTTTTGCTTTATCTGCCATGCAGTCCTTTATAGCCATTAGACTCAAAAAGTCTTCTTTGGCCGTAAAGAGTTTAGTCTGATGTGACTTTCTTTAGTACTCCTTTTATCAGATTGGATTTGCAGCTTCTTAGAAAGCTTTATCCCCTTATAGCATGTCTGCCTGCAGGATATGTTTTGTTTTATGCTATTTGCAGCCCAGATTGCAGATTTCAGAAGAAGACAAAATTCAAACAAAGATTAGAGCCATTGCAAAGGCCAATATATAAAGTGCTTTCAAAAGACAACAGAATGAGATACAATACAAAGCAACATACAGAGAGATAACAAGTTGGCATAAAGATTGAAAGCAAGAAAGATCTACAACTCTCAGAAATTCACATTCAACTGAGAATATCATCTCTCTTCAACATTCTTCTTCAACCCTGAGTCCATCCTGCTTACAGGAACATCTACTCAGTGCCTAGAAGAAGAAGAAGAAGAAGAAGAAGAAAAAGAAGAAGAAAGGAAGCTGATTAAAGAAGAACAACCTATTACAAATCAAGAGTCTTTTTCAAGCTTCTCCTTCAGAATTTCAAGACAGTTCTCTGTCAAGAATTTAGAAGAGTTCCTGCACCATGAAGCAAGACTTCTTCCTGGATATTCTCTAAGCCAGGGGGAGCCTTGATTCTTTAGAGCTTTCTAGCTCTGTGCAATCCACTAGCTTCTCTAATTTGTTTTAACAATAGAGAAGAAACTTTAACTCTCTCAACCTCGGTATAAAGGGTTATTACTCCTTTCAAAAGTGAACCTTGGTGGCAAGGCACCTGATCAAAAACCTGTGTTGGATTTTGAGCTCCTGATCAAAAACTCAAAGGGTCTACTTGATCTACCTGAAGTAGATCAGTTGGTGGCAGGGCACCTGAACAAAAACCTATAGTGGATTCCTACCAGGGTGGTAGAAGAGTGGACGTACCTATTTAGAGGGAACCACTATAAACTTCTTGTGTCGTCTGTGTTGCTTCATTTAATTATTGCACTGTGGCTGTGAGTAGAAATAACTAGGATTGCTAGTTGCTGTGATAGGACCAAAGCTCAATTGTAATTAAAGTTAGCTTTCTCTTGTACACTTCACTTTGTGTTAAGCTCTAGGGTTTCAAATATCTAAAACTCATTCCGCAAATTAACTCTAAGGGAGTTGAGTAGGGTGTCATAATTTTTGAATACTCTATTCACCCCCCCTCTAGAGTTGTATCTATCCTCACTTTCACTCTTCCTCTTCTATTTCAAGAATTAGTCCTGACCTTGCTGTCATAGATGAAAATCACAACAGCTATTTCTTTTTGCTTTCAGGTTGACTGAACTGAATAAGACCTTCAAGCTCGGCAGCAATGGCGAGGAAGAAGAAGGTGTTCTACCTCAATATGAAATCAGAAATCCCTAATTGCTTATTGTTGACTTAGCCAATCTTTCCCTTTTATTGATCGTCGATCAACGGCTCTTTGTGTTGTGGGCCCAGCCTTAATTGCTAATTTACCACCTTCCATTTGCAGAATACGACAATAGCTAGTCGCCAATGCCATCAATGATATACTACATCTTTCCTGCAAAGAATTTGAAATGCGTTGACATTTGCTGACTCATGCTGACGTCAGCCATTCTAGACTTAGACAAATTCATAGAATTACTCCAGGAATTGAGAGCATTGATTGAATGGTCCTCACTCAACGATTCTGGACTTAGTCATTTCTCCAGTTCATCTAGGCGTTGAGAGTGTTGAGTGAACGGGCTTCACTCAATGCTTTTTGCCATATCTTAATCTTCAGCCCTTTCTGTATACTTGGCGTTGAGAGCATTGAGTGAGTAAGCTTCACTCAATGCCTTTTGCCTAAGCCAAATCTCCTTCTGTCTGAAGGCATTGAGTGAGCTAGCCTCACTCAATGATTTCTACCTTTGCCTTTTAAATCTAGCGTTGAGTGCATTGAGTGAACTGGTTTCACTCAACGCTTCTGGACTTAGCCAATTTTGCTGTTTCATCTTATACTGATAGCATTAGCTTGACTCAAAGCTTTTTGATCTTGGCGTTGAATGAACTTGCTTCACTCAACGCTTATGGACTTAGTTTCTGTCCTTCCTTCTGGCATTGACAGCTGGAGATTGTCTCAATGCTTTCTATCATTTAGCGTTGAGTGAACTGGCTTCACTCAACGCTTTTATACTTAGTCAGATTTTCCTATCTATCTCCTTTGTCTTTGACAGAATCAGTATGGCGTTGAGTGAATTGGCTTCACTCAACGCTTTTGGACTTTGAATATTTTTCTTTGGCAGAAACTCTGTGGCTTTGACAGAATGAGCTTTACTCAACGAATAAGCACTATGGCATTGAGTGTGTTGACATCACTCAATGCCTATGGACTTAGACAATTTTTCTGCTTGCTGATGCATAGGATTTGACTGTCCACAATTAAATCAGCGCTTTTTGGCTCATGGCATTGAGTGAACTGGCTTCACTAAATACCTGTGGACTTAGTAACATTTCTTGCTTGCCAACATCTTTGCTGGACTTCTGTCATTGAATGATCTTGCTCCACTCAATGCCTGTGGACTTAGTAATACTTTTTTGTCCAGCTTTCTTTCTTAAGGCAGTTGGCGTTGAGTGAGGTTGCTCCACTTAACGCCTGTGGACTTAGTGTAATTTCTGCCTGATCACCAGCTTGCTTGGTGTCCACCTATCCAATCAGTGTAATAGGGACTGACCTGCATGCATAAACTCAAACACACATCTAATATAACTAGTGCGTGTCATTGACTTGTTTGACTTCTTACAAATCTGGGCCATCTGGATCAATGGACCCAACATTAGTGTTATCTGCCTTGGCATTTAGTTCGATGGCTTTCAGCAGCTTCTCTATGGTATCGATGAGATGAGACTTTATTCTTAGCGGTGTGTCACTTATATACCTACTCGACAGTATATCAACAATATAGTTGACGCTATATCCATCTCAGTTGTATAACCGTCTTACTCTAAAATGTAATGAGTCAATAATCCTACATAGACAGGAAGTAGATGTGCCATCAAATACAATATGCACTTAGCAATATAGGTTATGCATCTTTAAATCGAGGAATATTGAGGGCAATATTCCAAACATGACCTCGGATCGAGATGAAATGAGCTATGTTGCACTCGTATTGACTATATGAGTAAATAAGAACTGACAGAACTCAAATTGGAGTTTGTATGCTTAATATCCAAATTTTGCGCCTTTGTGACATGCTACTCGAAATAGTCATATTCTCCATATAACCTCGGATCGAGATGAATTGAGTTTTGTTGTGCTCGTATTGAATATGAGGCTCTATATGGCAGGAAATGTCGGACACCACTGTTTTGGGTCCAGGATAATGACACCAGGGCACTTGGATCAGACTATATTGAGGATACAGATTCTAAGATACGGCTGATTAGGGATCGTATGCTAGAGGCACAAAGTAGACAGGAGAAGTACTACGATGTGAGGCATCGAAAGGTGGAGTTCTAGGTGGTGGATATGGTGTTCTTAAAGATACCTTTGGTTCATGGTGTCTCGCGGGTGTGGAGGCACAAGAAGGTCAGCCCTCGATTTTCGGGACCATACTTGATCCTGGATTGGACCGGTCCTTTTGTTTACAAGCTGGAGTTGTCGCCAGAGTTATGGACTTTGCACGATGTCTTCCTTATCTCTTATCTTCAGAGAGCTCTCCTTCAACCAGAGCAACATATTACCACTACAGAAGGCCCGGTAGTACCTGATAGATCAGTCTGTTAAGTTCCAGTCCGGAGCGATTATACAGCAACTCGAGTACTGCAGAAGAAAAAGGTTCCCTTGGTCAAGGTGTTGTGGTCCAACCATGGACGGGAGGAGCACACTTGGGAGCTGATGGATCTAATGCGTGAATGGTAACCAGAGCTTTTTTCCTTAGGTATATTTTAATTATGCTTAAAGTTCTTAAAATTCTTGTGCATAGAAACCCCGTAGACCCGAACTTGAATTTCGGGGACAAAATTGTTTTTTTGTTTATTGGGATTCTTAACATTCCATTTCGCGTTAGGCCCCTAACACTCATTTCGAGTAAAGAGAATTGACTCAGGCTTAGAAAACGTCGAGGGAACTCGACGCCATTAGACAAAGCGTCGAGTGCGTTGAGTGGACTCAATGCCACTCGACGAATTTTACTTAGAAATTATTCTTGAAACTTTTGGCATTGAGTGATCTCGACGCCATTTGATGAAGCATTAAGTGAATTCAACGTCACTCGATGCTTTTAACTTGGACTCTACGGGATGATGTTGGCATTGAGTGGTCTCAACGCCACTCAACGCGACGTTGAGTGGTCTCAACGCCACTCAACGCCTTAACTTAGAAAAGATTTAGGAAGCTATTGTCATTGAGTGGTCTCAACGCCACTCAACGCCTTAACTTGGAAAAGATTTAGGAAGCTCAAGGCATTAAGTGGTCTCAACGCCACTCAATGCGGCATTGAGTGGTCTCAACGCTACTCAACGCTTTAACTTAGAAAGTTCTTGACTCAAAGAGACATTGAGTGGGCTCAACGCCACTTGACGCGGCGTTGAGTGGTCTGAATGGTACTCAACACTTTTAGTTAGAAAGTTTTGGACTCAAAGCGGCATTGAGTGGACTCAATGCCACTCAACGTGGAGTTGAGTGGTCTCAGCGCCACTCAACGCTTTTGACTTGGGAATTTTTGGAATGATGACGGTGTTGAGTGGTATCAACACCACTCAACGCGGCGTTGAATAGTGTTAACACAACACAATTCTTTTGGACATAGAGTATTTTTCAGTCTTAAAAACTATGTTGGCTGGTTCACATGTATACGGGCTAAACCGGGTTCGGTATAGGCGCCAATTGACCTATTGGTCCCAGTCCTTTCTGTTGGAACACCCTATTACTAATTTGGGCAAGGATCACTATGTTATTAGGAAAATTGTTTGACCTAGTTATATATTTGAAAAGGTCAAATTAGAATGTGTCTAGAGCTTAGAACTTAGGTTTGGAGCTGCCCCCAGGACCATTCAGAGATCAGGACTAAGTACTGAGAAGAGACAATTTTCGTCGAGCTCAGGTCGACGAAACGTCGAACTCCGTTCGATGTTCTCTGAGCTCAACTCTGCAAGACATCGAACTCCGGTCGACGATCTTCGAGCTCAGATCAACGTTTTGTCTTCAGCTATTTTCCTAGTCGCTGAGCTCAAGTCGACGATCGTAGTGCTCAGGTCGACGTTTTCTGTTTGCTGTGAAAATCCAATCTCTGAGCTCAGTTCAACGATCGTAGAGCTCAGATCGACGATTTCTGTGAGAGATCGACGCTTTCAGAATTCAAACTAAAAGACAGTTATGGAATTCATTCAAATTCCTTCAGAGTAATTTTCTGCACTTATTACAAAGGATTTTATAGCCGTTTCAAGCAATCTGATTCGAGGGAAGACTAAATGGAATGTTGCTTGGGACTTTCCCCAGAGACAGTTGTCATTTATAGAAGCCATTTATGACTGAATAACGGCCATCTAATTCGGATTTTTGATATACTCTTGCAGAAGAGAATAGAGACGACAACAATAACAACAATACACAGAAGAATTAGATTACAACACAAAAAAAAGATTGAACAATACAACTTCTCTGATCAACAGTTCATCTTTTGAGATTTTTCAAATCTACTGAATCTTCAAGATCACAAAAAAATTCTGCTGTAGAGGTCTTCTGCTACTTAACTCCTCCAAATCTTCAAGTGTTCAAAAGCTTCAAATTCAAGGACTCCAGACACAAAACATTTCAGCATCTGCTGGAATCATCTTCTGCTGGAGATCTGAAGCATCTGAAGACCTATCACCCTAGCAAAGCTTTCACTCCTGAACCATTTTACATCTCAGGGGGAGCTTTGACAACATCCAAAATCCACTAGTCTTCTCTCAGTGATTTGAGACAGAGAAGACATCATCACCTTTTTATTTTACCACCATCTGTACAGGGTTATCTCTCCCTTCAAAAGTGAACTCTTGGTTTCTGAGACCTGATCAAAACTCAGTGGTGGCAAGACACCTGATCAAAAAATCTGGTTTGGTTTTTTGAGCACCTTATCAAAAGCTCATTGGTGCCCAGGACACCTGATCAACCCTTCCTACAGTGGATTCCTACCAAGGGTGGTAGAAGAGTGGATGTACCCAGGTTGTTGGGGAACAACTCTAGATCCTTGTGTCTTCTGGTTGCTGTGTGTTTGTCTTTGCTGTGTGCTGTGTGATTCTTTATTTCTTGCTTTAGTTTTTTACTTTACTGCAAGCACCTTACACATATATATAAATTTAAGTCTTCCACTGCTTTACCTTGTTAATTGTGAATTATTTAAAAATACTCTATTCACCCCCCCCCCCTCTAGAGTTAAGGTAGATCTTTTCCTCTCTTTCAATTGCTATCAGAGGGAGGTTGGTTATTCAACATCTGAATTTTCAACAGATTGGTTTAACAGGGTAACACCTGAACCAAAAGATACTTTATAAGATAAACCTTCTATAGAGGATAGTTATTACTTTTTATATTATATTTATTTTCATACAAAACCATGGCACAGAACAATGATTATGCTAGCACCAGACCTCCAGTATGCAACCTCTCTAAGTTTGCACTTTGGAAGGCAAGGATTAAGCTTTACATGAATTCTATTGATGAGGACATTTTTAACTCTGTTTTGGCAGTTTGTCCAAGACCTCAAGTGATCACAAGTACAAGTGCTGTTCCACCTCCTTTAGGAACAGATGCAAAAATAAAGAAATGGAAAGTTGCAGATGCAAAGGCTATGAATATTCTTGCTCAGACCATGTCTGATGAGATATTCCAAAAAGTGTTTGAATGCAGTTAAACAAAAGAGATATGGGACAAGTTATCTGAAATTGTCTCAGGATCTACTGATGAAAGGAAGGACATGAGATCCCATCTCATAAGTTAATATGAGAATTTCAAGAAAGGAGAAGCTGAGTAAGTTGCAGATATGTACAACAGGCTCAGTCTGATAGTTAGTGAGTTGAATACATTGGATAAGGAGATCACACTCACTGAACTAAATGACAAAATCCTAATGTGCTTCCCCAACACTTGGGATTCAAGAATCTGGCCAATTAAAGATGCCAGAAGTCTAACTAAAATAACTACAGAAGCTCTTTTGGGCAAGCTCAAATCTTAAGAGCTGCTCATTAAGAATAGAGAAGAAGAGAAAAAGACTACTTCTCCAGTCAGTAGAAAGGAGAAGACCATAGCTTTCAAAGTCATAGAAGAGAAGCCTGAAGACAAGTTTATAGGCAATGAAGAATTGAAGAGCTTGCTGGCCAAAAGATTTTATAAAATGGCCAGGAAATATTTCAAAAAGAGGTCATCAAGAGGGCATGAGAAGCCAAGGTATGACAAATCAAATAATAAAGAAATTATCTGTTTTGGATGCAGGAAACCAGGCCATATTGTGCCTGATTGTCCAGAAAATCAGAATAAGGACAAGAAGGACAGGAAAGATATGAGAAAAGATAAGGACTCTAGGGGAAACAACAGCAACAAATCCTTCTCCAGCAAAAATAAACATATAAGGAAGGGGTTTGTAGTTGAAAGCTGGAGTGATACAGAAGAAGAATCAGAAGCCTCATCATGCTCAAGTGATGATGAGGATGATGCTAAGGAAAAAGAATTCTGTATGATGGCAATCAATGCCTCCCAGCAAAACTCTGATGCAGAACAAGAGTCTGATTCTGAAGCTAAAACTGGATCTGAAGAGGATGAGGTAATAAACTCTTTTGATTTTACTTCTGAGGATTTTAAAATTGAATTTAAGACACTGTGTTTAGATTTGCTAAAGTCTGAGAAAGAGATAATCTCTCTCAGAAATCAATTATCTGACTACAGTATCCTAAAGTCAAATAACCTCAAACTCTCTGAGGAGTTAGAGTGTTGTAGGGAGGAGATTGCTTCACTGAAAAGTGAGCTATCCCAGGCAAAGAAGTTTGAAGAATCCCTTAATGGGAGAAGCATCAGACTGATGGACATTACAAGCACAGTGAACTCAAGATTCAATAGTACACTGGGCTGGGGTGCTTCATCCAGCCAACCTATAGTATTAACAACCCCGATTAAATTTATTTCTGATAAAGGAAAGGGTGTTGTAGAGGTAGCTAGGAAGAATCCAGATTTACCTAAGGAAAATCAAGTTCAACCGAAAACGTCGAACAGAGCTCGACGATCATCGAACAGAGCTCGGCGATCCAAGGCTGGATCATCGAACTCAGATCGACGACTTCTGAACTCTGAACTCTGTATAGTCGATCTTCGAACGGAGCTCGACGATCTGACCCAAGATCGTCGAACTTAGGTCGACGATCGTCGAACGGAGCTCAGAGCTTGAACCTTCCTTCAGAGGTAAATCTCAAGTCAATCCTGAAGTCCCTCATCCCAAAGCTTCAACCCTTATACTAAATAGATAGTACCTCCTAGGAGATACCATCCTGAAGGTTATAAGAGTCAACCTGGGATGTCTTTTATTTCTGAATTTAAAGGATATCAACCTAGGCCAAGGTAAACTGGGTCAAAAACATATAAGCTAATTATGTGCAGGTGAAGACCAATCCAGAAGTGAACCAATAATGGTATTTGGATAGTGGGTGCTCAAAGCACATGATAGGGAACAAGGACAATCTCACATCCTTCAAAGCCAAACTTGGACCCAAAGTGATCTTTGGAGATTCAAACTTTGGTCAAACAAAAGGATATGGTGCTGTTCAGATTGGCTCAGTCACATTCAAGAAGGTGGCTTATTTGGAAGGACTGAAGCACAACCTAATCAGCATCAGTCAACTCTGTGATGAAGGATATCAAGTGACATTCAACAAATCCTTATGCCAGATCAAGTCAGAGGATAACACAACAGTGTTAACAGGTAAAAGGAAAGGTAACATTTATCTTGTAGATTTCCTTTCAACTAACATAGATATCTGCTTATTTAATTCAGTTTGCAAACCAAATGATTTATGGTATAAGAGACTGGGACACTTAAACCTTAGAACCATTGCTAGGCTGTCCAAGGACAACCTTGTTAGAGGACTACCTTCTGGCCCCTACAAGAAGGAAGGACTCTGCAGGGCCTGTCAATTAGGTAAGCAAACAAAAAACAGTTTCAAGTCACTTAATAAGAGTGATTCACCTAGGATTTTGTATCTGTTACACATGGATCTTCTTGGACCCATTACAGTGCAAAGCTTAGGAGGGAAATCTTATACTTTGGTGATTGTAGATGACTTCTCCAGATTCACTTGGGTATTCTTTCTGAGGAAGAAGTCTGATAACTTTAAGTGTCTGACAGAGTTTCTCAAATGTATACAGATTGAGTTCAATACTCACATTGCCCTGATCAGATGTGATCATGGGACAGAGTTTTATTCTCTTCTTATGCAAGAGTTCTGTCAGAGTGAAGGGATCAGGAATACTTTCTCAGCTCATATAACTCCTCAACAAAATGGGATAGCTAAAAGGAAAAATTGAACCCTAATTGAATCTACTACTACATTATTGACAGATGCTCTCCTACCTCTATCTTTTTGAGCTGAGGCAGTGAACACCTCCAACTATGTGTTGAACAGAAGCCTAATACATAAATTGAAGGGCAAGACTCACTATGAATTGCTCAAAGGGAAGAAATCTAAAGTAAACTATTTTAAAATTTTTGGTTATATTTGTTATATTCACAATAATGACAAGAAATACTTAGTAAAATTTCAAGCTAAGACTGATGAAGGAGTGTTTCTGGGTTACTCCATGATCAGCAAGGCTTATAGGGTGTATAATAAATCCACTCTTAAAATAGAAGAATCTGTTCATGTTTCTTTTGATGAGACTAACATGTTTTATAAGGAGAAGTCTGCTTCTACCATAGAACCTATGCAGGTACACTCTCTTTCAGAAAGTATGGACAGATTACAAGTTAAAGAAAAGGATACAGCTCCTCCATCTATCCAGCAAAAGGATGAGAGCAGTGATGATGAAGAGGATGTGCAACATCTAAAAGAGCCAGTTGTTGTTCCACAAGAGGAAACAACAACAGTGGTTGGTGAACAATCAACACCCCCTGTTGATTTAGTAACAACAAGAGATCATATAATCTCCCAAGTGATTGGAGACATCTCAGCTGGTGTGCAAACCAGAAATCAGGTCAACCAGAACCTGATGCTTACTTGCTTTCTATCTCAAGTTGAGCCTCAATCCATTCAATATGCAGAACAAGATCCACACTGGATCATTGCTATACAAGAGGAACTACATCAATTTGAGAGGAATCAAGTTTGGGAACTAGTGCCAAGGCCTAAGGATCACTCAATTATTTGAACAAAGTGGGTGTTCAGAAACAAGTTGGATGATCAAGGAGTTATTGTAAGGAATAAGGCAAGGCTAGTTGCTCAAGGCTACTCTCAAGAAGAAG
Organism: Platanthera zijinensis; assembly: GCA_039513925.1. NCBI lineage: Eukaryota > Viridiplantae > Streptophyta > Magnoliopsida > Asparagales > Orchidaceae > Platanthera > Platanthera zijinensis. Next base: position 126,647,328 of record CM077096.1, read on the forward strand.
GAATTGACTATGACCAGACCTTTGCACCAGTGGCAAGGTTAGAGGCCATAAGAATATTCCTTGCTTATGTTGCTCACAAAGGATTCAAGGTCTACCAAATGGATATGAAGAGTGCATTTCTCAATGGAGACATCAAAGAGGAAGTCTATGTTAGACAACCTCTAGGTTTTATCTCTTCAACTTATCCTGACCATGTTTTCAAATTGCATAAAGCATTATATGGTCTCAAGCAAGCTCCTAGAGCATGGTATGAGATCTTAGCATGCTTTCTTCTGAAAAATGATTTTATAAGGGGTAGAGTAGACCAAACTCTTTTTATTAGAACCCAAAAATCTCATACCCAACTAGTACAAATATATATAGATAATATTATCTTTGGTTCTACTGATTCAAATTTGTGCAAGAAGTTTTCCAACCTAATGCATTCTAAATTTGAAATGAGTAGCATGAGTGAGCTTTCCTTCTTTCTAGGATTGCTAGTAAAACAAGATGCTGAAGGCATATTCATTTCTCAAACCAAGTATGCAAAGGAACTGGTTAAGAAATTTGGTATGTCTGAAGCATCTTGTATGAACCTATGCCTACTAATGCTGTATTAGATGCTGATGAACATGGAAAACATGTTGATCAGACAACATATAGATCAATGATTGGCTCTCTATTGTACCTTACAGCTAGTAGACCTGATATAATGTTTGCTACATGCATATGTACTAGGTTCCAAGTAAGCCCTAGAGAGTCACACTTAACTTTAGTAAAGAGGATTCTCAGGTATGTGAAAAGTTGTCCAAATCTATGACTCTGCTATCCAAAAGACTCAGGATTTGAATTAACTGGATTTTCAGATGTTGATTATGCTGGATGTAGATTAGACAAGAAAAGCACCAGTGGAACTTGCCAGTTCTTGGTGACAGACTTGTCTCCTAATTCTGTAAGAAACAGACATCTGTGTCCACTTCAACTGCTGAAGCTGAAAACATGGCAGCAGGCAGTTGTTGCTCACAGATTCTATGGATTCAAAACTAGCTCCTAGACTATGGGGCAACTTAGGAGGGCAAAAATATTTAGGTGATCGAATACTAGTGCTATTCCCATAGCACAATATCCAGTCCTCCATATTAGGACAAAACATATTGAAAATTAGGCCTCACTTTCTAAGAGACAATGTAGAGAAAAATTGAAATATATAATCCCAACTGATTTGCAAAAGGGGAGATATTTCACCAAACCTTTGATGATAAGAAACACACCTCTTCCTAAATAAGTTAGGAATATTAGATGGAGGAAGTTTAAAATAAATCCAAGATTTTTAAATCTAAAAACAGACCAAGACTAGGCTAAAAAACTTATATTTTCTAGTGTCTATGGTTCAGTTTTG